>OFHU01004260.1:0-599108 GCA_900245905.1 Lacerta viridis | reverse complement strand
CCTTTTCTCTCCTCTACGCCACCCCATTATTCCTAAGATTCTGCAAATCTATTACTCTCCTCATAAATATTCCCGTCAAAAAAAGTTTCCTTGCCTATGTTTTTGGCAACAGCAGCTGTTAGAAAATTCACAAAGCCAGAGCACTGGCAACAGCCTTCCTTTGTGTGTGTGTTGGTCTCCTAACCTATCACGGAATAATATTAAACCTTTTCCTTCTCTGCTTCTTTCCCCGTCTACAGGATAGAAAAGAGTTTGGTACCAAATTTGGACGCTGCGTGACAGAATGCAAAGACTATATGCATTGGGTTTTGTTTTTTTTAAGGAGCCTGATTTGAAATTAAACTATTTGCAGCAGTGAACTCGCCTCCCGACTTGCTGCGAAAAGTGGGGTGGGTCTGAGGAGCTATACGCGAGCAGACATGTACAAGGCTCTCTCTGACTGATGCCTTCTTGACTGCAGGAAACCCAAACATCTGCTTTGATTCATTCCTGATGGAACGCTTGCTTGTAAATTCATGACTTAATCAGGACTGCTGAAACAAATGGCACATGCTGCGGTGAAGGGGGGGCAAGGGAGAGATCAGAGCCAACCTCAGATCTATCTGTCAGTGAATGCTGTATAACAACGCCAAATCGTAGAATCACAGAGTTGGGAGGTACCCCAAGGGGTCATCTAGTCCAACCCCTGCAAATGCAGGAATCCTATTGAATCAATATTTATTTATTTATTTATTTATTTATTTATTTATTTATACCCCCCCATCTGGCTGGGTTTCCCCAGCCACTCAGAGAAAGAAGAAGAAGAAGAAGAAGAAGAAGAAGAAGAAGAAGAAGAAGAAGAAGAGTTTGGATTTGATATCCCACTTTATCACTACCCGAAGGAGTCTCAAAGCGGCTAACATTCTCCTTTCCCTTCCTCCCCCACAACAAACACTCTGTGAGGTGAGTGGGGCTGAGAGACTTCAGAGAAGTGTGACTAGCCCAAGGTCACCCAGCAGCTGCATGTGGAGGAGCGGAGACACGAACCCGGTTCCCCAGATTATGAGTCTACCGCTCTTAACCACTCTTATTCTGGGTGGCTCCCAACAGAATACAGTGGTACCTCAGTTTACGAACTTGATCCGTTCCTCAAGTCCGTTCTTAAACCGAAACCGTTCTTAAACCGAGGCACGCTTTCCCTAATGAGGCCTCCCGCCGCCGGTGCCCTTCCACCGTTCGGATTCCGTTCATAGACCGAGCTAAAATTCGCAAACTGGGACACTACTTCCAGTTTTGCGGAGTTCGTAAACTGAATTGTTCGTAAGCAGGACTGTTCTTAAACCGAGGTACCGCTGTATTAAAAACACGGTAAAACATCAAACATTAAAAACTTCCCTAAACAGGGCTGCCTTCAGATGTCTTCTAAAAGTCAGATTATAGTTTATTTCCTTGACATCTGATGGGAGGGCGTTCCACAGGGCGGGTGCCACTACTGAGAAAGCCCTCTGCCTGGTTCCCTCACTTCTTGCAGTGAGGGAGCCACCAGAAGGCCCTCAGAGATGGACCTCAGCGTCCGAGCTGAATGATGGGGGTCGAGACACTCCTTTAAAAAACCAAGTAGTTTTGGGTCCTTTTCTTTTTAAAGGTATTTTATAGATTTGTTAACAAAGATTAAGAAGTGCAAACATAACAGAAAGGAAGAAAGCAAAGAATAAAAAAATGTTAACCATAAGCAGCCCACAAAGACAAAAGGGCAAAGGCACAACACAGCTCCAAAGGGAATAATAAAAATACAGTCATACATCAAGTTGCATACATTCGGGATACGCACTCCCGCACCCTGGAAGTGTTTTCCAGAGCACTCGGGAGTGCGCGTGACCGCCGGATGCACAGAACGCTTCTGCGCACTTCGCGCATGTGCAGAAGCGCTCAAATCGTGCGACTTCTGGTTTTTCAGGTTTTTTTTTTTACGTGCGCCCAAGTTATGCATGCCCGCGTTACGCATGGCGACCCGGAACGGATCGTGTGCGTAACCCGGGGTTCCGCTGTATCGGCTCCTAGGAAGATTCCCTTCACAAATAATATGTATGAAAGTATTATCCGCCTGTGAGTTCCATCATAATTGAGAGCAAAGAAAGAAATCTCAGGGTGCTCCACAACATAAGATCACAATATAAAAACAAGATACATAGTCAACAATAACAACAACAAACCAATAATCCCCCCTCCCACGACACATTTAAAAGGGCATTAGATGTCAATCATCCAAAGGCCTGGTTGAAGAGGAACATTTCCGCTTGGCTTCTGAAGGCACCCAGAGAGCACACCCTCCAACATTTGTCCGATGGAAATAGGAATGTCCCATTTCTTAATTATAATTTTACTATTTAGACCCCATACATCTTACTGGGTTGCCCCAGCTACTCTGGGCAGCTTCCAATATACATAAAAACATAATAAAACATTTCATTTTTAAAATCTCCATACAGGATTGCCTTCAGACAGCTCGAGGGTTGGATAACTCCATCCCCTCCAACATTTCTCCGATGAAAATAGGGACGTCCTAAGGAAAAGTGGGACATTCCAGGATCAAATCAGAAACCAGGGTGGCTTCTCTAAATCAGGGACGTCCCCGGAAAATAGGGACACTCGGAGGATCTGCAGGTGAGCCTTCCTGGGGAAAGCCTTCCATAAACAGGGAGCCACTGCAGAAAAGGCCCCGTTGCCACCCTCTGGATCTCTTTTGGAGGAGGCACATGAAGAGTGGTGTCAAAGGATGATCTCAGGGTCCGGACAGGTGGTCCTTGAGATATTGCGGCCCTGAGCCATGAACAGTGTCCCTGCTGGCTCTGCTGCCGACCAATAAATCATCCCAGTGGCTCAAACTGGGAAAGTGCCACAAAGCTATGCATTAAAAATCGGAGAACCCTCCTGTTGCCAAAATCCTTTTTCTGTGTCGGGGGCAGCGGGACATCATTCCAAATGCCTCCTTAATACTTCCTTGTCTTTAATGTGGCCTCGGAAAGAGTATTAATTCATTAGCAGCTGCTCAAATATAAGGAATTGTGATGGGGCAGGGGGCAGCCACAATATAATTTTTTTTTTTATTAAGGATTTGGGAATTTAGCTTATATGCCGGGAAGACGGAACACATTTGTCAAAACATGGCGGGTTTTTTTTTTTAATAAAATATTGGAATAATAAGGTGCAAGATACAATCAACCAATATACTTTACTTTGGGGAAATAGTTAGAATAATTGATTATTGCAGTTTAGTTTGCATGAATATCCTGTGGGAGTTCCCCTCTCTTTCCTTATGGCAAATAGTATTTGTGGCTACATAAAAAGTATTATGTATTAAGGAAACACAAGGCTACTAGCTGCAATGGCTAGGTTCTAAGAGAGAGCCAGTGTGGTGTAGTAGTTAAGAGCAGTAGACTCATAATCTGGTGAACCGGGTTCGCGTCCCCGCTCCTCCACATGCAGCTGCTGGGTGACCTTGGGCTAGTCACACTTCTTTGAAGTCTCTCAGCCCCACTCACCTCACAGAGTGTTTGTTGTGGGGGAGGAAGGGAAAGGAGAATGTTAGCCACTTTGAGACTCCTTCTGTTGTTCAGTCGTTCAGTCGTGTCCGACTCTTCGTGACCCCATGGACCAGAGCACGCCAGGCACCCCTATCCTCCACTGCCTCCCGCAGTTTGGCCAAACTCATGCCAGTCGCTTGGAGAACAGGGTAGTGATAAAGCGGGATATCAAATCCAAACTCCTCCTCTTCTAAGTTCACCACTGGGAGCAAGGCTCACCTTATGTTCATGTGATAATTACTAATTCTCGTCCTCAGTATTATTATTATTTTGTATGCTATTAACATTACACAGAATTGTAGAATCTTAGAGCTGGAAGGGGCCCAAGGGTCATCTAGTCCAACCCCCTGCAAAGCAGGAATGCCAGCTGAAGCACCCGCGACAGATGGCCGCCCAACCTCTGCTTAAAAGTACTCTCCGCGGAAGGAGAGCCCACCGCCTCCCAAGGGAGACCGTTCCGCTGTCAAACAGCTCTTACTGCCAGGAAAATTCTTCATAATATGTTTTGTTAATACGTGGGAGAAGAAAAGAGCTTCCCTGCCTTTGTTAAGCTGTAGAGGAGACTCTGCATAATGTCAGACAAAAGGGAGAGGGACGGATGCCACCAGACTTCAATGCAACGTGAAGCTGTCTGTGCCCTCCTGGGCAGGGAGAAATCAATGTTTGACAGCAGACAATTCCTGGGGGGGGGGGAGAGATGTGAACACCGTAAAGTATTCAGCGGGAGGGGGCTGGTTGCAATGGGGGGCGGTGTGGAAGGCTCTGCCCCCGGTCAGGACACAAGCACATGCCTTTGATTTTCTCTTTATGGCCCCCATGTTGAGTGATCTGCCTTATTGGCACCAAGTTGACTATTTTTAAATGATGCAGCAGCTGGCTCAACACATATTTCAAAGATTTATGCTCCGGCTTCTGGCTGGAAGGGGGGAAATACTGGACCAGTTACTACTGTTTATCCCATATACAGATATGGGCTTCGTAAATTCGTCCCAGGCCATCCAGAGTGCAGAGTCTTCAGGAGCTAAAAACGGGGCAGTGAGGTAACCGAGGGAGGCAGGGCAGAAGCAGCCGCAACGGTAAAATATAGGACAGATTTGCACTTATGAACATTGGGAATTGCTATGCAGAGTCAGGCCCGCCAGCCAGCGAGCTCAAGAGTTTGGCCAGCCGAGTTTGCACAAGTAAGGCAAGATGAGGGGTCCCTCCCTTTTGCTCCTTAACACTTTGGGCATCGTGCCCAAGCCAAAATCCCTGAAAAATGTGCTCTTCTTTGCTAGGACAGTGGCCGGAGGACATCACTGTAAACTGCTCAGATTGTGGTGCAAATAATGAAGACCGCAATCTTTCTGGTCTTCCAGATCAGGTGGTCTTAGAGGTCCAATCCTGTCACAGCACCTGCTATAGGTCCAAGACTCTCCACACTCCTTCAATATACCCTCCAACGTTTCTCCAATGGAAATAGGGACGTCCCATTCCATAATGATATATTTTTTTCTATTTATACCCCACACATCTTACTGGGTTGTCCCAGCCACTCTGGGAGGCTTCCAACATATATAAAAACATAATTAAACATTGAACATAAAAACCCTTCCCTAAGTATACAGGATTGCATTCAGACGGCCGAGGGTCGGATAACTCCATACCTTCCAACATTTCTTCAATGAAAATAGGGACGTCCTAAGGAAAAGTGGGACATTCCGGGATCAAATCAGAAACCGGGACGGCTTCTCTAAATCGGGGACGTCCCTGGAAAATAGGGACACTCGGAGGGTCTGCAATCTGGCCTGTGAAGCTGTAATTTATTTTATTACTTGTTTCATAAAATTTATACACGACTTGATTGGAAAAAAAGAAAACCACCCTCAAAGCTGTTTTCAAAGAGAAGAAAAGAATGGAACTTATCAGTGAAAGCAATTCTTTAAAACATTCAGAAGATAAAATCGGCAATAAACTAAAAGCAGACTGAAACATATGCCAACATTCTACTAGTCTTGGAAGGCTTGCCTAAATGAAAATGTTTTAAGCAGGCACCGAAAACAGTATAGTGAAGGAGCAAGCCTGATGTCAATAGGCAGGGAGTTCCAAAGTTCCGACAGCAATTGTGCTGCAGCATTCGGCATGAACTGCAGCTCCCAGATCAAGCTTGAGAGAAGTGCCACACTAGACACACAGTTCTTTTCATTTCTCTCCCACCCCATTTCCCCACTTCCTATGTCCTGCTCAAGCCGAGGTCGCTCTTGAACCCCGTTAAATAAGGGGACGTTTAGCAGCTGATGTCTAGCAAGGCTTCCACCTTACGCTGAGGTCCTGCAATGCTTGTTGAGAGAGGATTGCCGCGAAAGGGATTCGCTTCAAGTCTGCAGTAGGCTGGTGCTTGCCAAGAAACAAAGTCCTAAGTTTTCAAAGCTGCGGGTGGCGGAGGGAAGAGTCAGAAGAACGGGGGAAGGCCTGGAGGCAAAAGGGTTCATTATGGGAGGCTTCTGCAGAATGAGGCCCACAAGTGGTAAACAACTTACTTGCCAGGGTATGTCCTCGGGAACTGGCATCATCCCTCCCCCCTTTGGCACATGGGACATTAAAGCCCTTCGGAGTGCAAGATAATCTGTGGAGGGTTAAGAGCCAGAGGGATGTGTTTGTGATGAGATTCATTGCTCCAACTTCTATTCATGTTACTGGCACCTCAACAGGTAAATTCACTCGGAAACACTCGGCCCATGAGGTCAGGCGGCAGGAATTGACCCGTCTAATTTTAAGCAAAGTAATGTCAGGAACAGGGACCTGCCTGCACTGTGTTTTTACATTAGTTTAAGAGTCAAACAACACATGTTGTTGAATTCTAAAGGTAAAGGGACCCCTGACCATTGGGTCCAGTCGTGTCCGACTCTGGGGTTGCGGTGCTCATCTCGCTTTACTGGCCGAGGGAGCCGGCGTACAGCTTCCGGGTCATGTGGCCAGCATGACTAAGCCGCTTCTGGTGAACCAGAGCAGCGCATGGAAACACTGTTTACCTTCCCGCCGGAGTGGTACCTATTTATCTACTTGCACTTTGATGTGCTTTTGAACTGCTAGGTTGGCAGGAGCAGGGACCGAGCAACGGGAGCTCACCCCATGGCAGGGATTCGAACCGCCAACCTTCCGATCAGCAAGCCCTAGGCTCTGTGGTTTAACCCACAGCGCCACCTGGGTCTACCACCTCCTAATAACCCTCTGATCTTATTTTTATTCGCCTGCCCCATAAGCTGGTGCATTTGCGGTTTAAAAATGGAATTAATCTTCAATAAGCCTTCTAACTAGGGTTGCCAGGTCAGGAGCACATACCACCCAACATTTCTCCAATGAAAATAGGTATATACCAAATCAGGGTTCAGCAAACTTCCCTGCTGGCAGGACGGATTGCCTGCGAGGGGGAGCGCATGAACCTGTGTGCATGCACAAACGCCCACCGCTCTTCTGCCGCTGGCTTTCGGAGCCATGGTGGGGGAGAAAGCTGTGGCTGCGTCCCGGAGGTCAGTCCCCGCATGGAGCTAAACCGGCACCGTGCCAGTTTAGCTCCACGCAGGGACTGTCCGAGCAGGTGGCAAGGGCTGGGGGCTGGTTTGACAACCCCCTCAGGCCATATCTAGCCTGCAGGCCATAGTTTGCCGACCCCTGTATGAAATAGTAATAGTAATAATAATAATAATAATAATAATAATAATAATGTTAATACTCCACCCATCTGACTGGGTCATCTCAGCCACTCTGGAATGCTTCCAACATACATAAAACATGACAAAACATTAAACATATTTTTTTTTAAAAAAAAACTTTAAACATTAAAAAAAAACTTCCCTATACAGGGCTGCCTTCAAATGTCTTCTAAAGGTTGTATAGTTAGTTATCTTCTTGGCTTGGGAATTGTATAACTCCATACCCTTCCAACATTTCTCTGATGAAAATAGCAACGTCCTAAGGAAAAGTGGGACATTCCAAGATCAAACTAGAAACTGGGATGGCTTCTGTAAATTTGGGACTGTCCCTGGATACTCCCAGCCCCTGATGTTTCAGGACCCAGGCCTAATGATGTCACAGGGGAAAGCCCTTAGTCACATTACAGAATGAGCCCAGGAGATGGAGGTTAATTGGGGGAGAGGAGCAGAGGAGGGCAGCCTCCCACCTCAAGTGTCTATCTGTATCCAGCTTCTGCCAGGCCTAAGCTTATAAACTTCATGCACTGTCTTCTCAATAACATGATTATATTAAAGGCCTTCTCAACTACCTGGGTATTCAGTCCCTCCACCTGCCACCTGGAGGGGATCAGACAAACCTGAAGACTGCAGATCAGACCTACTTCCAAGTGGAATTTCTTATGCCACCCTGTATATGAATTTATTTGAATTTTTTATACGTATATGCAATTGTGTGTGCGCGCATGTTTGTGTGTGGTGCGCAATTGTTTTTAACTTTTTTCATATGAAATTGTTTTGCGCATTGCTTTCATCATGGTGTGAAATCGCTTCAAGATGCTTCGCAGGAAGCGATGCATAAATTAAGCGATAAAGAAAAACATGCAAGCGATGTTAAAATGCGATGCAAAAGCCATGCGTTGAACGTCAGGTGTAGCTTGGCCCCGAGTTAGTCATTCTCTAACTGAGAGGAATAAAGCCAGAGCAGGTGGGTGAATGAATGAGTTGCATGATCTGAGGCTCTTGTGAGCCCAGCATATCCGTGCACTGAGGAGGTTGCCCGCTGCATCTCTGAATGCTTTGTTCCAGCTTTAATTTAATTCAGAAAAGGTACCATGGGACGCGGGTGGTGCTGGGGTCTAAACCACAGAGCCTAGGGCTTCCCATTCAGAAGGTCGGTGGTTCAAATCCCCGTGACAGGGTGAGCTCCCGTTGCTGGGTCCCTGCTCCTGCAAACCTAGCAGTTCGAAAGCACGTCAAAGTGCAAGTAGATAAATAGGTACCGCTCTGGCGGGAAGGTAAACAGCATTTCCGTGCTGCTCTGGTTCGCCAGAAGTGGCTTAGTCATGCTGGCCACATGACCTGGAAGCTGTCTGCAGACAAACGCCGGCTCCCTTGGCCTATAGAGCGAGATGAGCGCCGCAACCCCAGAGTTGTCCCGACTGGACCTAACAGTCAGGGGTCCTTTACCTTTACCATGATTATAGCCATCAGGGACTGCACTCCACAATACTGCTGGGTAGTTGTATGACCAAATACCCTCCCCACAATCTCACAGCCTTGGGAGAAGGGTTGTTCTCTTCCCTGACCTGCTCTCTTTTTTGAGAGGGAGCCATTTGCTCTTGCTTAGATGGTCTGAAGCTCAACATCAAAAAAACTAAGATCATGGCCACTGGTCCCATCACCTCCTGGCAAATAGAAGGGGAAGAAATGGAGGCAGTGAGAGATTTCACTTTCTTGGGTTCCATGATCACTGCAGATGGTGACAGCAGTCACGAAATTAGAAGACGCCTGCTTCTTGGGAGAAAAGCAATGACAAACCTAGACAGCATCTTAAAAAGCAGAGACATCACCTTGCCGACAAAGGTCCGTATAGTTAAAGCTATGGTTTTCCCAGTAGTAATGTATGGAAGTGAGAGCTGGACCATAAAGAAGGCTGATCGCCGAAGAATTGATGCTTTTGAATTATGGTGCTGGAGGAGACTCTTGAGAGTCCCATGGACTGCAAGAAGATCAAACCTATCCATTCTCAAGGAAATCGGCCCTGAGTGCTCACTAGAAGGACAGATCCTGAAGTTGAGGCTCCAGTACTTTGGCCACCTCATGAGAAGAGAAGACTCCCTGGAAAAGACCCTGATGTTGGGAAAGATGGAGGGCACAAGGAGAAGGGGACGACAGAGGATGAGATGGTTGGACAGTGTTCTCGAAGCTACCAACATGAGTCTGACCAAACTGCGGGAGGCAGTGAAGGATAGGCGTGCCTGGCGTGCTCTGGTCCATGGGGTCACGAAGAGTCGGACACGACTGAACGACTGAACAACAACAACAACAACAAGATGGACGCAGAGTGTTTTGTTTTGTTTTAATCAACACTCCTTGTGCTCCCCTCTGCTCCCCTTTTCTTCTCATCCATGCCCCTCAGAGCTGGCACATCATGCAGGGCTGGGCCTTGGCAATGGCAGCCTCTCCTCCTCCTCCTCCTCCTCCTCCTCGCCTGTTCTCCAGCAGCCGCTGCAGGCTGCCCACGAGGAGGCTTTTGGCAGCAGTGGCCATGGAGAGGCAACAAGACGTTCCCTCACCGCTGCTGCTCAGGACAAGCGCCGGCTCACACTCCTCTCAGAGCTCGGTGGCAGCAGCACTGGCAATAGGGAAATGGGGATATTGCAGGATCAAATTGGATGGCTTTCGTAATTCTGGGACTGTCCCGGGAAAGTCGGGGCGCTCGGAGGGTATGCTTGAAGCCTGGCTTGTGGGCTTCACCACCATCGGAAAGAGAAAGTGGCACTACTCAGTTGGGGATTTTCTCATGCAGGTTAAGTCTAACTTCATGGCGTTGGGTACCCACGTATGCCTGAGCCCTTTCTGAGAGCGACAGGCGCAGCCTCAGCCCTCCGCTTAGATACCAGGTAGTTTTGCAGTTTCGCAGGCCCCTCTTGTAAAATGCTTCAAAGCTCCTTCCTCTAACCTCACCCCCCAACCCCTACCCTGTTGCCAAAACGTCCTTCATACTCCCCGGAGTCCAATTCAGTGTTAAATAGAGAACATTGCAACTTGCTGGTAAGTCTTTGGGGGGTGCCCTTACCCCCCCTTTCTTTCAGGCTAACAGGGGTTATGCTAATAAAACGAAAACACAAGGAATGTTTAAGAGGCTGCAGACCACACCGGCTACCTTTATTATTCAGGCGCAAGCTTAAGAATGCTGGTAAACCTGATGTGCTGGCAGGGCAGCCGGCTTGCGGCTAATTCTGTTAATGGCCTCCCTGCTATCTACGGTACCATACGGGAAAATGCAAACCACACACACAGAAGGGCTTCGTTTTGATCTGGCCACGAATTCACACAGCTCCCAAGAGGGGACGGGGAGAAAAATAGCAGGGGGGGGGAAAGATGCCCCTGGAAAGAAAGCATTATTCCTCTCCCCTGAATGCGCACACATGCGCTTGTGTGCTCAGTCTTTCCTCCGAGGAGTTCACAGCAGACTCTATAAGACAGAGGGGTAGGGAACCTGGTGACTCTCAAATGTTGCTGAACAGCAACTCACATCAGCTCCATCCATCAGTTGCTTGGAGCGTGGTGCTGATAACACCAAGGTTGCAGGTTTGATCCCTGTAAGGGACAGCTGTGTATTTTTACATTGCAGGCGGTTGGACTAGAATTCATGGGTAGGCAAACTAAGGCCCTGGGGGCCGGATCCGGCCCAATCGCCTTCTAAATCCGGCCCATGGACGGTCCGGGAATCAGCGTGTTTTTACATGAGTAGAATGTGTCCTTTTATTTAAAATGCATCTCTGGGTTATTTGTGGGGCATAGGAATTTGTTCATTTCCCCCCCCAAAAAAAATAGTCCGGCCCCCACAAGGTCTGAGGGACAGTGGACCGGCCTCCTGCTGAAAAAGTTTGGTGACCCCGGGACTAGATAATCTTCGTGGTCCCTCCCAACTCTACAATTCTATGATTCTGTGATTCTATCCAGCATGGCCAACGGTCTGTCTCCCCTGGGCATCCAATCGGTGGCATAGCGTGGGTTGCCAGTGCCCGGGGCTGCACAGAGGGAGGGAAACCAACTGAGTACGCATGAGCATTCAACTGCCTAACAGCATCTGTGTCACCCAGGAGATCACAGCTGCAGTGATAAGGAAAGAAGAGCCGTTGCCAGGAGAGGTCACTTCCTGTTTCACATGGAGAAGCCATTTTCAATGGGGCGTGCAACTGTTTTGAGACAGCACCGGGTGTTGAAATTTTGCGCCCCTAAGAATTTTGCACCCAGGGCAACCACCCCTGTGGAAACCACCCACTCCCCCATGCTACGCCACTGCATCCAATGAAGCTGAATGTTGGGAGATATGGGAATTTTGGACAAAAGAAAACACTTCTTCACACAGCACATAATTAAACTGTGGAACTCACTGCCACAAGGGGCAGTGGTGGCCACCAAACATGAATGGCCTTTTTTAAAAAAAGGATGAGACGAATTCACGGAGGACAAGGTTATCCATGGCGACTTGCCAAGGTGGCTATTTCCCAACAGCCTTTGAATGCCAATGGCCGGACACCACGCTCTTGTGCTCACGTAATCTGGCTGGCCACTGTGATGACAGGATGCCCGGGTAGGTGATCAAGGGTCTGGAAACCAAGCCTTATGAGGGGGGCGCAGAGGGAGCTTGCTGTCCCTCGCATGCCACAGCCCAACAAAGGTGAGCTGACCTGGGGGCAGAGCTGCTGCGGTCATGAGCGAGAAAGCTGCTCCATGGCAGCTCCCTTGCGCTCTGGAGCCAGGCTTCAATGAGGGAGCCTGTCATGGGGGTGCCTGATCTTGCCCCATCCCCAAAATGTGCCGGGGGGGTCACAGCCCCCCCCGCCTCTCCCCTTGCTACACCACTGGGAAGAAATTTCTGACAGTAAGAGCTGCTCAGCAGTGGAATTGGACCCCTAAGAGAAGTGGTGGACTCCCCTTCCTTGGAGGTTTTTAAGCAGAAATGGTTGGGGGTTGGATTTTATTTTATTTTTTGCCCAAAGAAAACATCTAATCTTTCTACTGAAAATATTTTAAAATTATTTAACAATTGAATCCCCCCCCCGTTTCATTAAGTAAGAAACAAAGCAATTTAAATTTAAAGCGTGCTGTTTTGGCAAGGATTCTATATGTATTCCGCAAACATTCTCGCCCATTTCGGTATCTGGGGAGAAAGTCAGGATGCAGGCATTTAAAATCAGCTGTTGCTTCCCCCCCCTTTCTCTCTGTTCCCCCCCATCCCGGTATTTTAGCTGCCCACAGCATATTCTCTGCCCTCGCTTGCACACACAACGGATTGATTCATCCCGCATTGCAAGTGTCTGCATCTGGTTTATGGATTTTATTAGTCACTGCAGAAATATTTAAGCTTGCGGTGAGCATTTACAAGTGTTATTGCATGAAAAAGTTGAAGAATCAAGGCGAGACGATGGGTTTGCCAGACAAGGGTAATGAGACATAATCACCAAGAGTGAGGGTTGGAGGGTTGCGGGGGGGGGGGGGCGGATAGCACTCCCCACTCTACCCCTTCCAGATATACATCTCCTACAATTCCAGCACAAAATCCAAGGGATTTAACTTCCAGAAAGTTTGGAAAGGGCGCTACGAAATTGCAGCTATTTAAAAAAAAGAAAGAAAGAAAAGAAACTCCAAAAAACCAGCAAGATTTTTCAGATCAATGGCACGCGGGAAGTCACAGACTGCCTATACTGTTACAGCGACTTTCTGATCCATTATCACAATTCACAGTTTTATCCTTGTTGTTGCACTTAAAACCCACCTTTCCTCCGAGCAACTCGAGGCTCTTCCACCTCCACAACAACCCTGCGAGGTAGGTTAGGCTAGGAGGCTGTGGCTGGCTCAACTTCGTACAATGGAGGCTCACAGACGCAGACCTAGAATCGTAGAGTTGGGACCCTGAGGGTCATCTAGCCCACCCCCTGTAATATAGGAAAAGGCCTTCTTCTGTCCTCTTTTTTTGGGGTGGGGTGGGGTGGGGAGGGTGATATATATCCTCATATTTGGTGATCCCTTGCCAGCAATGCAGCATCACAAAACAGGACATGATACTAAGGTTCTATCTATCTATCTATCTATCTATCTATCTATCTATCTATCATAGTTTTTATTAGGATTTTATGACAGTGATACACCAGGAACAAGGCAAGAATTAACCAATAAAGAACAGAGAAGCCAGATGGGATCAGGATGGAAACCGAAAGTAATCAGTAGGAAGAAATTGTGGCAGGTATGCCCTATGGTTTAGGACTGGGGTGCAAGACTCTGGTGGGACATAGATAACCCTTTAGATGCTCTCTGTCCACATGTTTGAGGGGGGGAATGACCCTTTGTCCAAATACCATCTTCTCTGTTCCTGGGAAAAACTTCCTTGCCTTGCAGCCTAGACTGGAGAAGTGTGGAGGGCAATGCTGCCCTCTGCAGGATAATAAGGAGAATCCTGGTTACCCCGGGCCCCATCTGCACGACAACTTTGCTTTTTTATAATTTTACTTTTCATTTTCACCTTTTACAAATATTTTAACAAAAAAAACAACAACCCAAAACCCAGAATCTTTACAAAATCTAATTTACCTTCCGCTCAACTCCCCTCCCCTCCTTTTTGTGGTTATTTATTTTAAAACTTCACGAAATTAAAAGACGCCTGCTTCTTGGGAGAAAAGCAATGACAAACTTAAAGGTAAAGGGACCCCTGACCATGAGGTCCAGTCGTGTCCGACTCTGGGGTTGCGGCGCTCATCTCGCTCTATAGGCCGAGGGAGCTGGCGTTTGTCCGCAGACAGCTTCCGGGTCATGTGGCCAGCATGACTAAGCCACTTCTGGCAAACCAGAGCAGCGCACGGAAACGCCGTTTACCTTCCCGCTGGAGTGGTACCTATTTATCTACTTGCACTTTGACGTGCTTTCGAACTGCTAGGTGGGCAGGAGCTGGGACCGAGCAACGGGAGCTCACCCCGTGGCAGGGATTCGAACCGCCGACCTTCTGATCAGCAAGCCCTAGGCTCTGTGGTTTAACCCACAGTGCCACCTGGGTCCCAATGACAAACCTAGACAGCATCTTAAAAAGCAGAGACATCACCTTGCTGACAAAGGTCCATATAGTTAAAGCTATGGTTTTCCCAGTAGTGATGTATGGAAGTGAGAGCTGGACCATAAAGAAGGCTGATTGCCAAAGAATTGATGCTTTTGAATTATGGTGCTGGAGGAGACTCTTGAGACTGCAAAGAAGATCAAACCTTATCCATCCTTAAAGAAATCAGCCCTGAGTGCTCACTGGAAGGACAGATCCTGAAGCTGAGGCTCCAATACTTTGGCCACCTCATGAGAAGAGAAGACTCCCTGGAAAAGACCCTGATGTTGGGAAAGATGGAGGGCACAAGGAGAATTATGGGAATTGTAGCTTCCAAAGGGGGCTGAGAGTTGTCGGGAGGCCCCTAGTTCGCTCACAGAGCTACCATTTCCCAGAGTTCCCTGGGGGAATATTAGAAACACTGGAGAAACGTGAGGGGAATAGAGGTCCCCTAACAACTTTCAGCATTCTTAACCTTACCCTAAGTGTGCTCTGATCGGCAGAATTGGCACTACTGCAGATGCCACATAATACCGGTCCCCCATTTGTAAGAACCCGATTGTTTAGTGTAGCAGCATCTGAACTTTGGAACTCCCCGCCCATTGCGACCAAGCAGACACCTTCATTGTACTCTTTCCTACACCTGCTGAAAACATCCTTTCTAAGACGAGCCTACTCAAATGCTTAGAAAGTTGAAGGGCTTTTAATCTCTTTTAGTTCTCTAACCCTAGTACTCCAGGGTTGTAAACTGCTTGCAAATCTACATCCGTTGGGCAAAATTGCATGCAAGATGTGCACCAAAATATTGGTTAATGTTCACAAGAATTATTACTTTTTAAAGACAAATGGATGTGCAGCTATGGCAAAAGGAACTTCAGATTGGAAAAACGAGAAACCCTAATTCAGTGTTTTTCAACCACTGTTCCGCGGCACACTAGTGTGCCGCGAGATGTTGCCTGGTGTGCCGTGGGAAAAATTGAAAAATTCAAGAGAATTACTTTATATATAGTCAATATAGGCACAGAGTTAAATTTTTTAACATTTTCTAATGGTGGTGTGCCTCGTGATTTTTTTCATGAAACAAGTGTGCCATTGCCCAAAAAAGGTTGAAAAACACTGCCCTAATTGACAGATCAACCATCCCTTCCTTGGCCCTGGGTTCTTTGGGGAGATGTGACGGGATATAGATTTAATAAAGAAAATTTGGAGGGCCTGTACATGGGTGTTTCTAGGTTTTCTGTTTCGGGTTGTGCACTAATAATAGAAGAACAGGACATGCGCATTTTCATCGGAGAAATGTTGGAGGGTAAGCCCTTGGAACCACAGCTCTCATAATTATTTGCGGGAATCCATGACTGTTTTAAACAGTATGGTAGCACTTTAAATCAACAACCTCAGATACGCTGATGACACAACCTTGATGGCAGAAAGTGAGGAGGAATTAAAGAACCTTTTAATGAGGGTGAAAGAGGAGAGCGCAAAATATGGTCTGAAGCTCAACATAAAAAAACTAAGATCATGGCCACTGGTCCCATCACCTCCTGGCAAATAGAAGGGGAAGAAATGGAGGCAGTGAGAGATTTTACTTTCTTGGGCTCCATGATCACTGCAGATGGTGACAGCAGTCACGAAATTAGAAGACGCCTGCTTCTTGGGAGGAAAGCAATGACAAACCTAGACAGCATCTTAAAAAGCAGAGACATCACCTTGCCAACAAAGGTCCATATAGTTAAAGCTATGGTTTTCCCAGTAGTAATGTATGGAAGTGAGAGCTGGACCATAAAGAAGACTGATCGCCGAAGAATTGATGCTTTTGAATTATGGTGCTGGAGGAGACTCTTGAGAGTCCCATGGACTGCAAAAAGATCAAACTTATCCATCCTTAAAGAAATCAGCCCTGAGTGCTCACTGGAAGGACAGATCCTGAAGTTGAGGCTCCAGTACTTTGGCCACCTCATGAGAAGAGAAGACTCCCTGGAAAAGACCCTGATGTTGGGAAAGATGGAGGGCACAAGGAGAAGGGGACGACAGAGGATGAGATGGTTGGACAGTGTTCTTGAAGCTACCAACATGAGCCTGACCAAACTGCGGGAGGCAGCGGAGGATAGGGGTCCCTGGCGTGCTCTGGTCCATGGGGGTCACGAAAAGTCGGACACGACTGAACAACAAAAGCACTTTAATTGTATGGTGTGAATGGGTTCCTGATGGCCATGAGCCTTCACCATGCACAGGACGATATCCAATATCGCGGCAACCATAGGAGCCATTGCAGAGTCATGGAAGACAGGGTCACTCTGAGCATATTGGCCGCACTCAGTGAATAACTCTTGTCGTGGAGAACTGGGTTTGGCCTCTCCGCCTGACTTCACTGAAGTCAAGAGACTCCAGTATCCAGCGGTGGAATAAACCAGATTCCTTCGCTTTGTTTGTTTTGGCCTACTGTGCCTCTTTATGAGGAAAATGGTCAAAGCGAAGTACTTCCCTTGTGTATTTTGACAGGAAGCCCCAGTAATATGCTTTCCTTTTGTTGTATATCTTACTCTTTCCCCCCTCAATCTTGTTTAAATATTTTCAAGCACAATGACATATTTATTAACCCACCACCCTCTCCATGAGGTAACTCTTTGATTGGCCTTTTTTTTTTTTTTTTTTTGCAAAGACTCTCCGCAAAGGTGGAGATCTCTCTCTCTCCCCCTCCTGCTGTCTCCAATGAGAGTTAATATTATTACTGCTATTTGTGTCGAGCTCTTGAGAACAATCTCTGTAAAAAATGGAGGACGTTTATTTAAAACAGCTGGGCAAAAGAGCATGCAGGCCCAGCTAGAGTCGCCGGGGTCAGCGTTCGAGGCTAACACCAATCTCTGCAGAACTTTGAAGCTGACATTTTACAGATTATATGTGTCCCACCGCACAGTGGGCATGGCGTATAAATTGGGCTTAGGGGCCCCTCATTTGTTCTTTTGCATTTTTATGAGCCCGCAGCGTTCCTCTTTGAAGCGGCACACACAGAAAATAATAATAAAAAAAGAGAGTTGTTTTAATGCCGTGGAACTATTTGCAGTAAATCATGTTATAGCATCCTGGAAATATATCTGCTGCACTGCGGGGTTATGTTTCAAGTCCTCTTGTTCCTCGCATTCTCGTCTCTTCCCCCCCCTTTCTTCTTCCCCCACTTATCAATCATCTTGTGTCTATAGGCGGGCAGAGAGGCCAGCAGATATGTTACAGTTATAATGAGGAGATTAGCAATGGCTGATGCCCGCATCTGAATGCCATTTCTCCTGTGAAGGTCCTATTGTGTGGTGGTGGAACAGGAGAAACACACACACACCCTGCAACCAACACCCCACCAACACCGGTGCCTGTGAAGCATGAGGTCTCCGAGGGCGGAGAGTCAGCGGTGGTTCCTTGGAGGGCAAGATCCGATGTCTGGCGCCCCCTTCCCTTCAGTCCGCCCTGTTTAGGAAAGCTTTTAATGTTTAATAGACTACTGCATTTTCATATTCTGTTGGAAGCCGCCCAGAGTGGCTGGGGAAACCCAGCCAGATGGAAGGGGTATAAATAATAAATTATTATTATTATTATTATTATTATTATTATTATTATTATTATTATTATTAATGGAAACTTCCGCAGTCCTTGCCCTACCAACTCAGGAATTCCTGCATCCATACTAGGTGTGCTAGGGGCAACTTGGGTGTACATTTCTAACGGAATGCATATTTTCAGGTGAAGGAAACGGATAGAGGTTTGTAAGTATGCTGGTATTTTTTAATTTGCTCCCTTGCTGTGAGAAGTGAGGTTACAAGGGACCAGGCAGAGGGCCTTCTCGGTAGTGGCGCCATCCCTGGGGGACGTCCTCCTATCCGATGTCAAGGAGATAAGTAACTATGCAACCTTTAGAAGGCATCTGAAAGCAGCCCTGTATAGGGAAGTTTTTTTTTTAATGTTTACTGTTTTATTATGTTTTTATATATGATGGAAGCTGCTCAGAGTAGCGGGGTACAAATACTCCGGTTACGTAAACTTCAGGATGCGAAAGCGGCAAACCCGGAAGTAAACTCTTTCCATAAATGTGGGGATAACCAACTTCTGGGATAACCAGTAATCCTGGAGTGCCTGCTCCCACTGGTTATGATGGGTCCGCTGGTTATGAGGTTTAGCTGAAGGTCGTGAGAAGTTGTTTGGAGTTCGTTACGAAGGCTTGAAGGTTTCTGAAGGTTCCGAAGAGGAAAGGATAGGCAGAGCAAAAGGTGCGGCCAAAAGTAAAGAAGCGGCCAAATAAAAATAAGAAATAAGAGACTGCAGTCAATGGTGGAGTTGCGCTCTCCCAACTACTACTCTTTTGCTTTCTCTCTTGCTTGCCTCGCATCACTTGTTCTCTCTTTGCTTGTCTCGCGCACTCTACACAATGCTACAGAGAGCAGGGGCCATTTCTTGATAAACTGAACAGCGTCATAGCATAAACATAAACCAATCAGAGCATTGCATTGGGCTGTGTTTCCGGGCGGGAAATAGCTTTCTAACAAGCGCGGAGGGATCCAGGCAGCAAACCTTGCCGGATCTCCTTTTCTTCCGTGCATTGCGCGGAAGGTTTTTGTGAGGCGGCAAAGCGCGGGAAGTCCCAAAAACGTATTCCCACACATAAAGAGAAGCCTCTTGTTCTGGTCCTGTGCAAAACACAACAGGGGTTCTCACTTGCGGTTCAAGGTAGCGACAGAAAAAAAGGTAAAGGTAAAGGACCCCTGGGCGGTTGAGTTCACTCAAAGGTGACTATGGCTTGCGGCGCTGATCTCGCTTTCAGGCTGAGGAGCCAGCGTTTGTCCGTAGACAGTTTTTCCGGGTCATGTGGCCAGCATGACTAAGCCGCTTCTAGTGCAATGGGACACTGTGATGGAAGCCAGAGGCACAGAAACCAGGGCCGTCTTACCCATAGGTGCTAGGGGTGCGGGGCACCCAGGCGCCAGGCTCTCAGGGGCATCAGGCCGAGAGTCTGGGGCCCGGAAGCATGCGCAGAAGTGGCCCTCAGGTTGCGGAAACCTCAGGATCCAACCAGACCTCCAGAATGGATCCCGTCCGCAACCAGAGATACCACTGTATAATAATAATAATAATAATAATAATAATAATAATAATAATAAATCAATACCCTGCCCATCTGGCTGGATTTTCCCAGCCACTCTGGGCGGCTCCTAACAGAATAATAATAATAATAATAATAATAAATAAAACATCAAACATTAAAAACTTCCCTAAACAGGGCTGCCTTCAGATGTCTTCTAAAAGTCAGAGAGTTGTTTATTTCCTTGACATCTGATGGGAGGGTGTTCCACAGGGCGGGTGCCACTACCGAGAAGGCCCTCTGCCTGGTTCCCTGTAACTTCACTTCTCGCAGTGAGGGAACTGCCAGTTAAAAGTGCTGATCTGATTTTTCCCTTCCCAGTGTGAGCACCCTCTTTTGCACCCCCCCTCCACTTTAGAAATGCAGTCTGCCATATTTCACTACAAATGCGAAGTCCTTGTGAAAATTCACCAGCATTTTCACATGCATATGCACATTTTTTTTTTTATGAATGCATTTCGGTATGTTGTTTGCTCCAATAAACACATTTCTTGCACACACTGGAGAACTGCAATGACAATTCGGAGAAGCGTGGATTTCAGAGCACAGCTGTGTTTCGGTTCATATATGACTTCCCCAAGTGTGAACTTCATTGGTTTGCATTAAATGTGAATGGAACAACCCCTGCCCAGGCGAATCCCTGCCACACATATACCGAAACACCCTAGTAGATGTCAGGCACACCTTTCTCTGCTTAGCTTTCCACTGGCAAACGTCAACCGTTTCAGAAACACACTTCTCTTGGGTTGTCAGCATTAACGGGTGACGACATCTGTTTTTGGCATGCGTCTATATTCACCAGCCTATATCCAGAATATTGGTGGGTGTCCATAACTCCCTGAAGGACTGTTACTAATCCCAAACATTCATAACTAAAGATGGCGACGTTTTAATGACATTTGGGGCATACGTATCCATAAGGGTAACTGTTTAGTCACTGCCAAAAGAGAGGAAATGCAATAGCAAAAAGAAAGCTTTGCTCCGCATAAGATTTGCATATGCAGATTTAAAAATAGCTGTGCAATTTAAATAGAAACACACCTACATCCTGCCATAGCGGGAAAGCTGTGGGCAGCAGCTGATCTGTGTGCTTGAACAGTTTCTTTTTCATTTAACAGGGCTTGGACCGAACAGCCCTTCAAATAGAAAAATGCTCTCTGGCAGCCTTTGGGATAGGACCCCATCCACAGTTGGCTGCTATGAAGACAGGATGCTGGTCTAGATGGGCCATTGGCCTGATCCTGCAGGGCTCTGCTCAGGTTCTTATGACTTCCGGTTTTAGCATCTACAGTGGATGCTCGGGTTGCGAACACGATCCATGCGGGAGGCACGTTCGCAACCCGCAGCGTTCGCAAGCTGCAGCGGCGCGTCTGGAATGCCTACATAATGGTGGGGCTGGCGTAGAGCCCCTCCCACAATCTCATAGAAAGTCCCTCCCCCCCCGAATGTTTGCTTAGTCAGAATCTCCTTTCTTGCAACTTGAAGCCACTGGTTCGAGTCCTACCCTCCAGAGCAGGAAAAAGCAAGCGTGTTCCCTCCTCCATGTGACAGCCCTTGAGATATTTGAAGATGGCTATCATGTCTCCTCCCCTTCATGGATCACTGCCTTGTCGTGGCGAAGGGGCTTGAATTACTCAGGGAAGCTATGGACAGGTCAAGATGGACAGGTCAGATTGATTATATTCTCTGCAGCCAAAGATGGAGAAGCTCTATACACTCAGCAAAAACAAGACCTGGAGCTGACTGTGGCTCAGATCATCAGCTTCTTATAGCAAAATTCCAGCTTAAACTGAAGAAAGTAGGAAAAACCACTGGGCCAGTAAGATTCAATCTAAATCAAATTCCTTATGAATACACAGTTGAAGTGAAGAACAGGTTCAAGGATTTAGATTTGGTGGATAGAGTACCTGAAGAACTGTGGATGGAGGCTCGTAACATTATACAGGAGACAGCAACGAAAACCATCCCAATGAAAAAGAAATGCAAGAAAGCAAAGTGGCTGTCCAATGAGGCCTTACAAATAGCGGGGGAGAGAAGACAAGCAAAATGCGAAGGAGATCGTGAAAGATACAGGAAATTGAATGCAGATTTCCAAAGAATAGCAAGGAGAGACAAGAGGGCCTTTCTAAACGAGCAATGCAAAGAAATAGAGGAAAATAACAGAATGGGAAAAACCAGAGATCTGTTCAAGAAAATTGGAGATATGAAAGGAACATTTCGTACAAAGATTACCATAATAAAGGACAAAAGTGGAAAGGACCTAACAGAAGCAGAAGACATCAAGAAGAGGTGGCAAGAATACACAGAGGAATTATACCAGAAAGATATGGAGGTCTCATACACCCCAGGTAGTGTGGTTGCTGACCTTGAGCCAGACATCCTGGAGAGTGAAGTCAAATGGGCCTTAGAAAGCATGCTAACAACAAGGCCAGTGGAAGTGATGATATTCCAGCTGAACTATTTAAAATTTTAAAAGATGATGCTGTTAAGGTGCTACACTCAATATGCCAGCAAGTTTGGAAAACTCAGCAGTGGCCAGAGGATTGGAGAAGATCAGTCTACATCCCAATCCCAAAGAAGGGCAGTGCCAAAGAATGCTCCAACTACCGCACAATTGCACTCATCTCACACGCTAGCAAGGTTATGCTTAAAATTCTACAAGGCAGGCTTAAGCAGTATGTGGACCGAGAACTCCCAGAAGTGCAAGCTGGATTTCGAAGGGGCAGAGGAACCAGAGACCAAATTGCAAACATGCGCTGGATTATGGAGAAAGCCAGAGAGTTCCAGAAAAACATCTACTTCTGCTTCATTGACTATGCAAAAGCATTTGACTGTGTCGACCACAGCAAACTATGGCAAGTTCTTAAAGAAATGGGAGTGCCGGATCACCTCATTTGTCTCCTGAGAAATCTCTATGTGGGACAAGAAGCTACAGTTAGAACTGGATATGGAACAACTGATTGGTTCAAAATTGGGAAAGGAGTACGACAAGGCTGTATATTGTCTCCCTGCTTATTTAAC
The DNA here is from genome assembly GCA_900245905.1 of Lacerta viridis. NCBI lineage: Eukaryota > Metazoa > Chordata > Lepidosauria > Squamata > Lacertidae > Lacerta > Lacerta viridis. Next base: position 576,635 of record OFHU01004260.1, on the reverse strand, counting down.
TTATATGCAGAATTCATCATGCGAAAGGCTGGACTGGATGAATCCCCAACCGGAATTAAGATTGCCGGAAAAAATATCAACAACCTCAGATATGCTGATGATACTACCTTGATGGCAGAAAGTGAGGAGGAATTAAAGAACCTTTTAATGAGGGTGAAAGAGAGAGCGCAAAATATGGTCTGAAGCTCAACATCAAAAAAACTAAGATCATGGCCACTGGTCCCATCACCTCCTGGCAAATAGAAGGGGAAGAAATGGAGGCAGTGAGAGATTTCACTTTCTTGGGTTCCATGATCACTGCAGATGGTGACAGCAGTCACGAAATTAGAAGACGCCTGCTTCTTGGGAGAAAAGCAATGACAAACCTAGACAGCATCTTAAAAAGCAGAGACATCACCTTGCCGACAAAGGTCCGTATAGTTAAAGCTATGGTTTTCCCAGTAGTAATGTACGGAAGTGAGAGCTGGACCATAAAGAAGGCTGATCGCCGAAGAATTGATGCTTTTGAATTATGGTGCTGGAGGAGACTCTTGAGAGTCCCATGGACTGCAAGAAGATCAAACCTATCCATTCTCAAAGAAATCAGCCCTGAGTACTCACTAGAAGGACAGATCCTGAAGTTGAGGCTCCAGTACTTTGGCCACCTCATGAGAAGAGAAGACTCCCTAGAAAAGACCCTGATGTTGGGAAAGATGGAGGGCACAAGGAGAAGGGGACGACAGAGGATGAGATGGTTGGACAGTGTTCTCGAAGCTACTAACATGAGTTTGGCCAAACTGCGAGAGGCAGTGAAGGATAGGCGTGCCTGGCGTGCTCTGGTCCATGGGGTCACGAAGAGTCGGACACGACTGAACGACTGAACAACAACAACAACAATCATATCTCCTCTCAGTCTCCTCTTTTCCAGGCTAAACATACCCAGCTGCTTCAACCACTCCTCATAAGGCTTGGTTACCAGACCCTTGATCATCTTGGTCGCCCTCCTCTGCACATGTTCCAACTTGCCAACATCCTTCTTAAATTGTGGTGCCCAGAACTGGACACACTATTCCAGGTGTAGTCTGACCAAGGCAGTGTAGAGTGGTACTTCCCTTGAGCTGGACACTATACATCTGTGGATGCAGCCTAGAACAGTGTTAGCTTTTTTTGCTGCTGCATCACACTGTTGACTCATGTTAAGCTTGTGGTCCACCAAGACCCCTAGATCCTTTTCACATGTACTGCTAGTAAGCCAGGTGTCCCCCATCCTATACTTGTGCATCTGGTTCTTCCTGCCTAAGTGCAGAACCTTTCATGCGTCCCTACTGAAATTCATTTTGTTAGCCTGGGCCCAGTTCTCCTGTCTGTGAAGGTCATTTTGAATTCTGATTCTGTCTTCTGTGGCATTAGCTAACCCTCCCAGTTTGGTGTCACCTGCAAATTTGATGAGCATCCCCTCAATTCCTTCATCCAAGTCATTTATAAAGACGTTGAACAACAACAGGCCCAGGATAGAACCCTGTGGCACCCCACTTGTCACTTTCCCCCCAGGATGATGAGGAACCATTAATGAATACTCTTTGGGTTCAGTCAGTCAACCAGCTACAAATCCACCAAACGGTCACCTTGTTCAACCCACATTTTACCAGCTTCCTCGCGAGAATATCATGGGGGACCTTGTCAAAAGCCATACTGAAATCAAGATACACTATGTCCACAACATTCCCCTGATCCACCAAGTTTGTAATTCCATCAAAAAGAAAGGAAGGAAGAAAGAAAGAAAGAAATCAGGTTGAGTAATTTCTGAGTAATCGCTCTCTGCCAGGGAGGTTTCCCTAACCCCGAGCTATTTATTTATTTATCTCGAGGCCAATGTTCTCAGTAGAAATCCAGATCCATTTTGCACTGTCCCAAAACATTTCCATCCTGCCCATAAAGCAGGCAGTAGGTGTTAAAGGGGTTCACAGACTCACAACTCATTGTCAACTAATTATCTTTAAGATGGTGTCACCACATATTTAATCGCTGAGTAATCGCTGGCGTTGCTGTCCGGCAGGGAGGTTTTCCTACCCCAGAGCAATTTATTTCTGGCATGGTCTCCGCCTCCCATCTCCTGCCCCACCCCTGCCCCCCAGACTCCAGATAAGTTCATTAACCTAAACCGGCCACAAATGCAGAACATGCACACACGAAGCTTTTAGGAACTTTCATCTTTCTTTCTTTTTTTTTTTAAAGGGGCACTGAGAGAAAACGGCGCAATAAACTGGTAGCCTGGCTAGCAGTAGGGGATAGCTTAGGACACCATGGGTGGCTAAGCAATATGAGAACCAGATGTAAGAGCTTTGGAGGGGCAGATCTGCTCTTTCTGTTTACTGACAAATGGAGTGGGCCGTGGAAGGCAATTAAAAAGCAATAACTGTACATTAAAGGCACGACTCATAATAGCAGCAAGAAACACCGTAGCCAGCTTGGGGGGGGGGGGTTGGTGGAAGAGAAAGCATATTATGCAGTTGAGACAGATCTATAAATTGCCAGGAGACTTTAAAATACAGCTAGCTAGCTAACTAGCTTTGTAGCTGAGACAGGTAGCTGATTTTCTATGGGACTTTTAGAAAATATAACTAGCTTCATAGCCGAGCTAGGTATTTGCCATGGGACTTTAAATTCTAACTAGCTAACTGACTAACTAGCTTTGTCGCTAAGACAGATAGATGATTTGGAACGATACTTTAATATACAACTAGCAAACATGCAAAATAGTTGCAAAGCCACGCGGCACGGTTTTGCCTTGGGAAGGTCAAAGTGGGCTGGCCACTCTCAACCTAACCTGCCTCGTTGGGTTGTTGTGAGGATAAAGAGGAGCTCGTTTGAGAAAGCGTTGAAATACAAGTGTTATCATTATAACCGCAGAATAAGCTATACGAAAGAACATTTCTGCAATTTTGCACGATGCATAGAAGATACAGAATCCAGCCATTCTTAGCAAACTGGTATCTGTATTTCCCGGACAGAGATTTTCCTTAAATGAAAATTACTCTATAATCCTTATTGCCTATGAACTCATGCCTGGTATTTGAGATTTTGTGGCTTCAGAATGCTGCCTGAAGAAGGCGCTGCAGTATAATCCCAAATTGCAAATTGGTGAAGTGGAGATTTTTAAAAATAAATAAAATAAAATAAATTAGAATGAACAAAGCTTCACACAAACAGAGAGGGATGAGTTTCCCTGACCTTTGCTTGGAATTGGCCATTGCCTCAGTTTTGCTTCAAACTGTGTCTGGTGTCTCCATCTAGTGTTATGTGTCAAAACCACAGGCTAGAACCATGCGGAGTTGCGAAACCCTTGCAGGGAATAATGGCCAGACTCCAAATGGCCAGACTTCACGGCAACACACCTTCAGATCCACGTGTACAGTCACCACCATCCAGATTTTCCTGTTCTTATTCAGGGCAGAGTATTATTATTATTATTCTTTTTGGCTACGTAATTAGTCTGGAACGACTGGTTTCAAAGTGGCTCATAAAAGCTGGGAGTGGGCGGGAGTTGAAAGATTTCACGTCAATGCGCCAACCTCCGTTGAGCATCTTGTTTTACAGAGCTGCTTGACAATGTTTCGCTTTGTCAAACGTAGGGATGGGCAAACTGGTGGATTTTGGTTTATCCCAGCTTCTCGTGATTCCAAATTTGAGTTCAGTTCTCTGCATTAACACATCAGCTTTCAGCTTATTATTTTTAAAGGTCCTCATGAAAATTCACCAGCGTTTTAGTATGTTTTTCTCCTACTTAACGTAGGGACGCAGGTGGCACTGTGGGTTAAACTACAGAGACTAGGGCTTGCCGATCAGAAGGTCGGCGGTTCGAATCCCTGTGATGGGGTGAGCTCCTGTTGCTCGGTCCCAGCTCCTGCCACCTAGCAGTTCGAAAGCACGTCAAAGTGCAAGTAGATAAATAGGTACCGCTCCGGCGGGAAGGTAAACGGCGTTTCCGTGCGCTGCTCTGGTTCGCCAGAAGCGGCTTAGTCATGCTGGCCACATGACCCGGAAGCTGTACGCCGGCTCCCTCGGCCAGTAAAGCGAGATGAACGCCACAACCCCAGAGTCGGACATGACCGGACCTAATGGTCAGGGATCCCTTTACCTTTACATTACTCCTACTTAACACACATTTGTGTGAAATTTTGCCTCATGTATGCATTTTGGAAAGCCAATTTCTCCTAATACAGTGGTACCTCAGGTTACAGACGCTTCAGGTTACAGATGCTTCAGGTTACAGACTCGGCTAACCCAGAAATAGTACCTCAGGTTAAGAACTTTGCTTCAGGATGAGAACAGAAATCGCACGGCAGCGGGAGGCCCCATTAGCTAAAGTGGTACCTCAGGTTAAGAACAGTTTCAGGTTAAGAACGGACCTCCAAGAACGAATTAAGTTCTTAACCTGAGGTACCACTGTAGAATGCGCCTTTGCATGTTATTTGCAGCGGTATATGCAAATTTAAAATGTGCACATTACCCTAGCATATGCATTTTTCTGCACGTTATACATGGCTGGAAGACTGCATTGAAAAATTCAGAGAATAGCAAAATTTGAAGAATTTTGAGACCCCTACTCTTCCAGATCTACAGTTCTCAGAGTGGTTTTCCAATCAATTGCTTTTCACAGGGAACTCTTGGAATTGTAGTTCTGGGAGGAGAAAATGGCTGATATCCTTCTCAGAGTAGATCTATTGAAATCAGTGAACCTAAGGTAGCCCATGGGTCGACTCTGAATATAGGCAACGTTGGATACAACCCATAATTTCTAAATTTGCATGTAAATCAGCATATGCAAATATCATGCCAACAAACCTTTTGATCTCTTTTTGGTGCTATATGTTTGCTCCTTTTTGGTGATGTGTATTTGGCCATTCCACGCTGAGTACCTTTTAACAAGGGACTCTTGCATCCAGCAAAGAGGTTCAAACGAGGTCAGCACACCTCATATCCTGTTCTGCTGTGTGTTATCAGTCACATTTTGGAACACACAGGATTCTAAATGAGATTGAGAAATAAGAAAGAGAAAAAGTCATTTCAGGCCAGCAAGGTAGATATTACTACATTTGTTTCTCGAGGAAGTTTAATAAATTCAGGCAGCTCCACTGATATTAGCATTTAATGACCACCATGTTTATTAATGGCTGTGAACAAACAAGAGCCCTTGCAATGTAATTTACTCTCCCGTTAGCTGCATTAATGATTAGCCAGTAAGAGGGCGGTATTGCTTATTTTAATAAACAATGGCCTGCGATTTATAAAACCACATGATATCTATGTTATAAATGGTTTGTGATTTATAAAACCACTTCAGAATCTGAAGTGGCACAACCTGATTTGGAAATGACACTCAACCTTGAAAGATTCCATCAACGGTGTCTCTGAAAAATTTCACACATCACTTGGGAAGGCAGGGGAACTAATTCCAGTGTACTGGAAGAAGTAAAGATCACCAGTGTCGAAGCAATGATTCTTCAACATCCACTTTGTTGGACTGGTCATGTTGTGTGGATGCCTGGTTATTGTCTTCCAAAGCAACTACTCTATTCCAAACTTAAAAATGGAAAGTGTAATGCTGGTGGTCAACAAAAGAGGTTTCTTCTTCTTCTTCTCCTCCTTCTCTTTCTTCTTCTTCTTCTTCTTCTCCTCCTCCTCCTTTCCTCCTTCTCCTTCTCCTTCTCCTCTCCTTCTTCTTCTTATTGTTTATACCTCGCCCATCCGGCTGGGTTTCCCCAGCTACTCTGGGTGGCTCTCAACACATTAAAAACAGAATAAAACTCTCTCAAGGCAAATCTAAAAAAAATGTAGTATAAATACCGACAACTGGGAAACACTGGCCTGTGAGCGCTCCAGTTAGAGAACAGCCTTTACCAAAGGTGTCATGGGCTTTGAAGATGCTCAAACTCAGGACAAAAGGGAGAAACGTGCTAAGAGGAAGGCATGTTTGGCATGGAAGGACATGTGGATCCAGAATTGGCCTCCACAGTCACTTACGGACTCATTGGTTCATGGAAGACAATCTTACTTGGCTACGAGTGATTGCAAAGAAGAAGAAGAAGAAGAAGAAGAAGAAGAAGAAGAAGAAGAAGAAGAAGAAGATGAGAGCCTTGTTGGATCAGGCCAATGGCCCATCTAGTCCAGCATCTTGTTCTTACAGAGGCCAACCAGGTCCTTGTAGAAAACCCAAGAGCAGAACCCAAACAGAAGAGCATCTGCGCCCCCATCTCCCATCTGTGGTTTCCAGCAACCAAATTCAGAAGCCTTACTGCATCTGGCTTCGGAGGCAAAACATAGCCATTGCATCCATTGCTAGCCCTCTCTTCCATGAATTTGTTTGATCTTCTGTTAAAGTTATCCACGTTGGTTTCCATCATTGCTTCCTTTGAGAACGAGTTCCATAGTTTAACCATGCAGTGCGTGAAGGAACGCTTTCTTTTACCTGTCCTGAATCTTCCAACATTCAGCTTTGTTGGGTTGAATAATTTCATTGGGATGAATAATTTTATAAACGTCTAAATACCTTAGAATAAACAGAATCCAATATACTCTCGACAGGGTGGAGAACTGGGCCGGAATTAACCAAATGCATTTCATCGCAGAATAAAAGTAAAGTTCTGCACTGAGAGAGGAAGAATCCATTGCACAAATGCAGGATAGGTGATACATGTCAAAAAAAAAAGGGATCATGGGGTTTTAGCAGATCACAAGCTAAGCATGAGTCAGCCTAGAGGCACAGAAGATTAAAAAAAAGAAAGAATGCAGTTCTCTGCTGCATAGCACTCAGAATGCAAAAATTGACAATAACACTCTGTTCTGGAGCATGTCCAGGGGAGGGCAGTGAAGATGGGGGTCTCACTTGGAGACCAAGACCTATGAGGAAACAGGAGCTGAATTAGGTAATATGGCGCCCTGAGTGAGGACAGAATTGGGCGTCCCCCCCAAAAAAATACTTATTATTTTCACAATCAGAGGTTTTGGTTTACTCCTAAGATTGCAGGGCGGTGGCATGTGTCGCATGTGCATGACATCACACACATCTCTCGACACCGTACAGGCCTCTCGTGACATCGTGCTGAGCCCCCTCAACATTGTGGGGACTGGGCCCCATTCAAACAAATATTGAGGGGGCTGAAGACCCCCTAGAGTTGGCAATCCTGTTCACAACAATTTCTTTTGATTGCTTTTTAAATGGATCTTCTCAGTACGTACCTGTATATATATATATGTTGTTGTTGTTGTTGTTGTTGTTGTTGTTGTTATGATTATTATTATTTTGTGCCCCCTCAATATTTGGTGCCCTGTGAGGGGGAACCAGCGGCACTGCCCTAAATCTGGCACTGAAGGAAAGAATGAAGGACCTGGGGAGATTAGCCTACGGAAAGATGACGATGATGATATTATTATTATTTATTATTATTATTATTATGAAAGATGATTGAGGGCTCATCCAGACTTGCTTTTGTGCTGCGTCTGCACTTTAAAGTGCTTTGTTTCTTCACCCTGCCGCGTTCCCTGCAAAATCCCACTTTTCAATGCTGAGTTGGAACCAATGGCAGTTCAGGTTTCCAGGAAGACCCCTTGTTATGTACTGAGTTGAATAGGATCCAAACTGCAGCAGTCTGATTGGTCCTAGAACAATAGGATTGAGATTGCAGCAGTCTGACTGGTCCCAGAACAATAGGATTGAGATTGCAGCAGTCTGATTGGTCCCAGAACAATAGGATTGAGATTGCAGCAGTCTGATTGGTCTGCAGGAGCCACCCAATCCAGCTCCAGGTGGAATTGAAACCCCTGTTCTGTTCACAGAGCGATAGTTTCAGAATAGTTCAACCACCAATCCCTCTACCAGGGAACTCTGGGAATTGTAGGTCTGTGAGGGGAACAGTATCCCGGAATTAGCCAATCACGATTGGGCCCATTGTGTAAATAGTGTATATAAAGCAAACGTTTTGGGGGAACTACATTCCTCACTACTATGAGCTGAATAAAGAGCATGAAAGTCACACTGGACTCCGAGTATCTTTCACCCCTGTTCTGTTCACAGAGCGCTAGTTTCAGAGTAGTTCAACCACCAATCCCTCTACCAGGGAACTCTGGGAATTGTAGGTCTGTGAGGGGAACAGGGGTCTCCTGACAAGTCTCCGCTCCCTTCACAAACTTGCAGGATTCTTTGGGAGACGGCCGCTTGAAGTGCTTTAATTGTTCAGTGCAGAGACTGTGACTCGGTTGAGGTAGTTTGATGTACAGAGTTACCATATTAGAAAATCTACTGCTTCTTACAAACGAAACCCTTCTTACGAGTAACACCTCCCCTCTCTCCCCTGCAAGCCGCAGTTCTGCAAAGCAGGAACTATTCTTTACCAAGTTTCACTATGTGACCCTATTTATATCTCTTTCCTCCTACACATGTGTCTATAATGGTTCTTAAGAACACCCCGTTTCCTGAGGGCACTGCACTTTTTGAATTTTTGATTATTTACACCAGGGGTCAGCAAACTTTTTCAGCGGGGGGCCGGTCCACTGTCCCTCAGACAGTGGAGGGGGTCGGACTATATTTTGGGGAAAATAATAATGAAAGAATTCCTATGCACCACAAATAACCCAGAGATGCATTTTGAATAAAAGTACACATTCTACTCATGTAAAAACACGCTGATTCCTGGACCGTCCACGGGATGGATTTAGAAGGCGTTTGCCTACCCATGATTTACACCATAAAATCTGTCATGGGGAAAGTTGGCAACCTTACATTACCAACCTTGTCGCCAGTGTTTTAGAAAACTGGACTTATTCCTGTGCCTTTAACAGGACCCTGATGTCTTAGCCATATCTTTTTCCAGTTTTAGCTAAGCCCCCCTCCGCCCCCCTTTGGTGTTGAATCAGAGCAAACAGCAAACCATGGGAAACCCAAATTACCACTTGTTCTAATTCAGTTTTAAAGAGCCGGTGCAATCACAGACCACACATCCTTTTTGATCTTGATATATTTTGTCTTATAGTACTTTATCCCTTCAATCCTCTCATTTAATATTTTCTCATTATGTTAACCTCCCCCTCCCCCTGCAATTCATTGGAGAATGCTGATTTGGTTGAGGAATAGGAGAGATTAAGGGAGATGTTTATTCCTGATTGCTTTCCCCCTGTTTTTCACCCAAAATATATTTAGAGGAGTTTACAGGATTTTAAAGACATGAACGCAATACAGTATCTATATTTTGGTAAGTTGTCTGCTTGTCTTTTCTCTATGCATTCCGACACCTCTTAAAGTATTGCAACCCAATTTGGCACAATGGTTCCTGAGACCGAGAAGCAGGTTTTCATATATGTTTGGGTACTATTGGATACGATTCTGAATCAAGATGGCAGAATGAACTGTTGAAAACTGCACACATCTCAACAACATCCTGTTCTCACAATGGCCAACCAGATGTTGACAGACCACACCTGGAATACTGTGTCCAGTTCTGGTCATCGCAATTTATGAAGGGTATTGACAAGTTGGAACATGCAAAGGAGGGCAACCAAGTTGATACAGGATCGGGAAACCAAGCCTTATGAGGAACGGTTGAGGGAACTGGGTATGTTTATCCTAGTAAAGAGGAGACTAAAAGGAGATATGAAAGCCATCTTCAAATATCAAACAGACTGTCCCATGGATGATGCAGCAAGCTTGTTTTCTCCTTCTCCAGAGGGTAAGACTCGAACCAATGGATACAAGTTACAAGGAAGGAGATTCCGACTAAACATCAGGAAGAACTTTCTGACGGTTGGAGCTGTTCAAAGTGAAATGGTGGACTCTCCTTCCTTGGAGGTTTTTAGGCACAGGTTGGGTAGCCACCTGTCATGGATGCTTTAGCTGAGATTCCTGCATTACAGAGGGTTGGAATAGGTGACCCTCAGGTCCCTTCCAACTCTGAGCCCACATGCAGGACCTGAGCACTCCCCACTTGAGCTATTGTGTCTGGCAGTGGAGATACAACCTAGACATCTGTTGCTGTGTGTTCTGGCCAACAATAACTCTCCAGGGAGTTTTCCCAGTCTTGGTGCTCACAGCCATTCAATAGGAGGATTCTGAGATTGATTAACCCTGGGACTTTCTGAATGCAAAATGTCTTGACACCTTGCTGCTCCCTTGTTTATCAACCTGCTGTTAAAACTCTGAACAGCTGGCAAACAAAACCCTGTCCCGTTCTTATGAAATACACTAAACACAGCCCGAACGATCTGCCAGCCGAACCCAGTCTTATGACATGACATGATGGGCGTGTGACTACAATCATAGACCACACGTCCTTTTTTCACTTGGTATGTTTTGCTGTTGACTCAGTAGACCGCATAGCTGTATCCTGTGGGCGATTGTGTGACAACTTATTGTTATTTTTTAAAATGATCTTTCTTTTATTTCTAACCCCTTCCCTGTAACCTGTCTGCTATTAAAACTTAAAACAAATTTATTGTGAGGGGGGAAATGATGGACATTGCTATTGTTTATTACATTTCTTACCCAACTTTCTTTTTAAAATTAATAATAATAATAATAATAATAATAATAATAATAATAATAATAATTTGAATTTTCAGATTACAATCACATATCCAACATACAACATAAAAACCATGATTCCAAAGAATCTCCTGGACTTTCCTCCTCCCCTTTGTGGGTCCTATTGTTAATCATTTCCTCCTGCATCTTTTATGATAATCCAAATATTTTGCATCTCCATTGTGTCCAAAATTCACCATTTAACTACAAGTGTTATTCCAATCCTACTAACGATTTTAGCTATTTACGATGGTTTTTAAGAAAAATTAAAATTTCCCCCCATTCCTTATTAAAATTTTGGTTTTCCTGATTTATGATTCTTCCGGTCATTTTAGCCATTTTGGCATAATCCATCAACTTAATCTGCCATTCTTCTCTGGTAGGGACTTTATCTTCTTTCCGAATCACCCAACCTTCACCATGAGGTCCCAGGAATCATAGAATCGTATAACTGTGGAGTTGGAAGGGATCCCAAGTGCCATCTAGTCCAACCCCCTGCAATGCAAGAAGGGTTGCAACAAGCATTAAAAATTAAGCCAGGCTAACTTCCTGTTGAGGCGACAGCCTGGGTGATGGGCCATTAAGGAGAACAAAGGAAAGGGGCTCTGTGTGAGACTTTCAACACTATAAAGTGGCAGTGATGTTACCTAGCATCATAATAGCAAGCAGAGGTGGGGGCAGGCATGCTAGATCTCTCCTTGAACCCAAGGCTGCAGCTCTGGGAGAAACAAGACCCTCATGGGGTGTTAATGCTGTGAACTTCTCCATCACTGGCTCAGGTTGTATATCTATATAAACAACCCATATATCACAAAGACACCACAGCCTCCGCTGTGCCTCATTCCCGAAAGAAAACCTGAACCTTGGGTAAGCACCTCAAATTTTGCACCGCTTGGAGATTAGGCCGGTGTGCAGCAATCTAATATGAAGATGCATTTATTTATTAAATTTTATTAAATTTAAATACTGCCCTTTATCCAATGATCACTTGGATTTGCAATAAAAACACTAACAAGCAGTAGCAATAACCTGACGGAGCGTCTACACCCCCCAACGTTTAACCTGGACACAGATCCAGCGCTGAGGACCTTCTGGCGGTTCCCTCCCTACAAGAAGTGAGGTTGCAGGGAACCAGGCAGAGGGCCTTCCCAGTGGTGGCGCCCGTGCTGTAGAACGCCCTCCCATCAGATGTCAAGGAAATAAACAACTATCCTGACTTTTAGAAGACATCTGAAGGCAGCCCTGTTTAGGGAAGCTTTTAATGTTTGATGTTTTATTGTGTTTTTAATATTCTGTTGGGAGCCGCCCAGAGTGGCTGGGGAAACCCAGCCAGATGGGCGGGGTATAAATAATAAGTTGTTGTTGTTGTTGTTGTTGTTGTTGTTGTTGTTGTTGTTGTTGTTGTTGTTGTTGTAACCCTGCTCCCAGTTAACACAGTTAAAACAAATGAATGTTGCAAATGGAATCTAAAAGGGAAGGGGGATCAAAGCAAAGAGAAACTAGATATTTATTTACCATTTGGTGACCCCTTATTTCATTTGTTAATGACAATCACGGGACAGACCAGTTATCATCCATTCAACAACAGATATGGCTATCAGGTTGATAGTGTCTTCCATTACGATGGACAAACCAAACTCCACCCTCCTGATAACTCCAAGCTGCACAATGAAACAAAATTTAAATTTTAACTGACTTGAATAGGAACGAATATGGGACGTTCCTTATTTGTTACGATGCCTTACTTATTGTTTTCATGTTTAGCTTTGTAAATTTATAAAACCCTATAAACATATGCTTTTAAAAGGGGGGAGGGGAATAAAGAAAACATTTTAATTTTTTTTTAAAATGCAAGATGTGTCTCCACGTGGGTTGAGGTGCAAAGGAGTTGAGAGGAGGAGAAATTTCACCCTTTTTTCTGGCAGCTCCTGGTCTGAGACAAGATGTTAATTTTGCTTGGGGATGTGAAGAAGAAGAAGAAGAAGAAGAAGAAGAAGAAGAAGAAGAAGAAGAAGAAGAAGAAGAAGAAGAAGTGGGTATTCCAGCTTTGGCTCCTCCTCCAAGAAAGAGGGAGGGAGCGAAGTTGCCAACAGAAATTCAAATAAGCAGCTTTGGAGACACACCTTCCTGGTGGAATCTGAAGGTGCACAAATTGGCCAAAGACCTTTCCCAGCAAAAGAGCCAGGAGGGGGCGAGAAAGAGAGCTCTTTGCACTATGGGGTTTTGAGAGTGTGTGCTTGGGATAAAATGACAGCTGTAGTTCTGAAGAACAGGTTACACACAGCAGCAGCAGCAGCAGCAGCCGGGACAAGTCCTTGCAGGGTTATCTGCAAGCTCCACCCCTTGGCCTTCCCTTCTCGTGGACTAGTCACATCCCTCAGGTGTTTCCCTTGCTCAACAACCACTTGTGTTGGGTTGTTCTTTCTCTCTCTGTCTGTCTCTCAGGAGGAGGAGGAGGAGGAGGAGGAGGAGAAGCTCTTCTCAAACCACCCGGGCAAGAGAAGGAAGGAAGCGAATCCTGAGCAGGGAGAGAGGAAGATTCTGCCGAACTGAAGCCTGCTCTCTCTTATCTGTGGATTTGTGGCTTGTGGTTTGGGTGAGCGGCTCAGGAAAAGGCAGAAAAGAGAGGTCCCCCCCCCACTCTGCTGCAGTTTCTTCCTGAACTAAGGGAGGGGGAAGAAACTGAAGCGGTTTGTCTGTGAGAACCAAGAACAGCCAAAGGTGTTCGGTTGCTGATGTGCACACAGCCAGGAGCGCTGGGGTGTTTGGCACCAGGCGGCAGGGCTGTGGAAGGCTGCTTTGCCCCCCCCCTCTCTGTGTGTGTTTCCATGCTCTTGTTATCTCCCAAAGGAGGTGAAGGAATCAGCTCCTCTCCACTGTGAAGAAGAGAAGTGATTCAGCAGCTCAGTTCGTCTCCTTCCTTCTTGGAAAGGGAAGGCAGGGCAAAGGGCTAGGTTTGGGTCAGTGCCCTCGACAGCATGGCCCAGAGACCAGGAGCTGCCACTGCAGGCTGCCCTGTCCCATGAGACCTGTCACGCTACTCTCTGGGCCACCACAGACTCAGTAGGACAGCACCCTCCTTCTCCGAAGAGGACGCATCCCTCTGTTTCTCCCCGTGCGACGTCCGGAGCCATGAAGTTCAACGGCTACATGAAGGTGCGCATCGGAGAGGCGGTGGGGCTGCAGCCCACCCGCTGGTCCCTCAGGCACTCGCTCTTCAAGAAGGGGCATCAGCTCCTGGACCCCTACATCACGCTGAGCGTGGACCAGGTGAGGGTGGGGCAGACCAGCACCAAGCAGAAGACCAACACGCCAACCTACAATGAGGAGTTCTGCGCCCCGGTAAACGACGGGCGGCAGCTGGAACTGGCCGTCTTCCACGGCACCCCCATTGGCTATGATGACTTTGTGGCCAATTGCACCGTGCACTTCCATGACCTCCTCCACGGCACCGGGTCCTCGGACAGCTTTGAAGGCTGGGTGAGTCACTGAGCTTCTCCTGGGGCTGTTGGGCATCTAAGGGAGCTTGGCACCTGTGCTCATTTGTAATGTGATGTGTAATGTGTCTACCAGGGCTGGGGGAACCTGTGGCCCTCCAGATGTGGCAGGACTACTCAAACTCCCCTTCTCCCTGGCCATTGGCCGTGCTGGCTATGGATAATGGAAACTGAAGCTAGAAACATCTGGAGGGCCATAGGTTGCCCTATGCACATGTGTATGCTCAAGGACTCTCTTCCCTGATTTGGGGTATTTGATGGTGGGGGGGGGGCGTGGAATCAAGGCTTTTTCAGGTGTGTGTGTGTGTGTGTGAGCGCAAAAAACCTGGCACCTGGGAACTTAAAGAACAAATGAATTACCTTGCTGTGCCTGACCAAAGATCTACCTTGGCCATCATACAATGATGGACATTGCTATTGTTTATTACATTTCTTACCCAACCTTCACCATGAGGTTCCAGGAATCATAGAATCATAGAGTTGGAAGGGAACCCAAGGGCCATCTAGTCCAACCCCCCGCAATGCAGGAATCTCAGCTGAAGCATCCAGGACAGATGGCCACCCAACTTCTCCTCGAAAACCCCCAAGGAAGGAGAGTCCACAACCTCATGAGGGAGTTCGTTCCACTGCTGAACAGCTCTTATGGTCAGAAAGTTTTTTCCCCTGATGTTGTGTCGGAATCTCCTTTCTTATAACTTGAAGCCATTAGCTGAAGTCCTACCCTCCAGAGCTTGAGAAAACAAGCTTGGCATTCAGGCGATGGGCATCTACCAGGGAATGTCCGTATCTCAGTGGTAGAGCGTTTGCTGTGCATGCAAAAAATTCCCAAGTTCAATTCCAGCATCCCCCACATCAGGCTGGGAAAGGTTCCTGCTTGAAGCCCTGGAGACTGAGATGGACCATTGGTCTGAGATGGCCTGAGGCAGCTTCCTGTGTTATTCTGTCCTCCGATCATGTGTCATTTGGAGGTTCATCCTCCTTGAACATGCAAGTACCATCCATACCAACTTACAATGCCCCATACAGTGTGAGTTTTGGACCAGTGGAGGTCCCTATGAGTCCCAATGGGCAGCGGCCCCCACTGGTTAGTGTACTGGGCTATGCCAGTGAGTTTTTCCTTTGGATTACACCATCTTCGGCTGCGGTCTGCTAAATGGCAGCATGGGAGGCGGCCTTCTCAGTGGTGGCACCCCAGCTTTAGAACTCCCTATCCTCTGTGACCTAGCTTGGGCACCTGTCTTTCAGTAGCCTAACACCTGATGCCAGTATCCTTGTTGTTAGATGAGCTGTTGCTGATTTGCCTGCCTCGGTTTTAGCACCTGCGTTGCGAATTTGAGAGTGTTTGAGTTGTAACCTGCTCTGAAATCGCTGTGCAGCGAAGAGCACGTAGGAAATGTTTCAAATACACGAATCAATAGCACATTTCGCCATCATCACCAAAAAGAAGGCAGAACCCTTGACAGGCCTGTTCCCTCAGGACTTTTGTCTGTTTTCCCCAAAGCCATCTAACCTAATGGCTATCGCTCCACCTTGTGACAAGGCGTTCCATCAGTTAATTATGTGTTTTCAGAAATCCTTCCTTTGCACCTTAACCAATCCCAGCCTCTGGTGTTTTTCGGGTGCATCTGGTATCCGACATTTCGCCCAGCCCAACTTTGGGGCTGGTGCTCAAAATACCCAAAGGTGGTGCCTACCATTCTTGTAATATGTATTTTTTCCCCCCTGGGTAAGCCAATGTTTATTTCTCCAGGAAAGAGATATGTCTGATTGCTTCTCAGCAGGATCCGCAGGCTTCTTTTTGAACAAAGTCCCATCCAAGTCTATGAGCTACATATTAATGAAAAGAAATTGGAAGAGAAATGAATCAGATGAGTGGGTTTTTCAATCAGAATTCCATTTTCATTGAAATCCCTGCATTTTAATGGATAAAACAAATGGGGCTCATTTAATGGGGGGGTGGGGAGGGAGGGAGAAGAGAAAACAGTAAGTTTGAGAGTCACCGAAAGCACAATTTAATACGGGTTTATTCAGCAGTAAATCTCATTGTTTCTACAGGATCTTGCTGCCAGGTAGGTAGGCAGGTGAGTGTCTGTGGGATCGCAGTCTTAAAACTTTTCAAAATGATTAGCTACCGGTAAATCCTGTGAGTGGCCAAGCAGGATCTATTTTATCCTTTATCTTGTGCATTTCAAAATCTCACACGTTTGCGAAGGTGGAAGATTTGCTGCGCGAAGGCGACATTTTTTTCCCTGCCAACTATCTTGCACATCTAATGAGAAGGCTAGAGAGAGTGTTTGCACCTCGCAGCCATCGGCAAGAAATGTGGGCCTATTGATTTCCTGCATCAGAAGACACGGGAGTGTTTGGAAATTTCTCAGGAAAGATGCCAGCTATTGAAAACCTTACACTTCAGATGCATTGGCCAGAGGGAGGAAAAAAAACCCTCTAAGCTGGCAATCCCCGTTGAGCAGAGAGGCCAGCTCTGAAATACCATTTAACTGTTGCGTGGAAGTGGAGATTGTGCAGGGGCAGTTTGCCACACAGGGGCAAAGGCATGTCGAACACGTAGACAGCCCTTCTCCTACAGAATTATTAAAGGTAAAGGTAAAGGGACCCCTGGCCATCAGGTCCAGTCGTGCCCGACTCTGGGGTTGCCGCGCTCATCTCGCTCTATAGGCCAAGGGAGCCGGCGTTTGTCCGCAGACAGCTTCCGGGTCATGTGGCCAGCATGACAAAGCCTGCTTCTGGCGAACCAGAGCAGCGCACGGAAACGCCGTTTACCTTCCCGCTGGAGCGGTACCTATTTATCTACTTGCACTTTGACGTGCTTTTCGAACTGCTAGGTGGGCAGGAGCTGGGACCGAGCAACGGGAGCTCACCCCGTCATGGGGATTCGAACCGCCAACCTTCTGATCAGCAAGCCCTAGACTCTGTGGTTTAGCCCACAGCACCACAGCCTCCTTGTACAGTGGTACCTCAGGTTACATACGCTTCAGGTTACATACTCCGCTAACCCAGAAATAACGCTTCAGGTTAAGAACTTTGCTTCAGGATAAGAACAGAAATCGTGCTCTGGCGGCGCAGCGGGAGGCCCCATTAGCTAAAGTGGTGCCTCAGGTTAAGAACAGTTTCAGGTTAAGAACGGACCCCCAGAACGAATTAAGTTCTTAACCCGAGTACTGCTGTATCCCTTTTCATCTGGTTGCTGTAGCGCTGAATATGTCAGGCAAACACACACTCAAAGGAGCAGGCCGCAGCTACCTTGTCAGAGCTTCCTTCTTGGAAATTTTTTGCCACCTTTAAATCAGACTCGCTTAGTGGTGGATAAACCTATTAATTCCATTTTATCGTTTCCCCCAAATCTTATGTTCAGTTTGCATCAGCTTGTGATTTGAAAACCCTCACAAAAACCCACTAGCGTCTACATGTGCATCCCTCCTAAAGAAGACATTTTGTGCGTGCATTTTTGCCAGGGCTGGATTTAGGTTTGATGAGGCCCTAAGCTACTGAAGGTAATGGGGCCCTTTATATGTCCAGCTGTCCTTTGTCAACAACAAATTGTCACTGTTTTTTGTGTTGAATACATGCTATATGGTAATTTATGGACCTAATAGGTATCTAAAGCCATTTGCACATAACAAATTTTTGGATATGTACACCCAGGGTTTTTTCCCCTTTAATTTTTTTGGTGCCCCCAAGAGAGTGGGGCCCTAAACCATAGCTTGTTTAGCTTATACGTAAATCCGGCACTGATTTTTGCCTAATGTAAATATTTTTTTGTCAGCAATGCATTTTTGCATGTTGCTTTCCACGAACATATGCATTTTTTTTTAAAAAAACTACACTTTCCCCATATATATATGATTTTTGCAGGGTTATTTTTTATTTTTGTTTTTTTGAAAACCACATTGCAAAATTCAGAAAGTTTGAAAACGTACCCGCATTTCGGTTTGTTTTGGGAAGTGTTAATTCAGAACTAGGTTTGCATTGAAAGGAGAGCTGGGCAGAATTGTCTCCCATCTCTAGAGGGACGAAGAAGAAGAAGAAGAAGAAGAAGAAGAAGAAGAAGAAGAAGAAGAAGAAGAAGAGTTTGGATTTGATATCCCGCTTTATCACTACCCAAAGGAGTCTCAAAGCGGCTAACATTCTCCTTTCCCTTCCTCCCCCACAACAAACACTCTGTGAGGTGAGTGGGGCTGAGAGACTTCAGAGAAGTGTGACTAGCCCAAGGTCACCCAGCAGCTGCATGTGGAGGAGCGGAGACACGAACCCGGTTCCCCAGATTACGAGTCTACCGCTCTTAACCACTACACCACACTGGCTCTCCACAGGTTCCCTATTCCATAGATAGAGTTGGAAGACACCCCAAGGGTCATCTAGTCCAACCCTCTGCAGTGCAGGAATCGCAGCGAGAGAATTCCTTGCCCTGGTTTCTTTATAATCTCCCAAGTCTTCCGCCGGGGCTGACTCCTTCATCCTCTTCCTCCATCATTTTTCCGCTGGCACTGAAACATCCCTTGCTTGCAGGCAGCTCCACTGCTGATGGAAGGCAAACTAATACCTCCTCCTTTGCGATGTTAGTTATTTGCTGCATTTCATAGCTTATTCCGCAGGCCTTTGGACTGTGCCCGTGCAACGGAAACTAACAAGGCTATGTGCTCCCTGCTGAATTCTTCAAATGACAAGCTGAGCTTACAGGGAAGGTGGCTGAGATATTCCTGAGGGGGCTGGACCACACGGCAGTCCTCCCCGCATCCCATAATATACAATGCACCATAATGCCATTGACCTGATTCAGAGATAACAGATAAACTATGGCTTCACCATTGTTGTTGAGGCTTTCAGGCAGCAGCTGAGCCTCTTCACTGTGTCCAAACCGTCCTCTGCAAACGAGCAGCAATAGGAGTGAGAAGGAGTCAGCTTTGAACATTCCTTCGTTGCAGGGGATTGGAATATATCATCAGCAACCTTTTTCAGCCATGGGCTGGTCCACCGTCCCTCAGACCTTGTGGGGGGCCGGACTATATTTTTTGGGGTGAATGAACGAATTCCTATGCCCCACAAATAACCCAGAGATGCATTTTAAATAAAAGGACACATTCTACTCATGTAAAAACATGCTGATTCCCAGACTGTCTGCGGGCTGGATTTAGAAGGCGATTGGGCCAGATCCAGCCCCCGGGTCTTAGGTTGCATACCCCTGGACAAGATGTCCATTGGGGTCCCTTCCAACTCCACAATCCTATGGTACAATCTGGGCAGTGGTGTGGATTGGGTCCAGAGGGGAAAGCGAAATTGAATAGGCCGTGACATAATGGCACCGGTGAAGAGGTCTACCCCAAGAAGCTGGCTGGTAGAAAGGTCAGACGAGTAAAAGGAAGTTCTTCTTTCTGCTTGCCTGCCTGCCTGCCTGGCTATGTATTCACTCTTCCTTCCAAAAGAGCCGAGGATGTCCAATGACAAATCTGCAAAATGGTACACTGAAAAATAAGAAACATCCAAAACATCTGACATACCCTGACAGCTGATCATTCCAAGATTGCCAGGAAAGGTATCTTTCCTTTGTAAAATGCCTGGGTATAACTGGAATGCATTTGAATTCTTCCTGAATGGTCATAATGAGGAGGAGAGATGCCCCTCACCAGGGAGGGCATTTCCCACAAACGGGGAAGACTCTCTCATGTGCCAGCATCAACCAAAATAAAAAATAAAAAATTCCTTCCAGTAGCACCTTAGAGACCAACTAAGTTTGTTCTTGGTATGAGCTTTCGTGTGCATGCACGAAAGCTCATACCAAGAACAAACTTAGTTGGTCTCTAAGGTGCTACTGGAAGGAATTTTTATTTTTTATTTTGTTTTGACTATGGCAGACCAACACGGCTACCTACCTGTAACAGAACCAACCAGGCAGCCCAAAATGCTGTTAACTTGTGGAACCCTCTCTGGAATGGTGATGACTGGCAGCTTAGATGTCTGTGACGAGGAAGGGTTAGACATTCTCCTGGAAGACAGATTTGCTGAAGGCTCTTTGCCATGAAACTAAATTGGATCTTTGGGTTCAAAGGTGAAGTATCAAGTGCTTGTGGGTGACTATGGGGTGGTTGTAACCATCCTTCCTGCCCTGTGAGCTGCCAAAGCATTCTGGCTGTCCATCACTGGAAACAGGACACTGGGCTTGGTGCAATTGGTGTGATCTAGCCAGGCTGTGCATTGTGCTCATACTTATAGATTCTTTCTGAGCCTTTGTCCTTAAAGGAAATGTCGCTAAGGGTCCTGCACAGTAAGGAAAGAGTGAACCATTAAATAATAGCTTTAAAACACAGACGGATGCCAGTAACTTTCAGACACAGGCAGGTCGCTTTGAGAGCTGCGTTATGAAATTTAGAACAGCGTGAAATTCTGAAGGATGACTGTCCTTCAGTTCACATCTTGTTTTGGGGAAGTGTGAGTTTGTTAGGTTCACCTTTAAATGCGAACTTAATCAAATTTCTCCTGTACTCAGATGAATATTGTGAGGATAGAACGCTATGCCTTGATCAAGCCTTGGAAAAGGAGGCTAATGTTCTGCAACTTCCTGTTTTCATGGAAGTCCTGCAGGCCAGGGAGATAGGAGCACATTTATTGGGTTGTTTCAGGGTGCTTGGTCCTGGGGTTTTGCCTCCCCTGAATCTGCCTTAGCTGTTTCAGGGGAGGAGAGAGAGCCTGTGGTTTTTGTTAGGCCATCTGTAGTTCCACTTGTGATCTTGCTTCTTGTGGCAGGTATTAGACAAAGGTAAACAAAACTCTCGGCCTCCCTCTGAGCCTCTCCGTCCATTATGCAATGTGGGTGGAGTTTGTTTGAACATATTCGTTTCAGCTTACCCACACATGACCCATAGAGAGAGCCACGCTCCATGGGGAGGTGTCGATCGGCTGGTTCTGTAGCAAGAGCAGGATCTTAAAGAGGAACGACTTTCGTCCTTAATGTTGCATCACGGACCGAGTTCATTGGTTTCATTTCTGATCTTTTTTTTTTTTTTTGGTGTGGGTGGGATTCAATCACGTGCAGGCAAATTCAGGTTGCACGATTAAAGCAAATTTGGTACTGATGCAGGACAAACCCGTTCTCTCCCCCACCCACCCGCTGAACTTTTTTTTGCAGTAAGGTTTATGACGGGGGAACACACCGGAAAGTGTGGGGTGGAAATTTACCGATGCGACATTGTATATAACCTCTCTGCAACCAAATCAAGGTCAAGGCACGATAATCAGGTTTCCTGGAAGTGATCCAAGTCTCAGTGGTATTCTTAGTCTGGCAGTGTTGCAGCACTGCAGCTTCCTGATTGGACCTTGCATGGAGGAGCTCAGTGCGCATGTGTTGGCACAAGCATGGCATCTCTTCACATGGCAGTTGGATATGTGACTGGCATGGGGCATAGCGAGTGCGCATGCATCACTAGGGTCAGGGACAGGGACAAATCTGTCCATTTCAGCTCCTCGTTTTTTCCATTCTTGACTTCAGCTCTTCTCATTTCCCCATTTGCAAATATGCGCATGCGTGTGTCCTCACGAAAATCCACCAGCATTTTAGCGTGAATTTGCCTTAACCAGGGACGGGTACCCCTGCTTGTTTCGCTCGCCAATCCCTGCCAAATCCCCACCAAGCCCCACTCCCCAAAGCCCCCTGGCAGGGCCGTAGCTCAGCAAAAGGACACATACCAGGAATCACAAGACAGAGAAACCAGTAGGAGAAGACTTCAGTCTCCCAGGACAAGATCTCAAAGTAGCTGTCTTACTACAATGGAATTTCAGAAATAGACTGGAAAGAGAAGTTGCTGAATTGCAACTAATTGTTGTTGTTGTTGTTCAGTCGTGTCCGACTCTTCGTGACCCCATGGACCAGAGCACGCCAGGCACGCCTATCCTCCACTGCCTCCCGCAGTTTGGCCAAACTGCAACTAATTACCAAACTTAAAACCATGGTGGTCTGAACAAAGACATTGGATTCTTATCTCATTATACATGACAAAGCTATCTTTAGCCATCTCACCCCTTTGCTTTTTCCTGTAAGACCAATTGCAGTCGTTAACAGTTGTCAACAGGTTTTCCACACCTATCAGCCAATCACCCATTCCCACCACCCTTCTGAGCAATACCCCTCCCCACTCTCTCACTATATATAAGGGTCTGGTGACTTGTGTTTCAGTGTATCTGAAGAAGTGTGCATACACACGAAAGCTTAGTTGGTCTCAAAGGTGCTACTGGAAGGAATTTTTTTTATTTTTTATTTTGTTTTGACTATGGCAGACCAACACGGCTACCTACCTGTAACCAGAAGGACACATGTTGGGGATGCAGAAGGTGCCAAGCTCAGGCCCTGGCATCTTCAGGTGGGGCCCGAAATGTCTCCTGCTAGAAATCTCGCAGGGCCACTGCCTGTCACTCACTACAAACAAGGATGAGCTAGATAGACATTACAGTATCAATATTTTCGAGTCACTTCCCATCAGTCATCCCAAAACTATTTGCAAGAGAATAACATATATAAAACAGTTAAATATATAAAACCTTGAAAACAGCTGCTTTATCTAGCTAGCTAGTTATTTATCTGTCATCAGTCTTTCCATGTATATGGAGGTTGAAGTTATAACTGGCTAGACTTTATCCAGGTAATAGTAAAATCCTCTAATTTTACTATTTGGATATGTTAAAGAATTTGTACTAATAGAAGACATTAACGCAACATCTCTCAACTGCTGCCGCAATTATTATTCGTCAAAATTGTGGGCAGGGGGGATGGGAAAGTCATCCACAAGAGAATGGAGGTCTTAAATATGGGACATAGAATCATAGAATCCTAGAGTTGGAAGAGACCACAAGGGCCATCCAGTCCAACCCCCTGCCAAGCAGGAAACACCACCAAAGCATTCCTGACAGATGGCTGTCAAGCCCTCCGCTTAAAGACCTCCAAAGAAGGAGACCCCACCACACTCCTTGGTGGCAAATTCCACTGCAGAACAGCTCTCACTGTCAGAAAGTTCTTCCTAATGTTTAGTATGCATGGTTGAGCTTATATATATAGTAAGAACCAGAGAGGGTAGACAAGAAGATGATTTTTTTAATCAAGAGATTAACTACAATTAATCCAGAATGCGGCAGCTAGACTGGTGACTGGGAGTAGCTGCTGAGACCATATAACACCGGTCCTGAAAGACCTACATTGGCTCCCAGTACATTTCCAAGCACAATTCAAAGTGTTGGTGCTGACCTTTAAAGCCCTAAATGGCCTCGGCCCAGTATACCTGAAGAAGCATCTCCACCCCCACCGTCCAGCCCGGACACTGAGGTCCACTGCTGAGGGCCTTCTGGTGGTTCCCTCCCTGCGAGAAGTGAGGTTACAGGGAACCAGGCAGAGGGCCTTCTCGGTGGTGGCACCTGCCCTGTGGAACACCCTCCCACCAGATGTCAAGGAAATAACTACAGTATCTGACTTTAAGAAGACATCTGAGGACAGCCCTGTTTAGGGAAGTTTTTGATGTTTGATGTTTTATTATGTTTTTAATATATCCTGTAGGAAGCAGCCCAGAGTGACTGGGGAAGCCCGGCCAGAAGGGCATGATATAAGTAATAAATTATTATTATTATTATTATTATTATTATTATTATTATTATTATTTACTAGATTAATAAGATACAGGGTAATGTAAACCCATTTGCCTTGCTTGGAACCTTGTGATATGATTTTATTGTGTTTGCTTTTGGTGTGGAAATCTGCACCTACATGTTTAGCGCCAGATATCCCTTTCTATTTTTATTCCATTTGCCCTATGCTGTTGTTATTATTATTATTATTATTATTATTATTATTATTATTATTATTATTTTATTTGTACCCCGTCCATCTGGCTACGTCCCCCAAGCCACTCTGGGCGGCTTCCAACAAATATTAAAATACATTAAAATGTCACAGCTTATACTCCGTAATGTTATAAATAAATATATGCAAAAAAGTTAAGAAACTGTTGCATATATAAAAACAGTTGCATATGTAAAAAAAAAACCAAATTTGAGAACAGTTATAAATATAAAAAGTAGTTTTAAGCATGTGCCTAAAATCAGTTCAAATCCAGGAATCTGAAGTCTGAAGAAATTGGAGTCTGAAGAAGTGTGCATGCACACGAAAGCTCATACCAAGAACAAACTTAGTTGGTCTCTAAGGTGCTACTGGAAGGAATTTTTTTATTTTATGTTGTTTAGACTCCAGCTGAGATAATGATTGTCAAAGGCTCCTTAGAAGAGGAACGCCTTTAAGTGGCACTGAAAAGCGTAGGCGCCTGGCTGATTTGTAAGTGGCAGGGAGTTCCAGAGGGTGTCACATTAAAGCTCCAGTTCTGACACCGTGAGGAACATAGCTCCAGATAGGCTGGTATCTGCAGCATATGCGGATCGATGCAGCGATCGATTAGGAATGTAGGGGATGAGGTGATCTCTTAGATATCTTTGTCTCGAGCTGTCTTCAATACCAACACTTTAAACCTAGCCTGGTAGCTAATCGACAGCCAATGGCCTGGCTGTGTAAAGCAAGTTCCTTCTACTTTGGGCTTGCTTCCTTCCAGAACTGAGGCCTTGCCACGCAAGTGACTCATGCAAAAATGCAGGGAGTGGGCTCTTCCGAGGAACAGGTAGTTCTGCTGTTGCACATGCCTCTCATTCGATAGTCCCCCCCCCCCCCGAAAGAAGCAGGAGTAGATGTTGCCTCAAGCCTGGCTCTCCCTGGGAAGGGCTCCATCGTCTCCAGTCACCTGTCCTCTCCCAGACACAACCCACTGGAAATTCCACGAGGCACAACCACAAGGACTTAATAAGTCTCTCAAGCCTTCGACCCAGATCCTTTGCTTTCTTTCCAAAACAAAACCAAAGCAGCAACGAGGCAGTAAGGAAGCAGACATCTGTAATTACATCGCAACCTCTTGCCTTGGTGCCAGAGGGGCATGTCAGATTAGCACAGCTGTTTTGACATATTTTGGCAGAGGTTTTCGTGCGCGGCAGGTGCAGAGCAAAGTGCGCTTGGGCTGCATTGTACGCTTAAAAAAAAACAACTTTGATTTTTCAGATTAAAATTTTACAGTCACGTATCCAACATACAGTCGGATGCGGGTGGCACTGTTGTCTAAACCACTGAGCCTCTTGGGCTTGCCGATCAGAAGGTGGCCGGTTTGAATCCCCACGACGGGGTGAGCTCCCGTTGCTCGGTCCCAGCTCCTGCCAACCTAGCAGTTTGAAAGCACGCCAAAAAGTGCAAGTAGATAAATAGGTACCACTCTGGTGGGAAGGTAAATGGTGTTTCCGTGCACTGCTCTGGTTTGCCAGAAGCGGCTTAGTCATGCTGGCCACATGATCCGGAAAAACTGTCTGAGGAAGTGGACAAACGCCGTCTCCCTCGGCCTGTAAAGCGAGATGAGTGCCGCAACCCCAGAGTCGTCCGCAACTGGACTTAACTGTCAGGGATCCCTTTACCTTTAACTTCCAAGGAGTTCAAGGCAGTGTACATGGTTTTCTTCTCCTCCCCACTTCTCCCTCACAACAACCCTGTGAGGTAGGTTAAACTAAGAGATGGTGACTGACTCCAAGCCCACCCAGTGAGCTTCATGGCTGAGAGGGGATTCGAACCCTGGTCTCCTGGATCCTAGTCCAACACTCTAACCACTTGACCATACTGTTGCTAGATGGTGTTTTCATGTTTTGTTTTTTTAAGAAACCGGTGTTGAAAAGTGGGGCATTTAAAAGTCAGCAGATGATAAAGGAGCCATTTGGGGGCTGTTCCACCGACTTCATGCTTCTGAAGCTGGTGTACCTGACACCTCAGGGTGTTCGGCGACTGTTTTCCACAGGAACTGAGCTCCGTGCAGCAAAGCGCCCCTGTGGCCCGTTGAGAAACCCACACTGCAGACGCGTGTGGGTGTTTCTCGCGCCTCGCAAACTTCTGAGATCTTTCCATTTCTCGGCTCTTAATTTTTCCGGTCGGTCATTAGTTTCTTGCACTATTTACCACACAGCTATTTATAGCGGACGCTGCCTTGTGCGGTGCCTCAGCCGGCTGCGCTCGAGAGCAATCTCTGGCAGAAAGAAAGTGTGTGGTGAGGGGGGGGGAGGAAGTCACTTGGAACAGGTGAGGCCTAAACCTGGACAGCACCTTTCCCAAGGGCTGGATTCTCCCCACTCTGGCCCCAATGTGTGGAGGTGGGCATGTGTACTTATTTTTATTATGATTAAATTTATTAAATCTGTATACCGCCCTTCATCCAGAGACCGCAAGGCATTTCGCAGAACAAAATACAAGATAAAACACAAGTAAATGATTGAACCAAAACAATAACCCCACCTCTGACATTGCCAGGCATTCGCGTGGGGGGCACAAAGTTGGAGCACAGCACACAGTGGAACTGTGGAACTCCCTGCCACAGGAGTCAGTGATGTCCCCCAACTTGTTGTTGTTGTTGTTGTTCAGTCGCTCAGTCGTGTCCAATTCTTCGTGACCCTATGGACCACAGCACGCCAGGCACACCTATCCTCCACTGCCTCCCGCAGTTTGGTCAGACTCATGTTGGTAGCCTCGAGAACACCGTCCAACCATCTCATCCTCTGCTGTCCCCTTCTCCTTGTGCCCTCCAATCTTTCCCAACATCAGGGTCTTTTCCAGGGAGTCTTCTCTTCTCATGAGGTGGCCAAAGTACTGGAGCCTCAACTTCAGGATCTGTCCTTCCAGTGAGCACTCAGGGCTGATTTCTTTAAGAATGGATAGGTTTGATCTTCTTGCAGTCCATGGGACTCTCAAGAGTCTCCTCCAGCACCATAATTCAAAAGCATCAATTCTTCGGCGATCAGCCTTCTTTATGGTCCAGCTCTCACTTCCATACATTACTACTGGGAAAACCATAGCTTTAACTATATGGACCTTTGTCGGCAAGGTGATGTCTCTGCTTTTTAAGATGCTGTCTAGGTTTGTCATTGCTTTCCTCCCAAGAAGCAGGCGTCTTTTAATTTCGTGACTGCTGTCACCATCTGCAGTGATCATGGAGCCCAAGAAAGTAAAATCTCTCACTGCCTCCATTTCTTCCCCTTCTATTTGCCAGGAGGTGATGGGACCAGTGGCCATGATCTTAGTTGTTTTTTGATGTTGAGCTTCAGATGGCTTCAAAGGAGAATTGGGCCAATTCATGGAGGAGAATGCTATCCACAGCTGCTATTAATTATTGCATTTCTATTCCACCTTCCCCTCAATGAGCTCAAAGTGACGTACGTGGTTCTCCGCTTCCTCATTTAATCCCGACAAAAACCCTGTGAGGTAGGTTAGACTGAGTGGAAATGACTGGCCCAGGGTCACCCAGCGAGCTCCATGGAAGAGCGGGGAACTTAATCCTGGTCTACTCTGCATGTGCCTTGATATGTCTTAATATTGTGGTATCATCCCAGGTCTGGCTCAAGAAATATTACCGCACGAGGCAAAGGATGAGATCCCTTCTAGGTATAAAAGCTCAACTGGTCTGACAACTGAAACTTCAAGACTGGTGACAGGATGGGATATTTCTGGTTAACCTCAGACATTGCTCAGTATCTTTGAGGCTTCCCCTTATATAGACACTCAAGAGATCGCTCTCTGAAACACAAGCAAGCAGATATACCCGGGCAGAAATGGTTTGGTTTCCTTGGAGTGACAATAATAGCTTCAGAACACAGAGAATGGCCCTCTGAGTACTGGCTACCCAAAATAATAATAATAATAATAATGATGATGATGATATCGTAATCATAATAAAAATCAGGAAAAAGGAGTTAGATAAAATCACTATAAATTGTTGTGGCAATTCAGAGGTTTAATGTGAAATCAAGCTGAATTCAAGTTTGTTGGTGTCTGTGGCCAGGGGCGTAGCAAGGTAAATTGGTACCCCGGGGCAAAAAAATTTTTGCCCCCCCCCGGAGGCATGGGAAGGTCAGGTGGTACCCAGTGCAAAAAATTTCTTATCAACCCCCCCATTGATTCCCCCCAAAATGGTTTTACGTTATTTCATATTTTCTTACAAAGGAATAATAACAAGTAATAATAATAAAAAACTTTTATTTATATCCCACCCTCCCCAGCCAAAGTCGGGCTCAGGGTGGCTAACATCAGATACATAACATTGGTATAAAATCAAACAATAATTAAATTACCTCCTAAAAACATCTCAAAATCAAATTAAAGTCTAATTAGATGGCTTTCCACAGGGTTAGGGTTGGGAACAGTAAGTGCTCCACTGAACTGAAATTTCAGCCTTCATGACATAGGAAAACAGCCAAGTGAACAGCTATTTTGGTGGAGGAGGGTCAAGATATTAACCGATATGCATGAAATTTCATATATAGCTATATAATCCCTAGTATAGTAAGATAAGACCTTTCGGAGCAGGCATTTTAAAAAAAAAATCCCCCCCCAAAAATGTTCCTTGATAATTTGTCACCCCCTCCATTATGGAAACCGGGGCAGCCCCCCCCCCCCCCCCTTGCTACGCCCCTGTCTCTGGTAACTTCTCTCTCTTATTGTTAGTCGTTCAGTCGTGTCCGACTCTTCGTGACCCCATGGACCAGAGCACGCCAGGCACGCCTATCCTCCACTGCCTCCCGCAGTTTGGCCAAACTCATGCCAGTCGCTTCGAGAACACTGTCCAACCATCTCATCCTCTGTCGTCCCCTTCTCCTTGTGCCCTCCATCTTTCCCAACATCAGGGTCTTTTCCAGGGAGTCTTCTCTTCTCATGAGGTGGCCAAAGTACTGGAGCCTCAACTTCAGGATCTGTCCTTCTAGTGAGCACTCAGGGCTGATTTCTTTAAGAATCTCTTACATCATGGGTATTGGGCTTATTTTATGGATGGATGTTCCATATTCTTTTTTTTTTTTTTATCAGTACTATGGCTTGTCACGGCCTTTGCTAGAACAAGAAGTTTCAAAGGAAGAATTCAGCTGCAGAGTGGCTTCACCAAGTAGTCAGTCACCCTGTTGAAACGTCCGCTTTTAAATTGCAGCGCCAGGAGAAACCACAAGCGACCCAGGTCAAGCTCTTGGGTGCTCTTTCTTTGTTCCTTTATCGGGAATGTCCTAATAATAACACAACAAGTTTACTAAGTGCTTTATATTGTAATGATTCCGTACGGTAGACCAAACTTTACCTTCCCATTAAAGGTGGAACGCTCCGTGTTGCTGTCTGAAGTTGTGTGATTTGGTGAAGGTTACCTTATGAGCTCTCAGTTGAATTGAAATTTAAACCAGGAATCTCTTGCACAACCATTTGCCTGTTCTAGCTGCTACACCTGCTCTGCATATTTCAAATACTTATTTTCTTTCTGTAAGGCTTATACAAAGACATTTGAGTACTCCTTTCTACAAAAGCTTATGACGGAAGGGAAACACCCAGGATTACTTTGCTTTGTGATTGCCCATGGTTTCTGTATGGTAACTTATATAAAATACTTCCTGCATTCCACTTCCTGCATTCACTTGAAAGGGAATTTGTTGTTGTTGTTCGGTCGTTCAGTCGTGTCCGACTCTTCATGACCCCATGGACCAGAGCACGCCAGGCACGCCTATCCTTCACTGCCTCTCGCAGTTTGGCCAAACTCATGTTAGTAGCTTCGAGAACACTGTCCAACCATCTCATCCTCTGTCGTCCCCTTCTCCTTGTGCCCTCCATCTTTCCCAACATCAGGGTCTTTTCCAGGGAGTCTTCTCTTCTCGTGAGGTGGCCAAAGTATTGGAGCCTCAGCTTCGGGGCCAAATAGAGCAGTGATTTCGGAAGAAGGGCCATCTCTGTGACAAATGTGAATATTTGGATAAGCTGGGGAATTTCCAGAGTCAACAAAATCTAGGCCAGATGCAATATGAGCTGGAAACTTTTTCTTTGCTATTGTTCTCACAATGGGTGTTGTTGACACATAGTGCTAAAAACAGATTTCTCGCTTCTATAAATTGAAACAGCCAATTTGATGCAAAGTCCCCCCCTTTTTTCTATAATACACACAAAGAGATGTTTTCTAGATCCATGTGTGCTTCAGCATCCTTTGGGGGGCGGGGGAAGAGAACGCCTTGCACCTCTGCATCAAGGCCTCTCTTCCTGGGATTCCCAACTGCAAAGAATGAAACACCATCTGTGCCACCATGGTGTGGCAGAACAAGGTGGTTTGTAAATCTCCTTTTTTAAAAGAACCTTCCATGTGCTGAGCTTTTAGGTGGGGCTGGCCCACCCATGAGGCAAGGTGAGGTGGCTGCCTCAGGCGACAGGATCCACAGGAACAGCAGGCCTGGGCTCCAAGGAATGCACCACCTTCTTCTTCTTCTTCTTCTTCTTCTTCTTCTTCTTCTTCTTCTTCTTCTTCTTCTTCTTCTTCTTCTTCGTCACAGCTGTGGCACAATCCCTGCCTCCTTGACAGCCCTTGCCATGCTGTGTCTACAGTGGTCTTATGGCGAATAGGAGGTGCTGCTGGTCTCCTCCCACCAGCGATGGGACGCCTGGGGTGGTGCGCATGCCCTGCGCCCAGGGGAGGGGCCAGCCAGGGCAGGACACTCCGCAGGGCCTCCGAGGAGTCTGCCTGCCTCATCCCACTCAGCCGCCCTACAGCTGAGGGGGAGGCAGCGGACGGATCATTTGGGGTAGCACGGAGCCTACGGGTGCCCAAGCCACCGCGCCACACCCAGGAGAGACGTGTGGCTCAGGCACGCTGCAGGCCCCGCGGTGAGTACTGGCCAGCATTTTGTCACCGCCCTTAGTTGTGACACCCAGGGCGGCCCGCCCCCATCTCACCCCCCTTCCTCCACTCCTGCCTCCCACCCCAGGAAGAAAATGGCAGGGGCTGCTCCCTGGAGGTCTCCTGGGCTCTATGCCCACCTGGCATGATTCTGAGCAGGCGGCTCCCCCGCCCCCGGTTACAGCCTCTGATTCCCACTTCAACTATCATGTAAGAAGAGAAGAAGAGTTTGGATTTGATATCCCGCTTTATCACTACCCGGAAGGAGTCTCAAAGCAGCTAACATTCTCCTTTCCCTTCCTCCCCCACAACAAACACTCTGTGAGGTGAGTGGGGCTGAGAGACTTCAGAGAAGTGTGACTAGCCCAAGGTCACCCAGCAGCTGCATGTGGAGGAGCGGGGAAGCGAACCCGGTTCACCAGATTACGAGTCCACTGCTCTTAACCACTACACCACACTGGTTGATTCGATTCCATCTCCTTGTTCCTGATCTTCACTCACCCCCTTGTTCTCAATGTTAACCTTTATTAGGCTGCCAATGGCAACTAACGATGATGCCCATCTTCTACCTCCATTGTGGAAGCAGTGTCACAATTGATAATTTTTGCTTGTTACAGGATCCCTAGCCTGGGTCTTTGGTATGTATGAGTGAGAGTCTGACTCTACCGCATCCCTTGCCTGTATGAATTAAGGTTTATTTCCCTCTGGTTTCCATTCCTCATTCCCAGGGTTTCTGTTTATCGGGGAAAGAAGACCCTTGCTGTTACAAGTCGTTTGCAAATAAAGTACAGCTGCCATATGCCCGCAATTTCTTGGACATCGCTGGGATTCGTCCTTCAAAAATGGCATCTGGGAGGAATTTTCTAATATTGCTTGAAATGTCCAGGAAAACCTGGGCAAATGGTAGCGCATATTGGAAGTGTTGGGTGTGGGTTTGTTTGTTTGTTTTGCGAATTTCCAGAAAAATAGTTCAAAAACTTTGGGCAAACCTCCTCCCCCTCAAAAAACAAACAAACAAACAAACAAACAAACAACAACAACAACAGTAACAACTTTTGTTACCGGAATTTCACTTTTTGAAATATGCCAACCCTAAAAACAGAGCTTCATAGCTTCGTTTCTGTTCTGGTTGTTTATCCTGGTATCCTTGCATTCCCTTTTGGACAGAGAAACATCTCTGAGTCGTGTGACTTGATCAACTTGGCATACACAGCAGGGTTGTTGTCTAAAGCTCACAATCCGATTCCACCTTGAACGGGGTTCATAAGAGGAGGCAGGGAATTGCAGGAAGGTAAAGCCCCTTTGTGCTCTAGCTCCGCTGGTGGCCGTCCTGCGGGCAGCTTGGTTGGCAGCTATGAAAACAGCAGACTGGACTTGGTGGTTCATTTGGCCAGATCCTGCTGGGCTACTCTTCTATGTTCAGAGGGAGACAGCTGCCCTGGGCAGCAGATGATAAGGAGATACATCCATATACCTTCCAAAACTTTGAGGTCCATATCGTAATATCAGTTTCATAATTTTAAATTTGGCAATATATTGCAAATCCTGATAGTGTGTGTTTGTGTGTGTGCTATGCAAACAGTACAATGCCGGCGGGGGGGACGGGGGACCATGAAGCTTCTCTCGATTCTTGCAGCCTCTGTCAACTTTGTCGGCTCAGCTGCTCCTTACCTTATGCGGGAAGCAGCGAATCACAAGTACACGATGCAAGAATGAAAACATGAAGCCAGCCATTACCTCCACAGAGCTCCATCCTTATTTCAGACATTGTGATATATCAGTGCATTGTGATATATCACGATGTTGGAAAGACAGATATTGCCCAGGGGTGTGGAGTGATCACAGCTATGTGTAACATGGAGCCTGCACTGGTAAGAAATAAATCTTTGGAGCTCCCTGCCTATTGATATCAGGCAGATGCCTTCACTGTACTCTTTTCAGCAAGGGCTGAAAACATTTTTGTTCATACAAAATACGGAGAACGTTGACATGTGTTTTAATCTGTTTTTAGTCTATCACTATTTTTTTAAAAAAATCTTTTAAATACGTAGTTGTTTTAAATCAGGGGTCAGCAAACTTTTTCAGCAGGGGACCTGTCCACTGTCCCTCAGACCTTGTGGGGGGCCGGACTATATTTTGAAGAAAAAAAAAAAGGAACAAATTCCTATGCCCCACAAATAACCCAGAGATGCATTTTAAATAAAAGCACAAATTCTACTCATGTAAAAACACACTGATTCTCAGGCCGTCTGCTGGCTGGATTTAGAAGTCAATTGGGCTGGATCCAGCCCCTGGGCCTTAGTTTGCCAACCCATGTTTTAAACTGCTTTTACCAATAATTTCATTGCTTTTTTATTTTTTGTAAACCGACATGAGGGTTTTTCCTATCACCAAGCGGTGTATTAAATTTATAGCACACAGCCAGGAACAGTAGTTTACTAGTACCCTTCCCAGCACCCTTAACAAACGACAGTTGTTAAATGCATGGACATAGGGGCTATGGGTAGAGTAGTAGAGCTTAGATGTAGGGTTCACACACACCCTTTGCATTTCTCAGTGACCCACCCCATTCTGCATGCGATTTGTTCATTTAAAAGTTGAGGTGGCCCTCTGCTGTGTCCATCCAAGTTACACTGAATATCTAAAGAAGCACAAACCTTCCCCCTTTGCGAGTTGTGAGTAAGAAAAGTGTCAACTAACTGGCCCGGCCGGGCAGGATGTAGCACTCAGAGATGTGGTTAACACCCATGTGATTACACAGAGATGTCGCACGGTAACATGAAATGCACCTGGTCTCAGCCAAGACTATGCAACATCCACATTCATTGTGGTTGCCTGCAAAGGAGGGAGACTTCACTTGTTGCATTGCAGAGACACCTTTTCTTCTTCTTTTTTTACACAACTGGAGAAGTGTCTTCTTGCAGGATTTTTGTTTATTTTATTCATTTCATAAAACTTAGGCAGCCCTTGATTGTAAAATAAAATTTAAAAAACCCCTCAAAGAAGATAGAACAATAACATCAAGGAAAAACCGCGGCTGTGCTTGAAAGCATTTTGTTGTTGTCCAGTCGTTCAGTCGTGTCCGACTCTTCGTGACCCCATGGACCAGAGCACGCCAGGGACCCCTATCCTCCACTGCCTCCCGCAGTTTGGTCAGACTCATGTTGGTAGCTTCGAGACTTGGTAGCTTCCCAACATCAGAGTCTTTTCCAGGAGTCTTCTCTTCTCATGAGGTGGCCAAAGTACTGGAGCCTCAGCTTCAGGATCTGCCCTTCCAGTGAGCACTCAGGGCTGATTTCTTTAAGAATGGATAGGTTTGATCTTCTGGTTAGGGCCATGTTGTTGTTCAGTCATTCAGTCGTGTCCGACTCTTCGTGACCCCATGGACCAGAGCACGCCAGGCACTCCTGTCTTCCACTGCCTCCCGCAGTTTGGCCAAACTCATGCTAGTCGCTTCGAGAACACTGTCCAACCATCTCATCCTCTGTCATCCCCTTCTCCTTGTGCCCTCCATCTTTCCCAACATCAGGGTCTTTTCCAGGGAGTCTTCTCTTCTCATGAGGTGGCCAAAGTACTGGAGCCTCAGCTTCAGGATCTGCCCTTCCAGTGAGCACTCAGGCCTGATTTCTTTAAGAATGGATAGGTTTGATCTTCTGGTTAGGGCCATGTTGTTGTTCAGTCATTCAGTCGTGTCCGACTCTTCGTGACCCCATGGACCAGAGCACGCCAGGCACTCCTGTCTTCCACTGCCTCCCGCAGTTTGGCCAAACTCATGCTAGTCGCTTCGAGAACACTGTCCAACCATCTCATCCTCTGTCATCCCCTTCTCCTTGTGCCCTCCATCTTTCCCAACATCAGGGTCTTTTCCAGGGAGTCTTCTCTTCTCATGAGGTGGCCAAAGTACTGGAGCCTCAACTTCAGGATCTGTCCTTCCAGTGAGCACTCAGGGCTGATTTCTTTAAGGGATGGATAAGTTTGATCTACTAGCAGTCCATGGGACTCTCAAGAGTCTCCTCCAGCGCCATAATTCAAAAGCTTGAAAGCATACCCAAGTTAAAATATGGAAACACAGATTAAAATTACCTCAGCTTCCTAAGCATCTGGGTAGGCTTGTCTGAGAAAAAGAATGTTTTTAGCAGGTGCCACAAAGAGTGAAGGCGCCTCTTGATCTCAAGAGGCAGGGCGTTCCAAAGTCTAGGCGCTGCTGCACTAAACAACCGAGTTCTCACGGAATGGGTATTATGTGGGCACCTCTCGTAGTGCCAATTCCACTGGTTGAAACAGTCGAGGGGAAACATGTGAGTTAAGGCTACATCTTAGAGAAACTAGTCCCAAGTTGTAAAGACCTTTTACATCCTGGGAATCATGGAATGCTAGAGTTGGAAGGGACCCATGGGTCATCTAGCATCCATGACAGATGGCCATCCAACCTCTGCTTTAAAACCTCCAAGGAAGGAGAGTCCACCAACTCCTGAGGGAGACCATTCCACCTTTTGACCATTCCATGTCAAACAGCTCTTACCGTCAGAAAGTTCTTCCTGGTGTTTAGCTGGAATCTCCTTTCTTGTAGCTTGAAGCCATGGGTTCGGGTCCTACCCTCTGGAGCAAGAGAAAACAAGCATGCTCCCTCTTCCACGTGACAACCCTTGAGATATTCAAAGACAGCTATCACATCTTCTCTTTTCCAGGCTACACATACCCAGCTCCTTCAACCGTTCCTCATAAGGCTTGGTTTCCAGAGCCTTGATCATCTTGGTCGCCCTCCTCTGCACACCTTCCAGCTTCTCAGTCCCTATACAGTATACAAAAAACACTTCCATTGTGTTCCATGCTGTTCTTTTTCTTAAAATGATAACAATAATAATATCCCAGGAGCATGCTTGATATTTCTTGCCACAAATTTCCATAGCACTACTAATGTATGTGGCACTTTTACAGAATAAAGGGAATAACAGAAGCTCTGTCCTCTAAGGAACTTCCAGTCTGAGGCCTTCTACTCCCTGTGGAGCTTTATTTATTCAAGAATTTGCTCGATTTGTATGGCGGACTACCGACACATGTTCTTTGAGCAACTGATAGAATATAAATGATGAAATGCAATATTAAAATGTAGAGAGGATGCTTTTCTGACTGTCCCTCTGAAACAAGCATTTCAGTTTGTCTGGTGAGATTATTCCCCCTTCTCTTTCTCCCTGTGTGCTGCTTTGGGGGTTCCCAGAGCCATTTTTGGAGGTGCAAAGGGATGAGCTCAGCATCAATGGAGAGGCTACTGGTTGTGGTGGAACCAAGGAAGGCAGAATCGCCTACCACCTCAAGTGTGTGGTCACCAATGTTGATGGGTTGGTCTTCATCAGGCTGCTGAAAATTTTCCACATCACTTGGGAAGACAGGCGAACTAATGCCAGTGTACTGGAAGAAGCAAAGATCACCAGTGTTGAAGCAATGATTCTTCAACATCAACTTCGTTGGACTGGTCATGTTGTTCAGATGCCTGATTATCGTCTTCCAAAGCAACTACTCTATTCCGAACTTAAAAATGGAAAGCGTAATGCTGGTGGTCAACAAAAGAGGTTTAAAGACTGTCTCAAGGCAAATTAAAAAAAAAATTGTTGTTGTTGTTCAGTCGTTCAGTCGTGTCCGACTCTTCGTGACCCCATGGACCAGAGCACGCCAGGCACGCCTATCCTTCACTGCCTCTCGCAGTTTGGCCAAACTCATGTTAGTAGCTTCGAGAACACTGTCCAACCATCTCATCCTCTGTCGTCCCCTTCTCCTTGTGCCCTCCATCTTTCCCAACATCAGGGTCTTTTCCAGGGAGTCTTCTCTTCTCATGAGGTATTATAAATGTATTATAAACACTGACACATTTGGAGAACAGCCTTTGCCAAAGATGGGCTTAATAATAATAATAATAATAATAATAATAATAATAATAATAATTTTTATTTATACCCCGCCCTTCCCAGCCAAAAACCGGGCTCAGGGCGGCTAACACTAATTAAAATCACAGCAAAAACATAAAAACAATCAATTTAAAATACAGATTAAAATACAAATTCAAAATTCAAAATTAAAACTGCAGTCTCATTTTCAAATAGCCCACCAATAAAAGAATGAAGCATAAGTATCAAACAGAAACCAACCCAAAGGCCAGGTGGAACAGCTCCGTCTTGCAGGCCCTGCGGAAAGATGCCAAATCCCGCAGGGCCCTGGTCTCTTGTGATAGACTGTTCCACCAAGTCGGGGCCAATACTGAGAAAGCCCTGGCCCTAGTTGAGGCCAACCTAGCATCTTTGTTGCTCGGGACCTCCAAAAGATTATTATTTGAGGACCTTAAGGTCCTACATGGGACATACCAGGAGAGGTGGTCCCTAAGGTACAAGGGTCCTAAGCCGCATAGGGCTTTAAAGGTCAAAACCAAAGTTTGAAGACGCTCTTGAGGTCTTCAGGCAGAGGATATTCTCAGCCCTACCTGGGAATGCTGGGGATTGAACCTAGGACCTTCTGCATGCAAAGCAGATGCTCTGCCACTGAGCTACAGCCTTCTGGAAGACTGCAAGTTCCCTGTCCCTGACTCACACGATCTGACACTTTGCTGTACAATTTTTTTTCCTGCTTATAGAAAACCAGCACCTCAGGAAGGACTTCACCACCCCACTGGCATGCTACCTTTCTACATGTGAGGAATTTAAATTATGTATGGAAGAGCAGGTTAGCGGAGAGCTTTTGCCCCGGCAGGCTAGTTTTCTACATGCAGGGATATCGCTTCGTACAAAGGTGTATTCAATCATGGGCTTACTCTGAGCAGACGGAGTGCACTTAGTTTCAGTCAGAGGTGAGGAATATGGCACCTCTTTTTAGAAAGAGGATGATTGTGATAATCAGTTCCTCACACACAGGGCCTCTCAGTATAATCTCTGTTTCTGGTATTATTGCTAAAGGCAACAGCTGCTGAATGAGACCCCATAATAAAAGCCTGGGGGGCGGGAATCTTGCCTTCTGTTCCTTTTGAATAGGTTTCAAGGGGCCGATCAAACAGGTTTGTCAGGAGACACAAGTATTTTATATGAATGCTCTAGCTGTCTTTGTAGGGCGAAACTCACCGTGGGAGCTGAGGGCAGACTTTTCTGAGTTACAACTTGAGTCAAAGCAAAATAAGACCGGGGGGGGGGGAGAGACAGTTCACAGCCTCTTTTTGTCCAGGGCTGGAAGCATGTTGCAAATTCCTAAACTTGCTTATACTGGGAGAAATCTGGCAATGAATTTTCATTTGGACTTTGAACAAATAAAATTTGCAAACTGAGCTGGAACATCGATAAACAAAATTGAACACATTTAACCAGCGCTGTTTCTAGCTCTGAAAGCTGGTGGTCTGCTGCTTTAGCAAGACTCCCATTTCCTCCTGGTGCAAGCGAGGCTCCTTGCAGTCTAGTGCGACCACTTACGCGTTGCCAAAAAAAGAGGTAATGCGTCTTTGAAAAAAAATGCTTGTTCATATTTCACCTATCTTTGTATTCTAGAAACCTGTCTCTCTCTCTCTGTCTGTCTTGCAAGGTCACTGCACCTCTCCAAGAATCCTGGAGACAGTTGTTTGTTAAAAGGATGCTGGAAGTTGTAGCTCTGTTAGAGGTAAACTACACTTCCCAGGAGTTTGGTTTTTTTCGGGGGGGGGGGGACATGCGCTTTAATTGTACATTGTGGATGTGAGTGCGGTGCAAATGAAAGCTTAGCTTGCCGTCTTTCTCCTCCCCTTCTCATCACGGCAGTGAAGTTTCTTTTGGCGGCGGCGGCGGGGGGGGGGGAGCCAAGGTTCATTTTCTCACATCAACCGGTCGTACCTGATCTCCCACTTGAGTGAGTGCCTTGTTTGGTTGTCAGTGTGTTGCCCTGTTCTCTCTGTGTAAGGTCTCCCTCTCTCTCCCTCTCTCTCTCTCTCTCTCTCTCTCTCTCTCTGTGTGATGCTTTGAAACCCTCTACCGCTGATGACTAATCTGCAGCCAGTTTCTGTATGGGAGATGGGCCAATTTAAAAAGATCCCTCTGCGTTTCGGTCTTGCAACTCGTTTCTCCTTTGGGTTTTTAAAGTGGCATCCTTGGGAGACTGAGGAGGCAGAACACAGAAAATCATAGAATTGTCGTGTTGGAAGGGACCCTGAGGGTCATCCAGCCCAGGCCCCTGCAATGCAGGACTATGCAGCTGTCCCATACAGGGATCAAACCTGCAACCTTGGCGTTAGCAGCGCCATGCTCTAACCAGCTGAGCTATCCAGGCATGCAGAAAGATCCAGGTTCGATCCCTGGCATTTCCGATTAAAAGGATCAGGTAACAGGTGGCGTGAACGCAGGAAAAGGACTTGTGCCAGCCGGCCAACCTGGTGACCCTCCAGATTGTTGTTGTTGTTGTTCAGTCGTGTCCGACTCTTCGTGACCCCATGGGCCAGAGCACGCCAGGCCACTCCTGTCTTCCACTGCTCCCGCAGTTTGGCCAAACTCATGCTAGTCGCTTCGAGAACACTGTCCAACCATCTCCTCCTCTGTCGTCCCCTTCTCCTTGTGCCCTCCATCTTTCCCAACATCAGGGTCTTTTCCAGGGAGTCTTCTCTTCTCATGAGGTGGCCAAAGTACTCCTCAAATGTAATAATAATAATAATAATAATAATAATAATAATAATAATAATAATAATTTATTCCAGTGGTTTTTCAACCAGTGTGGTGCCTTGAATGCTGGTCAGGGGTGCTGGGGCAACCCTGGCCTCTGTCCCTCTTTCTTTCTTTCCTTCCCTCCCTCCTCTGATGCCCTCTTGCATCTCTGCCTCCCCAAGGCTTGCACAGCTGTTTGTTGCAGCAGCCCTGGATACAAACTCTGCAGGCGAATGGTGCCTGTGGGGCTGGCCTGGGGGTGCCGCTTGCCAGGAGCTGAAGTGGCCTCAGAGTAAGCAAGCAAGTGGGCGAGGGAGCCCAGCCAGCCAGTCCACCAGGCCCTTCCTGTTGGGAAGGGATGGACAAGTCCCAGGCTCCTGTGGGGCAGTGTGAGGAGGCACCTCTCTCTGGGGCAGCTTGGAGACCAGGGGCGGCAGCAGCGGCTGCCCAGAGGACTCCCAAGGAGAGGGGAGAGGAGAGGAGGCTGAGGGAACACTCCACAAGGGAGGGTGTTCAAAAAGGGGTGAGGGGATGCCAGCTCTGCAGGTAATGGGGTGGCATAACTGATCTCCTGAGCCCCACAAGGGGGCCGCAGAAAGAATGTACTTGGTCAAGGGAGCCGTGGACTCTGAAAGGTTGAAAACCTCTGGTTTATTCAATGCTGGACTGACTCAGAGTAGACACATTGAAATTAATGGGCTGAAGTTAGGACAAAGCAGCTTCCTCTGTGCAGCTTAGTAGTACAGAGCGCATGACTTGTCGTAAGGCGTTGAACGGGGCATTCGGGCAGCAAGGGGCAGGTGTCTTGTTATTTACTGCCTTTGCTAAGCATACTGAGATACTTGCATCGAAGGTGGTTGGACTAGTTGACCCTTCCATCTCTGCAATTCTGTGATTCTATGAGTGTGAGGACGCGGGACACGGGTGGCGCTGTGGGTTGAACCACAGAGCCTAGGGCTTGCCGAACAGAAGGTCGGCAGTTCGAATCCCCGCAACGGGGTGAGCTCCCGTTGCTCAGTCCCAGCTCCTGCCAACCTAGCAGTTCGAAAGCACGTCAAAGTGCAAGTAGATAAATAGGTACCGCTCTGGTGGGAAGGTAAACGGCGTTTCTGTGCGCTGCTCTGGTTTGCCAGAAGCGGCTTAGTCATGCTGGCCACATGACCCGGAAGCTGTACGCCGGCTCCCTTGGCCAGTAAAGCAAGATGAGTGCCACAACCCCAGAGTCGTCCGCGACTGGACCTAATGGTCAGGGGTCCCTTTACCTTTACCTTTATGAGTGAGAGAGAATTCTGCCCACTTTTGTTCTCACCCTACATCCCACTAGTGTCAGCCCCTGTCCACCACTGATATGCATCCCCCAACAGATCCCCCTTGTGGGAGTGTAGTCCTGGTCAGAAAAAAAAATATTTCCCCAACCCCTGCTTTATAAGTTTGACCTCAAACCATTTTCTGAAACAATTGCACTTCTGTACAGGTGCCCCAGAAATACGGCATATTCCCCTCCATGCTAAACTTCAGAGCAAATGGGGAGAGTAGGTTGGGCTGGGTGCTTTTCCTCGTTATTTATTTTTTTAAAAAAAATGTGGCTTGTTAAAACGAAACACTTATTTTGGGTCTGTTTGCAAGTCAGGGCATGAGGGACAGGCTGTGGGAAGAAGCTGAGTCATCCCTCCAGAGAACTTTATTTTCAGAATCTTTCAACTGTTGCGAATATTGCATGCAGCAGCCCGAGGCTTATGTTTACATTTATCAGCTGTGATTTAAAAAAAAAAAAACAAACAAATTAACCGGGAAGCTTTTTATAGATAGCACGCGATGGGGTGACTTGAACTTTGCAGATCTCAGCAGAATTGCACTAAAAAGAAAGCCAAACAAAAATTTCCACAGATTGTTGACCTGTATTTTGCTCAAATAACAGCTAAAAACTAATGGAGTCCGTGTAAAGAACCTGTGGAAAATAAGCAAATGGTTTTATTTAAAACAGGGGTGAGCAGAAACTAGATTTGCAGGGTCCGTGTTTTTTTTTTTTTTAAACTAGAACCCCAAGTTCCATCCACAGAATTCTGATGTAAGATGTTGGCTGGGAAACAGAACTAATTGCTTATTACTAGTGCTTGCAATGCCTATTTTAAAAAAGGAACTAGGTGTAGTTCAAGTTCATCCTGTTCAAAAATGAATTCGTTCTGGTTCCAGTTAGTTTCTGAAAGTTCAGTCTTGGCAATCTCAGACCCCCTTCCCAGCATTCAGATTGCTACAAACTGCTGTGCCAGTTTCAGAAAGTAAATCAGGGACCACACACAAGTAATACAGTGTATTTGACAGGCAGAATATCAACAGATGAAGCTTTCACCATAATCATATTTCCATGCTAAAAAAAGGGTTAACCTGTTTCATTTGGGCCACCCACACAAGGTGTCATTTGCTTTATTCCCGTGCTTCTTGTGGCAAGCTGTTCCTTTTGGAAGAGAGCAACTCTCTTCCTCAGGGAAGATAAAGGAAATGCCTCACATTCCTGCCTCCTGTTGCTTAGCAACAGTGATTTAGTGACTAAGCATCCTTAGCAAAAGTAGCACCTCCCTAGCTGCCTAATAGGTCTTAGAAGGTTGCCTCCACACTTTACTTTCTAACTTCTTTTATAGATGACCTATTTATTTATTTGCTTGTTTGTTTTCTTTCTTTGTTTGTTTGTTTAAAGTGAAAGCTATGAGTCTGGGGGCCCTGCTGAGGTGCAAGTAAGGAGATAATGATTGTGAAAATGACCAGAAGTTGTTCAAAGGTGAACCCAGCCTAATTCAGAAATTTTTGAGCTTCAAAGCAGCGCCTATTGGAAACCTGTTGTACAGCTATTGCCTATCATTATTCCCTCTGTTTCTAGTGTTCAGGCTGTGAGTGTTAATTGGCTTAAAGGTAAAGGGACCCATGACCATTAGGTCCAGTGGCAGACGACTCTGGTGTTGCGGTGCTCATCTCGCTTTATTGGCTGAGGGAGCTGGCGTACAGCTTCTGGGCAAACCAGAGCAGCGCACAGAAACGCCGTTTACCTTCTGGCCGGAGCGGTACCTATTTATCTACTTGCACTTTGACATGCTTTCGAACTGCTAGGTTGGCAGGAGCAGGGACTGAGCAATGGGAGCTCACCCCGTCACAGGGATTCGAACCGCCGACCTTCTGATCGGCAAGCCCTAGGTTCTGTGGTTTAACTCACAGCGCCACCTGCGTCCCTTGTTAACTGGCTTATGTAGCGAAAATAGCACCATCCATGCCCAGGCAGATGGCCATCTAACCTGTGCTTATAAACCTCCAAGGAAGGAGAGTCCACCACCTCCCAAGGGAGACCATTTCGCTGTTGAACAGCTCTTACTGTCAGAAAGTTCTCTCTGATATTTAGTTGGAATGTATGTTGTGCATGCAGCCTTAGTTACAGACTCTGTTAAGCTAGGGCACTTCCTGGAACAAATACATGAACAGAAATGCTGCTCTCTTGATGATGATGATGATGATGATTATTATTATTTTGCTCTTCTCTGAATTTTGTGCTGCGTCTCTCTATGCCAAAATATGTTCGAAATTACCTGTATATTCATGACAGCGTGCAAAATTCGTTGCGGTGCAAAATTGCGTAGAAAAAAATCTACTTATTGGGAGAAACACAGGCGATTTCCTGCTGAGTCAACTGGGAAAACGAGAGAAACTGAAATGAATTGATTTGCCCACCCTCCAATTAGCACTAAACTTGGTCTGGAAAAACAAAAGCCCTGATCTTAACTGGTGGCAGGGAGCTGAAAGCGACGGTCTAGTCCGTTCCTATAATGTGATGGTTGAGATTTTCACAGTGGGGTGGTGGGGGTGGAAGCAGTCTACAAATATTGGAAATAAACCAATAAATTGGGAGTGAGGAGAACCATATACACTACTCCGAGCACACTTGAGAAAAAAGTAGGGTATAAAGGGAAATGCAATAATTAGATATATTTCAGCATTATAGCCTGGGACCTTTCCTGCCTGGCTTTGAGCAGCTTGC
This sequence comes from Lacerta viridis, assembly GCA_900245905.1. Taxonomy (NCBI): domain Eukaryota; kingdom Metazoa; phylum Chordata; class Lepidosauria; order Squamata; family Lacertidae; genus Lacerta; species Lacerta viridis. The sequence goes on along the minus strand of OFHU01004260.1, from coordinate 533,172 downwards.
ATTCATTCATTCATTCAATAAATTAATTTTTTAATGATAATGATGATGATGATGATGATGTTGATGATGATAAATTCTTCTTTTACAGGTGGACCTGGAACCAGAAGGGAAAGTGTTTGTAGCAATAACTCTCTCAGGAAGCTTTACGGAAGGTAAGAGGAATACCATTTCCCCCCCCCTTGCATGCCAGTTATATTTTTAGAGCTTACACATAACACACCATTAGCCTCTAGCTGCTGCAGTCAAGAGTCTCTTGTGGCCACTGAGCAGAACGTAAGGACGTCATAATTGCCAGGGGTTCACATAGCTTAAGCATCCTTGTCGGAACAACAGCAGGAGGTACCTGGATGGGAGCAAAGATCTCCTTTAACAAGCTCAAGCTACAGAGAGAGTTTGAAAGGACACACCTGAGCCCTGTTACTGTATTTTTTTTAAGAGGAGAGTCGGAAGGGGGGAACGCAGGGGCGTTCTTAGCCCCTTGGCTGCCCAGGGCGGGAAGCCAAGAGGCACCCCTGGGGGCGGGGCGTAGCAAGGGGGGCAGAGGGGGCGGTCGCCCCATGTTCCATAATGGAGGGGGTGACAAATTATCAAGGAACAATTACTGCCCTACTAGGGCGGTTCATAAAAAAACTTTTTTAAAATGCCTGCTCCAAAGGTCTTATCTTACTATACTAGGGATTATATAGCTATATATGAAATTTCATGCATATCGGTTAATATCTTGACCCTCCTCCACCAAAATAGCTGTTTACTTGGCTGTTTTCCTATGTCGTGAAGGCTGAAATTTCAGTTCAGTGGAGCACTTAACCCTAACCCTGTGGAAAGCCATCTAATTAGACTTTAATTTGATTTTGAGATGTTTTTAGGAGGTAATTTAATTATTGTTTGATTTTATACCAATGTTATGTATCTGATGTTAGCCACCCTGAGCCCGACTTCGGCCGGGGAGGGCGGGATATAAATAAAAGTTTATTATTATTATTACTTGTTATTATTCCTTTGTAAGAAAATATGAAATAATGTAAAACCATTTTTGCAGGGGGGGGAAATCAATGGGAGGGGGTGACAAGAAATTTTCCGCAACGGGTACCACCTGACCTTCCTACGCCTCTGGATAAAGATTTATAAAGTTATGCACAGCAAGAAGAAGAATTGGAACCACAATTACCTCCCATGAATGATGGGAGGTTCAGGAGACACATGAGGAAGAACTTATTGAGGCAGATCAGCGACAGAGCATTTGATTTGCATGTAGAAGGTCCTAAATTAAATAGCCGGCATCTCTCAAGTAGGCCTGTGTCTGAAACCCTGGAGGGATGCTTCCAAGCAGTGTGGGCAGTACTGAGCTAAATAGACCAATAGCACACAGCTGAGCTCCTTCTCAAAGCCCAGGAAGTGCTTACCAAGCTTTGGGAAGGAGGTAGGATGCGAGTGGTGCTGTGGTCTGAACCACTGAGCCTAGGGCTTGCCAATCGGAAGGTCGGCGGTTCGAATCCCCGCGACGGGGTGAGCTCCTATTGCTCGGTCCCAGCTCCTGCCCACCTAGCAGTTCAAAAGCACATCAAGTGCAAGTAGATAAATAGGTACCGTTCTGGCGGGAAGGTAAATGGTGTTTCCGTGCACTGCTTTGGTTCGCCAGAAGCGGCTTAGTCATGCTGGCCACATGACCCAGAAGCTGTCTGGACACACGCCGGCTCCCTCGGCCTATAGAGCGAGATGAGCACCGCAACCCCAGAGTCGTCCGTGACTGGACCTTACGGTCAGGGGTACCTTTACCTTTACCTTTAGGAGGTCTCTAGGACGCTGCCAAAGCCTTGTGCCTCCTTCCCCAAGTCGGGCACTCTGTTTACCACAGGGACTGGTGGGGAGGGCGACAAATGTTGGCCTCACACAGGGCAGCACACGAAAACCAGAAAGGAATGGCTTCACTAGCTTCCCAGAACAGTAGCTGTACTGGGCTCAAAAGATAAACAAATAAAAAAAAAAAATATCTGGCACCCCTTCAAACCCAGTGGGGCTTACTTCTCAGTAGGCCTGCATAGGGTTGCAAATTCTCACCTGTGTAAGCCGTGGTGAAAACTGAAGCAGGGTGGTTTTAATTCCATTTCAGCTAATCCAGAACACTTGTGTCTAGGCTCTGCCCATTGGCAGTATGCAGCGCCTGGCAGATGAACCCTAAGGGGGATGCCTCTCTTGACAGAATTTAGGTTGCCCGCTCCTGCTGAAAGCATGCATATTGGCGATGGCGATGGCGTGTTTGAGACGTGCTTTGAACGCTCTGAAGCAGCCTTGTGCAACCTGGAGCCCTTGGGATGTTTTGTGCGGGAGCTGAAGTTCAAAACGTCTGGGGGACGCCAAGTTGCTCTAAAGCACTAAGGTTCCTTGGTGAATTTATAGCGAAGGTGAGATTTGAATGAGGATCTTCCCAGAACACACTCTTTTCTCTGCCATGCTAGTCTAGCCTTTATCTGTGGCTTAACAGAGCAAATAATATTATGTGCGCAGTGGAATATTGACTCAGAGTCCCGTCCCCAGCTTTAAGACAAAAACAAATGGAGGCTGTAGGCAGCACAAGCGGATCAAAGGGAGTAAATTCAGAATTTACTAATGCAATTTTTATGGGGCTGGTTCCTGAATATTTCATGCTCGGCTATATTTGCAGAAGGTGTACCTACCTCTGAAGTGCGGAAGAATCTGTCTGACACGTTTCTTCCAGTCTGAGCAAGTGAGATGTGCTTGGAAATGCTGACAAAGCCCTGAGAAGGGGGGTGGGTTGGTGCTAAATAATATGTTTTGAGAAGGAGACAGACAATTTTCAGCTTGCCTTGGGTCCTGCAGTGTGTTTCGCTCTGCCCTTCCGCAAATGCAGAGCATGTTTGTCACCTTGTGACTTTGGGCTGTGGTAAACTTTGGCCGTTCGTCCGTTTCCGTTTGCAAAGCTTTTTGCCACTGCTAAAGATATGTAGGTCACATCCGCAACGTAGATTTAAAGCACGCACGCCCCCCCCCCAAGAATCATGGGAACTATAGTTTAACCCTCACAGAACTACAATTCCCAGCAAAATAATCCATGGCTATTACAGTGGCATAAGAGCGCCCTAAATATGTGTTGCTGGTAATCTGCTCAAAGGCAGAACATGCTTAGCAACATGGGGAAACCTGAAGCACAGAGCCAAAAACTCCCTCTCCTTAATCTGGCCCAACCTCATCCTTGCAAAAGAGAGAGAGAGAGGTAAAACTGGTGTCATATGCAATGGCTTGCCCAGAGATGCTGAATGACTTCTCTGCCTCCGCAATGACATTTTTTGGGTACTCTAAGATGCCAATCTTTCACAAGCTCAGCTGAAAGTTCCTCTCAAAGTGTCAGTAACCTATGTGACCCTCTCTAGTAAGCGCAGACTTTTCCCATTAATTGTGCAAGTGTTACAGCAAAACAAAATAAGAAATAAAAAAATCCTTCCAGTAGCACCTTAGAGACCAACTGAGTTTGTTCTTTTTTTTTTTTATTATTATTATAAACTTTATTGATTAATAAGAAAAAAAAACACACACATTACATCTTATACATTTCCATAGTACCATACAATATCATTGATCTCAACTCATTCCCGTTGTTCCCACCCTCCCCACCCCCCCATATCCCTCTGACTTCCCTCCAGCACTCTATCGACTTCCTTAAAGCTATCTACATCTTATTTGTACATTCCTAATTACTTATTTATACCTTATTTATACATTCATGATTACTAAATTGTTCTGTATTCCTCTTATTAAATCTTTCAATTGGTTTGTTAGTCCTAGAATTCCTTCATACCTATTTATTCCAAGCATATTAGCACTTCTTTCTTTGAGCAATGTTTTTCCATATACTCTTCATAGCATTTCCATTGTTCTTTCAACTTTTGGTGTGTTTGGTTTCTTATTGCTGCTGTCAACTTTGCCATTAGTAAATACTCATTTAGCTTACTTAGCCACTCATTCTTTGTTGGTACCTGTTCTGTCTTCCATTTTGCTGCTATCACCATCCTGGCGGCGGTGCTAGCATACAGGAATACACTTTCCTTTCCTTTTGGAATTTGGTCGTCTAGTAAACCTAGCAGATAAACCTCTGGTTTCTTTACCATTGTTTTTTTCATCATTTTTGTCATTTCAGTATGTACCATCACCCAAAAGGTTTTTATATTCTCGCATTGCCACCACATATGTAGTAGCGTCCCCACCTCTTTCCCACATCTCCAGCACAGGTTAGACTTCAATTTGTAAATGCTTGCAAGTTTCACGGGGGTCAAATACCATCTGTAGTGCATCTTAAAAAAATTTTCTTTAATATTGTATGAAGCCGTAAATCTAATATCCTTTCCCCACAATTTCTCCCATTGTTCCAAATTTATTGCATATCCAAGATCTTTGGACCATCTTAGCATTGCCTCTTTAACTTCTTCTCCCATTAAATCCCACTCCAATAACAAATTATATGCGGCCGAAAGTACTTTTTTGTTGTTTTGGATCACCATACTTTCAAATTTGGAAGTTTCCTTTGAAAAACCTTTCTTTATATCTACCGTAAGCATACTATTCAATTGTATGTACTGCCACCTGTCAATTCCATACTCTCTTAATTCCTCATATGATTTTAATTTGTATTTACCTTCCTGATTTTCTATTAACTGTCTATATGTCGGCCAGATTTTATTTATGTTTAATCTTTTCCTAGCGATGGCTTCTATCGGGGATATCCACCATGGTGTCTGCATTTCCGCATATCTCTCATATTTTTTCCATACCTTATACAGTGCTCCTCTCAAAATATGATTAGTAAATTCCTTATTTATCTTGGCTTTATCATAATTGAGATACGCGTGCCAACCGAAGCTGCAATTAAATCCTTCCAAATCCAATAATCTGTTCCTTTCCAATCTAATCCAGTCACCGACCCATATCAGACATTCTGCTTCATAATATAATTGTAAATTCGGGAGCGCCATGCCTCCTTTTTCTTTCCGTTCTGTTAACAGCTTGTATTTTACCCGGGGTTTCTTCCCCTGCCAAACAAATTTTGTAATGTCCTTCCTCCATTCGTCAAAACAGTTTTCTTTAATAATAATTGGGATAGTTTGGAATAAGTAGAGCATTTTCGGCAGTACGTTCATTTTTATAATTGATACTCTCCCCCATAAAGATAGGTTTAGTCTATTCCATCTTTCAAATTCCTTCTTTATCTCTTTCCATAATTTATCATAATTGTTTTTGAACAAATTTATATTTTTCATGGTTATATCAATTCCTAGGTATTTAGCTTTTTTAACAATTTGTAAACCCAATTGCTTTTCTAACGCATTTTGCTCATTCAATTGCATATTTTTTGTCAGGAGTTTTGTTTTACCTCTGTTTAATTTAAATCCAGATACTCCTCCAAAATCCTCAATTAATTCAATCACTTTAGCAATGCTTATCTCCGGGTCTTCCGTTGTAACTAGGATATCGTCTGCATAGGCCCTGACTTTAAATTTTTCTTTACCTAATGTTATTCCTGTTACTTCTTCTTCCTCTCTAATATTTGTTAATAATATTTCCAATGGCAAAATAAACAGCAGTGGTGAGAGGGGACACCCTTGCCTGGTGCCCCTCTCTACCAGAAAGCTTCCCGTTCTGTCACCATTTATTACCAGACTAGCCGATTGTTTCTCATAAATCGATTTTATTCCTCTATAAAAGTCTTCTCCTAATGATGACATCTCCATCACTTTCAATAGAAAGCTTCTTGACAGATTGTCGAATGCTTTCTCAGCATCGATCATTATAAAGCCCGCTCTCTTACTTGGTCTTAATTCTAAATATTCTATTAAGTCTATCACAACCCTCATATTTGATTTTATATGTCTATTTGGCAGGAACCCCGCTTGGAGACCAACTGAGTTTGTTCTTGGTATGAGCTTTCGTGTGCATGCACACTTCTTCAGATACCTGAAGAAGTGTGCATGCACACGAAAGCTCATACCAAGAACAAACTTAGTTGGTCTCTAAGGTGCTACTGGAAGGATTTTTTTATTTTTTATTTTGTTTTGACTATGGCAGACCAACATGGCTACCTACCTGTAAGTGTTACAGCAAGTTATTTAGTTGTTGTTTCATTTATATCCTGGCTTACTTCCAGGGCAGGACCCAAGGTGTTGTTGTTGTTCTGTTGTTCAGTCGTTCAGTCGTGTCCGACTCTTCGTGACCCCATGGACCAGAGCACGCCAGGCACGCCTATCCTTCACTGCCTCTCGCAGTTTGGCCAAACTCATGTTAGTAGCTTCGAGAACACTGTCCAACCATCTCATCCTCTGTCGTCCCCTTCTCCTTGTGCCCTCCATCTTTCCCAACATCAGGGTCTTTTCTAGGGAGTCTTCTCTTCTCATGAGGTGGCCAAAGTACTGGAGCCTCAACTTCAGGATCTGTCCTTCCAGTGAGCACTCAGGGCTGATTTCCTTCAGAATGGATAGGTTTGATCTTCTTGCAGTCCAGCCATAATTCAAAAGCATCAATTCTTCGGCGATCAGCCTTCTTTATGGTCCAGCTCTCACTTCCACATCACTACTGGGAAAACCATAGCTTTAACTATACGGACCTTTGTCGGCAAGGTGATGTCTTTGCTTTTTAAGATGCTGTCTAGGTTTGTCATTGCTAGGTGTAAAACATGCAATTACAGATATGAAAAAAAAAACACGACACCAGTTAAAGAAGTGAATCTATTTTTTAAAACGGCATTGGAAACACTCTTTTTAAAAATTGCAAAAGCACACTCACAAAAATCCCGACACCCACTCTTAGGGGTTCCTGTGACCACAAAGAGCATCTGCTGGGCCGCTGTGAGAACAGGATGCTGGACTGGATGGGCCATTGGCTCGATCCAACGGGCTCTCCTTATATTTTCATGACATTTGAAATTTGCACCTTAGCTCAGCTTGCCATACCAATTTGGAATTTTCACACATGCAAACAGGGCGGCTGGATTTGCCTGCTCGTGCCGCAGTAGATCTCAACTTTTCGTCGAGAGAACCTTTCGATTAATGCTTTTCCTGGGCGAATGAGGCAGTTGGCTGGGCAAACCCAAGTGTTTTTACTCTTCTCCGTGTTTCCTGATTATACGTCTCCTGCCCATGTCAGTGTAGCAGTTCCAAAAAAAGAGGCGGGCAGGTTGCTGTGCTTGCAGGCATCTGGGACATCGTTGTGTTACGTATTCAGGGGTCGGGGTTGCCTGAGCTTGGGTCTGGTCTAAGGATTCTGAGCTCCTGTGTTCTGATTCGTTACATGATGTCCAATCACGGAACATTTCAGGATTTGGGCCTCTGCCATTGGCCCTTAAACTCCGAGTCATGATTCGCAGCTTAGAAGTTTATACAGCCAATCACGCTGGGAGTGGGAGTGGTCCAGGCCCTCAGAAATATATATAAGCAGCTGCTTTGCCCCTGGTCAAAGGCCTGGAAACGATGCCTTATGAGGAACGGCTTAGGGAGCTGGGTATGTTTAGCCTGGAGAAGAGAAGGTTAAGGGGTGATATGATAGCCATGTTCAAATATATCAAAGGATGTCATATAGAGGAGGGTGAAAGGTTGTTTTCTGCTGCTCCAGAGAAGCGGACACGGGGCAATGGATTCAAACTACAAGAAAGAAGATTCCACCTAAACATTAGGAAGAACTTCCTGACAGTAAGAGCTGTTCCGACAGTGGAATTTGCTGCCAAGGAGTGTGGTGGAGTCTCCTTCTTTGGAGGTCTTTAAGCGGAGGCTTGACAGCCATCTGTCAGGAATGCTTTGATGGTGTTTCCTGCTTGGCAGGGGGTTGGACTGGATGGCCCTTGTGGTCTCTTCCAACTCTATGATTCTATGATTCTATGTTGTTCAGTTATGTACTTCAATAAAGGTTCTTGCTGTTATCACTGTGTCTTGCCTTGTGGGAGCCCACCTACACTTCAGTTGTTAGAGATGTTCAGGTATTTTGTGAGAAATAAGGGACTATCACTCCTATAATCATTGGCCTGGTAGGCTTTGCCAAATGCACTTGTTCAGAATATGAAATGGACTGGGGAGGAAATATTCCTGCTTCCCTTCCTCTATGTAGGAGTCAAGGTGGGAGAGGGAGATGATAGATGCACCTGACAACCAGATGAACCAGTGTTGCATCCTAGTCGCCCATGTGGCGTGTGGAAATCACAGATAATCCATCTAAGGTATGCTGCTGGACCACCTTGCCCTACACCTGCTTAGGAATTTGGCTCCTTTGGGAAAACCCGGATGCTGCAGGAAGGTAGAGGAGAGCTGGTGTGAGTCAGGAGGAAAGCTCTGCCATTTTCCGATCAAGTATAAAGCCTACTTTGTCGTCGCTGAGGAAAATGGTCGAGCTCTTTGGCTGAAAACCAATGGTGTGTGTGTGTGTGTGTGTGTGTGCATGCGTGCGCCCTTCAGTTCTGGGAGACAGGGAGGCATCTAGACAGCATTGACATGACAGTTTATTCCATTTTCATGACATGTTGCGATTTCCACACTATATTTGAGCTTGAACACAAGGTAAAAGGCTCTTCCACAACTATCGTGTAATATGATGGAACCGTTGTGTAATATAGCACAATTTTAGTACTCATTCCCATATTATATTTTTCATATTAGGTTTTCTACATTGGCTCCCCATTTGTGGAATGCTCTCCCTAGGGAGACTCGCCTGGCGCCTTCATTATACACCTTTAGGTGCCAGGCGAAAATGTTCCTCTTCAAGCAGGCCTTTGGCTGATTGACATCCAATGCCCTTTTAAAATGTGTTGTGGAAGCGGGGAATATTGGTTAGCTTTTGTTCCTATATTTCAGGCATGTCCAACAGGTAGATCGTGATCTACTGGTAGATCACTGGATGTCTGCGGTAGATCACTGGTAGATCACTGGCTCCCCCCAAAGAAGCTGAACAACTGTGGCTCCCCTTTAAAAAAAAGCTCAACACTTTACCTCCTCCCTGAAAAACTCAACAACTTTGACCCGAACCCCCCAAAAGAGTAGATCGCAGTCTCTTGGGAGTTGGCCACCCCTGCTATATTTATTTTGCATTTTGTGTTTTTCATATTGTCATTTTACGTCATGATCCGCCCTGAGATCTATGGGCATATGGCAGTATTCAAATAAATAAATAAATCTGAAAACAGATCTCCCCCCACCCACCCACCCACCCCGGAAGGCAATAACATGGAAATGAGTGTTAAACTTGCACCACTAGAGTTCCAAAAGAGGCTTTTGAAAGCTCAAATATAATGTGGAACTTAACAGGTAGAGAGATATTGGGAGTGGAATGTTGAACAATCTCAGGACTGGGCAAGACATATGGGTCCCAAGACTTTGCGGAAGTCGGCTGTTAGCCCCCAGTGGACCAAAAGCAGGTGTGCAGCTGGAACCAGTCACGGATCAAGAACTAAAGCGGCAATTCAAATGCAGAATCATTGGCAGAGATCTCACATGCAAAAAGACAAGACCTAATAACACAGTTTTGTTTTGTTTAAACACACACACACACCTTGCAATACATTTCCATGTATGTACTGTCAGTCGTCTTCCTCTTTGGCAATCCCTCGTAGCTGAGTAAGATTGTCTTCCATGAACACGGTCTTAACAGTGAGTCCGTAAATGACTGTGGAGGCCAATTCTGGATCCACATGTCCTTCCACAGTGGGGACATAGGTTTCCAGGTGGGAGTTGATCACGGTGAGGGTTTGCCAAATGTGCCTTCCTCTTAGCACATTTCTCCCTTTTGTCCTGAGTTTGAGCATCTTCAAAGCCCATGACACCTTTGGTAAAGGCTGTTCTCCAATTGGAGCACTCACAGGCCAGTGTTTCCCAGTTGTCGGTGCTTATACTACATTTTTTAAAGATTTTCCTTGAGAGAGTCTTTAAACCACTTTTTTAATTAAAGATTTTCTTGATTTACAAAAGTGTGTGCAATGTCTCTCTCGTATTTTTTCCATGTAACATTTTTACAAATCAGTTTTGGTTGTTGAGACATTAGGGAGAGAAGGAAAAGGAGGTGGATGGGATGGGGGGTGAGGTGGGGTGACGATGTTTCTATTTTCCTTAATATATGTAGGGTTTGGTGTCAGCGTTGATTGTGTAGGTTCTCTGTTGTTCACTTGTGTTTCTTTGGCGGTGAGAGAGGTCGGGATTGGCGTAGGGTGTGATTGTTCATTTGTGGTTGGCTGTGGTGATCTTTGGTTTCCTGTGTGAGTGGGGTGTTTAAACCTCTTTTGTTGACCACCAGCATTACACTTTCCATTTTTAAGTTTGGAATAGAGTAGTTGCTTTGGAAGATGATAATCAGGCATCTGAACAACATGACCAGTCCAACAAAGTTGATGTTGAATAATCGTCGCTTGAACACTGGTGATCTTTGCTTCTTCCTGTACACTAGCATTAATTCGCCTGTCTTCCCAAGTGATGTGGAAAATTTTTCGGAGACATCGTTGATGGAATCTTTTGAGGAGTTGGAGATGGCATTTATAAATTGTCCACATTTCACAAGCATACAATAAGGGTACTGTCAGTGCCTCACCTTAGCCAGGTGCAAGTAAATACTGCCGTTGCACAAGCAGAGTCACACAGGCTGACCTGGAAATCCTGTATAGTTCTTCTGGGTCAGGAGAACTCCATGGCTGGCCCGAGTGGGTGGGGGTGTTCCGGAGCTTTGGAACAAACACTTGATGCTCCAACCAGTAGGACTGGTGGCTCACCACCCAGGTGAGTGGCACACAGGTGTGCAGGCTCCTGGTCCTGTGGGTTTTCAACTATTCTAGATACATCTGCTTTTAAGATTGTGAGCGATCAGTTTGACCTTGAACTTTCAGTTGTTTATTTGAAGGGCTGTCATGGGACAGTCCTCTGTTAAGTTCACCGTCTTTCCCACCATGGCGAGAGGCCTTATTTCTGTCAGAATTGTGCCCATTGTTTCCAGATTTGCATATCAATTAGCACAAGCAAATGCTATGCAAAGCTATTCTCTTTTAGCTTTCTTGGGTAATACACAAGTGTCAACTCTACTTAATCTTAGGCTTTCTGGCAGAAGGGGTAAAATCTCAAGATGAGTCCGCGGCACCCGGGGCGGCAAAGGAAACGCCCTGGGGGCGGGGCGTTGTGACGTCACGCCGCCCCGCCCCCAGGGCGTTTCCGGGAGTGCCGCCGCCGCTTCTGCAGCCCCCTTTTAAGCCGAAGAGCCCCGTTTAAGCTCTGCGGCTCAAAAGGAAGCTGTGGAAGCGGCAGTCCGACGACGGCGCACTCCGTCTTCGGGCCGTGCGCTGCTGCTCTCAGGGTGACGGAGAGAGCAGCAGCGCGTGGGAATGGTGGGAGGGGCTGCCGCTTGTCACCCCCACGCGCCGCCGTTCGCTCCGTTGCCCCGAGAGCAGCAGCACCGCACACACCGTGGGCTGCTGCTCCCGGGGGACGGAGCGAGTGGGAGCGCGTGGGGGTGACAAGCGGCAGCCCCTCCCACCACTCCCCACGCACCGCCGGTCACCCCGGGAGCAGGAGTGCTGCACGGACGGGGTGCTCCCTCGGCCGTGCGCTGTTGCTCCCGGGGCGACGGAGCGAGTGGCGGCGCGTGGGGGTGACAAGCGCCGGCCCCTCCTGCCACTCCCCACGCTGCCGGTCACCTCGGGAGAGCAGCACTGCACGGACGGGGTGCTCGCTCGGCCATGCGCTGTTGCTCCTGGGGTGACGGAGGGAGCGGCAGCGCTTGGGAATGGCGGGAGGGGCCGCCGCTTGTCACCCCCACCCGCCGCTTGTCATCCCTGTCACTAGGGGCGTACCGCCCCCACCGCCCCCCCTAGTGACGCCCCTGAAGATGAGGGCTCAGAAGCAAGGGCATGAGGGCTGGATATATTTTGCCATCCAATCACTCCATCCATCCCATGATATTCACTGGGCTTCAGTCCTGCAGCACTAGGCATTTCCATGAACTTCCTCTGATCTGTCAGGAGCTATATTCTGCCCTAAGTAAGCCCTACTAAGCCCCTCTCCTATCCCACCAGGCTCCACCCTATGATCTGCCAGGTACCACTTCTTAGCTCCCAAGCTCCACCTGCTGTGTTTAAGGGTGTGAGTCTTAGGAGACCTGGCAACTCTAAAGCATGTCTCTCTCTCTCTGTCACCTGCTTATAAGATCCTGCTCTGTCTAAAGCTACAGAGAATGGGTGTTATGGAAATGCAAGGGGAATGAAGAGGACATCCATAAGTGCAGCCAATTTTAATTCCAAACTTATTTCCAGATTTCCCAGATAATGAACCTTTCTTCCTTTAGGGGAAACTTCTCAATATGTAAATCGGGAGGTTTATTAGCGGTCTAGACAAATGGAGAGGGAGAGAGTAGCTTTTCCATGAATATCAATCAGAATGGTCTTTACAATAAAAATAATTGTGTGGGGGGTGTTATTGTTTTTGTTTGTTATTATGGTATTTGGTTTTGAGTTCTTAGGTTGTAAAACACTCTGTGAGCTTCTGAGGAAGCATGGTATAGAATGAACACACACACACACACACACACACACACACACACACACAAAGAGTACTTTTTTCTTTTAAAAAAAATGTTTAGGGGTACTCTCATTCCGTCTGATCCTGAAGTTGAGGCTCTAGTACTTTGGCCACCTCATGAGAAGGGAAGACTCCCTGGAAAAGACCCTGATGTTGGGAAAGATGGAGGGCACAAGGAGAAGGGGACGACAGAGGATGAGATGGTTGGACAGTGTTCTCGAAGCGACTGGCATGAGTTTGGCCAAACTGCGGGAGGCAGTGGAGGATAGGGGTGCCTGGTGTGCTCTGGTCCATGGGGTCACGAAGAGTCGGACATGACTGAACAACATTCCGTCTGAGACTCAGGAAACACCGTGACAGGAAATGAGGCCACCATAGGGGGTAGCAACAGAACTGACAATTAATTTTTTTTAGTTTCTTCTCCTGCTAAGTTCACAAAATGTTTAGACATGCGTCCCCCTGGATCCCCCCAGAAAAAGCAGTGTGTGTGTGTGTATTACAGTGGACTCCCGGGTTACATTACCTTCAGGTAACGTAACTTTTGGGTTGTGAACACGGGAAACTCGGAAGTGTATACTTCCAGGTTTCGTCGCATGCGCAGAAGCGCTCTATTGTGCCGTGCATGTGCGCAGAAGTGGCGCCTCTAGATGCAGACTTTTCGGGATATGTACGGACCTCGTATCCGGAGGGTCCACTGTATACATTGAATAGTTTCCCCCCTCTGGAAGAACCCACAAGTCAGGAACACATGGACTAGCTTGTAAATAAGCTTGCTTTGCACCTGCCAGTTTCCATAGAATCATAGAATTGTAGAGTTGGAAGGGACCCCAAGGGTCATCTAGTCCAACCCCCTGCAATGCAGGTTTTGCCTCCTCCTGCCCTCATTCTTTCTAGGCTGGAAGCCCTAGTGATTGGGAGTGGAGCTATTACTTCTTGCACTTTGGATATAATCTAACATGGGTGTCACACTTCCATAAGCACTCTCAGGGGACAGGGACCCAGTCACGGTTGCAGAAGGAGCACAGATCAAACAATCCAGGGTCAAGCAATGAGAAGCAGTCTAGTTGCATATATGAAGTTGCCCATTGACAGTTAGAAGCAGCTGGAAAACTGACAGGCACACAAGTCGCCTGCTCACAGTCTTTCTTACAATCATGTGTATTCCTGTTTAAATTATAGTCATGGGCTGCATGTACACTGCTAGAAAAAAATGCTCTGAAAATGCTCTGGAAAATCCGTTTTAAAGCTCACAATGGAAAATTTCATAGAATTCTGATATCAACTCTAGAGCGCCATCTGGTGTGACAGTGTTATAACGCATTTATAATGTTTTATTTTTACTAATGTAGCTGAGTCCCTGGTATGTTGTCTAAGTCATGGAATGGATTGTTGACATCGATGTGTAACGTTGGAAAATGTTGATCACTATCTTTCCACAAGGGCCGGTATTATGCTGAAATCAAGCATCGCCTGAGCTCTGCAAGTGCGGCTTTCTCCCGATTGAAGTGCAGAGTGTTTGAGGACTGGGACGTTGGCAGGGAAACCAAAATGCTTCTTTTCAAAGCTATTGTACTACCAACCTTACTGTATGCTTCTGAAACACAGGCCACATATAAACGCCATCTCCAACTCCTCGAAAGATTCGCTCAACGGTGCCTCCGAAAAAAATTACATATCACTTGGGAAGACAGGTGAACTAATGCCAGCGTACTGGAAGAAGCAAAGATCACCAGTGTTGAAGCAATGATTCTTCAACATCAACTTTGTTGGACTGGTCATGTTGTTCGGATGCCTGATTATCATCTTCCAAAGCAACTACTCTATTCCGAACTTAAAAATGGAAAGTGTAATGCTGGTGGTCAACAAAAGAGGTTTAAAGACTCTCTCAAGGGCAAATCTAAAAAAAAAATGTAGTATAAACACTGATAACTGGGAAACACTGGCCTGAGAGTGCTTCAATTGGAGAACAGCCTTTATCAAAGGTGTCGTGGGCTTTGAAGACACTCGAACTTGGGACAAAAGGGAGAAACGTGCTAAGAGGAAGGCACGCTTGGAAAACCCTCACTGTGATCAACCTATTGTCCCCACTGTGGAAGGACGTGTGGATCCAGAATTGGCCTCCACAGTCATGTATGGACTCACCGTTAAGACCGTGTTCATGGAAGACAATCTTGCTCGGCTACGAGTGATCACCAAATAAGAAGGAGAAGATGTTATCTAATTCATGGAATGGATCATTGACATCAATGGACTTGAGTAGTTTGATTTCAGTGGGTCTACTCTGGGTAGGACTTAGCTGGATACAACCAATGATGGCTAAATTTGCATCTATGCATATGAATCAGCATATGCAACTCTTGAGTCCTTTCCTTGCTTTCTTTGGCAATACCTAAGTGGCCAACCTAGACAAACAGATGTCAGTCCAAATTCTTCACTGTGCAAGAATCCAGTTCCCAAGCCTTTTTCCTGATGTGCTATGTCCGAGTGTGATTTGGAAATAGCTACCTGGCTCTTTCCTTGGCCAGTCATGGAGCAGAATGACAGACAAGTGCGTGTAAAGGCGCTTATAAGAGCCGTGTGTCAGTGTGGAAACAGGAAGTTTGCGATGTGCAGCTTTAAAAATAGCCATTCTGAAGAACTGGAAGAAATTAATAGCAGGTTTTGGAACCCATAATGCAATGCCTTAACACTCCTCTTGGTGTTTCTGAGAACACTGCGGTTTCCCCCCCCTACTCATATGCAAATTTAATCAGTTAATCATCTTGAAACTCAGCTAATCTGGTGGTAGCCTTAATACAGTGTTATGTGCACCTCACTTCTCCAAGATTTCAGGGGTGCGGTGCTTACACAGGTTTGATTTCCTTTGGAAGGAGGTCACTGGAGGCTTCCCGGTGATTGGCAATATTTGCATGTATTTGCAGATATAAAGGTTGAATATAGGTGGAGGCACACGGCTTAAAGACTGCAATACATCTGCCCGAATCCAACATGTTGCCCAGATGTGGCTTTCTGGCCCAACTGGTGGGGGTTAATTGGAGGTGGCCTCTGCCAACAGCATCTGGAAGGCCACAGTTTCCGTACAGTATAGTATGATTGCATCTTGTGGGGGGGGGTTATATTCCAGGGATGGTGTGTATACGGAAAAAGTGTATACTTGAATCTGGAACTGCCCTTGCGCGAGCATCCTTACTTTCTGGCATGCTGCTCTCTCAAGCTCTTGCAGGGCTGTCTGAGCTCATGCATGATCTCCTGAGAGCATCCCAGAGCCTAGTAAGCAAGGTGGTCAACAGGGTGGAGAGCTTAAAAGCTCTTAAAAGCACTGAGAGAGCCAGTGTGGTGTAGTGGTTAAGAGCGGTAGACTCGTAATCTGGGGAACCGGGTTCGTTCCCGCTCCTCCACATGCAGCTGCTGGGTGACCTTGGGCTAGTCACACTTCTCTGAAGTCTCTCAGCCCCACTCACCTCACAGAGTGTTTGTTGTGGGGGAGGAAGGGAAAGGAGAATGTAGCCGCTTTGAGACTCCTTCGGGTAGTGATAAAGCGGGATATCAAATCCAAACTCTTCTCCTTCTTCTTCTTCTTCTTCTTCTTCTTCTTCTTCTTCTTCTTCTTCTTTCCGCTTGGGAGGGAAACCTGGCACAAAAAGAGCTTTTAGGTTCTCTGCATTTGATTTGCACAATTTCAGCCAACCGGCACCCAACTGCACAAGGTTGAAAGTTGGGTGCTCATACGATGTGATCACACTGCAGCAATTCAGACACAGCTTCGAGACACGAGAAAAGGATCTGCAAGCAAAAAAGAAAGGATAGGGACCATATGATCCCAGAAGTGGAGATCCCGGGTTTCAGAAGATGATTGGGTGGCTGATGTAGCTGAAAGAATGAGGGGGAGGAGTGGAGACAAGGAGGAGCAAGGAATGAAGGTGCTTAAAGATAATGTGTTTTGAGATAACTTGCGGTTGAAAATTAAAGGAAAAGAGTAGCAAATAACCAAGCACTTGTACTGATAAGCATTTGCTCCCCTGTTTTGTCTCCTTTATCTTTGTACATGCAGGAACTCTCCAGAGGGACAGAATATTTAAGAACTTCACCCGGAAGCGCCAACGGGCGATGCGGCGGCGAGTCCATCAAGTCAACGGGCACAAGTTTATGGCTACGTATTTGCGGCAACCCACGTACTGCTCGCACTGCCGCGAGTTTATCTGGTGAGAGATGCTTCGAAATGGAGAGTCTTCCCATTGTCTCTTGCTAATCCCTTCGCTAGGGACAGCCCTGCCTGCAACAATCTCTCTCCGCAGATCAAAGAGAAGGGACCACAACAGAGGCACAAAGTGCAGCTCTCTGACCTAAGATAGGGGTGGAAAAGATCGTCAGAACCATCATGTCTGCTTATGAAGATTTGTAGGCAACCCGTAGAATATCCAAAGGGAAGGGGGAGAAATTTGATTCACCCTAAATTTAAAGGTGGATTGGCCTAATTTGCCCTGTCTGAAACAACATCTGTGCCGAAATGCAGCCATTGTTGGAAATTTGCACTCCTCCAAATTTGGTCCTTCAGCCAAGTAACATGCATATAGAAGGGTATAGAGTTGTATCCAACTGAGATGGAGTAGGCCCATTGAAATGAACCAACCTAAGTCCCCTGTATCCATTAATGTCCAGTGGTCCTCTATGAGTAGGATGAAATTTGGATTCAACCCAAAGGGTGCATAACAATGCATATTTTGTTAGTGAAAACAACATACCGAAATGTTCAAGAGAATTGCCTTGCAAAAATATTACTGTTAGGCCAAATTTGTATACAAAAACGTGTGCACCATGATAAATTCACACGTAAATGCTGATGAATTTTCATGGAGACTTTAGAAAATTAATCTGCAAACTGATACGGAAGGGTGGAGAACTGAGAGAAACCAAGATTGACATAGAGATTGACCCATCGCTAAATATTCCACACTGCAGGGCTCAACATCCTGAGAATCACAGCTTTTATTTAAAAAGGCAATATTTTATTATCATCATCATCATTTATTTCAGGGCCAAATGCAGCCCTTGAGACACCTCTCTCAGGCCATTGGGACTCTTAGGCCATACCTGTTTTTAATACAGTGTTTTAATTTAATTTTAAAATGATGTTTGAATGGTTGCATGGTTTTATCTTGCATGTAAAACGCAAAATAAAAACACAAAATGCATATTAGTATTTTTTTAAAGCACAAACAAGTGAACCCCTCTTCCCCTGCCTTTACTTCTAGGTGAAACCACTACCCCTTTCAGCTCTAAACTCAGGTTTTGTCCTTATAACTCTTGATGAATTGAGGGAGGGGCCCCACCACACCCATTTGCTGTCTCATATAGAGCCCATAGAACCATAGAGTTGGAAGGGACCACGAGGGTCATTTAGAACCAGGCAGAGGGCCTTCTTGGTAGTGGCACCTGCCCTCCCGTCAGATGTCAAGGAAACAAACAACTCTCTGACTTTTAGAAGACATCTGAAGGCAGCCCTGTTTAGGGAAGTTTTAAATGTTTGACGTCTTATCGTGTTTTTAATATTCTGTTGGGAGTCGTCCAGAGTGACTGGGGAAACCCAGCCAGATGGGCGGGGTATAAATAATAAGTTGTTGTTATTATTATAATCCAACCCCCTGAAATGCAGAAAACCTTTGCCCGACATGGGGCTTGAACCCATGGCCCTGAGATTAAGAGCTCAACGAACGGAGTTATAATTTCCCTTAATGGCCTATCATAGTCTGGCTTATGTATTAACACTTGCCGGAGTGCTTTTGCCTACCGGGGATGGATTCTTTCTTCTTCTTCTTCTTCTTTATTGAAAGATATATGAAAGTTAGAAAAAGTTAGGTGAAAAGATAAAATTATAAGTGCACAGGGTACAATAAAAAAACCCAACCTTATAAGCATTAGAGGTTTGTTATTGTAGTTAACCTACATCTAACCCAATACAGTGTTTATAAAAACAGATTTTTGATCTGCGATCATTCCTCTTGCTTGCCTGTATCGGAGTGAAGAGGTGCAAGACAGATGAATCCATTGGTCTTTAAATTGCTAAGAGGTGCCTCTGCCTGATGCAGTGACTCCCATGGGGGAGACAGCTTTGAGCCAAGAGAGTATAGAAATAGCGAGCCTTCTTTAAATGTATGGGTTTGGGGTTTTTTACATACACAAGAGAAGCCTATGAACCTGCTATGTCTGTCCAGGAGGGGAAAGCAAAAAAGGATTAGCTGTGATTGCGTCAGTCTGCTCTGACTCTGCTCAAGGAGAGGTGGGAGAGTCTCCAAAAGAGCTGTTTTCACATTCGCATTGTAAACTGTGTCACTGCTGCTTTTGCAGCCACTGTGTTGTTGTGTACAAACCTGACCTGATTTTGGCTCTCTTATCTGATCCTGAGTCATGTGTTTTCTCTGTTTTGTCTCCAACAGGGGAGTATTTGGGAAGCAAGGATACCAGTGCCAAGGTACTGTGCCTCGTCTCTCTCTCTCTCTCTCTCTCTCTTGCCGAAATGCACATGCCACAAATTGGCCTTTTTCTATTGCCGCACAGACCCCGTTAAAATGAATGAATGGGAGATACTAAGTAGTGGGTGGACATAGCAAACAACACAGTGATTCTCCAAGCAGCTCTCTTTATTCTCAGGCTGGAACAGAACTGACTGAAGGGCTCAGCCAGCCTGCTTATATAGTACTCAGTAACATGCAACAGTAACAACTCTCTCTAGCTACCCAATCCGTGAACGGCACTCTCAATCCTTCATTTGCATGTTGTGGACCTGAGTGAGAACTGCAGCCACGGTGGGCAGAGTGAAACTATGTACACAACACCCCTAGTGGCCTAGGGTGAGAACTTCAGCACATAACAGGAGATAGATGCAAGGCTGGTTCTAGGTGAATCAGGCCCATGTTGAAGTTTAGGCTGAGGTTACGCATATCTCTGGGTGCGCTGGTAGCCAACATTAGACATACCAGCTAAGGCCATTTTGATTTGAAAGGGTCCATTTGGAGTCCATGTGACGCAGATGGATATCGCCAAATAATTCCTCTGCCTCTCTGTTGATAGTTATATGATCTTAAATATCTTAAAGATATTAAAAACAAAACGCGGACAAGAAAGTGCTGTATGTAAAATTTATTTTGTAACGTCATACAATAACAGTTGGATTAAGTTTTTCTTTTTTGTTAAACAAAATTAATTAATAAAAAAATTAAATTTAAAAAAAGATAGTTATATTGGTTGCAATTCATAGTCAGACTATTCTGGAGAAGTCCCGTCTGTCACTTCTTCTCACCTCTATGTGGTGGACAATGAACCTATGGAACTCATTGCCACAAGATGTAATTAGTGGCAACTTAGAGGGTCTTTGTTGGGGTGGGGAGCAGGGGAAGGATTAGACAAGTTGATGGAACATAGACCTGTCATCAGCTATGAATGTTGCAATTGCCTTGATGTTTGTACCCTACCCCTGCCCCTGTAGTTAACAGCAGCTTGGGGGATTTCATAGAATCTTAAAATTGTAGATTTGGAAGGGACCATGAGAGTCATCTAGTTCAATCTCCTGCAACGCAGGAATCTTTTGCCCAATGTGGGGCTCAAACCCACAACCCTGAGATTGTGGTAGAGCAGTCTGATGCTCTACCGACTGAGCTAGGGTGCTGTTAGGGGATCAGCACAGGGGCAAATGGTTAAGACTACCTTCCTCCTGTGCTTTGACTCCAGTCCAAGTACCCCACCACCTCCGCAGCTTCTTTGAGAACAAGATAAAAATGTTGGTGCTTCCATTTTCCAGGGCAACTAGTAGATGTCGACCCTGATTTGTGTAGGACAGAGCATTACCTGCATTGAGCTTCCAAGTGATTCTTGTCGATCTCATCTTCCTGTTCTGTTTCAACCCTTTTCCCCCCACGCCTGCATCTGTTTTCCAGTTTGCACGTGTGTCGTGCACAAGCGCTGCCACCATCTCATTGTCACGGCTTGCACGTGCCAGAACAATAGTCACAAGGTGAACACAAAGGTAAAGCCACAGTTACACATTTGGGGTTCTGTAGCTTATTGCAATGCAGTTTGTTCACCTCTCTGTCGATCCGCCTGTTTCTATGGAGCAACACACTTTGTTTAATGCATTTTCGGGTTGTAGGTTTGCATGTGTACTTGGTGCCAGGATCTATTGGTTTTGTGTGATAAAAGATGAATGGGTGTACCCTGCTGAGATGGAGTAACTTCATCCTATGTTCCTATGCCACATCCACCTTTGTCCTGAAGCCCAACACAACCCCCTTAGGTCCATTCACTTCAATGGGCCTAATCCTCTGACTTATGTCAAATCCGACCCTTGGCCCACTGAGTAGAATTGTCCACAAAATTGTCCGGCAGTGACTTTCCAGAGTTTCGGACAGATGTTATACCTGGCCCTTCCTGGAGAGGCTCTCTATGAGCGATGGCTCTCCCCACCTTTGTAGGGTGCTTTGCCCTTGAGTGGCTGGTTTTATTTGCTAGTGTGTCTGGGGGAGCAGATCAGCTTCAACCCTTTACCCTTGTCCCAGTTGCAATGGCAATTTGCAGCGGAAAGAAAATCTCCTTCGTACCAGCTCATGACGGATGCCGCATCTTGTTTGTCCCCCAGTTCCTTTCCATATCTGTGAAATGGGCATAATAGCTGTCCGCATCACAAGGTTAGAGTTAAGACTTTAAAGACCGCCAATCAATAAAAAAATAAAGGCTTGCTAGGCAATGAAGTTAGAAAAGCATTGCATTGTTTCTGAAAGGCAATGGAAGTTGTAGTCCGCCGTTGGCTATGAATGGTATTTTTATTTTTATTTTTGCTGGGAGGGAGAGGCGGATATTCTTGTGTGTGTGTTTTACTTGATTTCCCACCTCCCCAACTAACCAGCCTTTCCTCTATTGTTGCTACCTCCTCAGATTTCTGAGCAGAGATTTGGAATCAACATCCCTCACAAATTCCGGATCCACAATTACAAAGTGCCCACCTTCTGCGACCACTGTGGGTCTTTGCTTTGGGGTATCATGAGGCAAGGTCTACAGTGCAAAAGTAAGCCAGAATTCATATTACTTTCTCACTTGTTGTTGTTTTTTTGCAAAAGGCCCACTGCCCCTCCCTTATTTGATGGTTTGGATTTCCTGTTTGCTAGGGAAAGCTGTTGATCCTTCATTCAAGTTTGTACTTCCCCCCGAGCAATGAAAAGTCCCTAGTCAGAGCTCCCTAGGGTTTGGTTTCTTTTGGATGAGAGAGCACCAGAGAACTACAGTGTCTTTGTAATAATTGTTTTATTTGCAAATATACATAAGTGGGAAGTGCTGTGGCTCGGTGGTATAGCGCAGGTTCAACCCCGGGCATTTCCAGGTGCGGTTGGGAATATCTCCTGCTTGAAACCTTGGAGAGCCTCTGCCAGTCAGTGTAGACAATACTGAGTTAGAGGGACCAATTGGTCTGATTCTGGATTAGGCAGCCTCTTCTGTTCCTGTCTAAATCAATCTTCAGAACCACGAGGGCTGGAATCGTATTATAATTAAGGGAGGCGCCATAGTGTCAAGAGCAAGTGGACAGTAAATCACACTGTGCGAGTTGGAGTTAACTCTTTATTAGCAAGAACACCATCTGCACAGACTTGGCTGAGTGTCATGAGTACAGCAACTCATCCCTGGGAGGTCTTGCCCCATGGATCAGTTGCTGAGACTGAAAGTCCCTGCCACCCCACAGCTGTCTAAGTCGCTGCATCTCCAGGGTTCTTCCCAAGCAATGGGACACTGCACCTGCAGACACCCGTGACTCTTCCCCAGCCAGACTCATCTCTGCCTCTTGGACTCCCTCCTCTCCTGCTTCAACCTCTGCCTCTGATTCTGGACTTCTCTCTGCCACAGACTCTCCCCGCTCACTAAGCCTTGTTGCCTCTCCAGCTTCCAACACCTCCTCCTCCTCCCCGTCTTCTCCTTCTTCTCCCTCTGACCACTCACCACCCCACCACCAATCCCTGGGCTCTGGGCCTTCTTCTCTTGGAGGTTCCCCAGCTGCTTCCTCCCACCGTTCCTCTGCATCCAACCAGTCCATGACGCGTAGCTCAGTAGCAGGGCATCTGCTTTGCATGCAGAAAGTTCCAGGTTCAATTCCTGGCATCTCCCAATAGGACTGGAATCGTCAGCTGTCCAAAACCCGGGAGAGATGTTGCCAGGTCAATGTTGGCCGTATTGAAGTAGACAGACCAATAGTCTGGCTCGGAATAAGGCAGTTTCCTCTGTTCCTATGAAACATCGTATTTCAGTATGGGGAACCAGAAGAAAACCTTATAGTAGTAGGGTTGTTGTTTTTTAATGTATCAGCCAGGAGTAAGCACCTGCACTGGAGCAAATGAGACCCCCACATTTGTCCTCTATAAGGTGGGGCTCATGTCCCTTGTTTGAAACCTGGAGAGCCAGTCACAGCCGACAGCGCTGAGTTAGCTGGGCTGATATTCCGATTCCAGATAAGGGAACTTCCTATATGTTCCCCAGGTGGTTTGCTCTCTCTCTCAACTCACCTCAGTTTGAAATTGGGTAAGAAAGACAGGCAGGCAGGCAAATACAGGTTCTCATAACTGACTGACATTGAGAAGTCTTCAACCCGGCCTTTGGCTGATTAACATCCTATATCTTCCTAAATGTGCTTTTGGGGGGGTATGCTCTTGTTTTTATACTGTATTTTATGTTTTTATCTTGTATGTTTATGCTGTGAACTGCCCTGAGATCTTCGGATGAAGGGCAGTATACGAATTTAGTAAATCACATAACCTAAATAAACAGCCGGGCAGAGGTCCCTGAGGCAGATGCCATTGGCCTTCTCCCATTCTAATTCAGGTTTATGGAAATATTACCTTGTGCATTGCTCAGTGCATTGATTCTGCCCCTCTCGCTCTTTGTCCCATTTCTTTCTTTGTCCCTCTTTCAGTATGCAAAATGAATGTACACATTCGTTGCGAAGCCAACGTAGCACCGAACTGTGGCGTGAACGCTGCGGAGCTGGCCAAGACGCTGGCATGTATGGGCTTGCAACCAGGAAACATTTCTCCAAATGGGGTAAGGCTTTGTTTATCTCTTCTTTCTGCCCCTCCCCTCTTCTCCACGTCAGGAGCTCGAATCGAATCCCGCAGCCCGGAGGAGCGCACAGGCCAGATGAACAGTCACTCGCTGTGTTGCTTTTTCCAAAGAGCTGCTCCACAGGGGGTGGGAGACCTGTGACTCCGAACGTGTCCTTGGGATACAGTTCCCAATAGCCTAAGCCAGCATGTCAAGGATGATGGGAGCCGGAGTCCAAAACTCCTTCAAGGCACCAGGTTGGCAGAGGCTGATGGCAACACCTAGGCAGTGTTTGAAACAGCTGTTGTTGTTCAGTCGTTCAGTCGTGTCCGACTCTTCGTGACCCCATGGACCAGAGCACGCCAGGCACCCTATCCTCCACTGCCTCCCGCAGTTTGGCCAAACTCATGCCAGTCGCTTCGAGAACACTGTCCAACCATCTCATCCTCTGTCGTCCCCTTCTCCTTGTGCCCTCCATCTTTCCCAACATCAGGGTCTTTTCTAGGGAGTCTTCTCTTCTCATGAGGTGGCCAAAGTACTGGAGCCTCAACTTCAGGATCTGCCCTTCCAGTGAGCACTCAGGGCTGATTTCTTTAAGGATGGATAAGTTTGATCTTTTTGCAGTCCATGGGACTCTCAAGAGTCTCCTCCAGCACCATAATTCAAAAGCATCAATTCTTCGGCGATCAGTCTTCTTTATGGTCCAGCTCTCACTTCCATACATTACTACTGGGAAAACCATAGCTTTAACTATACGGACCTTTGTCGGCAAGGTGATGTCTCTGCTTTTTAAGATGCTGTCTAGGTTTGTCATTGCTTTCCTCCCAAGAAGCAGGCGTCTTTTAATTTCGTGACTGCTGTCACCATCTGCAGTGATCATGGAGCCCAAGAAAGTAAAATCTCTCACTGCCTCCATTTCTTCATTAAAAGGTTATTTAATTCCTCCTCACTTTCTGCCATCAAGGTTGTGTCATCAGCATATCTAAGGTTGTTGATATTTCTTCTGGCAATCTTAATTCCGGCTGAATATCCAGTCCAGCCTTTCGCATGCTGAATTCTGCATATAAGCTAAATAAGCAGGGAGACAATATGCAGCCTTGTCGTACTGCTTTCCCAATTTTGAACCAATCAGTTATTCCGTTAGAATCATACAACACTATAAATCCCAAGGGAGCAGAAAAGACTATGTATGGGACCACAGCAGCTCGGATGTCATTGGCCTAGAGATGGAAAGAAGATAAAGTCCCTACCAGAGAAGAATGGCAGATGAAGTTGAAGGACTATGCCGAAATGGCTAAAATGTCTGGAAGAATCAGAAATCAGGAAGACCAAAAATGTAATAAAGAATGGGGAAAATTTATAACTTATCTTAAAGACCATTGTAAACAGTTAAATCATTAGTAGGATTGGAATAACACTTGTAGTTTAACGGTGAATTCTGGACACAATGGAGATGTAAAGTATTTGGATCATCATAAAAAATAAATGCAGGAGGAAATTATTAATAAAAGGACCCACAAAGGGGCGGAGGGAAGTCCAAGAGACTCCTTGGAGTCTTGTTTTTATGTTGTATGATGGATATGTGACTGTAAAATTTTAACCTGAAAAACCAAATAAATATATTTATTTTTAAAAAGAATCATACAACACAACACTTTAAAACAATGCCACACTAAAATACATAATAGCAGGCCTGATAATCCCACCACAGAGCCTTGTTTTTAGAAGTATTTTTTTGTGGCTGGGGGAGGGATATGGGTGCCCCCTTTGCCTGAAGTGGCAGCAAGGTTTTCTTTTGCAGGAGTTAAAAAACAAACGAAGAGGAATTTTTTTGGCCACCTTTTGTATTTATTTCACCCCTGAAAATTCTAAGAATGTGCCTCCCCCAAATGTCACCAAATACAGTATCTTTGTGCGGGACAAGTGTTTCCACAAAAGTTGAGGTTGGGTATTCATCCCGCCTCAACCGCAAAGCCTCAAAACCAGGGATCAGCAAGCTTTTTCAGCAGGGGGCCGGTCAACTGTCCCTCACACTTTGTGGGGGGGTCGGACTATATTTTGAAAAAAAAAATGAACAAATTCCTATGCCCCACAAATAACCCAGAGATGCATTTTAAATAAAAGCACACATTCTACTCATGTAAAAACACCAGGCAGGCCCCACAAATAACCTAGTGATGCATTTTAAATAAAAGGACACATTCTACTCATGTAAAAACACGCTGATTCCCACGCCGCCTGTGGGCCGCATTTAGAAGACGATTCGGCCGCATCCGGCCTCCGGGCCTTAGTTTGGGGACCCCTGCTCAAAACAGTCCCCACAGTTGCTGTTAGCTTACTCCGTCAGACGGAGCAAGTTTCTGTCCCTCATTGTTACAGAGGAAAAATGCACACGTCATGTGGGTGTGAATACGTCAGCTATGGCGCTTCCTTGCAAAAAATAAAATAAAATAAGCGATGGCTTGCCGCCTTCTCTCTCCCCTTCCCAGAAACTGGTTTCCAGGTCAACACTGAGGCGACAGAAAAAAGAGAGCGGAAAGGAGGGCAACGAGGTGGCTGAAGTCTCGGCAAGCAAACTCAAAATTGAGGATCTGCTGTTCATTAGAGTTCTGGGAAAGGGCAGTTTTGGAAAGGTAAGGGTTCCTTGTTGACACCTGAAGTATGGGCAGAACTTTTTCCTCAGTTGCTTCTGTGCAACTTCCATTTCATTTCCACAGGGTCTGCATGAAGGAGAACTGGGTTGCACCCAACTTCCCGGCCATTTGGTTCCGCCCTTGCATACAGTCATACCTCGTGTTGCGTACGTTCCGTGTTGCGTACGTTCGGGTTACGGACCTCCGCGACCCGGATGTCCTCCGCGGAGCGCGTGCGAAGCGTGGGTGCGCAGAACCATTCTGCGCACATCGCGCATGCGCAGAAGCACAAAACCCCGCGAACTTCCGGGTTTTTTCTTTTGGTACGTTCGCGTTACGTACGCCCAGGTTATGTAGCGCGACCCAGAACGGATCGCATACGTAACACGAGGTACCACTGTACCTACTTATTTAAGGACATTTGCAACCCAGTTAAGATAAGGTTACCAGATTTTCTTCAATGAAACCGGGGACACTTTTCAACTCCAATGGATTTTGTATGGGGACTGGTTTGTAAATCCGGGGACTGTCCCCGGGAAACGGGGATGTCTGGTAACCTTAAGTTAAGATTGAATAAAGATATCTAAGCAATGTACGAAACTTAATATATAAAGAAACAACAATTTAAAACCATTCTTCTTTGCATCACTTTGCATTATTTAATTACTAACCTATTTCTATTTGCGCCCATAATTTAATTATTTTTAAGGTGAGAGAAAAACAGAAGAAATCAGAAGCTCCTGCCCATCACCAAATGAGCTCAAATCCTAGCATTCTATAGATTTAAAAAGTCCCTCTACCCAGTTCCCCCACAACATCCATAGTTTTATAAACTCGTGTCTCCTTCCCCCGCAAACTAAAAACATTTCTTTCTGCCTGGTTAGGTGATGCTGGCCAAAACAAAACAGACGGGATTCCTTTATGCTATCAAAGTGCTGAAGAAGGATGTGATTCTGCAAGACGACGATGTGGAATGCACTCTGACAGAAAAGCGGATCTTGACCCTGGCCAGGAACCATCCATTCCTAACCCAGCTCTACTGCTGCTTTCAGACACCTGTAAGTATTCTTTTCAACCGCCACAGCAAAATCAGCATTAGGAACACAGAGACCTTCCCTTCCTAAGTAAGGTCTAAATCTTCCTTATAAAACAGGCCTGTGGACCATAGAGTTTTCTGGGTTTGTTGGAGTTATTCTCAAATTAGTATAGAGAGGATCCTGCTGGTATAGCTCAGTCGGCGGAACATGAGACTCTTAATCTCAGGGTCATGAGTTCGAGACCCATGTTGGGCCACAGATGAATTCTGCCTCGCGACTCTACAGTTCTATGATTCAATCCGCAAAAAGCCTGGAGCTCTGGAGATGAATTTACTTGACTTGATTGCAGTTCTGTTTCTGACTGTGTAAGGAACAGGCTGTGTTTTCCTAAAAGTGAGCACTAGGTGGCAGGCGTCGCAAGAGGAAAAATGTGGCCCGGCCAGTCACGGGTCCCTTAAAAAAAAAAATCCCAGGAAAGGTTATCTGAGGAAACGAAGCAGCAGCTGCCTCGTTGGGACCTCACAACCACACTCCATATTCTTGCCAAAGGACAGGCTTCTGAATCCTTCGGCATTAACTTTCCTCCTCACAAGTATTTCTTTTTTTTTTCTAAATAATTTTTTATTATTTTATACTATATTACAACACAAAAATCATACAAACATTTGCATACATTTTCCAATTTTGGCTAACATAGCCGTGACTTCCCTCAGACCTTCCACATGGCTTTCAAAATTATATCTTAATATTATACTTCTTTAATCTACCATTGCTTACATTATCATAAATCTCATACATACTCTAACTACCATACTTACAATAATATTTCTACACATTAACTACAAAACTTCTTGAAGTCCTATTAGCGTATTCAATTGCAAATTGTCTTTCAAATAGTTCGTAAACTTTAACCAGTCTTTGATGAATTTCTGGTCGCGTCATTTTATCCAGTTCTGCATATTCCATCAATTTCACTGTCCATTCTTCTTTCGTCGGTAATTCTTCTTGTTTCCATCTTTGTGCTAGTAAAATCCTAGCTGCAGTCACTGCGTATTGAAAAAGCTTAATGTCCTTTTTTTCAATGTCTGTACCTATAATACCTAGTAGGGAGGCTTCAGGTTTCTTAACAAAATTATATTTCAACATTTTCCTTAACTCATGATATATCATGTCCCAATATGCTCTCACCTTCTTACACTCCCATCCTCACAAGTATTTCAATAAAACGGGGTTACTAGTTTTCCCTGCGAGAGAGGCTGGTCTTCCTCTTTTCATACGTTCCCCACGATGCCCGCCAAGGAAACCGGCTGCCTCCATGCCATACCTTTCAAGCACACAACTTCCCCCACCCCAGGGCCGGCCCACCCATGAGGCAAGGTGAGGCAACTGCCTCAGGCGGCAGGATGCACAGGCCCAGCAGATCCCAGGAATGCATCACTCGCTGTTGCTGCCACTCTTCCCAATGTACGTAGCTCCTCACTCGCCCCGTCTTCCCTTGCCAGGGGTGGGGTGGGGTGGGAGCCGCCATTTTGTGGTTCGCCTCAGGTGCCAAAATGTCTTGGGCCCCAAAGATTCCTGGGAGACGCAGTTTGCCACTCACACAGCCACAACCCCCAGCACCCTTAACAAGCTACAGTTCCCAGGATTCTTTGGGGGGTTCACATGTGCTTTAAATGTGTGGTGTGTACACAGCCGCGTTTGTTGCTCACGGTGAGCATGGCTGTTTTCAAAACTTCCGGTGTTGATTCCTGGGGGGGGTGTCTTTGGGCAAGACAACCCATCTGTGCCCCCACCCAAATGAGTCCACCTCCTCCCCGCAGCAAGTACTGGGGGGGGGGGGTTCTAGTTGTAGTACCATGGGGATAATGATTTCAGCAAGTGATTTCAGCTCTCTGACATAGCAGGCAGGAGACAGCTTCTTCATGTAACACTCTTTATTCAGGCAAACAAGACTGGGGAACTGAGGAGAGGGAAGCTACATTTATAGGGACAGAAGACTGGCTAGAAAGGATACATTTTGGAAAGGAACAATCTCAAGCAGTCATAAAGCTGCCTTTTGGTGGGAACCAATAAGACTGACCCCTTCATGGATCACTGCCTTGTCGTGGCGAAGGGGCTTGAATTACTCAGGGAAGCTATGAGCTATGCCGTGCAGGGCCACCCAAGATGGACAGGTCATAGTGGAGAGTTTGGACCAAATGTGATCCACCTGGAGGAGGAACTGGCAAGCCACTCCAGTATCCCTGCCAAGAAAACTCCATGGACAAAGACAACAGGCATATAAAAGTTATGACGCTGGAAGATGAGCCCCTCAGGTCGGAAGGCGTCCAACATGCTACTGGGGAAGAGCGGAGGACAAGTACAAGTAGATCCAGAGCTGATGAAGCGGCTGGGCCAAAGCCGAAAGGACGCTCAGTTGCGGATATGCCTGGAAGCGAAAGGAAAGTCCAATGCTGTAAAGAAAAGTATTGCATAGGAACCTGGAATGTAAGAACCATGAACCTTGGTAAGCTGGATGTGGTCAAAAATGAGATGGCAAGAATAAACATTGACATCCTAGGCATCAGTGAACTAAAATGGACGGGAATGGGCGAATTCAGTTCGGATGACTATCATATCTACTACTGTGGGCAGGAATCCCGTAAAAGAAATGGAGTGGCCCTCATAGTCAACAAAAGAGTGGCGAAAGCTGTACTGGGATGCAATTTCAAAAATGATAGAATGATCTCGATACGAATCCAAGGCAGACCTTTTAACATCACAGTAATCCAAGTTTATGCACCAACTACCAGTGCTGAAGAAACTGAAATTGACCAATTCTATGAAGACTTACAACACCTTATAGAAATGACACCAAAGAAGGATGTTCTTCTCATTATAGGGGATTGGAATGCTAAAGTAGGGAGTCAAGAGATAAAAGGAACAACTGGCAAGTTTGGCCTTGGAGATCAAAATGAAGCAGGGCAAAGGCTAATAGAGTTCTGTCAAGAGAACAAGCTGGTCATCACAAACACTCTTTTCCAACAACACAAGAGACGACTCTACACATGGACATCACCAGATGGGCAACATCGAAATCAGATTGATTATATTCTCTGCAGCCAAAGATGGAGAAGCTCTATACACTCAGCAAAAACAAGACCTGGAGCTGACTGTGGCTCAGATCATCAGCTTCTTATAGCAAAATTCCAGCTTAAACTGAAGAAAGTAGGAAAAACCACTGGGCCAGTAAGATACAATCTAAATCAAATTCCTTATGAATACACAGTTGAAGTGAAGAACAGGTTTAAGGATTTAGATTTGGTGGATAGAGTGCCTGAAGAACTGTGGATGGAGGCTCGTAACATTATACAGGAGGCAGCAACGAAAACCATCCCAATGAAAAAGAAATGCAAGAAAGCAAAGTGGCTGTCCAATGAGATCGTGAAAGATACAGGAAATTGAATGCAGATTTCCAAAGAATAGCAAGGAGAGACAAGAGGGCCTTTCTAAACGAGCAATGCAAAGAAATAGAGGAAAATAACAGAATGGGAAAAACCAGAGATCTGTTCAAGAAAATTGGAGATATGAAAGGAACATTTCGTACAAAGATTACCACAATTAAGGACAAAAGTGGAAAGGACCTAACAGAAGCAGAAGACATCAAGAAGAGGTGGCAAGAATACACAGAGGAATTATACCAGAAAGATATGGAGGTCTCATACACCCCAGGTAGTGTGGTTGCTGACCTTGAGCCAGACATCCTGGAGAGTGAAGTCAAATGGGCCTTAGAAAGCCTTGCTAACAACAAGGCCAGTGGAAGTGATGATATTCCAGCTGAACTATTTAAAATTTTAAAAGATGATGCTGTTAAGGTGCTACACTCAATATGCCAGCAAGTTTGGAAAACTCAGCAGTGGCCAGAGGATTGGAGAAGATCAGTCTACATCCCAATCCCAAAGAAGGGCAGTGCCAAAGAATGCTCCAACTACCGCACAATTGCACTCATTTCACACGCTAGCAAGGCAGGCTTAAGCAGTATGTGGACCGAGAACTCCCAGAAGTGCAAGCTGGATTTCGAAGGGGCAGAGGAACCAGAGACCAAATTGCAAACATGCGCTGGATTATGGAGAAAGCTAGAGAGTTCCAGAAAAACATCTACTTCTGCTTCATTGACTACGCAAAAGCATTTGACTGTGTCGACCACAGCAAACTATGGCAAGTTCTTAAAGAAATGGGAGTGCCTGATCACCTCATCCGTCTCCTGAGAAATCTCTATGTGGGACAAGAAGCTACAGTTAGAACTGGATATGGAATAACTGATTGGTTCAAAATTGGGAAAGGAGTACGACAAGGCTGTATATTGTCTCCCTGCTTATTTAACTTATATGCAGAATTCATCATGCGAAAGGCTGGGCTGGATGAATCCCAAACCGGAATTAAGATTGCCGGAAAAAATATCAACAACCTCAGATATGCTGATGATACAACCTTGATGGCAGAAAGTGAGGAGGAATTAAAGAACCTTTTAATGAGGGTGAAAGAGGAAAGCGCAAAATATGGTCTGAAGCTCAACATCAAAAAAACTAAGATCATGGCCACT
The DNA here is from genome assembly GCA_900245905.1 of Lacerta viridis. Classification (NCBI taxonomy): domain Eukaryota; kingdom Metazoa; phylum Chordata; class Lepidosauria; order Squamata; family Lacertidae; genus Lacerta; species Lacerta viridis. The sequence continues at coordinate 501,308 of OFHU01004260.1, read as the reverse complement.
GGTCCCATCACCTCCTGGCAAATAGAAGGGGAAGAAATGGAGGCAGTGAGAGATTTCACTTTCTTGGGTTCCATGATCACTGCAGATGGTGACAGCAGTCACGAAATTAGAAGACGCCTGCTTCTTGGGAGAAAAGCAATGACAAACCTAGACAGCATCTTAAAAAGCAAAGACATCACCTTGCCGACAAAGGTCCGTATAGTTAAAGCTATGGTTTTCCCAGTAGTAATGTACGGAAGTGAGAGCTGGACCATCAAGAAGGCTGATCGCCGAAGAATTGATGCTTTTGAATTATGGTGCTGGAGGAGACTCTTGAGAGTCCCATGGACTGCAAGAAGATCAAACCTATCCATTCTAAAGGAAATCAGCCCTGAGTGCTCACTAGAAGGACAGATCCTGAAGTTGAGGCTCCAGTACTTTGGCCACCTCATGAGAAGAGAAGACTCCCTGGAAAAGACCCTGATGTTGGGAAAGATGGAGGGCACAAGGAGAAGGGGACGACAGAGGATGAGATGGTTGGACAGTGTTCTCGAAGCTACTAACATGAGTTTGGCCAAACTGCGGGAGGCAGTGAAGGATAGGCGTGCCTGGCGTGCTCTGGTCCATGGGGTCACGAAGAGTCGGACACGACTGAACGACTGAACAACAACAACAACAAAATAAGACTGAGGATCCAAATGCAGCAACTTGAATGAACCAATAGTAGCTGTTCCTTCTGGAACAGGAAGGCAGTTACTTTCCCCTAATGCGAATACAGACAATAGTAATACAAATATGATAACCCTTGAATCAATACCCACGCTTATCAGTGACCCCCTCCTAAAGTATAGGCCCTCATTACATGTCAAGTTGTACCAACTCTTGATGCCAGGACTGAAAACATCACCCTTGCCTCTTTTTCCTTTCCTGTTTCCTGTTTCAGGAAGTTTTTAATGTTTGATGTCTTATCATGCTTTTAATAGTCTATTGTGAGCCACCCAGAGTGGCTGGGGTTACCCAGATGAGCGGGGTGCAAATAAATTCCTCCTCCTCCTCCTCCTCCTCCTCTTCTTCTTCTTCTTCTTCTTCTTCTTCTTCTTCTTCTTCTTCCCTCTCCTCTCCTCTCCTCTCCTCTCTCATTTGCATCACACAAATGCTTTCCTGCTTGACACAGAACCAGCTGCCACGTCACCAGCGGCAGACTAGAAAAATAACCCAAACTGAATTGCCAGGAAAGATAGGGTCACAGAAACCTCCCGACCGTCATTGTTGATACAATAATAATATTCATTATGATTCATTATGGAACCATTCCCAGTCCCTCCCTCCCTCCCTCCACAGGTCTCTGCTCGCAACAATGATTTCTTTTTTCATTTTATCTTTTAAAAAGATTATGTGCTGTTGCAGAGCGACTCAAAGTCCCTTTGCACCAGGCTGGGGTGGTTTGGATTGGGCAGTGGGGTTGCCTCCCGCTGGTTGGTTGCCAGTTGTGGCGGGATGCCAGAGTCACACTGCTGGCTCCGAGCTCCTCCTTCCTCCTCCCAAACAGGCAGGTGAAAAGTGATGTGGGTGGCATCCTCACCAGCAGTGGCCAATGAAAAGCGCTCAACCGGGGAATTTGCGGGAGGCTCTTGGGACCGAACCCAAGACTTTGTGCATGAAAGCGTCCACTGAGCTACCAGCCTCGCCTTTGAGAATTCAGCTAGATTAATTTCTGAGTACCTAGGAGCCTCCTAAACGTTTCTCGTTTTTTATTGCAAGCCCTTCGCTCATTTACAGTAACTTTTTTTTCTCTGCAGCTTTTTTGTTCGGCTTGATTCCAGCCTAGAATCAGGTTTCTCTCTCCCTCTGCCCCCCCCCTCTCTCTCTCCAGTCTGGTCCCCATGCCCAATTGCATGGCCTTTTGATGCCACACAGCTTCCTGTTGACGCCAGCTTTTCTCCGCCATTTCTTAGTACTGCCAGCTTCTGCCCTAGATAATACTGTTACAAAAGTTGGGCACCGACCCCTCACTCTCTGCCGAGCTGTAGCAAGATCCCAGGGGGTTCCAGGCACTCACCCAGGGTCTGTGTTCCTCTGGAGAACTGAGACGTGGTGGAGACTGTCGTTCCTTTAAGAAATGTGGTTTATTCACCTATTTACACCTTCAGTCTGCATGGAGAAAGTCCAGGGACTCAGCTGCACAGCTGCTATTATAACGTTATAAGTGCATTATAAAAATGTGGTGCCTTCCATAGTTCCAGTTACAGGTGGGTAGCCGTGTTGGTCTGCCATAGTCAAAACAAAATCGAAAATTCTTTCCAGTAGCACCTTAGAGACCAACTGAGTTTGTTCCTGGTATGAGCTTTCGTGTGCTCACACTTTCTGAAGAGGAGCTAGCCAATCACAGGAGCTAGCCAATCTGTGCTGTGCACAGCCACTGCTTTGTGCAAATGTGCAGAAGCTCCACTTTGGAAAAGAAAGGTGTGGTTGGGTTGAATGGGGCGAAAGTGCTCCCACCACCCTACAAATGTTGCACCCTTCTTCATGCGCAAGTTTAAAACGATTGCACAAGTTGCAGTGTAGTTGTGACCTTCTTAAGAAGCCCATTGTGGGTAGAAAGGACTGTAATCGGACAGCTGCTGTGTGCACATACCTGAGATAAAACTTAGCCACGTGGGGATTTCAAATATCTGTGTGGTGAATTTTTAGGCAGCTGGACTTGAGGCCTAATTTTGGATCGTTGTGTTTGAACTATTAGAGGACATCACTCTCAGGGTGTCGGAACGCTCATCGCATTTGAATTCCCTTCTCATGTGCTCAGGCGCCTGCCATGAGATAAAACATCCTTGCCTGGCTGGTTTTCATTTTCTTCTGCAAGATAATAAACAAGAGTAGCTCTTTTTAGACTGAGGCAGTGTCAGATTTATGTATAAACTAAACAAGCTATGGATTGGGGCCCAGTGGGGCCCCCCAAAAAACCCACTGGATGTTCATTTCCAACATATAAGATAAAAAACAAATAAATGGTTTGTGTTGTGTAGGCTCCAATGATGTAAGTAATGGGCCCCGCCTGCTAGCCTGCTTCCTAAAATATCACTGGTTTTAGATACCCATTACGTCTGTAAATTACCATATAGCATATATTCTGTTGTAGCGTGGGGTTAGTGATTTCAGTACATGATTTCAGCTTTCTGACATAGCAGGCAGAAGACAGCTTCTTCATGTAACACTCTTTATTCAGGCAAACAAGACTGGAGACTGAGGAGAGGGAAGCTACATTTATAGGGACAGAAGACTGGCTAGAAAGGATACATTTTGGAGGGAACAATCTCAAGCAATCACAAAGCTGCCTTTTGGTGGGAACCAATAAGACTGAGGATCCAAATACAGCAGCTTAAATGAACCAATAGTAGCTGTTCCTTCTGGAACAGAAAGGCAGTTACTTTACCCTAATGCGAATACAGACAATAGTAATACAGATATAAAAACTGTTGAATCAATACACAACATATTCAATACCAAAAAAAGGCGACAATTTGTTGTTGACAAAGGACAGCTGGATATATAAAGGGCCCCATTACCTTCGGGCCTCATCAAACCTAAATCTGGCCCTGGACTGAGGGAGTGCCTGAGAGCAGCCCACAGGGGCTTTGCCGATGCTTCTCAAGCATTCAACACTTCCAACACTTAATGATTATTTAAAATGAATTTAGTCAAAGCAGCATGTGAAATTTCAGGCTGCGTGGGACATGGTGCCTCAGTGCATTGCCAGAGTTACCAAACGGACTCCCGTTGAACATGGTGTCTCGATGTCTCCTGTTAGGACCGCCTCTTCTTCGTCATGGAATTTGTGAATGGAGGGGACCTGATGTTTCACATCCAGAAATCCCGTCGGTTCGACGAAGCCCGGGCCCGGTTTTACGCCGCGGAAATAATTTCGGCCCTCATGTTCCTCCACGAAGGAGGCATCATTTACAGGTGAGCAAGAACACTATGCAATACGTTGTTGTTGTTGCTGCTGCTGCTGCTGCTAATTAAATTAAATGAATAAATTACATTTATACCCTGCCCTTCAACCAATGATCACATGAGTGCGCCCACGATCCAGCCCACAGAGAGGGCTCCGTGGCAGTGAACCTGCCCAGGCAAGGTAACCCTTGCCAACCCCTGGACTAGATGATTCTGTGATCCTAGACAGCCCGAAATATTCAGTGTGGGTGTGAATCAGGGCTGGTAAAAGGCATGACTCAGGAGGCTGTATGGCCTGTGGAAACTCCCCATGGTTAGGCAGAGAGGCCTGGAGGGTCATATTTAGTCCCTGGACCGAAGGTTCCCCAAACTTGTTCAAGGACAGTGATGTTTTTATAGTATATTTGAGTGAAAAAACAGACACATGAGAGATGTTTGCAGACTGGATGAATGCAACGCACAGAGCCTTAGAGAAAAGACCACATGGAGTCACAAGAGGTGCAAGAGGTCAGGTGCGAGAGTAGGGGCCTTTCAGGAATGCAAGCATGTGCACATTTTCACTGGCCAAGTGTTGTCGGCCATACAGATCTTCCTCCCTTCTGCATCTCAAGCAGGCGCCGCGACCCTCTCATAGCAGCCAGACTCTGAGACTGTTTTTAACCAGGGAAATTGCATAAATAACTCTCCCGTTCCGGCATAACATTTTGTCTGTAAATATGGAAGCAAAAGCTGGTTGCTGCGGGCACAGGCCCCCTCTGGCAAGGCGAAAGGAAGGAAGAAATGTCCTGTTAATACAGCACTCGCTTCTCGTTCTCACTTCCCCTCTCGCGCTTGATGCCAAAGCCTGAAGGAGAGGAGACGCCAAATGGTTATGCAACCCAGACCCTGTTTCAAAGAGCGACGAGCGACAGCCATTGACATTCAGTCAGTCCTCCAAAGAAATCTGTTTACACCGATCGGAGCACCCTCAGGCGTCTACTTGCTCTGGAATGCATTCTCCCAGAGACTGTGGAATAAATTATATTATGTCCAGGAGCCCCTCAGCGCATGCAAACACAAACACACACACTTGCGCCAAGTGTCACAATAAATATTTGAAGGGAAACTGATGGCAGCAGACTGATCTTGCAGAGAAACGGGCCCTCATATTACAGTTTAATGCACACCCAGAAACAAAAACACATCCAGGTAAGAAGAAGAAAAAGAAGAAGAAGAAGAAGAAGAAGAAGAAGAAGAAGAAGAAGAAGAAGAGAAGAAGAAGAAGGAGAGTTTGGATTTGATATCCCGCTTTATCACTACCGAAGGAGTCTCAAAGCAGCTAACATTCTCCTTTCCCTTCCTTCCCCACAACAAACACTCTGTGAGGTGAGTGGGGCTGAGAGACTTCAGAGAAGTGTGACTAGCCCAAGGTCACCCAGCAGCTGCATGTGGAGGAGCGGGGAAGCGAACCCGGTTCACCAGATTACGAGTCTACCGCTCTTAACCACTACACCACACTGGCCATTCCGAACGCAGGAGGGATAGGTAGCTGGCTGTCTTGTTTTGGAAAACAGCTGTGGAGTTGCCTGAGAGTGAATGAGGCAGGGTGGGGAGGTTGTAGGGTCAGGCGTATATTTATTTCGGACCCCTCCAGACTTCCTTTTCTGGTGCATCCATGATTTGTGCTCATGGTGGTCTTGGCCTGCTTTGGGGCAGACATACTGGTTCTAGAATCATAGAATTGCAGAGTTGGAAGGGACCCTGAGGGTCATCTAGTTCAACCCCCTGCAATGCAGGAATCGTTTCTAATCCCAAACGTCTGAAATCCCGTAACTTTTTGTACTGCAAACGGTCAGCGGGTGGGGTTATCCCACTTTGGTTGCAATATGATGCCGGACTGACCTCCACACAGACCATTGTGCTGGAAGAAGAAGAAGAAGAAGAAGAAGAAAGAAGAAGAAGAAGAAGAAGAAGAAGAGGAGTTTGGATTTGATATCCCGCTTTTCACTACCCGAAGGAGTCTCAAAGCGGCTAACATTCTCCTTTCCCTTCCTCCCCCACAACAAACACTCTGTGAGGTGAGTGGGGCTGAGAGACTTCAGAGAAGTGTGACTAGCCCAAGGTCACCCAGCAGCTGCATGTGGAGGAGCGGAGACGCGAACCCAGTTCACCAGATTACGAGTCTACTGCTCTTAACCACTACACCACACTGGCTCTGGGGAAGCACAGCAAAACAACTAATGAAGCAAAATGAAACATCAATGGTCCAGTTTAAATTCACCACTGAGGCACTATTATTGCCTTAATGCAGGGGTCGGCAACCTAAGGCCCATGGGCCACAAGTGGCCCACGGGGGTTGTTTAACCGGAAGCCGCCCAGAGTGGCTGGGGAAACCCAGCCAGATCGGTGGGGTATAAATAATAAATTATTATTATTATTATTATAACTGGCCCACGAGCCGCCCTCGAACCGAGCCGCCCGTTCGGCGAGTCCTTGCACGCTGCGCTAAACCAGCGTGGTGTGGGGACTCGCTTCCGTGGTGCTGGAAATCACGTCTGTGGAGACTCAGACACCAAAAATCGCGTCTGCACAGACGCAGATGCCGGAAATCGCGCACACGTGCGCACAATTCAGCCCTCGGAGGGATCTCTTTTGGAGTGAACCGGCCCAGGCGAGGTAAACCTTGCCAACCCCTGCCTTAATGGCATGCTGCAGAACACACCTGCTGTGAGACTCTTAAGCACAGGGTCGTGGGTTCGAGCCCCACGTTGGGCAAAAGATTCCTGCATTGCGGGGGGTTAGACTAGATGACCCTCGTTTAAAGAAGACTGGGAAACGTTTATTGACTATATGGGAAATAACTGTGTCCAGCTGAAAACGCTGGCAGCATTAAGATAAATTCAACAGTGTAAGCAAGTTTTGATGGATGCAATAATGCAGGCATGTCCAACAGGCAGATCGCGATCTACTGGTAGATCACTGGACATCTGTGGTAGATCACTGGTAGATCACTGGCTCCCCCCAAAGAAGCTCAGCAACTGTGGCTCCTCTAAAAAAAGCTCTACATCTTTGCCCTGAAGCCCCCCAAACAGGGCTTTCCTTCCTAAAAAAAAAAGCTCAACTTTGACCCAAACCCCCCAAAACATGGATGGATTTCCTTCCTAAAAAAAGCTCAACAACCTCGATCTGAACCCCCAAAAGGGGGTAGATCACTGCCAGTTTTTAACTCTGTGAGTAGATCGCAGTCTCTTGGAAGTTGGCCACCCCTGCAATAATGGAATACTGAATGGTATAGTTTTTGTAAAATATGCCAGGATTTTTTATGATATGTAAAGTGAACCATGGAAAGAGAAGAAGGGAAGTCATTGGTATCTTTAGGATGTAAAATGAGTATTTTAAATTGTAAAACAGAAAATTTAATAAAAATGAGAGAGAGAGAGAGAGAGAGAGAGAGAGAGAGAGAGAGAGAGAGACTAGATGACCCTCGGGGTCCCTTCCAACTCTACAATTCAATGAAAGTCTGGAGAGACCCTTATTGCACATTTATCCTGCTTTTCAGGCCATGGTTGTCTCCCAAAGTGGCCCTCGCAGACCCTGCCATCAGGCTTAGAAAATAAAAGGCAGGACACAGAAGGAAAAGTGGAGTGGAGGGGAAAGTTAGATCAGCAGGTGGGGAGGTCAATTTTCCATGGCCAGAACAAAGTGGCGAGTTCCCAGCAAGCAAATTTATTGAGTCTGGAGCAGGTTAATCTCCCCTTCCTGGTATTCTTGCTCGCATAGCACCTGGCAACTCTTCATCATCATCATCATCATCATCACCATCATCATTTTATTATTTATACCTTGCCCATCTGGCTGGGTTGATTTGGTGGAGCAAGCTCGTTTTCTGCTGCTGCAGAGGATAAGACCCAAGCCAATGGCTTCAAATGTTAAGAAAAGAGATTCTGACCAAACTTTAGGAAGAACTTTCTGACGGCAAGAGCTGTTTGACAGTGGAACGGACTCCCTCGGGAGGTGGTGGACTCTCCTTCCTTGGAGGTTTTAAAGCAGAGGTTGGATGGCCAAGATGGCTTTTGGGGTCCCTTCCAACTGTACAATGTTCAGTCGTTCAGTCATGTCCGACTCTTCGTGCACACCAGGCAGTCTCCTCCAGCACCATAATTCAAAAGCATCAATTCTTCGGCGATCAGTCTTCTTTATGGTCCAGCTCTCACTTCCATACATTACTATTGGGAAAACCAGTTCCTTATTTGGTGGTTGTTGTTGTTGTTGTTTAGTCGTGTCCGACTCTTCGTGACCCCATGGACCAGAGCACGCCAGGCTCTCCTGTCTTCCACTGCCTCCCGCAGCTTGCTCAGACTCATGTTGGTAGCTTCGAGAACACTGTGTCCAACCATCTCGTCTTCTGTCGTCCCCTTCTCCTTGTGCCCTCCATCTTTCCCAACTCCATGGACAAAGACAACTCTACAATACTAGATTCTAAAATGGGCTCCCACCCCTTTTTATCGGCTCAGATTAATCTACCAGCGAAATGGTGGTTATAGTTATGACCTTGATTTGCACACTTTACAAATGATTCAAAAGGTTTCCTGGTATTTTGTTCCTGCATTTTGTGGGTTGGCAGGGCCCACATCTCGCCTTAACCTCTTTCCTTGAATGGTTATCTCCTCCCGACTGAGGTTTACAAGCTAGCTTGTCTTTCTCGGAAAGTTTATTATACGACCTGGCAGGATCGCGCTCATTGATCTCAGGGCTTCGGGGTTTATTCTCTTCTCCTTTTATAGCTTTTTTATATACGGGACATGCTTTTTATCAACAAGTTCATAAACTCGATGGCTGAGCTGCAGCTGCTGACATTTAGAAGGTGCCTTATATAATAATCCTGGTGGTTGTTGTGTGTGGTTTGTTTTTTAAGGCAGAAGATTTGTAATAAAGGGCAGATAGGACACAGTCGTGGATTTCTTTCTGCTCAGGGAAAGGCAGTTCGTAAGAAAAAGATATTAAATGAGAGGAAGGAAGTGTGTTTGCGAAATCCTTCCCCTGAATTTATTTCAGTCACCATTTCTGTTTAAAATGACAACAGCACAGAACAATTTATTAAACCGTTTAACATGTACATATGGACTCTCCTTAAGGGCAGGAAGATGTTAGAATCATAGAATCATAGAGTTGGAAGAGACCACAAGGACCATCCAGTCCAACCCCCTGCCAAGCAGGAAACACCATCAAAGCATTCCTGACAGATGGCTGTCAAGCCTCTGCTTAAAGACCTCCAAAGAAGGAGACTCCACCACACTCCTTGGCAGCAAATTCCACTGTCAACAGCTCTTACTGTCAGGAAGTTCTTCCTAATGTTTAGGTGGAATCTTCTTTCTTGTAGTTTGAATCCATTGCTCCGTGTCCGCTTCTCTGAAGTACATCACTGCCTCCTCTGGAAGTTTAACTATGCGCTGTGTAAAAAAAACACTTTATCTGTTCTGAGTGACTCCACTCAGGACCTAGGGTAGAGAGCACCCCACCCTGGACATGTCCTGGAGATCAAACTGGTGAGAGTGGAATGCAATATATAATCTGAACAGTGAAAAAACCAGAGAGGTACATTTTGGCCTCCTAACATTTTTTTATTCTTACCAAAAGATATACATACCCAGTACAAAGTATCGTTTTATAATAAACCAGAATAAAAGAAATGTTTTCAAAATCTAATCTAAAAAGAAACAGAAGCAAAAAGAAAGGAGAAGGGGAAGAGAAAAGAAAAGATGGGGGGAAGAGAGAGAGAAAAGACAAAAAGATGAAAAGATTTTCTATCTATAGCAACTTGCTCAAAGTATTCACTCAAACTGATATCCAACTATTCTATTTTCCACAAACCGGTATTTTTTCAATCTTCAAATCCAGATATTATGTTTTCTTTTTCATGCAAAAAGTCCACAAGAAACTTCCAGTCCTCTAGTCATTTCAATAATGACTAGAGAGGGACATTTTGGGTCATTTGAAGAGTGATGAGTTTACCCCCCACCCCCCCCTACCCCACCCCGATCTTGTCTCAAGATTCCTGCAACGTTTGCAAGACTCGTTTCCAGCCCATGTTAGTCGGCAGGCTGATAGCTGCAAATGTTTCCAGATTATATTTTTCCACACAGGCTTCAACATGTGTGAATCGGTGGCTGAGTTGAAAGCTGGCATGTAATACAGTGGCTTTGGGGGGGGGAGGAGGCGTGAGGTTGGCACTGCACTTATTCTGGCTCCTATGAGCTCCTCTTCTTTTGCTGCTTTAGAAAAACCAGCACCGAAGAGGCTCGTTGGGCTCGTTGTGCAATCTGAATTTGTCACCTTCTATTGCTCTGAATTTATCACCTTCTATCGCCACTCTTAATATTTTTCTGCCCGCCTCGCCTCCTTTCTCTGCTCCTCTCACCTGCCTTGGCAGGCTTCTCTTAAGCATTTGACACCACCTGAGCCTTCCCTTATTCTGCTTAGTCTTTTAATGTTCACCTTCCCTTGTTTGGGCATGTTCTGTGCAATGTTTTAATAGCCCTTCTGGGTCATAAGCGCCTTGGGATGTGGCTGGCTGAGCACAGCAAGTCTCGCAGAGCATACTGTGGAAGAGAAAGCGTAGGAGAAGCAGGGTTCACACCCTTGGTGGATCATGATGGCTCAGATGCTGCAGGGCTCTTACCTGGCCAGCTGCTGGTTGCCTTTTCCTAAGCACAGAAGGGTCCCCGGCCAGCTAAGCTCTTGGGCATATGCATGACTTTAGTATCAGTTGGCATCCATCTGTCTTGGGAGACAATGGAGGTGTTGGAAGGTTGCGGTGCCTGCAGTGGCTGTAGAGACCGATACGGGAGAGACATGTTCTGTTGCAGCCGAGGCAGATGAAGGCGTCCAGTTGTGCTGCTGCAGATGCGCCATGGCATTTCTTCTCTCAGTGCTCCTCCCAGAGATCATTCCTCCTCTGCTTACTGTTGTGGATGCACATGACCTGTCTGTCTCCAGGCACTGCAGTCATCCGCAAGGGATTCCCCGCACGGTAGGGTTGATGTTGCCAGCCTTCATGTCATGTTTGCAGGCATCATTGTAACACACAGTTGGTCTGCCAATAGGCCTGGTGCCTGAAGCCAGTTCCCCGTAGAGCACGCAGGGGCGGAGCTACCTGCTGGAGCGGCGCAGAGGCGGGGCTAGCCGCCCACATGGCGAGTAGGGGGGCGCAGTGATGTCACCCGTCCTCACAGCTGACACCCTGGCCTTCCTCCGCCAGTGGGAGCATGTCCTTAAGGATCCTGCCATCTTCCATTCTGTGGACATGACCAAACGGGCGTCAAAGTCATGTGAGACAGGAGTGTGACCATGCGGAGAGCGTGGGCTTGGGAGAGCGTATCTTTTTTTGGGTACTCTGCCCTGCCATATCCACAACTTCAGCAGAGAGTCCAAGTTGAAGAGTCCTCTCTGGGTTACAAGCACCAAGTTGACTGCATCAGCTGAAATACATAATAAGAGCTCTGCTGGGTCAAGTCAAAGGCCAGTCTCACCCAGCATCCTGTTTTCACAGTGCCCAACAAGGTGCCCATGGGAAGCCAGCAACAACTGAAAATCCACAGGGATGATCTAGAGGGATGAGCGTGAGAGAAACATGTCATGGGTGAGGAGCTGGAAGGGGAAGGCAAAATGTGAGAGAAAATGGGCTGGAAGTAGAGATGAAGATGCCCTGAAGAATGGAAGGCTGAGGTTTCATATACTGTAATAGTTTGGAAGTACCGGCTAAGCTTTTCACCACATACCTGTAATTCTCCCAGATCTCAGGTGGTGGAGTGGAATAAGGATATTCAAGTGGCTGGAGTGGGTGATACTAAACTTGCTGAACCAAATGGTTAGACCTGACAAAATAAAATAAAAAAATTCCTTCCAGTAGCACCTTAGAGACCAGCTAAGTTTGTTCTTGGTATGAGCTTTCGTGTGCATGCACACTTCTTCAGATACGCTTCTTCAGGTATCTGAAGAAGTGTGCATGCACACAAAAGCCCATACCAAGAACAAACTTAGCTGGTCTCTAAGGTGCTACAGGAAAGAATTTTTATTTTATTTTATTTTTTGTTTTGACTACGGCAGACCAACACGGATACCTACCTGTAACTGGTTAGACCTGGTTACAGGTAGGTAGCCGTGTTGGTCTGCCATAGTCAAAACAAAAAAAAAAAAAATTCCTTCCAGTAGCACCTTAGAGACCAACTAAGTTTGTTCTTGGTATGAGCTTTCGTGTGCATGCACACTTCTTCAGATACCTTGTGATCTGCTGACAATCTGCAATCTGGTTAGTCCTGGTTTGTGGCAGCTCCTTATAGCCTCGTGCACATATAAGCCATCCACTGTTTTGCATCCTAGACCAATAAAGTGCCTTGGCTTAAAAATTAGGGCCATTTGAATCATTGAAGATTCTTGGGTTTTCCCCGACCATATGTGAGGCCTCTGAGTGGGGCATAATGATCCACCCAGTTGAAGCATGCCATGTAGTTTGGTTCTCAATATTCAGAGAACATTAGTGTCGCTTCCAGTGGCCATGTTTTTAAGGAGCACCCATCCCAGTTTGTCTGCAGGGAGATTAGGCAACATCTGGCTGTTTTTAACGAGCCTTCTTCGCTCCAATTGGCGCGCAGAGAGACTAGACGAGGTTGCTTCAAAGAAGAGTTGCCCCACACTTTCCCAGTGCATTCCCCCCCCCCCAAATTGCTTTCCCTATTGCAAAAAAGGCTGGTCTTTTGGGGAAGTGGGTTTGTTGCTCAAGAGCTCTCAATCCGCTTTAATCCACAGACTTGATTTGCCGGTATGTGACTGAATCCCACTCAAAAATTGCGACTGTCCAGAAGTGCCCTGGATGGTGTCAGAAGCGGAGCTAGCTGTTCCAGAACCCGGAGCGGCACACATGCTGTGCACCCAGGGGCGGGGCCATGGGGGGCAGGGCCAGCATCCTGGGGGGGTGGAGACGCCCATGGGGGTGGAGCGATCCACCCATGGCGGGCTGCTTCCTGGGCTGGGGGGCGGGGATCCATGCCACTTTGCCAGCAGCCTTCCTCCTTTCCCTCTTCCTTTTGACAGCTCGGGGAAGAAGCCTGGGAGCGGGGGCCAACAGCACCCCCCCCACCCAAGACTCCCCCAAGCTGTCAAAATTAAGGGGGAAGGGGAGAAGGTCGCTGCCAAGGCGGTGGAGCTCTGCCCCTTCCCCCGACGGCTCGGGAGTCGCGGACGGGCAGCGCACCGAATGTCACCCCCCTCAGTGATGACACCCAGGGTGGGCTGCCCCCACTGCACCCCCCCTTCCTCCGCCCCGAATGATGGCGATTTTAGCATTTCAGCTGGAAGAGCATCACTAACGGCAGATCCACTGCATGCATTTAAAGCGTATCCAACACACATTTAAAGCATGTGATTCCCCCTGAAGAATCCTGGGAACTGTTGTCGTCCCCCCCCCTTACAGAGCTACATGCCCCAGCACCCTTTGGAAAACTACAGTTCCCAGAATTCCTTGCGGAAGTCGCGTGCTTCAAATGTGTGTCGGGTGTCCTGGAGGAAAACTTTGGGTGTGCGGGGGGAGGCGGGGAGGAGAGAAGCTGGTAAAGAGAAGTGGAGATAGGCATTTGAAGCCTCCTTTGCGATTGTAAGGATGGTTGTATCACAGAGCCGGTTTCTGAGTCACAAGTGGAAAGGGTTCCTGATCCATCTCTCCCCTCCCCCCCCGCCCGCCAACCTTGTGATCTGCTGACAATCCGCAATTACTGTAAATGCAGCTGAGTAATCTGTGTCCTGGGAAATGTGTGTGTGTGTGTGTCTGTGAACATCTTGGAAAGGCGACTTTTCAAATGCCGCTGACCTTTCCCCTGCCAGCTGGCAAACTGCAGAACGCTTGGCTTGTGGAGAGGAGGCCAAAGCTCAGCCTGAGAGAACAGGCTTTGCCCATGCAAGGTCCTGGGTTCGATTGTCAATTTCCCATCACAGGTTCTGCAGCATCCGCACCTTTACGTAGCTCCTGCTAGTCAGCCGAGAACCAGGACTGGTCAATGTGGTGTGTTCCCTCCCCAGATATTCTACAGCTCCCGTCATTCTTGACCATTGGTCATGCCGACTAGGGATGCTGGGAGTTGTAGTCTGCCAATGTGGAGGACATCACAATGACTGTCCCCGGGGCAGACCAACGCTGGCTGGCTGGCTAAACCAATGGGGCTGACAGCATAAGGCAGTTTTAGTGTGCTCATAGGTACCGATAGGGCATTTACAGGCCAGTTTCCCTTCACTGAAATCTCTGGTCTAGAGTTACGAGTTGCAAAGTGAACCCTTTGCAACTCTGCTCAGCTTGTTTGTGTTCTAATGGGCTTCATGTTGTATCTCCAAATAAACTCGAAGCACACTACACATGGAACTATTCCCACAACCAGTCCTATCCCGAGAGGTGCTGGGTCAGGGTTTCAGCAGGAGCTGTTTTAGCAGTTGGCACCATGCAGCATGCTGGAGGCAGGGAGGCAAAACGATGTTATGTAAGACCTGGAAGAGCACCCAGTCAGCTCTCCCTACCTGGAGATGCTGGGGATTGAACCTGGGACCTTCAGCATGCAAAGCAGATGCTCTACCACTGCACTATACCTGAAGGAGCGTTTCCATCCCTATCGTTCTGCCCGGATACTGAGGTGCAGCGCCGAGGGCCTTCTGGTGGTTCCCTCACTGCGAGAAACGAAGTTACAGGGAACCAGGCAGATGGGCCTTCTTGGTAGTGGCTCCTGCCCTGTGGAATGCCCTCCCACCAGATGTCAAAGAAATAAACAACCATCTGACTTTTAGAAGACATCTGAAGGCAGCCCTGTTTAGGGAAGCTTTTAATATTTGATGAATTATTGCATTTTAATATTTTGCTGGAAGCCACCCAGAGTGGCTGGGAAACCCAGCCAGATGGGAGGGGTATAAATTATTATTATTATTATTATTATTATTATTATTATTATTAACCTTTTAAGCTGCCCCTATTTAAACCTTGCAGTAACACCAGGATGCGTCATGGACTAGCTGGATGCAGAGGAGTGGATGGAGGAAACAACTGGGGAACCGCCAAGGGAAGAAGACTCAGAGCCCAGGGAGTGGTGGTGGGACGACCATGAGTGGTCAGAAGGAGAAAAGGGAGAAGCCTGGGAAGAGGAGGTGCCGGAAGCGGAAGGGGCAACAGGGCTTAGTGAGCTGGGAGAATCTGTGGCAGAGAAAAATGCAGAATCAGAGGCAGAAGCTGAAGCTGAAGCTGAAGCAGAAGAGTGGGAAGAGGGAAGCCAAGAGGCAGAGATGAGTCAGGCTGGGGAAGAGTCATGGGTGTCTCCCTCTCTGGCTGCAACAAGCTCCCCTCCCCCCTGGTCTCCCAGGACTAGGAAAAGCATGAAGAGGGAGGAGCAGTGACAGGCAGGTTGGCGTGGTCTCAGATTGCTTGAAAGGTCAACACCGCATGGCCGGAGAGCCGGGGTGATGGTAGTCGGAGTCCTACACTCTCTGGAGGGCCACAGCCTCTGCTTCACAAATGTATCTCAACAGGAAGCCCTGTTGAAGTCCATAGGGATTACTTCTGAGTAGGCCTGCCTAGGATCACACTGTAATTCCTTGGCATGATTCTCTCTTCTTAGCTGCCTCCCGCAACTCAGTAATAGGAGTGAGTCAATTTTTTTGGCACCTCTGAAGGGTGGCATCTCACAGCGCACGTTTCCAAAAGCGTTTCCACATCAAGGAGCGGTGGTTTGACATGCGGAGGAGGCAAGAAGCAACAAGCAGCAAAGATCAGTCTGCCACAATCTAACATTAGGGTGCTCTATGCTCAGATCCCCACGCTTGCCATTGTTACACACTTCAAACTTGCCCGATAGCTCAGAGACAGGACATCTGCAATGCAGGCAGGAGGTGCCGGGTTCAAGCCCTGGCATCTCCAGATAGGGTTGTGTTGGGAGCTGCCCAGAATGGCTCTGGCAACCCAGTCAGGTGGGGGGGGCATATAAATAATGTTGTTGTTGTTGTTGTTTTGTTGTTGTTGTTACTTAATGCAAGGCAGATGCGCCTCCACTGAGTTATTATGACCCGTTCCCATATATATTTTAATCTGACCAAAGAGAGAGAGAGAAAACGCAGGGGCGAGATGGCTGCTTTATGAGAGTTGCAATTCAGTCCAATGCAGAGTAAAGCAAACCCTAATTCTGCATGGGACAGAGGTGATGGTTTGTTTCCATTGGAATGTACATTTTTCGCTCCATAGATTCCCAGCTGTAAAATGGGTACATTGTTTCCCAGAATCTCTCGGTGCTTAATTCCTTCATAAGGCGCAGTGCATATATGTACATTTATACATGTGTTTTAACATGCAAATTCCATGATGAAGGTTGGATTTACTGTGGTAAAGTTCATTTTCGACGGGATGGGGTCGTGGGGGGGATCTGACCCACCTAGCGCCTGAGAAGTGTGATTGTCAGTACCAGGCAAGCTACTTTCCCCTCTGTGATTTGTTTTCCTTCTCTTTGTGCTCCCGTTCTGATTTGACTGTTGCCTTGCCCTTTGTGGGTGCTACTCTGGTAGCTGCCGCACTTGTGAACTGAAATGATAGAGGCATGAAACTATAGAGCTGGAAGGTGCCCCAGGGATCATCTAGTCCAACCCCCTGCAATGCAGGAAACACAGCTAAAGTGATGAGCTGCCCTCTTACTCAGAGTGTCGTTGGCAGGGGTGACCATGGTTGTTGCATTCCCAGCTCCTGTCATCCCAGGCAGGCAGCATGCTCAATGGTCAGGGAAGAAGGGATATGGAGGCCCACATCATTCTTGTCCCCCTGCCACACCGGGAAGCATACACGGGATTATTCCACCCTGACTAGGAGGATTCCTGCCCATGTTCCTGGAGGCATGAGATTCTTAATCTCAGTGGTTGTGGGTTCGAGTCCCACGTTGGGCAAAAGATTCCTGCACTGCAGGGGGTTGAGCTAGATCAGGAATCAGTTCCCATCATCCCTGACCACTGGTCCTGTTAGCTTAGGGATCATGGGAGTTGTAGGCCAAAACATCTGGAGGGCCGCAGGTTGGGGATGCCTGAGCTAGATGATCCTTGTGGTCCCTTCCAACTCTAGAATTCTATGATTCTATGAGCCATTCACATGCCTTTTCGAGTCGTATGTGAATGAAGAGCTGCCGTGTGGAATTTTAGCTCAGGAAACGTGCCCAAAAGCCTTTATCTGGGATACACCAGACCTACTTTGTGCTGCCATCAATGTGTTTTCCATGGAGGCCTCCAGGTTGCAGATTTGCTTGCCCCCCCCATCCCCTCCCCTGCTTGGCATGCATAAAATCGCAGCACTGTTAAGAGCAAATTGGCTCTGTCGTTGTGTTATTGGATAGGCTAGAAAATATTCCAGCGGCTCCGTCCGGTGAGATGAAAGAATCTGCTACATTTCTAGGTTGTTGGTTATTTGGTCAGCAGGAGGTTTGCCCAGTCCGCATGCCACAGACTTCCAGGAAGGATTTTCCCCGTCCCGGTTTGTGTCTGCCATACATTCAGTGAAATCGCATCCCCACTCCCTGGCAGTTCTGAGAAATGTCTGCGTGTCTCGGTCAGTATGAAAGAGCAATTGTTATACATATATTTAGACCGCAACCTTTAGCAGAATGCAGGCTGTGAGTTGACTCTTGGTTGTTTTAGAAGCCATGGGATGGTTCAAGGCAGGCATCAGAATTCAAAACAGCCTCACTGCAAAGATCTGTTGCTGGTGGACAAGCTTGCTTTTGTGGAGACCGGGCTAGACTGACAAATGATTTGCGTAGGTGCCATGCAGCTTTGTATATTGAAAAGTGGAGAGGTGGGTGTGCTTTTTTAAGAGTCCTTTCAGTGGGACATTGCCACTGAAGCACATTGCCAGAGATTGTTCAAAGCTAAACTTACTGCTACCACAAGCCATTGGACGGAGGGCTTAATGGCCTCATGTCTTTCATCACAGGTGGACACCATCCCTAGCAAGCAGGACCAGTGGTCAGGGATGATGGGAGTTGTAGTCCAACAAAACTGGAGCCCTCAGTTCGAGAAACACTAAAGATGGATTTGTGTTCCTATCGCCTCTTTATTTTCCCTAAACTTTGAAGTGTTTTCTCTCTCCTCGCCCCCGCCCCTCCAATCTTTTGGTGTAGTTTCAGAATATTTGGAAAAGACAATATGTTGTTTGATAAAAATAGCTTGATGGGTCTGGGTTTGGTTACGTTTTCCAGAACAGTAGCTGTAATGGCCTGCTCCACAGAGGGCCTTTATTCCAGATTTGTTAAACATTTCTGATTCTGGCTCCACCCAAAATCAGTTCTGGCCCTCCCCTCTGTCAGAATGTGAATCCCCTGACAGACTACCCTCAAGGGAACTCATCTCCTGGCAGAAATAAGGTTGGCCGCATCCATCCTCTCATGTAACATCTTGTTATAATGGGTTGTACTGTACGCTGTAATCACTTTTTTTTTTTGCAATATTTTTGACAGCAGTCCTTGCTGTTTGTTTTGCAAACTTGCCGATTCCCCCCAAAACTATCTAACCACATCAACAAAACAAATAGATTCTGCTGCAGTTCCATGCTCCCGTGTTTCGTTCTGGATGCTGTGGTTTGAGCGGTTCGGAATAAATGCGTCGGAAGAAGTGCGAGAACCCTTGCAATTGCTTCAGCGTGTAGGAATGTTCATTGAAATCCCTCCTCGGCAGCTGCCTTTTCTATGGTGCTCTGTTAAATGGAATAGATTTGGGCAATTGCAACGCTAATATTCCACTCGCTAATGCTGAACAGATCTTCCTTTCTTCTCCCTCTCCCTCAGAGGACTCGGGCTGGCCAGTCTTCTCATGACGGCTTAGCAATTTCCTCCTGCGGTGTGGAACTTACCACGTTTGCCGTGTCCAAAGTTAGCTACCCAATTATCCAGCAAGCGAGGTTCTTCCAAATGATGGGAATAGAACACAAAAGCCAGCAGGGCCGGTTCTGCTTAATTTGTCTCCCTGGATTCACAGCTTCAAGGTCTGTGGTTTGCAAAGGAACATGTGACACCAACCTCTCTCCTTCCTCCCTTCTTCCCATAGTCCCTCCTTCCTAGCATCGCTGCTAAAGAATGCTCAAAGCATGCACGCTCCAAACTGCAGAGAGAAATATAGCCTTGCGTGGCAGATGACTCCAGCCCACTGCCTGCTACAACCCAGCACCCTGGACAGTGTGCTGACCATTAGTACATAAGGAGAGGCATTCGAACATTAGGGAAGGGGGAAGGGCTGTGGCTCAGAAGGTCCCAGGTTCAATCCCCGCATCTACAAGTAGGGTTTGAAAGGTCCCTGTTTGGAGAGAGTTCCATGGAAGATTCAGGTGGAATCTACACATATATTTTAAAAATGCTGTGAAAATGCTTTTTAATTTTTTTAAAATATATAGAATCTGTCATTAACTCACCATCACCATCACCACCTTGTGTCACATTTGTATAATGCACAGCGGGTGGGGCTGCGGTCTAAACCACTGAGCCTAGGGCTTGCCGATAGGAAGGTTGGCGGTTCGAATCCCCGCAACGGGGTGAGCTCCCGTTGCTGGGTCCCTACTCCTGCCCACCCAGCAGTTCAAAAGCACATCAAAGTGCAAATAGATAAATAGGTACCGCTCCGGCGGGAAAGTAAATGGCATTTCCGTACGCTGCTCTGGTTTCACCAGAAGCGCTTAGTCATGCTGGCCACATGACCCGGAAGCTGTACACCGGCTCCGTCGGCCAGTAAAGCGAGATGAACGCCACAACCCCAGAGTCGTCCGTGACTGGACCTAATGGTCAGGAGTCCCTTTACCTTTTATACACCAATTGGTTTTTGTAAAAACAAACAAACCTCAAAGCGGTTTACAAAGACAACAGAACAACAGAATTATCTGCAAAAACAAAACAAAACATGAAAATTATTCTTTCGGTCATTCAAAACATAAAATCAACAATAAACTAACAACAGGATTAAAACAAACACCCACATTCTACACATGTGGATAGGCTTGTCTAAACAAAAATGTTTTTAGCAGGTGCCAGAAAGAGTACAGTGAAGGCCCCTGCTTGACTTCAATAGGCAGGGAGTTCCAGAGGAACTAGAATACTGGTATCTTACAGATGGGGAATGGTTGTTACATGGCACCTTTAACAGTGCCAGTTCCGCGATCGAAGAGATCAAGTGGGCATATATGGGGTATGGAGATCTTGCAGGCAAACTGAACCCATTTTTAAAAAATAGGATTGAGGGTCATTCCATCTCCCTGCTGAAGCAATATAGGAGTTTTATGTCCATGGAGCTATTTGATATCCTAGGGTTGCCATATTTTGAACAGCAAAAAAGAGGGCACATTTGCCCTCTTCTGCTTTTAACTACGGATCACTATGACAACTATCATTTTAAATACCCCTACTACAGGGGTGGCCAACTTCCAAGAGACTGCGATCTACTCACAGAGTTAAAAACTGGCAGTGATCTACCCCCTTTTGGGGGGTTCAGGTCAAAGTTGTTGAGCTTTAGGGAAGAGGAAAGCGACATTGAGCTTTTTTTAAAGAAGGAAAGCCCTATTTTTGGTGGTTCAGGTCA
Organism: Lacerta viridis; assembly: GCA_900245905.1. NCBI lineage: Eukaryota > Metazoa > Chordata > Lepidosauria > Squamata > Lacertidae > Lacerta > Lacerta viridis. Next base: position 480,782 of record OFHU01004260.1, on the reverse strand, counting down.
TTTTAGGGGTGCAGGGCAAAGATGTTGAGCTTTTTTTAGGGGAGCCAAAGTTTTTTAGCTTCTTTGGGGGGAGCCACTGATCTACCGGTGATCTACCACAGACGTCCAGTGATCTACCGGTAGATCACGATCTACCTGTTGGACATGCCTGCCCTACTATATGTAGGCTATAGAACAGGGGTCAGCAAATTTTTCAGCAGGGGGTCGGTCCCACTGTCCCTCAGACCTTGTGGGGGCGGACTATATTTTGAAGGGGGGAAATGAACGAATTCCTATGCCCCACAAATAACCCAGAGATGCATTTTAAATAAAAGGACACATTCTACTCATGTAAAAACACGCTGATTCCCAGACCGTTTGCTGGCTGGATTTAGAAGGCGATTGGGCCAGATCTGGCTCCTGGGCCTTAGTTTGCCTACCCATGCTATAGAAGCTGTGATATATTGCTAGTAGCAATGTCCTTAACTTTCAGCAACAAACTAATAATAATAATTTCTCCCTCACTTGCCACATGAAAGCATTTGGGCTCATGATCACATCTTCTGTGAACATAAGTGTGCACAGAACAATTTATTAAACCGTTTAACATGTACATATGGACTCTCCTTAAGGGCAGGAATATGTTGACTCTTGCCCTCCCAGACTCCTTCTCCAAGATCTTGTAGCTGAGCCAGTGTCCTTTTAGTACTGCCTTAGATCGAAGTCTAATGCAGTAGAAAAGTTTCTTGGGTTACTGTAAATAAAATAAAAAAACAAAGCTAAGAAATCCGGACGTTTTTTGCCAAATTTTAAAAATCCGCCTGGACAGAAATTTTAATCCTGAAAAAGAGGTTGTGTCTGGCAAAAAGAGGACATATGGCACCCAGACCTGAAAAAAGAGGATGTGTCCTGGGAAAGGAGGGCATATTTCTGCCCAGCACTGAGCCTCTCCACAGAATCAGAGCACAGAGGCCGTTTCATACAGTAAAGAAACAAGAAAGAGCGGTCCAGGAAAGAGAACGAATTCTAGCTCCTCCAGAAGCACAGGGGGGTGTATCTGAAGACGGATGGGAGCCAGTGTTTCCGTTGTCATGGCGACAGGCAAGAAACACAGACAGGCCTTAGGCGAGCTGTGCTTTGCCCTTTTCAGAGAGAAGGCGAGTGATGCCAAGCCAGACTAGAGGACTCAGGTGCTTCACCTAAGCGAGCCTTGAAGCAAAGTCTCCCAGAGGCTGATGTGTCAGGAAGGAGATGGTGAAAGTTAAGAGGATGGCAAAGTCAAGCGGAGAGGCACCCAAAAGAGATGGGGGGGGGGAATAGGGGAGAAGAAGAAGAAGAAGAAGAAGAAGAGTTTGGATTTGATATCCCGCTTTATCACTACCGAAGGAGTCTCAAAGTGGCTAACATTCTCCTTTCCCTTCCTCCCCCACAACAAACACTCTGTGAGGTGAGTGGGGCTGAGAGACTTCAGAGAAGTGTGACTAGCCCAAGGTCACCCAGCAGCTGCATGTGGAGGAGTGGGGAAGCGAACCCGGTTCACCAGATTACTAGTCTACTGCTCTTAACCACTACACCATGTTGTGTCGTGGGTTCTGATAGCAAGAAGTCCAGCAACACTTCTTAGTGAAAACAGCTCTTTATTGTAAGGGATAAGACAAGACTGGGGATAGGGGGTAGGGAAAGCTCTATTTATAGACACATTGGGACTGAGGGAAAAGATACATTTTAGCGGGAACCAATAATATTCAAACTTTCCGGCGGGACCCAATCAGGCTGTGGATTGTGATTGAACACTTCAAATTGACCAATAGCAATACTTTACCCTGCTGCCAGAATATCTTATTTAATACACAACACTCCCCCGCACCTAGTTGAGACTATACACGTAATCTTTCAAGTATTGCGGAGGTCTTCGAGTCCTACCGGATCGCCTAACCCCCGGTGTGTCACTCCTTGGACTATCCGTGGTCAGACTTCTCTCTCCAATAACCTCGGGTACCTCAGCTGGAGCTGTGTCACTAGCTGACTCTCTAGGCTGACTAGTTGTTTCCGGGTTAGGTTCATCAGTGGTGATCTCGGTTTCCTGACTCTCGGAGCCCTCCACCCCCTGTGGCCCGGAGTCATCCTGACTAGACTGCTGCGATTCACCGGACGCCGGCAGAGTTGTGCGCGGCTCCTCCCCCCTCGGGCTTACCCTGCTTGGGAACCGGCGCCTTAGCTGGTCAATGTGGCGGCGCATTACTCTGCCATCCTCTAACGTCACAAAATATGACACTGGCCCACTGGGTCGGGTGACCACCCCCGGCACCCATGCGGGTCCCCTTGCATAGTTCCGGACCCAAACCAAATCCTCTGTTGACAGGTATCGGGTTCTGTCACCCTCGGCAGCCGGTGGTTCTCTTGTATCGCGGCCCGGCACCTTGTCAGGGTGGACATAGTCTAGGATTGTGGCTAACCTCCTTCCCATTAATAATTCAGCTGGGGACTTGCCTGTGGATGCACACGGCGTTGTGTGCTGCAGGAACAACATCCTTGCAATGCGAGCAGACCAATCCCCTTCCAAGAGGCGCGCTATTGCACCCTTGGCTGTGCGCACCATCCGTTCGGCTTGTCCGTTCGAGGATGGATGAAAGGGAGCAGAAGTGACCCCTCTAATGAAATTATCGGCCAGGAATGCCCTGAACTCTTGGGACACAAAAGCCGCCCCGTTGTCTGATACTATGGTCTCGGGTAACCCATGCGTTGCAAACAAAATGCGAAGGGCCCTGATTACAGCAGCTGAGGACATGTTTGGAACAATTGAGACCTCCAGCCATTTCGAGTAGGCGTCTACTACAATTAAGAACACCTTTCCCTGAAACGGCCCTGCAAAATCTACATGGAGCCGGCTCCACGGGTTCTTAGCCCGCTCCCACCAATGCACTGGTGCCCTGGGCATTTCTGGGTGCACCTCCTGGCACGCTCGACAGGTGCGCACCCATTGTTCAATGTCCTTGTCCATGCCAGGCCACCACACATAGCACCTGGCTAAAGATTTCATCCGAACCATGCCCGGATGACCCATGTGTAATGTGTCCAACACCTCATTCTGTAGAGACCTTGGAATAACCACCCTATCGCCCCACAATATGCAACCCTTATGGAGGGACAGCTCATTTTGTCTTGCCATGAAAGGTCTAAATTTCTCTTCCTGAGTCCCACTTGGCCATCCCCTCCCCACCCACACAAGGACACGGGCGAGGACGGGGTCCCTTTTAGTTCTTGCGGCGATGTCGACGGCCGTCACGGGTGGTCCGGGAAGTGTCTCCATCATCATGACGTGCTCGGCCGGGGCTGGGTCGTCGTCGGCTGCTCCAGGTAGTGGTAGACGACTCAGCGCGTCCGCATGGCACAACAGCTTACCCTTCACATGACACAGTTCGTATTGAAATCCATTCAAAAAGATGGACCATCGGAGCATGCGTGGGGACAAGATTTGAGGCGTTTGTTTATGTGGGCTGAACAAACCCAGCAAAGGCTTGTGGTCCGTTTGAATTGTGAAAGGGCGGCCGTACACGTAGTCATGGAACTTCTTGATTCCTGTGACTATAGCCAGTGCCTCCTTATCAATCTGGGCATAGTTCCGCTCTGTGGGGCTCAAGGTTCTGGAATAGAATGAGATTGGACGCTCCGACCCATCCGCCTCCCGGTGACTCAAGACAGCCCCCACGCCATATTGTGAGGCATCACACGCCAGCACCAGTGGTTTAGCAGCATCATAGTGGGCAAGTGTACTTTCCTTTGACAGCACGCCCCGCAGCGTTTCAAAAGCTCTCTGTTGCGGTTGCCCCCAACGCCATGCACACTTCTTTTGGAGTAGCCGATGCAGTGGTTCGGCTATCGATGCCTTGTGTGGCACAAAGGCGTGATAGAAATTGACGAGGCCCAAGAAGGACTGCAGCTCAGCCTTGTTACTAGGTGTCGGTGCTGCGGCGATAGCCTTAACCTTGTCTTCCATGGGGTGGATGCCAGCAGCATCAATTCTGTACCCTAAGAAGTTCACAGCTGCTACCCCAAAACTACATTTCTCTTTCTTTAGTTTCAACCCCGCATCCCGGAATTTGCATAGGACTGTCTGGATGCGTCCCAGTAGTTCTTGAGCATCCTTGCCCGCAATTAACACATCATCAAAATACGGCAGGACACCTGGCAGGCCCCGTAACAGGCGCTCCATAAGACTTTGAAATATGCCAGGTGCCACGCAGACTCCAAACTGCAGCCTATTCACCTTAAAGGCGCCCTTGTGCGTCACAATTGTCTGGATTTCAGCGGACGCTGGAGTCACTGGGAGCTGCTGGTATGCCTGTGCCAAGTCAATCTTTGCAAACACCTTGCCCCCAGCCAGCTTCGCTAATAGTTGGGACACTACTGGAATTGGATACGAGTTGCCCCTGATGGCCTTATTAATCGTACATTTGTAATCCGCACAAATTCGTATTTCCCCATTAGCCTTCAGGGGTGTGACAATGGGTGTTTCCCATTTAGCAGAGTCCACTGGTGAAAGCACCCCTTGCTGTATTAGCTTCTCCAATTCAGCCTCTATTTTAGGCTGTAGCGCAAATGGAACCCGCCTGGGTTTGAGGCGCATTGGCGCAACCCCCGGGTCCAGTTCTAAGTCAATTGGAGGCCCCTTATAACATCCTAACTCTCCATTAAATAGCTCCCCAAATTCCGTGTACAGGGTGTTAAATGTCTCCGAAGCTATCTGGACCGTGTTGAGCCCTGAGATTCCCAACCCTAAGGCCGGGAACCAGTCCGTGCCCAGCAGGCTAGTGCGCTTCCCTTTTGCGATCACAAGCTTTAATACGGCCTCCCTCTCGCGGAACTGTACGTTCACTGCGCACATTCCCAAAATGTCTATGCGGCCAGCGGAATAGGATTGCAGAGTAGCCGGGAAGGGCTCCAATCTCGGAAGCTTACCTCTAGGAAATAACGATCTGGCCGTGTCCTCCGATACGATGGAGAATCCGGATCCGGAGTCCACCTCCATGTTACACGGCTTCCCTTCGATTAGGACCCGCACAGCTGGTTTCCCTTGGGCTGGAAATGGCACAGTTCTGCCCTCGATTTGCGTGAGGTAGTTGCAATCGTCGAGTTGGTGCGTCGCTGTGGATGTCCTCTGACCTCTTGATTTCGCGGACCCCGACGTGCCACTCGACTTGCAGACCCTGGCTATGTGCCCCGTTTTCCCACAAGCATGACACGTAGCTTCTCGGAACCGGCACTTCCTTCTCTCATGTGATCCGCCGCAGCCAGGGCAGACCCCCTGCCGACCTTTATTTGCTGTGCTCTCCTGTCGCACCATCTCTATTCCCCGCACAGGGCTTTGGTTGGGGCTGACATCCTGGTCGTCCACGGTGTGGGTTGACGCTCCAGCTCTCTTTTCGGCTCGCTGGTCCGGGTCTTGCTCCTCTCTCTCAGCGCTTTCTGTCGCAATGGCCTCACGGAGCGCTGTCGACAGATCCATATCTTGTTTTGCCGCAATCCGCCTGCGGCCCTTGCTGCTGCGAAGGCCGCACACAAACCGATCCAGCAGGGCCTCCTCCAAGTTGGCGAATTTGCAGTGTCTCGCCAGCTTCCTCAGTTCGGTGAGGAAAACTGCTACCGTCTCTCCAGGTCGTTGTTGCCTCTTGTGGAATTCGATGCGCCATGTCATCTTCGACGCTGTCGGATTAAGGTGATTGGAGAGGTGTTCCGTAATGCTCGCGAACGACGCCTCCCGCAGTGTCGTGGGGGCCAGAATTGCCCGAGCCAACTCAAAGGTCTCTGCCCCGCAGCAACTCAGGAACAACGCCTTTTTCCTTTCCTCGTCAGTGACCCCTTTTGCTGCCACGCTGAATTCAAAGCGCTCGAGGTAAGCATCCCAGGCCTCAGTTGCTCCGGGATGAAATGGTTCCATGAACCGTGACGCAGCCATCTTAGTGGACTGATCTGTCCTGTCAGTCACAGGGAGTCTTGTCGCCAGAATCAGGTCGCTAGGGTCAGCAGCCCTCAGCCGGCCTAATTCAATCCCACCTTCGTCGCCAGTATGTTGTGTCGTGGGTTCTGATAGCAAGAAGTCCAGCAACACTTCTTAGTGAAAACAGCTCTTTATTGTAAGGGATAAGACAAGACTGGGGATAGGGGGTAGGGAAAGCTCTATTTATAGACACATTGGGACTGAGGGAAAAGATACATTTTAGCGGGAACCAATAATATTCAAACTTTCCGGCGGGACCCAATCAGGCTGTGGATTGTGATTGAACACTTCAAATTGACCAATAGCAATACTTTACCCTGCTGCCAGAATATCTTATTTAATACACAACACACCACACTGGCTCAAACAAACAAACAAACAAACAAACAAACGAAAACAAAGTGATCAAAAGAGGAAGGAGATTTGGGGAGCTCTAGTTTGTTGAGGGGGAATAATAGTTAGGAGACCCTGTATTATCCCTCACAGAGCTCCCTAAGAAGAAGGATTGATTGTTAAACCATTCTGGAAATTGTAGCTCTGCGAGCAGCACTTGGGGTCTCTTAACATTCAACGACACTTCCCAGAATCCTTTGGGGGAAGCCATGCTTGTTTAAAGTTACATGAGTAACTTTAACATGAGGAAGATTAACATGAGTCCACAGTGTGATGCAGCAGCAAAAAAGCTAATGCTATTTTAGGCTCCATCAACCGAAGTATAGTGTCCAGATCAAGGGAAGTAATAGTACCACTCTATTCTGCCTTGGTCAAACCATGGTTCCTAGGATTATTTGAGGTAAGCCATTCACTGTTTAAAGTGGTATGATACTGCTTTAAACAGTATACAATAAAAAGGTAATGGACCCCTGGATGGTTAAGTCCAGTCGAAGGCAACTATGGGGTTGCAGCGCTCATCTCGCTTTCAGGCTGAGGGAGCCGGCGTTTGTCCACAGACAGCTTTCCAGGTCATGTGGCCAGCATGACTAAACCGCTTCTGGCGCAACGGAAGACTGTGATGGAAACCAGAGCGCATGGAAACGACGTTTACCTTCCCGCCGCAGTGGTACCTATTTATCTGTTTGCACTGGTTATCCAGTGATGGCCAAACTTGGCCCTCCAGCTGTTTTGGGACTACAACTCCCATCATCCCTAGCTAACAGGACCAGTGGTCAGGGATGATGGGAATTGTAGTCCCAAAACAGCTGGAGGGCCATGCTTGGCCTTCACTGGGTTATGCTTTCGAACTGCTAGGGTTGCCAGGGTTGCCATATTTCAAAAAGTGAAAATCCGAACACAAAAGTTGTTGACCTTTTTTTGGGGGGGGGGGACGCTGCTTCTGGCTGTGGTATTCTGTGTATGTCCGGACGTATGGCATATGCAAATTCCAGACATATGGCAACCCTAAGGTTGGCAGAAGCTAGGACAGAGCAACAGGAGCTTACTACCATTGAGCGGATTCGGACTGCCAACCTTCCGATCAGGATTGTGGCCCTCAAGTCGAGAATTCTTCTCCCCTCCCCCCCCCACCCTATGGCAATGTGGGGCGGCGAGCAAGCAAGATCACTCCAGTCAGGAGTGGGTGACTATTCATCCCTTGAAATTTCAGGGGGAATTTTTTTATGGCAATGGGTTAGAAACTGGGCAGTTGCAGAGGAGCTGTTTCCCCCGTTTCCAGTTCTATAGTGTTGTAGTGGTTTTAAAATTTGCCTCTCGGAACAGGCTGTCACAACATATAAGCTAGAAAAGGAACAACAAACCTAAAATGACTGCAGTGCAGCTTTAGAAAAAAAGCCCCACCCCAAACATTTTGCTATTGGAAACTTTATCTGTGAACAAGGCTTGAACTGAATGATCTACTGGGGGAAATTTCTTTTCCCCTCCCCTCCCCAGACGTAATGTATTGACTGGGGTGGTAATGTTGGTCTTCTTTTGCTTGTCATTAAGATCTGTTTCCCTTTTCCCTTGTTCCTTGTTCCTTCTCTTTTGAATTACTGACTCTGCTTGGCTCTTCTCCCCTTTTAAATCTTCTGCAAGTAGTTACCGGTATTTGTCTCCTGCCTGGGCCTGGGCCTGTTTTCCAACCTCACCGCCTGAAGTTGAATCCCATTGCTCTTTGCCACTTCCTGATATTGCAGCGAAGGTCTCATTCAGCACAGCGGTGTGATCCTGGGGGGGGGGGTGACAGCGCATCCTCTCCTGTGGAGAGCCAGTGTGGTGTAGTGGTTAAGAGCGGTAGACTCATAATCTGGTGAACCGGGTTCGCGTCTCCGCTCCTCCACATGCAGCTGCTGGGTGACCTTGGGCTAGTCACACTTCTCTGAAGTCTCTCAGCCCCACTCACCTCACAGAGTGTTTGTTGTGGGGGAGGAAGGGAAAGGAGAATGTTAGCCGCTTTGAGACTCCTTCGGGTAGTGATAAAGCGGGATATCAAATCCAAACTCTTCTTCTTCCTGGCGGGGGGCTGATCGCAGCGATCCACCCAGGGGGGATTTTGGCACCCCTCATTGGGATTGCATCGGGGCGAACCGCCCCCACCGCTCCCCCCTTGGTACGCCCCTGATTTACACCACACATTTATAGCGCAAGGAGACCACGTTAAATAACCACGGCTATAGTTTATCTCCACGGTGCCACAATTCCCAACAGAGGAGCCATTATTGGATGCTGGGCTATATTGGTTTTTGCTGACTTTTTATGTATAAAGTGCTTCCCATCACATTTGCTTTCGACTACATCGTAGGGATCGATGGTTCTTCCCAAATGTCAGTGACGCAAAGAACACAATAGGTGCTCTTCAACTGAATTTTACTCAGAGCAGACTTACTGAAATGCGTGGCCCTAACTTACCTCTGTTGATTTCGGAGGGTCTACTCTGAGGAAAGTTGAATACCACCTGCATGGTATTCATGTAACTCATGATAGGATCAGTGGTTCCCATTGTGGGCAGTGACACCCTCTGTGTGTGTGGGGGATTACCTAGGAAGGGCATTAAGAGGCAAGGGGGCACCAGGAGGGAGCTGTAAATAACTGTCTCTGAAAAGTGGATATTGCTGGATCAAGTCCATCATTTTTGTTGAATTAAACGAAATAGTTTTAACTGGATTTTGAATAAATGTGTAATCAATGGTCACTGTTTTGAATTTTATTGTGTTTTTTTATCTTCCTTGGTGGGTCATACAAACTGCTATTTTGAATTATGCTTTTTAGGGGGTGGCATAGTGGGCACTGGGGATGAGTTTATGGAACCAGGCAGGGTGGCCTGAAAATATTTGGGAACCACCAGTCTGGATGATTCAAGCATCACTTGGGGAGGGCAGGGGGAACCACTGAAAACAGAATTTGTGGTAGCATCTATGTTGGGGTGTGTGGGTGTGGATGTGTTCGGTTTTACAATTTAAAATACTCATTTAAACATCCTTAAAATATCAATGGCCAAACTGCGGGAGGCAGTGAAAGATAGGTGTGCCTGGCATGCTCTGGTCCATGGGGTCACGAAGAGTCGGACACGACTGAACAACTGAACAACAACAACAAAATATCAATGACTTCCCTTCTTCTTTTTCCATGGTTCATTTTGCATAAATCCCTGCATATTTTACAAAAACTAAACCATTCAGTATTCCATTATTACATCCATCAAAACTTATTTACACTGTTGAATTTATCTTAATGCTGCCAACATTTTCAAGTGTACACAATTCCCCCCCCCCATATATTCAATAAACGTTTCCCAATCTTCTCTAGAATCATAGAATCCTAGAGTTGGAAGAGACCACAAGGGCCATCCAGTCCAACCCCCTGCCAAGCAGGAAACACCATCAAAGCATTCCTGACAGATGGCTGTCAAGCCTCCGCTTAAAGACCTCCAAAGAAGGAGACTCCACCACACTCCTTGGCAGCAAATTCCACTGCCGAACAGCTCTCACTGTCAGGAAGTTCTTCCTAATGTTTAGGTGGAATCTTCTTTCTTGTAGTTTGAATCCATTGCCCCGTGTCCGCTTCTCTGGAGCAGCAGAAAACAACCTTTCTCCCTCCTCTATATGACATCCTTTGATATATTTGAACATGGCTATCATATCACCCCTTAACCTTCTCTTCTCCAGGCTAAACATACCCAGCTCCCTAAGCCGTTCCTCATAAGGCATCGTTTCCAAGGCCTTTGACCATTTTGGTTGCCCTCCTCTGGACACGTTCCAGCTTGTCTGTATCTAATCGTATGTTCTTCTTGTTCTCTTATTCTGTATGTTAAATCTGCAAGCTGCGCATATTCCATTAGCTTAAGTTTCCATTCTTTGGTTGGGGCCTCGCTCAATTTCCATCTTGGGGCTAACAAAACACGGGCCGCAGTAGTGGCATACATAAATAACCTTTTTTTGTTGGTGTTGATCTTCAACTTGTTGTCATGCTTCCTTTTTGTATCAATTTACCACCTGCCAACTGACGTGTGTCTCCGCTGTTGCAGAGATCTGAAGCTGGATAACGTGCTCCTCGATCACGAGGGCCATTGCAAGCTGGCTGACTTTGGGATGTGTAAAGAAGGAATCCGAGACGGGGTCACCACGGCGACCTTCTGTGGAACACCTGACTACATCGCCCCAGAGGTACAGGACAGATGTGGCCTGGGCAGGAGCCCTACTCTCTCAAACCCTGCATTTCCCCACCAGGCTAGGCTCGGCAGTGCAGAAACCAAGCTAGGCCAGCTTATGTGGCAGAATAAATGATTCCAATTTAGAAATATTTGCACAGTATTTGCGAAGCGTTTGGATACATGATTGCACAGGGTTTACATATGTAGTTGCCTCAAACCCGTGAGACTCTTCTGCATGCAGTAGGGATGTTGTTCTGCCAACAGGACAGCGGTTCTGTGCATGCACCCAGAAACTCACTGCATGCAGATAAAGCAGTGTGCATGAGTAATGAACATCTGCAAATGGGAGTACATGAGCTGATGTGGGGGGGGGGAACCCTGCACAATGGTTGTGCCTCAGCGGGGGCCAGTATGTTCCCCACCAGTACAGTCGTACCTTGGATCTCAAATGCCTTGTCTCCCGAACAAGTTGGCTCCTGAATGATCGAAACCCAGAAGTGAGTGTTCCGGTTTTCGAACAATTTTCAGGAGCCGAATGTCCGGCATGGCTTCCGATTGGCTGCAAGACACTCCTTGCGATTGCTTTTGCTGCAAGAGCCTAACATGGCTGCTCTTCTGGAAACAGTTACGAAATGTCACTGGGCTTCGATCTGTGATCCTCTTTCACATATGCATGCCATCCCTCGGTGTTGCAGTCCTCAACAGGCACGGAATAAGAATGGCTGTGTAGCACTGTTGATTTTGACCCCTGCTCATCTCACGGCAGATTTTACAAGAGATGCTGTATGGTCCCGACGTCGACTGGTGGGCAATGGGAGTGCTGCTCTATGAGATGCTCTGTGGCCACGCTCCCTTCGAAGCTGAAAATGAAGATGACCTCTTTGAGGCCATCCTTAAGGATGAAATCTCCTACCCTTCTTGGCTCCCAGAAGATGCTGTTTCAATTCTGAAGGCCGTATGTATACACTTCCACTTGGCATGATTGTCTTGTTTGCACAACTTCCTTCTGATTTGCATCTTTTGCTAAACAGTAAGAGGCGTCCCCCTTTTCTTCCTAATGTCTCAACAAACGAAACAGATGTGTAAAAATGTTACATGGAAAAATATGAGAGAGACATTGCATATACTTTTGTAAAACAAGAAAATCCTTAATTAAAAAAACAACAACAGTAAGAGTCGGTAGGAATTTAAAAATATCCCTGTTCATCCAGGCATTTGCAGAGGAGGGCAGCCAAGATGATCAAGGGTCTGGAAACCAAGCCTGATGAGGAATGGTTGAGGGAGCTGGGGAGGTTTCACTGAGAAGACTGAGAGGTGATGTAACAGCCGTCTTCAAATATCTGAAGGGCTGTCACATGGAAGATGGAGCAGGCTGGTTTTCTGCTGCTCCAGAGGGTAAGATCCGAATCAACGGATTCAAATGACAGGAAAGTAGATTCTGACTAAACATTAGGGAGAACTTTCTGGTGGTAAGAACAGACTCCTTCGGGAGGTTGTGGACTCTCCTTCCTTGGAGGTTTTTTAAGCAGAGGTTGGATGGCCCACTGCCAGGGATGCGTTAGCTGAGATTCCTGTCTTGCAGGGGGTTGGACCAGATGACCCTCAGGTTCCCTTCCAACCCTACAATTCTCTATGATTCTGTGATTCTATGAAAGATACTGTTCCTGGCAACCTTGGAAATATCAGCTGTGGGGATATATGGCTGTTTTAAAATGTTCTCGGGTGTTCTCTGTCTCTCCCAAGTGGTACATGCTCTGGTTATCTCCTACTTGGACTACTGCAATGCGCTCTATGTGGGGCTACCTTTGAAGGTGACCCGGAAACTGCAATTAATCCAGAATGCGGCAGCTAGACTGGTGACTGGGAGTGGCCGCCGGGACCACATAACACCGGTCCTGAGAGATCTACATTGGCTCCCAGTACGTTTCCGAGCACAATTCAAAGTGTTGGTGCTGACCTTTAAAGCCCTAAACGGCCTCGGTCCTGTATACCTGAAGGAGCGTCTCCACCCCCATCATTCAGCCCGGACACTGAGATCCAGCGCCGAGGGCCTTCTGTCGGTTCCCTCACTGCGAGAAGCAAAACTACAGGGAACCAGGCAGAGGGCCTTCTCGGTAGTGGCGCCCGCCCTGTGGAACGCCCTCCCATCAGAAGTCAAGGGAATAAACAACTACCTGACATTCAGAAAATACCTGAAGGCAGCCCTGTTTAGGGAAGTTTTTAAACTGTGATATTTTAAATGTATTTTAATATTTGATGGAAGCCGCCCAGAGTGGCTGGGGTACAAATAATAAATTATTATTGTTATTATTGTTGTTGTTATTATTATTATTATTATTATTATTATTATTATTATTATTATTACCATTGTTTTGATTCTTTAAAATTGCATTGTTTTGCTCTTTTGGTAGTTCATCTGGGCGAATGGACCATGGTCCCACCAGTCTCAGTCTGCCCCCAGCCAACCCCCACCTTCCTTGCTTACAACTGGTCAGGATGTGGCTGTCTGCCTGTCATTGCCTCTGTCTCTACCTAATGCAGATCTTCCCTGCCTTTTGCAGGGAACAAGCCACTGCTGGGCAATAACTGTTTTCATGAAATGTTGAGTTCACGAGTATTGTCCCTCGCAGCTACCCAAAAGGGGAGTGGGGCCAGGGAGGCAGGAGCAGAAGCGTAGAATTGGAAGGGACCAAGAGGGTCACCTAGTCCAACCCCTAGCAATGCAGGAATCTTTTGCCGACCATGGGACTTGAACCCACAACCCTGAGATTAAGAGTCTCATGCTCCACCGACTGAGATATTCCAAAAGACAAGTCTGCAATTCCAAGTTTGCAGCTCCTTTGAAGGCAACCTCTTTCCCTTGGGCAGCAGAGCTGTTTCCTCTTAGGAACCATCTGACTTTCTCCAGATTCCTCTTTGCGTCGAAGTCTTAGAAGGTCACTTCTCTTCCTGGAATGTTCCTGAGAACATTCTTTAGCAGGAAAGCGGCAGTGACCTATAATGCACAAGGGGGGAAACTGAGCAAGGTTCCAATAATTCCTCCCTTGCTTCGGCTTCAGTTATTTGTTTTTGACGAACAATTTATTGTCAGCTTTCCAAGGCAAATAACATTTCCAAACAATAGAATAATCACTGGCCACTGTAAAAACAGGATGCTGAACTAGATTGGTGATAGGCCTGCGCCAACAGGTCTCTTCTTACATTCTTATAAAAGAATCTGAACACCGATAGCCTACAAATCAATATGGCTGACTTGTTGTTCAGTCGTTCAGTCGTGTCCGACTCTTCGTGACCCCATGGACCAGAGCACGCCAGGCACCCCTATCCTCCACTGCCTCCCGCAGTTTGGCCAAACTCATGCCAGTCGCTTCAAGAACACTGTCCAACCATTTCAAGGACAGGAACAGATTCCCAGGGACTGCAGGCTGTGCTTCCTGGTTGATCCAAATCAACTTCATGGCGGGGTCACGAGAGGAAAGGGAAGGGTTTGCACTGACCACAAGATTTGGTTTGGTCCTCAATTCAGGGCTTTGTAAAAACAGCCTGATTCACCTCGCACTCATTTAGTGGCTGACCAGTTTGGTTTGGGGGTCCAAATCTAATTTGTCATCCCCACTTCACTCCTGGGAATTCTGGATGGATATAACTTCTTTCCTTTTTGACAAAAGTGGGTGGAATTTGCAGGCTGGACCCTCCAGAGTGTGTGAAGCCTGTCAGATTGCAGGCATATAAATCTGAGGGCTTTTGTGACAGGCACCTCTAAAATGTGACCTTTAAGTCTTTAAGATTTTTTTTTTAACTGGAGGGAAATTGCATGAAGTTTTTAGGCAAAGGTGTCCCTTCTGAGGGCATAAGCCAAATGTAGCTGGGAGAAATTCACATTTAAACTCAGCAGGAATTACATCTCAGTAGGCCGGTGCAGAATTGGGCTTTTAACCACCTGTTTAGCTTACTTAAGCTGTTCCCAAGCCGAGTGGTAAAACAGCAACCTTTCAAAACTAGTAAGGGGTGTCTGCTTGGCAGAACAGAGTTCTCCATGCAGAGCAGATTTCACTAAGGGGACTGTGATTAGGTATTTCTCAGCAGGAAAAGGTACCAGGAAGGAGATCAAATCAGTCTGTGGTTTACAGTGTCAAAAAGGAGAGTTCTCACTGACTCACAAGGGGCAAAGTTCACGTTCTGGGCTGCAGATGGGAATTTCACGTCCTGAATTTTGGAGAGCTCTTTTGGATATTTGGATTTTGGAGAGTGGGGTGGTCTCCAGGGCACCCAGTACATTTCCCAGCAGAAATGGAACCCCAGGTCTGACTCCAGTCCGCTCCAGTTTATCTGTCTTACTTTCCAACCACAAGCAAAGCACATAATGAGCAGCAATTTTTCCTGCTTCTCTCCACCCACTTTCCTTATATAATAATCAAATGAAATTGCTTACAGGACATTCAGCCTCCAGTCCTGGGGCAACATGGAAGGAAGTCTTAATTAGAGTAATTGCTCTGTTTAAATAACTATTCTCTCTTTGTTTAAAGGCCAATGGGTGTTGGAGCGAACCTCTCCTCTCCCCTTCTCCTTCCTTTCTCTTCCCTTCTGATCTAATCCATCCCTCATTCTTTCCGGCCATTCGTTTAATGACTATCTCTCCCAGATATTTCTCCTTCTTCTTTATTTTACAAGGGCAATTAGAGGGCAGATTCTGGCTCATCTCTCCTTCTTTCGTTGTCGCTGCTTTTGTAACAAGGAATTTACAGCGCTTTGCTGAGGGCAACAAGGGAAGCTAGCTTCCCACACACATACTTTGCGAATTTTTTTACAAGGCACCATGAAACTTTTCACCAGCGTCATTAAACCAGCATCAGACCCAGCATGCATAACTACAGTATCCAGATTTTTTATGGCAGTTTTGCAGAAGCTCAGGGGCGAAATGTGGCCTTCCATACCTCCCTATCCGGCCCTTGGGATCCTTCTGAAGCCACACCCCCTTCTCCCCAGGCCATACCACTTCAGAAGCCCTGGTTTGCACCCTCCTTCGCTGTTTTTGCCTGGCTGGAATGTGTCATTGAACTCCGGTAACGTATCTTGCTTGCCTGGGTGGAGGGCAGAGAGGAGTCTGTGTGCAAACTAGCCTTCTGTACAAGGGCAAAATTAACATTCATTGCTCTGCCAACTTTTGCATCTTGCCCTGCCCACAACTTGCACAGGAGTGGCCACTGAGCCTAGAAGGAAAAGCAGGTCTCCAGCTGAAAAAGGCTCCCCACCCACTGGCTTAAAGGGATTACAAGCAGAGGGTTGGACTAGATGACCCTTGGTGTCCCTTCCCACTCTACACTCCTATGATTCTAATAACAGAAGTATTTAATTTGGTTCAGAAACGGTATCAATTGGTCATCAAATGTCTTGGCAAACAGCAATGGTTTTTAATTCCTCCTGAACTCAAAATGTGAGGGAGGGGAAACAGGTGCACTTCATCAGGCAGGGCATTCCACAAATGGGGAGCCACCACCAAGAAGGCCCCGCCACTCGTTGATGTCAACAGGACTTCCCCCAGCATCTGCAGATAAGCAAGGGAATACCCCTGTCAGAATTTCTGGAGACTCGCTGCCCGTCAGAGCAGACAGTTCTGAGTTACATGGACCAAGGATACAGCAGCTTCCCATGTCCCTAATTAATAGGACCTGATAGTGGATGGCTAAGAGCATCACTTTCTTCCTCGCTAATCCTCTCTTCTTCTTTTTGCAGTTCATGACCAAGAACCCCAAAATGCGCCTAGGCAGCAGTGCCTTGGGTGGAGAGAATGCTATCCTACTGCACCCATATTTTAAAGAATTGGATTGGGATCTGCTGAACCAGCGTCAGATAGAGCCGCCTTACCGTCCTCGAATTGTGAGTGTTTAGAATTTTGTCAAGTGTGCATGTACTCAGAAGTAGATACCATGAATTACATGAAAAAGTTCCCCAGATTCAATCCCTGGCAGCTAAGGATCGAACCTGGTACCTTCTGCATGCAAAGCGTAACCACATTCACATCAATGACCTGGTTTGCTCATAACACCAAACCACAGTTTACTGAACTGTGGGTTATTAAACAGTGGCTCAAAGTTATTGGTGAACCCTGCTCAGTAGCTTAACAATGCTTTGTTTGCTGCCAGCAAACTACAATCTGAAACTTGCATTTGTTTACAAACCTTGGGTGTTACGTGTGAATCCAGCACCCTCAGTTAACCATGGTTTACTTGGTCATCCCATCCCATCACCAAGTGACAAAACAAACATTGGAGAAACAAGAATTGTTTGATAGTCTGTGGAACAACTTGTTAAGAAAACCATGGTTTAGAGTTATGTGCAAACCAGACTAGTATATTGTTTTCCTGTGATAAGCCTTTCATGTAATATTTTGAACTAGATGGTTGTTGGTTTTTTGGGTTGGGTACACACTATACATTTAAAACACACACCAAAAATTTAGGAACTGTTGTTTACCTATATACAGTAGAGCTAGTATTCCCAACACTCTTTGAAAAAAAATACAGTTCCCAGGATCCTTTGGGAGTAATGTGTTTCAAATTTGCTTTAAATGTCTGGTGTGCATGCAGTCATTTGTGTAATCCACTTTTGGGGTGCTTTTAACAGAAAAGCTGAGTACAGCTAATTTCTAATTCAGATGAAACTCGAAAAATTAGAATATCATGGAAAAGTCCATTTGTGTAAGCAATTGTTTTCCATTAGCTACTGGAGTTTAATATATGAGATAGACTCATGACATGCAAAGCGAGATATGTCAAGCCTTTGTTTGTTATAATTGTGATGATTATGGGTACAGCTGATGAAAACCCCAAAGTTGAAATTGTTAATTTGGGGTTCTCATCAGCTGTACGCCATAATCATCACAATTATAACAAATAAAGGCTTGACATATCTCACTTTGCATGTCATGAGTCTATCTCATATATTAGTTTCACCTTTTAAGTTGAATTAATGAAAGAAATGAACCTTTCCACCATATTCTAATTTTTCGAGTTTCACCTGTATATAAGCCTAACAGATTGGACCCAGGCTTAAATTACTCATGCTAAGGTCCTATAGAAATCACTGTGTTAACTACCTTTTCACACTGGTTTCTGTGTGGTGTAAGTACTTAGTCTGGATCCTGCCCAATTTTTAGAAAATCACAATGCCAATTTTTCAAAATCCTCAAAATACTGAGAAACTAATGTGAATGTCACCCTTGTTAATAGGTGGGGGTGGAGGGGAAGAGAACGAAAACCTAATATATTTGCTTTATATTTGCATATGACAGAAATCGAAAGAAGATGTGAGCAACTTCGATCCCGAATTTTTAAAAGAGGAGCCCATATTAACTCCGATCGAAGAAGGAATTCTTTCTATGATTAACCAAGACGAATTTAAAAACTTTTCTTACACAGACCCAGAACTAGAGTCTTAGCCACATTTGGGGTTGCCGACTAGCCTCTCCTCCTGAGAAAGAGGAACAGTGGCAATTTAGGCTTTCCTGAAAATTTGTCCAGCAGGGAGATCGAAACCCCACAGCCTAATATTAATGCCTCGCAGACAACAGAAGCACTGTTAGTTTAATATCGGAGCAGAGGGACTGTCCTGGAATTTTTGAAGCAGCAAGAACAAATATTTATAGCAGGGCAACGAATCTCCTTCGGTAAATGGATGGTGTGGATGTGGGAAGAAGAAGTTATTTGACCTCGTTGACTCGGGACAGCTGGCTGGGAAATTCGACTTTGCAGTGTGTCTGGGGAGTCACCAGAAGGGTGAAATAAACTCTGAGCCAGGCCAGTTTCTATACAGCACTGACTTCCTGCAAAAGCACCTTCCACAAAACAGGGGTAACAAAAAGAGGGGAGCCAATGACTGGGTCGAACTGCATCAAGAAAAACGTTATGCATGGCATTACCTTGGTTAAAGAATTTATATAGTATGCTGTTCTTCCTACGAAGAAGAATGCTGTAGATCCCCTCCTGGGCAAAAATGGGTCTCGGAAATGTTTCAGGCTTCCATTTGAAGAGATATTTCATTGCACAGATTGTAAAAAATTTTTTTTAAAAAAAAAACTATCCTCGAGGCAAGGAAGTCTTCCATGGTATATAGGCCCAGATCCATGCCCAGTTCTGATTCGTTGTATGCTAGTGGTGGCTCCGGATGGGAATGTACTGTCCTCATTTCCATCATGTGCGTCCTGTCAACTAAAATTAGGATAAAACATGTTTTCATATCTGCTCTGAGAAAGAGAGAGAGAGAGAGAGAGAAGGAGGAGGAGGAGGAGAGAATGAATCTTCCTTGCTGAGTTGGGGTGCAAGTTTGTGGCTGTTGTTAACAGAGTGAGACCACCTGCTACCTCTCTGTGTTGGAGACTTCCGTTTGTGCCGCAATTTGTAGGCGCAGGTCGGTGCTTTCCAGCCATGCGTCAAGAGCAGGGTGGTTTTTTCTTCACTCCCACTGCTTTCCTCGGGAAACCTGGCTGTTGACTGCTGAATCTGAGAAAACACCAATCCGCAGGAAACCCAGTTGACTTTTGTTGTGATTCACCAGTAAACTGGTGGGACAAAAACAAAACCTTGCTTGGACCCATGCCTACAAAGTCTGGATGAGCCCTTACTAACCGTAAGATGAGAGGGAATTTATTTCCTGCGTTTGTCAAATAACTGAGATGATCTGGGAATCCCTAATCATTTTCTTCTCCCATCCTCCGTGCTTCTTATCCCGTTTAAAACAGACTGTGTAAAGTTCTCTCTTCCTTTCACCTCAAAGAGGATTTTTATCCTGATTCCCTGGATGTTTTCTTCAGGGCTCATTAAAAACAGAAGGGGAAAAAACTGAAGCCAAAATGGTGGTCCCTCAAATTATTTCGTCACTGGCGGCATGACCTTTCCGCCAGGTTACCCAGCTTGCAACTCAGGACCTCATTTTGGGACATAGGGACATTTCACACAAGCAGAAGATCAGGTTCTTAAGCCACAACTGCTTGGTTCTTAATGTGCTTCTGCATACCAGTTGCAGGGAATCAGAAGTGTATGTGTGTGGGGGGGGGGGGTGTTGTTGGTTTCAGGGCCCCCTTGCAGGCTTCCAGTGGCTACCTGGTTGGCTAGTTTGAGAACATGATGCTGGACTAGATGGGCCATTGGCTTCCTCTTGTTTTCTTACGTTCTTAAGTTGATTAAAAGTCTATTTATTTGAAGGAGGAACGTTAGTTTATATGGGTTAAGTGGGGTACTGATTTCGGCTAGCAGACTGTATTCGGTACAGGTGTGTGATCCCCAACTTACACGGGGGAGGGGGTGTTATATTCCAGGCCCCAACATGCATAAGTGAAATTGTGAATAGTGGGGAAATTGTGTATAACAGAGAGGGTGCGCAGGGAGGAGAGAGAGCAGGAGGAGAGAGAGGCAACTTGGAAATTGTGTGTCAGCCGCTTCCCCTATCCTTAGCCTGCCTGCTTGCCTGAGGGGAGCCAGAGCACATGGCGGCAGCTGGACACAGAGTGCGAGGGCCAAGAAGGGCACACAGCAGAATGGATGTCAGGAGGAGACACAGATGCATGGCAGAGCCAGGGAGGAGGTGCCTCCTGATCCATGCCACTGGTCGATCAAAGGCCACCTTCCCCGGCTTAGGCAGCAGCCCTGAGCAAAGAAAGTCCCATTTATTTATTTGCGCAGCATGACTTTAGCCAGCTTGTGCCATCAAAACCATGCTCCTTGCCACCAGACTCCCAGAATTTGGCTTCTGCTGCATCACTGCGAACCACCCTGAGTGTGGCATTTACCGAGAGGTAACCCATCGCGATATGCCTGGTTTCCTTGATCCATCTTCAGGTTGGTCCACTTTACATAAGCCCAGCAAGTGATGAAGGAGAATGGTACCTACTCGCCTTCATCCCCAGATTTCTGATTGAGCAAGCGTAGCCAACATGTCACCCTCTGGATGCCATGGACTACAACTCCCATCATCCCTCGCTATTGGCCATGCTGTCAGAGGCTGATGGGAGCTGGAGTCCAACAACATCTAGAGGGCAAGATGTTCGCTATTCCTGTCCTGTATACAGAACCTCTAAGTGCCCCTATTTTCCAGGGACGTTCCCAATTTAGAGAAGCCGTCCTGGTTTCTGATTTGATCCCGGAATGTCCCACTTTTCCTTAGGATGTCCCTATTTTCATCGGAGAAATGTTGGAGGGTATGGAGTTATCCGACCCCCGAGCCATCTGAAGGCAATCCTGTATAGGGAAGGGTTTTTTTTAATGTTTAATGTTTTATTATGTTTTTATATATGTTGGAAGCCACCTAGAATGGCTGGGGAAACCCAGTAAGATGTGTCGGGTATAAATCGTAAAATTATCACTATGGAATGGGGTGTCCCTATTTTCATCAGGGAAATGATGGAGGGGGTGTGTATATGGTTGCATGCACCCATGGTAAGTGAATGGCTCAGCCGGTGGAAGTCTGTATTCAAGCAGCAATGCTGCAGAATTATTGCACCACTGGCACTAAATGCTGCTGAATGTGGGTTTGTGAGGTGGCAGCGTAATGCTCTTGCGTTTTTTTAACAGCACTGACTTCTCTCCCCCTCCCCAGCCCCACTGCCACTGTGCAAATTTAAACGTGTGCCAACGTACTGCAAAAACATGCTCTCGTGTGCCACACTAAGCACTTCCAGGCGTCCAAGGAGCCCAGTTAGAACCAACCGCTTCCTTGCAAACGTCCAATGCTAGGGCAAGCCGAAAGACGCCCTTTCTCCATCTTTGCAGGCCCAGAAAAGTCTCATCTGGAAATTTCCTTTGTGAGTTTGCAACCGAGCCAGAAAGTGTGGGGTGGGGATGGGGGAGGAGGAACCGCAACAAGCAACAACATTGCCCTTACTGGATTTTGCCATAAACGTTGCGACATAACTTCTCGCCAGGGGATTCGCTTGCTGTCGCACACACCCTGCGGTTTGCGGGAAGGAGCGAGCTGTAAAAGTTGAGTAAGCATTGCGGCTAAACCTGACTCAGCGTTTTATCGACACTAATAGGCTGGCGGCTTATCTGCTGCTGTCTGAATTTGATCTTTCAATCTCTCCTCTTAAGCCTGCCGGAGGTTTTTCCTTTCTTTCTTCCAGTTCCGCTTCCACTTAATCCAAAGATTCTTTGTCCCTGCCCTGTTCTTTACCCCAGACAAGTTTGCACACATCACAATCCTGTCTCTCACTTTGCTGAAAAGTTCACCAGGTACCATGTGAAGCAAGGGGCTCCTCTCAGGCGCCCAATCCATCCAGCCCATCAGGAAGTAGCCAATGTGGTGTCCTTTGGAAATTGTCGGACTACAACTCCCATCATCCCTGGGCCTTTGGCCATGCTAGCTGAGGCTGATGGGAGCTGGAGTCCGACAGCAACTTGCAGTTATTGTGCTGACTACTCTGGTCTATATGGGCAGGCAGGAGCCCTCCAGAGACTCAGGCACACTTCTCTCATAGAATCATGAGAGTTGGGAGGGACTCCAAGGGTCATCTAGTCCAACCCCCTGCCCAATGCGGGGCTCGAACTCACAACCCTGAGATTAAGAGTCTCGTGCTCTAAACAACTGAGCTAGCCAACTGACGGTGTGGGACCCACTGCGTTGCTTTTTAGCTAACATTAGATGCCCCGGGGGCCACATGGGAAGAGGTCACAATGCAACTCCTCTGCATTCCAGTGCT
Source organism: Lacerta viridis (assembly GCA_900245905.1). Lineage (NCBI taxonomy): Eukaryota > Metazoa > Chordata > Lepidosauria > Squamata > Lacertidae > Lacerta > Lacerta viridis. Next base: position 458,531 of record OFHU01004260.1, on the reverse strand, counting down.
GCGGTTGTAGACTGCAAGTCCAAGGGCAGGTACTGCCTTATTACTGATCATGGTAAATTGCCCTGGAAGCCTTTCTTTTAGTCGAAAAGAAGGGTAATAATACTTTAATAAAGAAATGCATATGCCCCGGTCAGGAGACTCAAAGTGCTGCGGGGACAACCTGTTCCTTGCTGCCTCCACCTATTTCAAATGCCCTGCCCTTGGACATAATGAACAAGTTGTGTCTGCAGAGTATCCGCCTTGCATACCTGATAGAAATAATGATTGATTGATGTGCATGAAGGGAACAGAAAGATATTGATGTGGCTTACTTTGATGGAGCACATGAGGACTTGGAGTGGCCACAAACTTGACATGAGTCAACAGTGTGATGCAGCAGCTAAAAAAAGCCAATGCAATTCTGGGCTGCATCAATAGGAGTATAGCATCTAGATCAAGGGAAGTAATAGTACCACTGTATTCCGCTCTGGTCAGACCTCACCTGGAATACTGTGTCCAGTTCTGGGCACCACAGTTCAAGAAGGATACTGACAAGCTGGAACGTGTCCAGAAGAGGGCAACCAAAATGGTCAAAGGCCTGGAAACGATGCCTTATGAGGAACGGCTTAGGGAGCTGGGTATGTTTAGCCTGGAGAAGAGAAGGTTAAGGGGTGATATGATAGCCATGTTCAAATATATCAAAGGATGTCATATAGAGGAGGGAGAAAGGTTGTTTTCTGCTGCTCCAGAGAAGCGGACATGGGGCAATGGATTCAAACTACAAGAAAGAAGATTCCACCTAAACATTAGGAAGAACTTCCTGACAGTAAGAGCTGTTCGACAGTGGAATTTGCTGCCAAGGAGTGTGGTGGAGTCTCCTTCTTTGGAGGTCTTTAAGCAGAGGCTTGACAGCCATCTGTCAGGAATGCTTTGATGGTGTTTCCTGCTTGGCAGGGGGTTAGACTGGATGGCCCTTGTCGTCTCTTCCAACTCTATGATTCTATGATTCTAATACAGAAGTGTGGCTTTGAACTTTTCCAGACCTATGCATAAACCCAGTTAGGGTCCTGCCCTCCAGAGCAGGAGAAAACAAGCTTGCTCCATCTTCCATGTGACAGCCCTCTAGATATCTGAAAATGGCTATCATGTCTCCTCTCTTCGAGGCTAAACGTACCCAGCTTCTCTGGTGGAGGAAAGGGCAGCGTCCGTCCCCCCGCACCATCAGGGAGGGGAGTACCATCGCAACCGCCCCCTGACATGTGTCACTCACCCCCCCCCCCACCATGCCGGCACCACGCCCTGCGCAACACGCCACACCCAGTGGCGAAGCTGCATGCTCTGCTGCCTCAGGGGCGTGATGCACATTCTGGGGGTGTGGAGCGTTGCCTGTGGGGGCATGATGCCCAGCGCAGGTGGGAGCATGACGCGTGTCCAGGGGGGCCGCCGCGATGGCACCCTACCGGAATAGTGGTGCCGGGGGCGGTCTGCTCCCTCCACACCCCCGTTCCCCCGCCAGTGGCCACGCCCCCAGGATGTGCGCCAGTCATGCCCCAGCCTGCTCTCCGCTCCCAGGTGCTGGAGCATGCAGCTCCGCCATTGCCCAGCTCCCTCAACCATTCCTCATAAGGCTTGGCTTCCAGATCCTTGATCATCTTGGACGCCTGCCTCTGCACACCTTCCAGCTTGTCAACATCCTTCCTAAATCGTGGTGCCCAGAATTGGACACAGTATTCTAGGTGTGGTCTGAGCAAGGCACAATAGAGTAGTACTATTACTTCCCTTGATCTGGACACTATACTTCTGTTGATGCAGCCTAGAATAGCATTAGCTTTTTTGCTGCTGGATCACACCAATGACTCCCACTAAGACCCCCAGATCCTTGCCCCACGTACTATTAACAAGCCAGGCGTGCCCAGTCTTAGATTTGTGCTGCTGGTTCTTTCCTGCTAAGTGCAGAACCTAACTTTTGTCTCTGTTGAAATTCAGTTGGGCTTGAGCCCAGTTCTCCAACCAGTTGAATCCTGATTCTGCCTTCTGTGACACAAACTACCGCTCACGGTTTGGTGTCATCTGCAGATTTGATGACAGTCCCCTCAATTCTTTATAAAGACAAGAAAACAATGGCAGGCACATTCACTCACTTTTACAGATTCTATTAGATAAGTATAATGAGATAGGAAGTTAATCCCCTCTCTTTCAAATCCGACAATTAGCAAGAGCGTTAGAGGGCTATGTATCGTAGATACAGTTCAGCACTCGCATTAGAGGGATATTTAAACCATCACGTTCTGACCTCAGTGATTATTGTGTTAAGTGATGCTTCTGGAGGTCATACTATAAATGGGGCCAAAATAAGCAGCTCACTCCGTAGCTTTGCATCTTAACCATTAATCCATTTCATCTTTGGGATCACGTCTATCCCAGTGACAAAGCCAGATAGGCAGAAGATTTCGTGCAAGTGGTGCAGTTGCCTTGGATCCCTCCAGAGAGCCACCAGGGTGACATGAGGCCACGACGGTGAATGTTTTGCACCCGGTGTCACCTGCAAATCTCCACTCAAGTCACAGGCCTTGCATGTGCAAAAAGATTTTTTTTTTAATGGAGATTTCACACCCATCCAAAATTGGCTGTGAAATCTGGATGTGATGTTCTCAAAGAGGTCTAACACTTTCAGGTTTCGCTTTTGGAGTTTGAATCTCTGGGAGCCTTTGAACAATTCACTATGCTCATAACGCCAAGATCCAAAGGTTTCTGCATACGTTGGGGAGGTATGTTTTAGGAACACCCAACTCAGCAGTGGTTTTTGAGAGCCAGTGTGGTGTAGTAGTTAAGAGCGGTACGCTCATAATCTGGTGAATCGGGCTCGCGTCTCCGCTCCTCCACATGCAGCTGCTGGGTGACCTTGGGCTACTCACACTTCTTTGAAGTCTCTCAGCCCCACTCACCTCACAGAGTGTTTGTTGTGGGGGAGGAAGGGAAAGGAGAATGTTAGCCGCTTTGAGACTCCTTCGGGTAGTGATAAAGCGGATATCAAATCCAAAACTCTTCTTCTCTTCTTCTTCTTCTTCTCCTTCTTCTTCTTCTTCTTCTTCTTCTTCTTCTTCTTCTTCTTCTTCTCTTCTGATATTGACGTTGCTTGCATCATGTCTGCTGTTCAGGGACGAAGAGCTTAAATGCTTTGCTCAGCCCAGAGACACTTGAGAGGGGAAGTGTAAGGCTGCAGTCCACAAACCGCAGGAAGCCTCTGGGGTAGTCCTGAAGACGTCAGTGGTGTTTCAGAAAGGCAGGTCTCGAATCAGTGGCTGGTCGGGTGGAGCCAGGGAGGTGAGGCATCATTGCTTGACTCTGTCTTGGTAATGTTTTTTTGCAAATGTTTTTCCCTCCTGCACTGTGTGCCTAATGGAGACTGACTCATCATAGCAGAGTACGTGGTGCAGCCACAGCGTTCACAAATGGGAGTGCAGAAAGACTCCAGGGTGCAAAATCAAAGGAAATTTGTGATTCAGTGGGGTGGGTGATAGTGACTCAGAAAATCTTAGAAAGAAGTGATCGAAGACGACCTCAGCCATCAGCTCTGGTGGACTTACTTGGTTGCGGAGGCAGAACTACCACTGCAAGAAAATCTAGCCCCCTCCATTGATTTCCCACAATGCCCCTAAGATGGGCTGATCTGTCAATACAGTACTGGTTCCTGACGAAATTTCCCGTTTAAAAAGAGCTGTGTTAAATGGCAGCATGCAATTAAACAATAACCATCCTGCTTTTTTAAAAAAAAATTATGGGAGAAGTGATTAAACCTTGAAGCCAAATGCTTCACTGAAGATCGAAGTGTCAGATCCTGTCAGCGTATGAAGAAGAGTTTGGATTTGAAGCTTTTAATGAAATGTATGAAGCTTTTAATGTTTTTATTTTTTTTACAGCTGACAGTAAAACGGGAAATGGAAATGGGAAATGAGAAGGGCAATCTTCCGCACACAAAAAGAAAAGAATGGGGAAGGCAGGATGAAAGGAAGGCATTTGAAAACTGGAAGCAGATTAAGCCTGCCTGTCTGATTTGTGGTCTTTCCCCTCCTCTGCTTAGGCCCATAAACAGAAATTACACCCAAGTGACCTCAGAGGCTCTCTCGGCTAGTCATCCTCAGGTGCTTTTCTCCTTACATCCCCTCTGTTGTGTTATAGATTAGAGACTTACACTTTGACGTTGGGATATTGACATTTAAGATGGATCTGGGTGGCTTCCAACATGTATAAAAACATAATAAAACATTAAATCAATTTTAAATCAATTTTTTCAAAATCAGATATCTTCTAAGTTGTATAGTTATTTATCTCCTTGGCTTGAAGGTTACATAACTCCATACCCTTCGACATTACTCCAATGAAAATAGGGACGCGGGTGGCGCTGTGGGTTAAACCACAGAGCCTAGGGTTTGCTGATCAGAAGGTCGGCGGTTCGAATCCCCGCAACGGGGTGAGCTCCCGTTGCTCGGTCCCAGCTCCTGCCACCTAGCAGTTCGAAAGCACGTCAAAGTGCAAGTAGATAAATAGGGACCGCTCCGGCGGGAAGGTAAACAGTGTTTCCGTGCGCTGCTCTGGTCCACCAGAAGCGGCTTAGTCATGATGGCAACATGACCCAGAAGCTGTACGCCAGTAACGTGAGATGAGTGCCACAACCCCAGAGTCGTCCACGATTGGACCTAATGATCAGGGGTCCCTTTACCTTTACCTTTAAGGAAAAGCGGGACATTCCAGTTATGGCTTCTGTAAATCCAGAACTGTCCTTGGAAAATAGGGGTTTGCTACGATTTTATGATTCTACACTAGTCATGCATCATCCCCAAGGTTGTTTGTCCTAAATTCTGATAATTCAGTGAAAGCTCAGGAGCAAAAACAATGGTGCTCAGACACGGAACATTAAAGTGTGAACCATGCCTGGAAAGCATGGATGAGAGGGAAGTGTGAGCAAACTCCCTGCCCGCTCCTTTTGTTGCAGGCTTGTCCCATTTGGCAGATCCCATCCCAAATTTGTTGGGTTTTTTAAAGCCTTTGAACTTTGACAATTTGGACTTCCTGCTCACTCAGAGATGAATATGTATATGTGAGTACTTCTTGTATCTGCTCTCTTCTTCCCCCACCCACAGACATTGACCTCAGTTTGGCCACTCTTGCCAAACCAAAAGCAATTTCTGGCTTGCATCATTTTCACAGGCCACAGTCTGTCACAAAATCCTGCACAGGAGCTTCCACCTGCAGTTGCCAAATTACAAAAAACAACACAGTGGCTCTCTAGCATTTAAGGCAGAGAGAAGCTGGGGATTGAACCTGTGACCTTATGCAGCAAAGCAGGTGCTCTACTACATATGGGACATCTGCATATTCATGCATTCCTGTATTAATAATAATAATAATAATAGAATTTATTTACTGCCCTATACCTGGAAGTCTCAGGGCAGTTCACAGAACAAAATCAAAATATAAAACCACAAAACATATAATCAAAAGGAAAACAACCCAGTAACCCCCAAGGGATTGGACTAGAGGACCCTCGGGATTCCTTAGAAGACGCCTGCTTCTTGGGAGAAAAGCAATGACAAACCTAGACAGCATCTTAAAAAGCAGAGACATCACCTTGCCGACAAAGGTCCGTATAGTTAAAGCTATGGTTTTCCCAGTAGTAATGTATGGAAGTGAGAGCTGGACCATAAAGAAGGCTGATCGCCGAAGAATTGATGCTTTTGAATTATGGTGCTGGAGGAGACTCTTGAGAGTCCCATGGACTGCAAGAAGATCAAACCTATCCATTCTTAAAGAAATCAGCCCTGAGTGCTCACTAGAAGGACAGATCCTGAAGTTGAGGCTCCAGTACTTTGGCCACCTCATGAGAAGAGAAGACTCCCTGGAAAAGACCCTGATGTTGGGAAAGATGGAGGGCACAAGGAGAAGGGGACGACAGAGGATGAGATGGTTGGACAGTGTTCTCGAAGCGACTAGCATGAGTTTGGCCAAACTGCGGGAGGCAGTGGAGGATAGGGGTGCCTGGCGTGCTCTGGTCCATGGGGTCATGAAGAGTCAGACACGACTAAACAAATACTGAGCTACAACCACACTATGCATAATTTCTTTTTCTTTTTTTTACAGAAATTTTATTGGTTTTCCACACAACAAAAGACAACACAACAAAACAAAACAAATACAACAACACATACAGTAATCAAAACAGAATAAAAAACAGATACAAACCACCACTAGAACACCAATATTTCTTTTTCTTACTTAGAAAAAAAAATTCTTGTTTTGAATCTACACAGGGTGACTTCCCCCGTTTTCTCTCCTTTGGTTCCAATTCTAATTTACTTTAATAACTTCTCATCTTTACTTCATAATACAACCTATTACTTCTTAGCTCAAATCTTACATCTTATTTTACTTAAACTGCTGCTGATAAACAATTCACATATCTCTTCACTAGTTCAAAATCTTAAATTCTTAACACACTGACTTCAGGGTACCATGGTGAGCCATCCTAATTATATTTTAAATATTCTCACCCTATCCCTCTTCTAACCATTTTCCTTCGCCATCTCGGGATCACCCCCCAGACATTTCTCCATCTCCCTCCAACATCATTGTCCAGAATGTCCTCTTTTTCCTTAAAACCAAAGGTCCAGACGCAGTCCATAAACATCCTTGCAGGGAACTCCAGGGAACACAAATCATCACCTTCCAGCATCTCCATTTCAGAATTCCAGTCATCTTCTAATTGTAATTTCACAAGTCTTTTTCCCTTCATTTCTGGGCTCTCACCCCAGAAATTGGATATAAATTGTCTTCTAACCCTGGGTCTCTCACACCAACAGGATTTTCCATCTTCTCGGAGTTGCATAGTCACTGTACTTTGTTTCTCAAAAATTTCCTCAAGTTCCCTAGCAAGGTTTTCTTCCAGTTTGACAAAGTTCTCAAGAGTCTTTCCTGTAGCATATAACTTTTCCTCGACATCCTGCTTCAACAAATTTAATTTCTGGTTTAACAGTTCTAACTTCAAAAAAATAATCCTTTGTTCATGGGTCAGTCCCGAGTCTAAAGCCAGTTTAAAAACGAAACCAAGCATGGTAGAAGTAGGCAGAGGGTATCAAGTTTCAGTACTTTTCCATCTTTAACCATAAGTTTCAGCCGCCATTTTCCCCCGAGTCAGGGTGAAAAGATTATAATCCAACAACTTCAAAGAAGAAATATTTTCAACAACTTAGTTCCCCTAAAAGGGGTTCAGCCGGTCTCACTTGTCAAAAAGCTCCATAGAAACTTTGTATCCGCTACTGCAGCAGCAGCTAGAAACAATGTTATTTTCTTCATTCAACAAAGGGAGGAACGGGCTTCCTTTTTAACGTTCCTCCCGGAGTGCCAATTGTCAGAAATTTTAAATCCAATTAACTCCGTACTCACGGCCTACGGGTTTCTTCTTTTTTTCTTCCAAATCAGGTAGAACGACGCGCTCAGTGCAGGCGGCAGCCGCCGCTTCGCCAGCCCGGTTGGGGCATACCTCCACAGCCCGGCGCCGTTGTCCCTTCACTCCCGCGCCCCTTTTACAAGGGGAACGGGAGAAGGGTTCAGCGCCATAGTGGGCTCGCTGGAGAGCCCGTGCCGCGGGACGCTCGACCCGTGGTTTGGCGGAGCCCGCTGTGCGGTAGCGGAGCTCCTACCCCCGGGACAGGCCAGGGTCGTTTCTCTGCTGAAACGACCCTCGACCGCCCGCAATGGCGTCCTCACCGGAAGTCCACCACACTATGCATAATTTCATACCCCTCTATCATGTCCCACTCCTCTTTTTGCTTAAGTAACCCACCCACCCACATACACGCATCTTTTAACCTTTCCTCTTAAGTCAACCTGGTAAAAGCACTCATTGAGTAACTGGTGCTGCCTCAGGAGCCATCATTCTCTACCATGCACCACCTGAGGGACATCTAGCAAAAAAACCAAAATAAAAATAGATCCTGTACGCCTGAAGTGTCTGTCTGTGGCTGGTGTAGAAGCTGGAAATATATGCTGCTTGCTGGTGAAGGGAAAAGAATAAGAAGACGCGTATGTTTACTGAAAGGACGCGGGTGGCGCTGTGGGTTAAACCACAGAGCCTAGGGCTTGCTGATCAGAAGGTTGGTGGTTCGAATCCCCAGATGGGGTGAGCTCCCGTTGCTCAGTCCCTGCTCCTGCCCACCTAGCAGTTCAAAAGCACGTCAAAGTGCAAGTAGATAAATAGGTACCGCTCCAGCGGGAAGGTAAACAGCGTTTCCGTGCACTGCTCTGGTTCGCCAGAAGCGGCTTAGTCATGCTGGCCACATGACCCGGAAGCTGTACGCCGGCTCCCTCGGCCAGTAAACGCGAGATGAGTGCCGCAACCCCAGAGTCGTCTGTGACTGGACCTAATGGTCAGGGGTCCCTTTACGTTTACCTATGTTTACTGATGTTTTATTATGTTGCAAATGACACCTGGATCATTATCTTAAAATGAACATCACTTTGAGGCCCTCACAAGCCAATCACGCAGGGAGCTGCAATTGTTTTTTCTGGGGCGGTTGGGTATTCGTAGGGTTGGTTGAGCAACTGGCATGTTGAAAACCTTGCAAACCACAACATGTTGAGAAAGATTTGGGAAGTGGCTTGTGGCCTGTATCCATAACACGAGAAAGCAACAACGCATTCTTGAGGCTTGACACGAGCATGCGCTGCTATTGTGGGTCTACAGTTCTCCTCTGACAGCAAAGAGGAGAATCGTAGAATCACAGAGTCCAAACCTAGCCTCAAGTCAAGAAATCCAGCACTAGGGCAGCCTTTTCTCAAAGACTGAAGGAGAGCCCCCCTTTCCCAGGTCAATGTTAAATTGCTTGGTTCATCATGAAGCCTCCCCTCACATTCAACCCAAATCTACATCTTGTAGCTTAAAGCAAACATTAGATCTAGTTTTGCATAATGGTGGTCACATTTAAAGCATATTTCATATGACTTTAACGCCCCCCCATAATTACAAGAAACCATTAAAATCGAAACAATTAAGTAGTGGGTGGACATAGCAGACGACACAGTGATTCTCCAAGCAGCTCTCTTTATTCTCAGGCTGGAACAGAACTGAACTGAAGGGCTCAGCCAGCCTGCTTATATAGTACTCAGTAACATGCAACAGTAACAACTCTCTCTAGCTACCCAATCCGTGAACGGCACTCTCAATCCTTCATTTGCATGTTGTGGACCTGAGTGAGAACTGCAGTCATGGTGGGCAGAGTGAAACTATACCGTATACACAACACCCCTAGTGGCCTAGGGTGAGAACCTCAATACATAACAGAAACAGTCAAGATTGTCAGCAAAATTACAATACGCAAAGTGCCGCAGGGTATGCAAAATTATTGTTACGAAGGTTGCGTGCCACCCCCAATCTCTGCTGAGCAGTAACAAGATTCCAGGGGGTTCAAGGAGCTCACCCAGGGTTTACGTTGGGGAAACTGGGGCACAGCAGGAGCTGGTATCTTGAAGAAATCTGGTTTATTTTGCATGTAATTTACACCTGAAGTCTTCAATGGAGGGGATGCAGATGGTGTAACGCCTGTGTCATTTTGTGGTCCTGTGTTTTTTAAGATGTGGCATCCATTTTGTATTATGCCGCACACGCCACCACAGCCATTTTGTGTAATGCCATGCCCCCATGGCAGCCATTTTGTGACTGGCATCCATGGCACTCACTCAACATTGCAAATGGGCGTAATGCGCCAAAAATGGTTGGTGACCCCTGTTGAAAGGTACGGTCAGGGGCGTAGCAAGGGGGCGGGGTGGCCAGCCCCGGGTTCCATAATGGAGGGGGTGACAAATTATCAAGGAACAATTTTGGGGGGGGGGATTTGATTTTTTTTTTTTAAATGCCTGCTCCGAAGGTCTTATCTTACTATACTAGGGATTATATAGCTATATATGAAATTTCATGCATATCGGTTAATATCTTGACCCTCCTCCACCAAAATAGCTGTTCACTTGGCTGTTTTCCTATGTCGTGAAGGCTGAAATTTCAGTTCAGTGGAGCACTTACTGTTCCCAACCCTAACCCTGTGGAAAGCCATCTAATTAGACTTTAATTTGATTTTGAGATGTTTTTAGGAGGTAATTTAATTATTGTTTGATTTTATACCAATGTTATGTATCTGATGTTAGCCACCCTGAGCCCGACTTCGGCCGGGGAGGGTGGGATATAAATAAAAGTTTTTTATTATTATTACTTGTTATTATTCCTTTGTAAGAAAATATGAAATAACGTAAAACCATTTTTGCGGGGGGGAATCAATGGGGGGGTTGACAAGAAATTTTCTGCACCTGGTACCAATTTACCTTGCTACGCCCCTGGGTAAGGTATTTCCTCCCCACAGGTTCACAATCTAACAGGCATGATCTAAAAGGAAAAGGGAACGAGGAGGAAAGAATAAAGGAAGCATTGGAGGAGCTGCTTCTTTACTGCCCAATGGATGTGGTCAGTTGGTCTCCCCCAGACCATAATATTCTTTCAGGAGGGAAGGGGGTGCAACTTCCCATTGGCCCTGGGTCAGCTGGCTGTTAGCAGAAGCCAGAGTGAGCCTCTGTTCAGCTCTCCTATCTGAGGGAGAGAGATGTATAAATGACATTTTCAGCAATAGAACACAAATCTGTCCATTTCAGTTTCACTCAAGTTTCTACTTCCTCCCCAATCCTGAGTTCGGCTCACTATATATTTCTGTATCATTTTTTAGCTCATTTTTTTAAAAAAGCTGGAAATTTCTGCATTGCTTCCAACATGCAGTTTTGTCAGCAACGTTTCCCGATGCAGTGCATCTTTGTACGTTGTTTTTAGTTATTTGCATTTTAATGCATGCTTCCACCATATATATTCATTCATTCCTGCATGCACTTTTGGGGTTGGGAAACTGCATCGCAAAATTCAACGAAGCGTGGCTTTTGAAGGACATCCGCAGTTCGTTGCACGTGTTGCTCCAGGAACCGCAAATTAGGTACCGGTAGCTTAGCATTGATAGCCAAACCAAATCCCACTCCCATCCCTAAAGAGTAGCGAAGGTGTCCTGAACTGACATTTGCTCCACATTTCGGTGGACTGGGTGACGTGGAAGTCACATGCTGTGTTAGATATTGATTCTCTCTCTCTCACCCGCCCCGTTTCAAGAGAGAGAGACAGAGAGATGCACAAATGTCCAATTGTGGCATTCCCCTACGAGAGCACCCTCACAATCCCAGCGCCCCACAATTGGACAAAGCCATCTCTCTCTATAAACCGATCCCTATTCTGCCAGTTTGCCTGCATTTAACTGCACTGTTGCATTGTTAAATGAATGAACGAGTTTAATTAATCCCTGCCAGAGGGAGAGCAGCAACTTAGGCAGCCCAAGAGCAAACAAGGTCAGCTGAAGAGCTGCGCATCAGCGATGTTTGGGGCGTGGGGGGGGGGAGATAATATCATATGCTCTTTATTTTCAGCGCGGTTTTCGCTGCTCGCCTGCGAGCGATGACCTCTTCATGAGGACACTGTAAAGCTGAGCGGCAGAGGAGCGCAGCTTCTCAGCGCACAAGATAGGTCAGTGGAACCGAGGATGCCATACGCAGCAGCAGAGCCTGGGTATTGCTGGAGGAATAATGGCCGCAGCAGAGCTAAGTTGTTGGCTTTGCAAATGTATATGCCAAAGCTTCAGTCTTTGTAACATGCCCTTTGGCTCAGAAGCAAGCTTCTTACAGGGTTTCCAGTGTCGTCGTTTTGCACCAAACGGCTGCTTCGAAAGCATTTCAGATGCAGATGAAAAACAGAAGTAAAATGGATAGCCCAAAGGCAAAACGCAATCCATAATGGGGCACATTGAGATTAGGCTTCACAACTGATATCATTTGCGGGTGGGGCAATTGTGCAGTTAAAAGTTGAGTAGGTGCTCTCGAAGAACGTAATCGCTTCCCTTCAAAATCAGATAAGGAAAATACAGCAGGAGCAGTAACCAATAAAAACAAATGAAGCAGGGCCTAAACAAGGGGTCAGCAAACTTTTTCAGCAGGGGGCCAGTCCACCGTCCTTCAGACATTGTGGGGGGCCGGACTATATTTGGAAAAAAATATATAGAATCATAGAATCCTAGAGTTGGAAGAGGCCACAAGGGCCATCCAGTCCAACCCCCTGCCAAGCAGGAAACACCATCAAAGCATTCCTGACAGATGGCTGTCAAGCCTCCGCTTAAAGACCTCCAAAGAAGGAGACTCCACCACACTCCTTGGTAGCAAATTCCACTGCCGAACAGCTCTCACTGTCAGGAAGTTCTTCCTAATGTTTAGGTGGAATCTTCTTTCTTGTAGTTTGAATCCATTGCCCCGTGTCCGCTTCTCTGGAGCAGCAGAAAACAACCTTTCTCCCTCCTCTATATGACATCCTTTTATATATTTGAACATGGCTATCATATCACCCCTTAACCTTCTCTTCTCCAGGCTAAACATACCCAGCTCCCTAAGCCGTTCCTCATAAGGCATCGTTTCCAGGCCTTTGACCATTTTGGTTGCCCTCCTCTGGACACGTTCCAGCTTGTCAGTATCCTTCTTGAACTGTGGTGCCCAGAACTGGACACAGTATTCCAGGTGAGGTCTGACCAGAGCGGAATACAGTGGTACTATTACTTCCCTTGATCTAGATGCTATACTCCTATTGATGCAGCCCAGAATTGCATTGGCTTTTTTAGCTGCTGCATCACACTGTTGACTCATGTCAAAACAAAATCAAAAATTCTTTCCAGTAGCACCTTAGAGACCAACTGAGTTTGTTCTTGGTATGAGCTTTCGTGTGCATGCACACTTCTTCAGATACACTGAAACAGAAGTCACCAGATCCTTAAATATAGTGAGGGAGTGGGGAGGGGTATTACTCAGAAGGGTGGTGGGAATGGGTGATCAGCTGATAGGTGTGGAAAACCTATTGACGACTCTTAAGTTTATGGTCTACCAAGACTCCTAGATCCTTTTCACATGTACTGCTCTCAAGCCAGGTGTCACCCATCCTGTATTTGTGCCTTTCATTTTTTTTTTTTTTTTTTGCCCAAGTGTTGTACTTTATGAACAAATTCCTATGCCCCACAAATAACCCAGAGATGCATTTTAAATAAAAGCACATATTCTACTCATCTATAAACACTGCTAATTCCTGGACATCCGCAGGCTGCATTTAGAAGGCGATTGGGCCGCATCTGGCCCCTGGGCCTTAGTTTGGGGACCCCTGCCCTAAACAATACCCAGGCTCTGAGCCAGATTGGGGATTCTATGCCACTTCTGCCCTCTCCCTGGCTGTGGTTTGCCTCTGAAGGTGCTATTTGCAGTAAATAGCAGCTTTCGGGGCAAACAGCTTTGTGGTGGAGGGGATGACTTTCAGCGGTAAACTGGCAAGAGGTTACAATCCAAATCATGAGCCATTGCTGGCCCTACTATTAGGCAGTGAGTAGCATAAGGTTACCAGATTTTTTTCCGATCAATCCGGGGACACTTATTGTTTGCTATGTACATGTGAACGCTGAGCAAGCTGTAAATCCGGGGGCTGTCCCCGGGAAACGGGGACATCTGGTAACCTTAGAGTAGCAACTGCCTCAGATGGAAGATCCCAGAGGTGAAATGATGGCATCGTTTCTAAGCTTATCTGTTGCCCTCAGGTGTAGTGAAGAACACTGTCAGACCCTCCAAGCATCCCTATTTTCCAGGGACAGTCCCAGATTTACAGAAGCCACCCCAGTTTCTGATTTGATCCCAGAATGTCCCATTTTTCCTTATGATGTCCCTATTTTCATCAGAGAAATGTTTGAGGGTATGGAGTTTTCTGAAGGCAGCTCTGTATAAGGAAGCTGTTAACTCATCTCTGCCTCAACTCTGGCCATCTCTAATTCAATTTTCATCATCTCTAACTCTGCATTAGGGTTCTCTCTTGGTTCCGCCTCTTCAGCTCTCTCATCTCCTTTAGCTTCCCTAGCTTTCCTTAGATGTGCCATTTTTCTGACAGAAAAATAAAGTCGTCTGATTCCCAACTAAACGGGTGTGTGGGTGATGAATTCAAATCACGACGCTGCAATGACAACTCCCATCTTCCCTAGCTAACAGGACCAGTGGTCAGGGATGATGGAAACTGGAGTCTCAGAACATCTGGAGGGCCGAGTTTGCCTATGCCTGCGTTAACTGTTTAATGTTTTGTTGTGGTTGTTATATATGTCAGAAACTGCCCAGAGTGACTGGAGCAACCCGGTCAAATGGGTGGGATATAAATGAAAAAAATCATCAGCATTATTATTGTGGAATACGACAGCCCTATTTTCATTGGAGAAGTGTTGGAGGGTATGGAGTTTTGCAACAACCCCCCCCCCCGAGCCAAGGAGATAACTAACTATGCAGCCTTTAGAAGATATCTGAAAGCAGCTCTGTATAAGGAAGTTGTTAACTGTTTAATGTTTTATTGTGGTTTTTATAAAAGTCAGAAGATGCCCAGTGTGGCTGGGACAACCCAGTCAAATGGGTGGGATATAAATTATAAATTCATCATCATCATCATCATCATTATGGAATTGGACATCCCTATTTTCATTGGAGAAATGTTGGAGGGTATGCACAGCCCTGACACCAGGAAGATTCAACTGCTGGTCTGGTTGGACTCTGTGTACATAGAATGGGTACAGCACCATTTTGTCCTCGGGCAATGGGCCCAGGTGTGACGCCAGCAGTTGGCCAGCTTGGGCCCTGGCTGAGGGTCCCAGGGCTTTGAAGGATCTGTCACCCGCCAAACTGTGCCAAGAGCCCCCCCACTAGGTGTATATTCCATGTCAGGGGCCCCACAATTACATTTCTCTTCAAAATAAAATTGCCCAGTTTAAGGACTCTTAAGTGTGGATAGCGTACGTGTCATTTGGCCCTTAAGTGACTACTCCTCTACTGCAGAAAAAGTCCAGTTAAGGGACTCTTACAAAACTGCTAAGAAAAATAATAAATCTTCATACTCCCACTTTTCTCCAGAAACCGTTTCCCAAAAGCAGATGAGCGCTTGCTTCATTCTGTTGCCGCTGGGCCAGTTCATGTGAGAAGTAGATGCATCGATGTTGCACTCTTGCCTGAGCAGAAACCGCAATTTCTCACAACCCCCGGTTATCGTAATGTGTTGGCTTTGCCGCCAACGTTAATGTCAGAAGCACTTGGAGCCTGTGAGATTTAGCAGGAGCAGAATGATTGGCTTTCTTTTAACAAGTATAAACGGTTGTCGGTAGAATTTTAAATATCATATATACTAATATATACTAATAGGGGAACTCCAAGTGCTGGCCATTAAATAGGCAAAATGGCATCATATAGGCGACTGGCTGACTTGGGAGAAGCCAAAGTTTTGCAGAAGTACAAGAAAATCTTTGCATTTTAAGTATCTTCTTCTTCTTTTTAATGGGCCCAAAGATGATGTACTGAATAGTTGTGGGAGGAAAAAAAATCAGAAAGCCAGAAAGGAAGGGGGTGGTGCTGTGGACTATTTGAACAGAAGCACTCCACATTATACAATATATATCAAATTCTACTTGTGTATGCTGAATTCTGCAATGGTGTGTGTGTGTGTGTTTGGTAGTGTTCCTGCCCGCTTTGCTCGCCAACCCCACCTTACCCCATGTCTCCACCAGCCCCATCTGCAAAGCCAGCCACTCTCTCCAACTGACATATCAATATCTAGGGAGACAAGACTAGTCCTATCACTACTCTGCATTATAGAACTTGCTACCCCGGGAGCAGTGATGGCCACCAACCTAGATTTAAAAGAGGACCAGACAAATTCATGGGGAGGGTATGGATGTTGATGTCTCCTAGCCATGATGGCTATACTCTTGCCTCCTTAGCTGGAGGGAGCAATATGAAATGGGAAAAGAATTAGAACACCATTTCTGAACGAATGCATACACCAAGGAAGGGCAACCAAGAGGATCAAGGGTCTGGAAACCAAGCCTGATGAGGAACAGTTGAGGGAGTTGAATATTATTTAGCCTGGAGAAGAGGACTAAGAGGAGATATGATGTTGTTGTTGTTCAGTCGTTTAGTCGTGTCCGACTCTTTGTGACCCCATGGACCAGAGCACGCCAGGCACTCCTGTCTTCCACTGCCTCCCACAGTTTGGTCAGACTCATGTTGGTAGCTTCGAGAACACTGTCCAACCATCTCGTCCTCTGTCGTCCCCTTCTCCTTGTGCCCTCCATCTTTCCCAACCCATCTTCAAATATCTCAAGGGCTGCCACATGGAAGATGGAAGATGCCTGTTTTCTCCTGCTCTGGAGGGTAGGATTGAAAGGAGATACAAGATACAAGAAAGGAGATTCCGACTAAACAGTTCAAGAAGGATACTGACAAGCTGGAACATGTCCAGAGGAAGGCGACCAAAATGGTCAAAGGCTTGGAAATGATGCCTTATGAAGAACAGCTTAGGGAGCTGGGTAAGTTTAGCCTGGAGAAGAGAAGATTAAGGGGTGATATGATAGCCATGTTCAAATATATAAAAGGATGTCATATCTATATCTATCTATATCTATCTATCTATCTATCTATCTATATCTATCTATAAGGATGTCATATAGAGGAGGGAGAAAGGTTGTTTTCTGCTGCTCCAGAGAAGCGGACATGGAGCAATGGATTCAAACTACAAGAAAGAAGATTCCACCTAAACATTAGGAAGAACTTCCTGACAGTAAGAGCTGTTTGACAGTGGAATTTGCTGCCAAGGAGTGTGGTGGAGTCTCCTTCTTTGGAGGTCTTTAAGCGGAGGCTTGACAGCCATCTGTCAGGAATGCTTTGATGGTGTTTCCTGCTTGGCAGGGGGTTGGACTGGATGGCCCTTGTGGTCTCTTCCAACTCTATGATTCTATGATCTGGAAGGGCTTTCTGACAGTAAGAGCTGTTCGAGTGTGGACAGACTCCCTCGGGAGGTGGTGGACTCTCCTTTCTTGGAGGTTTTTAAGCAGAGGTTGCATGGCCATCTGTCATGAATGGTCTAGTAGAGATTTCTGCATTGCAGAGGGTTGGATATGACCCTTGGGGCCCCTTCCAATTCTACAGTTCTATAGTTCTATGCATATTCCCTGGATATTGACCATGCTGGTTGGGGCTGATGGAAGTTGGAGACCAAATTCTTGGAGGGTCACAGCTTCCTCATCCCCACCTTGGATTCTTTATAATTATCCAGGTTTCGCAGTTCCTGGTTACAATGAGGAATCAGTGCTTAACAACGGGAGGGCTGGTTGGTTGATGCCATGCTTCTTATAACTTTGGAAATAGTAAATAAAATTGGAACTGAAAATAGGGGGAAAGAATTCTCATGGGCTAGAAACTTGGGTTTTAAAATGAGATTCTCAAGATGCTGAATATCATATTCAGTCAATGCTTTTTTTCTTTAAAAAAAAGTTTAGGGGTACTCTCATTTTGACTCAATAAAATCACCATTTTATAGTTCAAATCAGGAAAAAATAAATACAGCCAATGGACAAAAGTACAAAGATTCACAGAATGTTTAGGGGTATGCATACCCCTGCGCCCCCCCCCAGAAAAAAGCACTGGATTCAGTGTTTGCATGGTGCCTACCTCACAGGGTTGGTGTGCAGTTAAACTGGGGAAGGAGGGAGAACCATGTATCCCACTTTGAGCTTCTTGGAAGAAAGGAGGGATATAAATGTAATAAAAAACAAACAAAAGGTGCCAAAACCAGAAAGGCCCTCAACCCAATTATGGAACGCTTTCCTCACAATGGAGCTGCTTTTCTGGTGTATAGACATCTTTTTATTTTTTATTCACTCACACATTTTACTGGTTTGGGCTGAATAAACAAAAATGTCCTATTTTGGTGCCTTTCTGGTGTTTGCTTTTTATTCCGCTTTATTTATACAGTTGTTAGCTGGTTCCTTGCTGTCTTTAAGCAACGTTTTTTTTTCAAAGCTGTCTTGAGAATTTTGATTTAAAAGCCAGTTAGAGCTTATTTAAGCAAAGAGGCAAACCAACAAACAGTGCCATTGATGCCTTTTTTTTTTTTTTTTTTTTGTAAGTCAGAGGCAAAGGTCCCTTCACTTTTAGAAAGGGCTCTGGGCCGTAGCCGGTGGAAGCAGCATTTTTACTGTGAATAAACCTATAATTTTTCCGCTTTGCTGGAAGCAGAAAATGACTAGGCTGTCTTGACAAGACAAACTGGTGAGGGTGGGGACAAAGAGAATATCTGGAGCTGTTTTCGGTCTTTGTTGCTGTTTTGTCTTGAGAAAGAAAAAGAAAACCTCAGTCTTAAAATAAGAGGATAAACTGAGGAGTCATTTTATGGCTTGATTCTGGATTTTGCAAATGCTAAGTTGCTAACAGCAAGCAAGGAACGGAGCAGAGTACAGAAGTAGGTTTGTTCACTTCGTTTTGGATGACGGCCTAAACAACCCTTTGGGCCAGTGGGCACACTTGAAATTTTTGGAAGGTGACTTAGGTTCCAGTCACAAAATGGCTGCTGGGTGTGTGTGGGTGTGGGTGTGTGTGGCAAAACACAAAATGGCTGCTACATCTGAAAGAGCAGAAAACACAAAATGGTGGTGATGTGCCCCTCCCATCAAGGGAAAAATGGCACCCATATCAGCTGCTGCCACACTTGCTCACACAGAAAAAAGCTCTTTGCACCTCTCCTCTGTTCAGAATGAGTGTCCAACCCTGAAATGTGGGCATGTTTAAAGGTACATGTTCAGTTTATTTATTTATTATATTTATATAATGTAGGGTCTATGTAAAGTAGGGATGCCGTATTTCAAAAAGTGAAAATCCAGACATGAAACTTTTGTCTTTGTTTTGCCCAAAGTTGTTGAGCTTTTATTTATTTATTTTTTTGCAAAATCTTTAATAATGATGATGGTGGTGGTGATCTGGCTGGGTTCCCCCAGCCACTCTTGGTGACTTCCAACAAAATATTAAAATACAATAACAAAATATTAAAATGCAATACAAAAAAACGAAATGAAGTTCAGCTATTTTTAAGGAAATCCGCCAAAACCTACACTTCCAACATGGGTTGGCATATATCTGGATTTTCCTGGACATTTCAGTGATTTTTGCCTGGACACTGTTGAGAGCAAGTGTGGTGTAGTGGTTAAGAGTGGTAAGACTCATCATAATTTGGTGAACCGGGTTTGATTCCCTGCTCCTCCACATGCAGCTGCTGGGTGACCTTGGGCTAGTCACACTTCTCTGAAGTCTCTCAGCCCCACTCACCTCACAGAGTGTTTGTTGTGGGGAGGAAGGGAAAGGAGAATGTTAGCCGCTTTGAGACTCCTTCGGGTAGTGAAAAGCGGGATATCAAATCCAAACTCTTCTTCTTCTTCTTCTTCTTCTTCTTCTTCTTCTTCTTCTTCTTCTTCTTCTTCTTCCAACAGCTGAATCCTGGCTATGGAAAATTCTAGAGACGTATGGCAACCCTATAGAATGCTACCTTTTCCTCCAAGGAATTCCAGGTGGCATACATGGTTCTCTGCCCCCATTTTTAACCTCACAACAACCCTGAGGCATGGGTTTAACCGGGGGGGGGGGAGGAAGGGGCAGCTGCCCCCCCATCAATAAAAATCAACACAAATGTTCCCCCCCCTAACAAAAATCCTGGCTATGCCCATGCTGAGTGGTGTGCAATGCTTATTGCTTAGCCCATGAAAAACAGCAACTGAGCAGGAAGAACAAACATTCTCTCATGCCTTGTGGATTTCTGACATGATATCTACTGAAGATTTTTGCAGGGCGTCCTGCTGGCAACGCCCGGTTTAGAATCTAGAGATCTTTCACAGGCAGAAACACAACAGACCTAGCATTTCCCAGCATGGAGATGTGACAGAAATCTCTTTAATGTCCGCACATTGTGCAAAGGCATCAGTACTGTCTGAGATGAGTACTGTTGTGGAGTCGGGAGGCGGCTATTGAACGTCAGCCCTCATATCTTTTATACTTCGCTTGGTCAATAGCAATTAAAAAGTGGTGTGCAAGCTTTTTGGTTAGACAGGTCTCAACAGCAGGCTAAATGTGTACCCAGAGGACGAATCTGCAACATACGCTTACAGGTCGACTTTGACCAGATTCTAACAGCCAAATCTATAGACAAATGGCAGGAGGTGTTGTTGTTCAGTCGTTCAGTCATGTCTGACTCTTCGTGACCCCATGGACCAAATATATAAAAGGAGTCACGCCAGGCACCTGATCTTCCACTGCCTCCCGCAGTTTGGCCAAACTCAGGTCTTTGCTTAGTCGCTTCGAGGGGGTTGGACTGGACACTGTCTATGATTCAACCATCTCATCCTCTGTCGTCCCCTTCTCCTTGTGCCCTCCATCTTTCCCAACATCAGGGTCTTTTCCAGGGAGTCTTCTCTTCTCATGAGGTGGCCAAAGTATTGGAGCCTCAACTTCAGGATCTGTCCTTCCAGTGAGCACTCAGGGCTGATTTCTTTAAGGATGGATAAGTTTGATCTTCTTGCAGTCCATGGGACTCTCAAGAGTCTCCTCCAGCACCATAATTCAAAAGCATCAATTCTTCGGCGATCAGTCTTCTTTATGGTCCAGCTCTCACTTCCATACATTACTACTGGGAAAACCATAGCTTTAACTATACGGACCTTTGTCGGCAAGGTGATGTCTCTGCTTTTTAAGATGCTGTCTAGGTTTGTCATTGCTTTCCTCCCAAGAAGCAGGCGTCTTTTAATTTCGTGACTGCTGTCACCATCTGCAGTGATCATGGAGCCCAAGAAAGTAAAATCTCTCACTGCCTCCATTTCTTCCCCTTCTATTTGCCAGGAGGTGATGGGACCAGTGGCCATGATCTTAGTTTTTTTGATGTTGAGCTTCAGACCATATTTTGCGCTCTCCTCTTTCACCCTCATTAAAAGGTTCTTTAATTCCTCCTCACTTTCTGCCATCAAGGTTGTGTCATCAGCATATCTGAGGTTGTTGATATTTCTTCCAGCAATCTTAATTCCGGCTTGGGATTCATCCAGTCCAACCTTTCGCATGATGGCAGGAGGTATTGAAACCTTAATTAGATTTTTCTCATGGCCAGCAATAGCTGGCTTTTCCTGGCACTCAGTGTACAGAATTGAGACGTGTCCAAGCGAAACAATGAGCTTCATTAATCTTCCAGAGCTTCCTAGTCTTCAGGTCGACATGCCCCAAGATCACTTGCACAGCCAAAACCTAACGCCATGTGACACATAGGCTCAGCTGGCATGGTTATAGTGGTTAACTAGTAGCTGGCAAGTCCCCAGTTGAAACCTGAAAGCAAACTGGCAACCAATCTGTGCAGTCCTGTTAAGACATAGTTTTGGCTTATTTTGTCATGTAAACCAGTCAGCAGAGATGTAGAAATCTGCATCTGTTGGATTACAGCCTGCTGGCTTACCACCTGTTCCTTATGCAGTTCCTTTTCAAGTTAATAAACAACACAACTTGTTTCTCTCTTTTATATGTTTGTTTGCCTAGCCCACAGACTGCAATAAGGCAAGTGACAAAAGGTCGTTTTCTTACCATCTCACACAATGCCTTCCTTATCCCGAACCTCTTCAGGTGCCAAGCATAATAGCCTGCCATGGAATTATGAAAACAAACAGGAATCCTGTTTTGGGGCACCAATAACGCCAAATATTTTTAGTCTTCCCTACAAAAATGCAATTGGGGCTTTTACAGTGGTACTATCAGGGTAGCACTTGCAGAACCAGGTTGCTGCATTTTGCAATAAAACAGAGCCCCTGCTTCCTGCTGGAAGATCATATAGTCTAGATTCTAAAATTATCTAAATGCACCAGCGGGCCTTTTAGTTTCTGAATAAACCACAAGGAGAGAGGGAGGAAGACTGTGGTTTCTCCACGGTTTGGAGAAGCAGGTAGAGCGAAAGATGCTTTTTCTCCTGTAATAGTAGAACTCAGCCCAACACAGATAGTACTTATTTGGCAGAAAGAGAAACAAATGCAAATACTTTTCCAGTTCTTAAAGCCCTTGGGAAACCTGCAAGCAGGATCTCAGTGAAACAGCACATTTCCCCACTTGTTTTTCACAGCTACTGGCATTTTGAAGCATACTGCTTCTGGCAGAGAAGGTAGAACATATTCATTGCGGCTAGCATTCATGGACAGCCCTTATCCTCCATGGGCTTGTCTCACCCTGATGGTAACTAAATTAGATGGTTCTAAAGGGAGATTGGATAAATTCATGGGAAAGAGCCTTGAGCTGTTTAGCAGAGCGAGTGTGAGCCTTGGGCTGTGAGGTTCCAATCCTGGCTCAGCTTAGTTGGTGGAGATGGGCAAGCAACGCTCAGCCTGACTAACCTCACAGGGTTATTGGGGAATGAAAATGGATAAACTCTTGTATGCTATTCTGATCTCCTTTAGACCAGCCTTGGGCCCTCCTGATGTTTTGGACTTCAGTTCCCATCATGCAGCATGCCCAATGGGAGTTGTAGTCCAGTAATATCTGGAATGTACCAGGTTGAGGAAAGCTGGCATAGACCAAAGGGCAGAGTAGATATGCAATGATAAAGGGCAGGGCAAACAGATAAGGGGGGGGCATTTAGTTGCCCTCACCATTCCTTCCCAAGGGCAAGTGCAGTTATCTATGAGAGTGATGTCATCAGTTTACCGAAGTTGAGAAAATTTGCAATAGAGCTTTGGTTGCATCTTTAAGTGTTTTTCTTTTTTTTTCTTTCAAGGCTGGCAAGGTAGCGCAAAGGTTTATTTTTGTGCTTTTGGGTATTTTAATCGATGCAGCCTTCCTGGAACTGCCTGCCTGGAGGGTTGAGACAAAAGTCTACATCTATCAATCAATAATAATAAAAAATTAAGAACAAGAACTAAGATTTGGGGGCCTGAGAGAGGTGGTCCCTTTGGGTTTTGGTTTTGGTTGCATAAAGTGCTCTGGAGCCTTTCAGTTGCTCCACTGAAAGGTTAAGTGTCTTGTGAGAATAGCAACAGGATTTCCATACATGCCCTTGAACGCCCTTCTACAGAACCAGCTCCCTGGCAAATGTGGAAACAGCTGTTCAAGGCAGGGGCGTAGCAAGATAAATTGGTACCCGGGGGCAAAAAAAAAATTTTCACCCCCCCCCAGGCATGGGAAGGTCAGGTGGTACCCAGTGCGGAAAATTTCTTGTCAACCCCCCCATTGATTCCCCCCCCCAAAAATGGTTTTACGTTATTTCATATTTTCTTACAAAGGAATAATAACAAGTAATAATAATAATAAAAACTTTTATTTAGGGTGGCTAACATCCCAGTGTTTTTCAACCTTTTTTGGCAAAGGCACCTTGTTTCATGAAAAAAATCATGAGGCACACCACCATTAGAAAAGTTAAAAAAATTAACTCTGGCCTATATTGCTCAGGGTGGCTAACATCAGATACATAACATTGGTATAAAATCAAACAATAATTAAATTACCTCCTAAAAACATCTCAAAATCAAATTAAAGTCTAATTAGATGGCTTTCCACAGGGTTAGGGTTGGGAACAGTAAGTGCTCCACTGAACTGAAATTTCAGCCTTCACGACATAGGAAAACAGCCAAGTGAACAGCTATTTTGGTGGAGGAGGGTCAAGATATTAACCGATATGCATGAAATTTCATATATAGCTATATAATCCCTAGTATAGTAAGATAAGACCTTCGGAGCAGGCATTTTAAAAAAAAAAATTCAAAATTTTTTTCAAAAAAAATTGTTCCTTGATAATTTGTCACCCCCTCCATTATGGAACACGGGGCGGATCACCCTCCCCTTGCTACGCCCCTGGTTCAAGGTGCTCACATTAGTGCTTAAAGCCCTAAACGACCTAGGCCATAAATACCTGAAAGACACCTCTCTCCTTCCCCTGAAGACTCTCCAGGGTGTTAGGAAAGTGGGGAGGGGGGGGCTCTTGTTAGTTCCACTTCCCTCAGGTGTTTAGGGTGATCGTGGCAGTCCAGGAAAGGGCATTTTCTGAGGCAGCCCCTATGTTGCGGAATTCCCTCCCCACAGAGGTGCGTCTGGAAACCAAGCCTTATTAGGAATGGTTGAAGGAGCTGGGATTGTTTAGTCTCCCTCGGGTGGTGGCGGGTGGGCTTGGAGGTTTGGATGTTGGAAAGAGGAGGCTGAAAAGAGATAGGTCCCTTCCAATGCTACAATTCTATAATTCTAGCCTTGGCAAACGCTTCCACCCCTGGCATATCGTGTGTTTTCAGGGCACGACCACGGGCTGTCATACCCTGCGGCCTGCTGGTGAAGTGCGAGCAATAAGTCTAACAGCAACAACAACTGCTGCTATTTCTCATCTTCTTCCTCCAAACTTGTTTTCTCGTGGAAGGTTTAATGTTCTGGCCCACCCTATTAGGTAAACCACAGAGCCTAGGGCTTGCTGATCAGACTTGCGACGGGGTGAGCTCCCGTTGCTCGGGCTCCTCCCAGCACTCAAAGTGCTACCGCTCTGGCGGGAAGGTAAACGGCGTTTCCGTGCGCTGCTCTGGTTCGCCAGAAGCAGCTTAGTCATGCTGGCCACATGACCCGGAAAGCCATAACACAAGATCAGAGTCGGAACGACTGGCATGGTCAGGGGTCCCTTTACTTTACCTAATATTTTAAATGCTTTGGGTTTTGAATTTTAACATGGCTGCAACTCTCTCCAGGGCATGCTGTTGAGGGATGGGTGATGACGACAACAACAACACCAACAACAGAACAAGGCAGCATTCCCCGAATTCAACAAACTAGATAAAAACATGCCAATTCCACTTGACACGTGCTTAAAAGCGATGTCTGTCACACACACCCCTTCAAAAACCAATTCAGCCTCTGCCTCACTTATGTAATGATGGCTCAGGAGGCATTAAAAGCAGGCGCGATGTGTTAGTGGAAAGAGTTAAAAGCCCCAGCAAAGGGCTTGTCCTCAAATCCCCCCAAGAGGACTGTAATGAAAATTCCCATTCGTACTGTAGCTGGGCAGAGAGGGAGTGGCCAGGGCTTCCACCGGAAATGAAGTTCGTTCAATACTGATAAGTATCCCAGCTGGGCTCACCTCAGATGACCCTTCATAGCAGGCAGGGGCTCTGATTGGGCAAGGGAGCTGCTGTGCTGTCCATGTTTGAACTCCCCTCAGCTGGCCTTAAACAGCTGCACAGGAAACAGCCAAACCAATGGGAAATAATATTTTGCTCGTGAATGACTTTGTCAGATTGGCTGAGCGTTGAGGATAAGGTGGGCATGTCATGTACCCCTTCTTTACAGAGGGCAGTCTTCTGCTTCGAGGTGCCCTCCGTTTGAAGGAGTGCCTGGTCCAAACCCAGTTTAAAGACAAAGGAAATTAAGAAGTGAGAGGGGGGCCACATTCTCACCCGACGTTTAAAGAAGCATGATACCAGTTGTAATAATAATATTATAAACATTTATTACTTATACCCTGCCCATCTGACTGGGTTGCCCCAGCCATTCTGGGCGGCTTCCAGCAGAATGTAAAAAACACAGCGAAACATCGGACTTTAAGAACTTCCTAATACAGGGCTGCCTTAAGATGTCCATGGAAGGTCGCATAATTGTTTATCTCCTTGACATTGGATAGGAAGGCATTCCAAAGGGCAGGTGCCACTACCGAAAAGGCCCTCTGCCTGTTTCCCTGTAGCTTCATTTCTTACAATGTGGGAACCACCAGAAGACACTCTGAGCTGGACCTCAATGCCTGGGCTGGACAATGGGGGTGGAGATGCTCCTTCAGGTATACAGAGTCAAGGCCGAAAGGTCAGCACCAACACTTTGAATTGCGCTCAGAAACACAGAATCACAGAATTGTAGAGTTGGAAGCGACCACGGGGATCATCGAGCCCAACCCCCTGGAATGTAGGAATCTTTTGCCCAACTTGGGGCTCATACCCACAACCCTGAGATTAAGACATCCTGCAAGCCAATGTAGGCCTTTTAGGACCGATGTTATACGGCTCAAACATTCATGGCTTTCCCCAGATAATTCTGAAAGCTGTCGTTTGTTAAGGGTGCTGAGAGTTCTCAGGAGACCCCTATTTTACTCACAGAGCTACAATTCCTATAGTTCCCTGGGAACAGAGAGTAACTGCTAAACCACTATGAGGATGGAGTGCAGACTAGCATTATCAACCAGAACCCCACATATTTGTTATTATGTTTCTTGGCAATGTTATATTTCTTCTTCAGTATAAGGTCTCAGGGTGGGTTACTACAATGTAAAAATACAATATCAAAATCAGTTAATATAATTTACGTCAGAAGAATAGGGCGGATCCTAAGAACACGCATCTAAAATGTATCTCAAAAAAAAAATCACTATATCAGTAGTTTTGACATTGAGTTCTAGGAAACTCCGGTGGTGGAGTAGAAACTTACTGGGGACTTTCCACTGAGGTCAGCAATGAGTGTATAAGTTTCCCTGAACATGTCACAAAATAAGCAACATGCTTACAAAATACGCTGGTTATCTGCAGAAGTCCGAATGCGATAAGTGCTTTGTGGGATGAGACCAAAGAGGCATTTGCATCCAGCAATTCGCTTCTTACAGCGTGGCTGTTCACATGCCAACCCCCCCCCCCCCGGAAGCTTGGAAGTGGGGCACGGAGGCAAGCAAAAGCTTGCCTCTGTTAACAGCAACTGGTATCCGGAGGAATGATGCCAATCAGCACTGAGGTTGTCTTTATCTCATAAGCGCGAATATTATCTTGATTAATCATCTACAGAAGAAACGCTTCGTTTACTTTACAACCCTCAGGGGTGGCCCATGGACAGCAGTCTAGACCGAGCAAGCCAGGAGCTGGGAGTCAGGACCCAAGGGCAAACTAGAGAAGTGGCAAGGTGGGAGTCACAACTGAAGAGCCGCCGGAACCCAAGGATAAGCTAGGAATCGGGTACAAGACCAGCAACGTCTAAGCTCAGGTAAGACTTGCTTAAGTCAGGCTCACTTGGAAAAGGATGTTCTTATGTACTTCCTCTGGTCCAGGAGGAGCCAATGTCCAGTCAGTGGATGGAGCCAGGCCAAACCAGGAAAGAGTCTTCTACAAGAAGCTGCAGTAATGATCCTCCACCACATGGGGCAGTGGTCAGCAGATTGTGACAATGGCAAGCCTTTGTTGATTGTAAGTCGCTTTGAACCTCTTTCAGAAGAGAAAGGTGAAATCGATCCAAATCAACCAATCATGGGACTGGAACATGGCATTTGAAACAAGCTTTCTAAAAGGAGTAATAACATTATAGCCTAGAGGTGGCAGTGCCAGGGTCTCTCCTATGCAAAGCCTATGTAATAATAGTTAAAAGGGGTCCTTCTCCCGGAGGGAGCCCAGACCTCCGGCAGAGCACAATTGGAAGCCTTTACCGGCTAGTAAAATGACAGAGACCAGACCAGAATTCTAGTGAAAAGCAAGGCGGCTAGTTAAGCCTGATGTTTATTAAAAGCTATTGCAACAGGGTGCTCCCCACACATACAGGAGGGGGGAGGAGGGACCCAGAGTCATGTGTGCAAGCCCTTATATAGACATTTTAAATTGCCCGTCCTGGAGTCCAATACCAGCCCCAGAAACATCATACATACACCACAGAGGGGGTATAGCCCTAGACCATCTCCCCAGACACACCATACCTACATCACAGAAAAGGTGGTCTACAACAGAAATCTGAGTGCTTTGTTTATCTCCTGTCTGGCAAGTTACCTGATTGCATTATCTGGGTTTTGGCCACTCTTTTGTTATTATAACTACTTAATTCCTGAATCTAGGTCACAGGTCACAGGCTCACACCCTGTTCATATCTTGAATGTGCCCTTAAGACAGGATTTGTGAGGACAGGATTTGTGAGGAAAGAGACAATGGGGAGGTTTCCCACTTTGACCTTGCAGAGAAATATTTGAGGTCAATTTGTTCAGGACCTAATCTGTGGGGTTTCAGACATGTGGTTTATATATACAGTTATGAACATTTGTATTTGGGAGAAAAGCAATGACAAACCTAGACAGCATCTTAAAAAGCAAAGACATCACCTTGCCGACAAAGGTCCATATAGTTAAAGCTATGGTTTTCCCAGTAGTAATGTATGGAAGTGAGAGCTGGACCATAAAGAAGGCTGATCGCTGAAGAATTGATGCTTTTGAATTATGGTGCTGGAGGAGACTCTTGAGAGTCTCATGGACTGCAAGAAGATCAAACCTCTGGAACATGTCCAGAAGAGGGCAATCAAAATGGTCAAAGGCCTGGAAACAATGCCTTATGAGGAACGGCTTAGGGAGCTGGGTATGTTTAGCCTGGAGAAGAGAAGGTTAAGGGGTGATATGATAGCCATGTTCAAATATATAAAAGGATGTCATATAGAGGAGGGTGAAAGGTTGTTTTCTGCTGCTCCAGAGAAGCGGACACGGAGCAATGGATTCAAACTACAAGAAAGAAGATTCCACCTAAACATTAGGAAGAACTTCCTGACAGTGAGAGCTGTTCGGCAGTGGAATTTGCTACCAAGGAGTGTGGTGGAGTCTCCTTCTTTGGAGGTCTTTAAGCAGAGGCTTGACAGCCATCTGTCAGGAATGCTTTGATGGTGTTTCCTGCTTGGCAGGGGGTTGGACTGGATGGCCCTTGTGGTCTCTTCCAACTCTATGATTCTATCCATTCTTAAAGAAATCAGCCCTGAGTGCTCACTAGAAGGACAGATCCTGAAGTTGAGGCTCCAGTACTTTGGCCACCTCATGAGAAGAGAAGACTCCCTAGAAAAGACCCTGATGTTGGGAAAGATGGAGGGCACAAGGAGAAGGGGACGACAGAGGATGAGATGGTTGGACAGTGTTCTCGAAGCTACTAACATGAGTTTGGCCAAACTGCGAGAGGCAGTGAAGGATAGGCGTGCCTGGCATGCTCTGGTCCATGGGGTCACGAAGAGTCGGACACGACTGAACAACTGAACAACAACTCACTCACTCTCTCTCTCTCTCTCTCTATATATATATATATATGACCTTAAAATTCTTATAACACCTATAAGGAGGAGAAGGAAAATCTGTTTGCATTCGCTGAGTTCTTGGCCTTCCAGTTCACTAGTTACATTGGTTAGACATAAGAGGCAAGCAGGAACATCGCTATGGAGAGATGAAGTTGGGAAAGCAACTGCTTGCACCAGAACTGCCACGGCTTACTTGCATTTCTGTGGTTTTTCAGGCTGTTGGCATCACCTGCAGAGCCCCATCTAGGAATCTGAGGAATGTAGTCAATTTCCCCAGTTAATGCAACATTTCATCAAGTGTTGCTAATCGAGAAATCTTTCATATGCTGGAAGGCACAGAGCTACTATAAAGAGATGCAGCAGGTGCATTTTCAACCATGTCAGCAGCAGAACCTTGGGTGGGGCACAGTAAGCGTCGCACGACTGGGAAGTGTTGGGAACCTGTCAATGGGCTGGGGTGTTATTGTGGGTGCACTCTGCAACATGACCTTGACCCAATAACAGTGCATGAGGGGTGGATTTTATTCTGCTTTAGCCTGCCCTGCTCTGTTGCCTCAATGATGCCACATTATTGCTGTCCAGAGAGGCTATAGTGCAGGGGTCAGCAAACCTTTTCAGCAGGGGGCCGGTCCACTGTCCCTCAGACCTTGTGGGGGGCCAGACTATATTTTGAAAAAAATATGAACGAATTCCTATGCCCACAAATAACCCAGAGATGCATTTTAAATAAAAGCACACATTCTACTCATGTAAAAACACCAGGCAGGCCCACAAATAACCCAGAGATGCATTTTAAATAAAAGCACACATTCTACTCATGTAAAAACACCAGGCAGGCCCCACAAATAACCCAGAGATGCATTTTAAATAAAAGCACACATTCTACTCATGTAAAAACACCAGGCAGGCCCCACAAATAACCCAGAGATGCATTTTAAATAAAAGCACACATTCTACTCATGTAAAAACACCAGGCAGGCCCCACAAATAACCCAGAGATGCATTTTAAATAAAAGCACACATTCTACTCATGTAAAAACACCAGGCAGGCCCCACAAATAACCCAGAGATGCATTTTAAATAAAAGCACACATTCTGCTCATGTAAAAACACCAGGCAGGCCCCACAAATAACCCAGAGATGCATTTTAAATAAAAGGACACATTCTACTCATGTAAAAACACACTGATTCCTAGACTGTCTGTGGGCTGGGTCGAGAAGGCAATTGGGCCGCATCCGGCCCCCGGGCGTTAGTTTGGTGACCCCTGCTATAGTGCAACCCAAAAAAGGGGGCCCCCACAAAAATAAACCAGAGCATTGGTGGTCTCAACATTTACAGGATTTCACCAGGACGTTACTGGATATACAGTACACTGATTGGAAATGAAGCAGTGTGATTGCCCCAATTGTTTGGCAGGAGCAAATAACATTGAGAGTGGGATTGCCTCAATTGCATCATGGACACAGATAATCATGGATGTGAAATAAAAACAATGTCTGGAGGAGCACAGACAGTAACAGACCCTCAAGCATGCAGAGTGTTTGCCTAGGAAGAAAAGAGCATTTGTAACTAAATTATCTGGTGGTTCATACATAACCTGTAATAGCCATTTGGGAGCATGGTGGTGGAAGAGAAAACATTCTCATTATTATTATTATTATTATTATTATTATTATTATTATTATTATTCCCACCATTATGCCTTTCCTGGAGGACATTCTTCTTGCCCCAAGTAACCAGCAACATGGCTATTTCTAAGCGATCTTCAGCTCTGAGCAAGTGGACCCAGGTGGGGTGGGTAAATGATCTACTCCAAATCCAATTATCATCTTTTTGTCTTCAGGAAATATTTGCACACAAAGCAGAACTGGATGGGACCCGCTTGATCAAAGGAAAGTGCTACAATGGGTGCTAAGTGGGTTGAAATTGCATTTCAAGCTAGCTGTCAGGGCCTCTTAGGCTAACACAGGCTGAGCAAACAATATAGACACCCTTGGCAGCCAGAGATGGCCCGTTGGGTTAATGTGTTGAAAGGAAATCAAGAACATTTTACAAACATTTCCGTATCTAATGCAAACATATGTCTGTCTCTCCATCCCAACAAGCTTAAATGCACCAAGAGTATACGATGAGGAGCCCTTCTTGGATCAGATCCAAAAGTCCACCTAGGCATCAGCTTTCCTTCCCACAGCGCCAAACCAGATGTGTCCAGGAAACTCAGAAGCTGGTTT
This sequence comes from Lacerta viridis, assembly GCA_900245905.1. Lineage (NCBI taxonomy): Eukaryota > Metazoa > Chordata > Lepidosauria > Squamata > Lacertidae > Lacerta > Lacerta viridis. The sequence continues at coordinate 427,325 of OFHU01004260.1, read as the reverse complement.
GTTGAAGGCAACAGACCTACTCTATTTGCTCCAACGCTACTGGTACTCAAAGGTAAAAGTGGGGCATGTTGATGTGCCATCTTCCTGCATCCCAGTCCACATCACTGGGGCTGGGATAGGTGTGTCCAAGAATCTTTCGTCACAGGGTAGCCCTGTGTTGAGGGTAGAAAGTCAGCCACATAGATGGAGAGCTCATGATGTCATCAAAGCAGTGTCCTTCGCTCTGGGGGACCATCACCTCTGCATGGTCAGGTTGCGGGGACTGGCAGCACACGTGGCTCGGGTCCCCAGAGAGCAAAATAATCCGATTCTTTCTGCAACCAAGGCAGCTGGAATGGTATATGCGCCAAAATGCAGGGAGGGTTCAGTACCAACGAAGGGAGAAACAGCAGATGAAACTGAAGGAGTATAGAATAAGAGACCAGGAACAAAGAGTATTTAAAGAAGAGTGGGGAAATGTTTGTAGAATATTTAAAGAATCATTGTACACATTGTACACAAATTAAAACATTAGCAGGACATGAAAAAGAATTAATATGGAGTAATTAGAATGTGCAGCTGGCAGGGTCTTCTTAGTGGTGGCTCCCCCTCTGTGGAATGCCCTCCCTGGGGAGGAGCGTCTGTCTCCCTCACCACTGAATTTCAGGAGAACTTTGGAGACATTTCTCTTTACCCAGGTATTTGATGACTGATAGATACTGCCCATGGCAACCCTGAACTTAGTAACTGCCAAGATATGTGATTCGTTTTGTAAGAAGGAATGTTTCAAGATGGCTTTTAACTGTCCTCAAATGTTTTCTGATGGTTTGTCAATGTTTCATTTGGTTTAAATTCTTTTAAATATGTTTCGCTTTGTTTTAGGTTGCAATGTGGCGGGTGGCAGGTGGGGAATTACTAAACATCAGTTGCTATTATGAAACTTATCAATTGAGCCATGCTGTCTGTTTGATTTCTGAACATGAGGATATGTGATGGGTCAGATTAGAAAAGAAAGAGGTGGATTATTGGTTTTTTTTTCCTTTTTAAAAAAACGTATGATTCATTCTTCGCAATGGATATAGAATCTGTTTTGATGCTTTCTGCTCTGGGCTCCTTTGGGAGCAGTGGTGGGATCCAAGTATAATAACTAATAAATAAATTTGTATCACCAGTGGAAAGAAACCTTGAATCTTTTCAACTATTGCAAGCAAAGAACTGTCCTGTACGAATGGATGCATATGAATGATGCTCTTGGCCAGGCTTCCTCAACCTCGGCCCTCCAGATGTTTTGAGACTACAATTCCCATCATCCCTGACCACTGGTCCTGCTAGCTAGGGATCATGGGAGTTGTAGGCCAAAAACATCTGGAGGGCTGAGGTTGAGGAAGCCTGCTCTTGGCATACCCTCCAAGTGTCCCTATATTTCAGGAAGAATCCCAGGTTTACCGAAGCCATCCCAGTTTCTGATTTGATCCTGGAATGTCCCACTTTCCCATAGGACACCCCCGTTTTCATCAGATAAATATTGGAGGGTAGGGTAGGATATCCCTATTTTCATCAGAGAAGTGTTGGAGGGCATGCAGTTATGCAACCTTCAGGCCAATGAGATAAGTAACTATACAACCTTTAGAAGACATCTGACAGCAACCTATGTTTTTATGTATGTTGGAAGTCTCCAAGAGTGGCTGGGTCAACCCAGTCAGATGGATAGGGTATAAATAATAAAATTATTAATATGGAATAGGATGTCCCTATCTTCATCGGAGAAATGTTGGAGGGTATGGAGTTGTCTATTAATTTACCTAACACAATGTTACCTTTCCTGATCTTGGGCAGGCTCTCCTCCTTGGTAACAACACAATGTTCTGTATAGGCAAGTCACATTGCAGAGGTGAAGAATCCCAACAGCTCCCTTTATTTCCCTTTGCATAAGAGCCCAGCACAGTATCTGGCTTAGTTCAATCACAAGAGTCCTCAAGGAGCTTTGCAGAAACCCATTTACAAACAAACAAACAAACCTACTCGCCGTCCTCATCTGACCTGCCATCATCTTGGCCCTAATTGAGGTGTTCCCTCTTGCATCCCAAAAATAACAGCCCTTCTTGAATTGTGCTCTGCCAACTGCTGGGCAAAAATTGGACCCTTGCCAAATCGGTGTTTCGCGGGATTAGCCTGCTTAGATCAACTAACCCAGTTGTGCAATGCTTAGGAATACAGAGTCAAGTCAATTACATCACTCATGAGAGAAGAAAGCTATTCTAAAGCAAGCAGGATTTTTGAGTCCCTGCCAAAAATGTAACATGGGTGTATTCGCATGCATTCAAAAGGGAATCATGCTACACTAACAGAAAAAGATTGATTCTGCCTCTTTCCCACCTCCACTTTTTTCTTTTTAGGCAACAAGGCCAGATATTTTAAAGGAAATTAGAGTCCCAAGGTGCAGCTGCTTTTTTCAAATCGCAATGTAAGATTCGGCTTGCTTCCCCTGTAGCTCTTGGCATTATGTGGAACATAGGAGGCTGCCTTGTGCCAAGTGAAAACCCTTGGTCCATTTAGCTCAGTTGGTTAAGAGAGCAGCGATGACAACACAAAGGTCACAGGCTCTATTCCTCGGACGGGATAACAGCATATTCCTGCATTTCAGGGAGTGGGACTAGATGATCCTCAGGGTCCCTTCCAACTCTACATTTCTATTAATCTATTTCTAGGACTCTAGGACGGGCTCTCCAGGGTTTCAGGCAGACACCTTTCCCTTCTCTGACTGGAGATTCTGGGGATTGAATATGGGACCATGCAAGTCAGATGTCTTTCTACTGTGCCACAGCTTTTCCCATCTGTCTGTTCTCTCCCATAGTATTTTGTGTGTTTGTGTTGAGGAGCAGTGGCGGAGTAAGGCTCCGCGGTACCCGGGGCGGCAAAGGAAACGCCCCGGGGGCGGGGCGTCGTGACATCACATTGTGACGTCATGACGCTCCGCCCCCAGGGCGGTTCCGGGGGTGCCGGCGCCGCTTCTGCAGCCCTCTTTTAAGCCGAAGAGCTCGCTTTTAAGCTCTCCGGCTCAAAAGGAGGCTGTGGAAGCGGCGATCCGATGACAGAGTGCGCCTGCGCGTGCAGGCGCACTCCGTCGTCGGGCCGTGCGCTGCCGCTCCCAGGGTGACGGAGGGAGCGGCAGCGCGTGGGAATGGTGGGAGGGGCTGCCTCTTGTCGCCCCCACCCGCCGCTTCTCGCCCCTGTCGCCCGGGGGCGTACCGCCCCCACCGCACCCCCCTAGCGACGCCCCTGTTGAGGAGGGATCATCGATGCCTACTTCTTCTTTGGCGATCACTCGTAGCCGAGTAAGATTCTCTTCCATAAACATGGTTTTAACAATGAGTCCATAAGTGACTGTGGAGGCCAATTCTGGAACCACACATCCTTCCACAGTGGGGACATTGGTTTCTGGGCAGGAGTTGATCACGGTGTGGTCTTTTACGACTGCTAGGTGGTGACCCTACTGGGCGCGGTAATCTAGTCAGGGGATCTAAACTATGTTTAGATCACCTTTTCAAGTCCCTCCCCCTTTTTGGGGTGAGCAGAGTGGGTCCTAAAGAGGGCTGCTCAGTCATGGATACAGCTGCCGAGCTGCTCAACTGCCTTGTTCCTTGAGTCAGAATGACTGAATCTGTATCCACCGCCCATGTGCTGGTTCATGAGTAGGGGCTTCCAGATTTCAAGATCCTGTCCCCGTTACCATTTGCAGATTGCCATGGGACTTTGGGGGTTTGGATTTGGGATGGGTTTTTGGAAGATGCCTGTGCATGAATTTGTTTTATGTGTGTAGATCAGTGCACGCTGACCAACGCACAGTCTTCGCAGTAGGGCTCTCTTCTGATGGCATGAGTAGTCATGACGAACCAGTAGATTGCTATCTGCTGCAGCCTTCATCCGCCTTCACAGCCGTTGTAACATACCGCTTGTTATCATCCGCCTGTTCTGCCGTTGAGGACTTCTTGGATCATTCTTTGTCTAGCTCCTTCCCTTTGACCTTACCGCCTTGGGTGACCCTGCTGGGATACGAGATTCCCAATGGCTTCGCTCACAAGGGTCATAGGAACGTGCAAGCCCACTCACCACAACAAGGTGATGATCCAGCGAGTGATGATCCTTCCTTTGCTGGGGAAGAACGGTGGGAAAGGGCAGTTGTCTCTTGTGCTGTTTGTGAGCATCCCAGAGGCATCTGTTTCGTCACTGCAGACCTTTGATCTCAGCAAGGCTTTGCTTATGTTCTTAGTATAGCTCAGTGCTGGAGCAGGTGCACTGCAAGAAGACTGCCCCAGGTTTTAATCCCAAGCGTCTCCTCTTAAAAAGGGTTCAATCAACAGCTAATGTTGACTGGTCAACCCTGCAGGTCAGAGTTGGCAAAGCATTGCTGCCAGTTCCTGAGCTCAGTGCAGGGTGCATGCAGTGACATGAGCACTGGATTGGCAGCTCCACTGTTCCGACCGCCCCATGCCGAGCTCCTCCCAAAGTCCTCCAAACTTGGGGTTTGGAAGGGCGGAGAGCAACACTGCCCCACTGACTGCTACTGGAATCTGTTGGCAGCCTGGCAAAGCAGCCAGCAAAAATCACATTGACAAAAATGAACGGGGGGAGTGGAGACAACTGAGCAGATACCTACTAATATTAATTGACTGGAAAGCTCATGAAACTAGAGAAGGGACAGATCGGGGTTGCTGTTGATTAAGTCCATTTGTTTCTGTTGGGGTAGAAGGGAAGGATCCAACTGGCTAACTTGGGAAATGTCACAAAACGCTGACGGACACACAAACTTTGGATGGAGAGATTAATTCTGTGCTGCTGAAAGTCAGTACAGCTGCCTTGTGGGAAGAGAGAAGGTCAGTTTGGCTGGGGGAAAGAAAATATTGATAGGGCTTTTGGGAATGGATATGGCCCTTGGGGTGCGGGGCATGGAAAGGTAGGGCAATCCTTGCAGTTTGATTCCAAATATCTTGCCAAATAATAAAGTAATTTATTCATGTTGATGTGGTGCCATGCATGGAGAAATGTGAGGCACACCCGCTTACAGGCCTGGAGTCTGTTTTGGTTCCATGCCACAAATGAGCTGATAAATGATTGCAGCCTGTTTAGATTGTAATATGAATTGACATACATATATAAAAATTGCTCAGAGCCCATCTGCTGAGGTTACATAACGCTGAGATCGCAAGCAGTTTTAGGAGCTGGATTTACTGCACAAACAGAAACATTTCTGGTAAGACGATTAAGGGGGAGGGGAAAAGGGGGAAGTGAGGCTGCCATCACTGTACACACAAGTGTGTAATGTTCCAAAAGGCGCAAGAAGTCAAATATGCAAGTCAATCTGTGTTTGCTTTTGAACAGATTCTTGCATAAATATGATGAGAAACTTGTATAAATATCTTTTCTTTCTCTTTTTGCAGGGAGGTAGGTATCTTAATTTTGATGGGTGCAGTAAAACACCTGATAATATTTCCATATCACACTCTTGGCACGTCAATCGTTCCTTCAGAAATAAGAGGTGCTATTAATACTGTGCCTTTGGAATTGAAACCCACTGTGCGTCTCCATCCCCATCCTCCAATTCTCTTTCCATTCAGCGTTACATAACTGCCAGCATTCAGGAAATCCAGGCCGTGAGTATCCTAAAATAACCTCTCCTACTGAGCGCTCATTAAAATGACTATAAATAAAGAGTAGCCACAACTGGGTTTGTTTTTTAATGAGATCATGTGGCCGCCTTGTAGTAAATTGAATTGTGTGTTACTAAGGGAACTGTTAAGCCATTGCAGTGCTATGTCTAAAAAAACCTCTAGTGAATACACCTGTAGGGTTTTAAATGCTTCTTTTTATAGACATCTTGGAGTTCTTTTGTTGTGTTTGTTCTACAAAAGACAAATCGTTTACTTTGAGCAGGTTACATAAGGGCACCGTGAATGCTCAGGGTTAGGTTTTAAATATCAGCACCCCAAGGGATGAAAACTTGCCCACCACACTGTTTATTCTCAGGGGTAGCAGAGTTCTCACACTCACACCGGGTACCTACAGGTGTTTCTTTCCACTAAGGCTGCCAGCTTGTCTACCTGCCCCAGCTGCTATACATTTAGCAGAGTCTGGGGCATCTGCCCAAATTGGCAGGTGGTGACGTTTCATCCCCAAGCCTGGAGAAGCTGGTCCCGCATCACTTGATGCCGGTCAACCTGCAGTTCAATAAGGGCACAGCAGCAGAGGCAGGTTGAGAAGCTGGCAACCCTAGAAGACTGTGCCTCCGCCAAGCAGGGTTTGTGCAGGGAGAACCTTTGAGTACATTATCATTATATTTATTTATTTATCTGCCTCCTTTACCCTGAACCAGGACTCAAGGCGGCTTACACAAATTAAAACAGCACAATTATTTTTTTTTTAAAAAAAGCTACAAACATATAAATTATCACTAGAAAGTAGTTAAAATCAAATAGAATTAAAACAATACAATAGCCATCTTCAAATATCTCAAGGGCTGTCACGTGGAAGACAGAGCAAGCTTGTTTTCTCCTGCTCTGGAGGGTAGGACTAAAACCAATGGATCAAAGTTACAAGAAAGGAGATTCCGACTAAACATCTGGAAGGACTTTCTAACAGTAAGAGCTGTTCGGCAGTGGAACGGACTCCCTTGGAAGGTTGTGGACTCTCTTTCCTTGAAGCAGAGATTGGATGGTCATCTGTCATGGATGCTTTAGCTGAGATTCCTGCATTGCAGGGGGTTGGATTAGATGAAACTTTGGGTCCCTTCCAACTCTACGATTCTTTGATTCTATGAAATCTATTAAAATGTGGATGATGGAAACAGCATAACACTATTGCAGCCCTTTCCTTAAAAAACAGTTAGTTCCCTGTTGGAATAAAACAGGAGAGCAAGGAGGGAGCCAGTCTGGCTTCTCTAGGGAGGGAGTTCCAAAGTCTGGGATCAGCCACCACTGAGAAGGCCCTCTCCCACATCCCCACCAAGCATGCCTGTGAGGGTGGCGGGGACCGAGAGAAGGACACTGCTTTGTGTGAGAGGGTGTTGCTTGAATGATAAAATATTTAGTTGTTGCTTCTGTGGCTCATATGTGAGAGCTGGGCTAGAAGCAGGAAATGCCAGAGAGTGAGTGCCATGCCTGATTTCTGCTTGTATCCAAGGCTGTGACTATGGGAGAAGCAATACCTTCTGGAGTGTTAATACTGTGAGCCCCTCCATCATAGGCTCAGGTTGTATATATGTGTAAATAAACCATAGATCATAAAGACACTGCAGTCTCCGCTGTGCCTCATTCTAAGGAAAATGAACTCTGGGTATGTTTCCGGAACCCCTGGAATCTTGCACTGCTCAGAGATTGAGGTGGCATGCAACAATACTGAAATCAGTGGACCACTGGCCTGGCTCCTATGTTCCTTTGATAGCAGTTGCAATCCAACAACATGTGAGGTCCTCACATTCTCCATCCCCAAGTAACAAAGTTAGAACTACAGACTTCTGGTTCACAGGAAATTTCACTGGTTTGCTAAGAGCTATTGTGAAATGGGCCCCTCTGTCTGTCTCACTTACCCTGCAAGACGGCAGAAGACACTGCAACAGCAATTAGATAGAGGCCATGATACAAAAGGGAAGTGAGTTGGCTTAGATTGAGCGGTTTGATGCCAAAGCAGAACAATAGGGCACAACCAGAGAAAATATATGAATCATAACTCGGAGTGGGGGGAAACTTGTGTCAATGAAGCTAACTGCATCTCTCTTAAGATTCAAAATGTAGCCTGATAGCCCAAATGGACCTGTTTCACGAGTCACACTTTTGCCTAGATTAACCATTATGCTAATTGTGCTAGAGATTATGCCCACACCCACAATGCTGACACCCACTGGCTGCATGTAGATTCCTTCTGGGAGTACATTAAACCAATGATCCATCATCCATAGCTTGCAAGCACACAGTCTGGGCATGCAGCACACTCTTCTCTACAGGATTTTGCATTGCTTAATAGCTGAAGGGCTCTTACTGGCTAGTGGCTACTACAAGCGGGTGATATCATATATGTCAACAGCACCTGCCTGGGTGGAGGCTGAAGGAAGCAGCTCCCCCCCCCCCGTTTTGCATCTGGCTAGTTTAGTAAGTGAGAGAGAAGTTTGCATTTATGGAAGTTACCAGCTGCAGGTTTGTTTGTGTGGAATTATGATGCTCTCAAGTTTAACACACAGAGACACACACCTCAGATTCAAGATATATTGATTGACATGCTATAAATGTTGAGAAAACGAGAAGAGCCTTCTGGATCAAGCCTGCAGCCTGTTCTCACAATGATGCCTGGGAAGCCCACGAGCAGGAGCCAAGCACAAGAACACTCTCACTTCTTGCAGTTCCCAGGACCATTTCGCTCCAAAATAGGCTTTGAAGTGGTTCACAAGTATGAAAACCAGTGGTACAAGCATTGAAATATGAACATCCACCCTTAGAATGCATAATAAGCAGTCCCATTAAACCATTAACACCTGTAATTAAAACGCCCGTAAGGATGCACACTCATACAATGTTATATTGGGAAGGATATAGGATATAAGTCAAAGCCTGGTCCGGACTCTAGTGCTGACAAAGCAACTATTGTGAAACTTTGCATTTCCTCCAGCCGGTCATCCAGTTGGAGGAAACTCTTATTTGCTTACTTTATTGCCCCCTCGGGTCCAAATTACGTCAGGAGTTTGTTCCTGTTGGCTGCAATCTATCATACAGTTCAGCTTTCAGTGTTGGTTAAGCTGCAGACCTTGTTTACTTAGTTCTGCTGACTTTAATTTATTGCATTTTGTAAAACCAAGGGTTTGCTGCTACCTGGGTTTCATCACAAGTAAGTTGTAGGCAGGCAATGCTCATGAGGACACCAAAGGAGATGCAATGCAGCAACGGTTGCTTAATGTTTTGGACCGTGGTGGAGCAGGTGGGGCAGCCCAAGAGGTCCCTGGAGGTTGGGACAACTAGCTCTGGTTGGGACAACTAGCATCCTCCTCCCTTGCAAAGATACTGTGCACACTTAAGCAATTGATCTGTAAGGATGCTAACAGGGCTCTGCCCCACCTTGCCCTAAGTGACCAGCCTCCAAGGCCCATGAGCGCATTTGCAAAGGAAATAAACACACATTGCTTTCTATTCTGTTGGCTGCTAGGCATTGGAAGGCAACAGCTTCTCAGCAGACGGTATTCAGAGGTAAAGCTGTTCCAATCACAACCTCCAGACTGGAGTTCAGGAATGGAGCCAATATTGAATTCAAGCCGGTCTTGATAAACAAAACACTTTACCTGATGTTAAGAGCCAATGTGGCATAATGGTTAGAGTGCTGGGAGATCAGAGTGTGAATTCCCATTCAGCCATGAAGCTCATTGGGTGACCTTGGGCCAGTCACCATCTCTTAGCCTGACCTACCTCACAAAATTGTTGTGAGGATGAAATGGGGAGAACCATGTACCCCACCTTGAGCCTCTTGGAGGAGAAAGGTGGTATATAAATGCAATAAATCATAAAATAAATGGTTGACAGCAGGTGATTGATGGGTGAGTAGATTTGCTCACCTGCCAAAGTGCCCCTCATGGGGTGGGGGGACATCTGATCCAGCCCCCCAGCCCAGCTTAAGGCCTTCCTTTGCATTCGGCCACACATGCCCGCGATGGCAAGACTTTTTCCAATCTCTTCCTCCTGTCGTTTCAGTTCAATTCAGCACAGAGAAGCAAGAACCCCCATTATTGCTTACCTTGGGCAAGGTGAGCCAAGTAGCAAGCTCGTTCCTGCAACATGCTCTATGTAGGGTTTCCTTCGCTCTTGACCCGGGAGCTGTTGTTAGTGCAAAATGCTGCAGCACGATTGCTGACAGGAGTGGGGCCTTGTCAGCATAAGACACCTGCGCTCAGAGATCTGCAATGGTTGCTGATTTGCTACTGGACCAGGTTCAATAGTTGCTGAGCTTCCTGGTTCTGTTGCAAAAACCCAGACGTATTGCCGATGTTTTGAAATTTTCCCCAATGGAAATTTCGCCATTGGAATTGGACATATGGCGACCCTAGGTTCAGGGTGCTACAATTAGCAACTTAGGAGCAGTGTAGCCTACCTATGAACCCCCTGCCTCTTGAGATCAAGCAGGCACATACACTGTAATCTTTTTGGTGTCTGCAAGAGCATTTTTGTTCAGACACGTCTACCCAGATGCTTCGGAAGTCGAGGTAATTGTAATCTCTTTCAGTATTTTAACTTTTGTGTGTTTTTATGCAGGGTTGTCATTTTTCTTCTTCTTGGTTTTATTGTTTCATCCCTTTGCAAACCACTTTGAGGTTTTATACAACCAAGCAATATATAAATTTTATGAAACAAATAAGGGTGGGGGCGGATGTGCACGCACATGTGTGTGTTTGTGTGTTCTTGCTTTTTGTGGACTTTGCAGGGGAGAGGTTGGACTTCCATTCCAAGGGGCAGAAGGATCAGATTTTAGAGGCCTGTGAGAATAATTTAAAAAGAGTTGTTGCCTAGTACAGAAATGACATTTTAAAAGTTCCAGGTCAAACAATGTCACACGCAGCTGGGACAATAATAAACAGCTCAACGTTTAGAAATGCAGAACTTGGCCAGCTGTATCAGAAAGCTCTTCATTACACATTACCACTCGTTTTTAAAAGTTGTCGAATGTGGCTATGGCCATGGGACAGGCACCTTTAAATGGGGATTAAGACAAACTAATGAATGACAGGTCCATCTGAGGGTATTTATTTCACTTCATTTTCATATACAGTCATACCTTGGTTCTTGAACGGAATCCGTTCCGGAAGTCCGTTTGACTTCCAAAAACGTTTGGAAACCAAGGCTCACCTTCTGATTGGCTGCAGGAGCTTCCTACACTCAACCGGAAGCCGCGGAAGCCGCATCAGACATTCAACTTCCAAAAAAAGTGTGCAAACTGGAACACTAACTTTTTGCGGCGTTCGGGAGCCAAAACATTCGAGTCACAAGGCGTTCGAGAACCAAGGTACGACTGTATTAGACTTAATAGTTGCTTGTCGCTCAAAGGTCTCCAAGCAACTTACAGCAGAAAGAAAAAAAGAAAAAAGATACACAATATATAAATATTTGTCCCTATTCAACCCCAAACTAACAAAAAGAGTTTCAGTGGGGACAAATGTAAGGTTCTGCACTTAGACAGGAAGAACCAGATGCACAAATAGAAGATGGGGCACACCAGGTTTTTTGTTGGGGATGGGACAATCTATTAATGAATTCCAAGAATGTTATACTAGGAGATTCCAGCAAGTATTCAAGACAGGCTGGCAGTGACGGAGGAAGGCTCCGCGCTACCCAAGGCGGCAAAAGGAAACGCTCCAGGGCCGTCGCTGCCACTCCAAGGGTGATGGAGGGAGCGGCAGCGCGTGGGAATGGTGGGAGGGGCTGCCGTTTGTCACCCCCATGCGCCGCCGTTCGCTCCGTTGCCCCGGGAGCAGCAGCACTGCACACACCGTGCACTGCTGCTCACAGGGCGATGGAGCGAGCAGCGGCGTGTGGGGGTGACAAGCGGCGCCCCTCCTGCCACTCCCCACACTGCCGGTCACCCCGGGAGCAGCAGCGCTGCATGGACGGGGTGCTCCCTCGGCCGTGCGCTGTTGCTCCCGGGGTGACTGAGGGAGCGGCGGTGCGTGGGCCCTCTAGCTCAGTAATGACGGAGAGGAGTTCTCCAGAGTTTTAGGCAGGTGTCTTTCTACCTGAAAATGCCGGGGATTGAACCTGGGACCTTCTGTGTGAGGAGCCGATGTTCTGTCTCTGAACTACGAACTCTCCCCTTGGACCAACAGCCAGGTGTGTTGTTGTGTTGCTTGTGCAAAGTGTCATTCATTTAAAAATTAACTGCAGCGAGGCAAAGGTTAGGTTGCATGCAGTGACTTGTCAACTGTCTCCGTTAAGTGATGTGAGTGACGTTTTGTGCTTCTGGTGACCTATCGCCAGCATCATGTGAGCAGATTGCATAAACTGCTTTCAACTTGTTGTATCCTGTGTCTAGGGGATTTTGAGCAGTGTGTGAAAGTCAACAGCAGGACTCTCCTTTTTTTGCATGCTTGTTCCATCCCTGCCACTGTTTCTCCTGTTAGTGACCGCCTGTCACTATGAAATGAGTAAATTGGTGTTTCTGAAGTTGGGGAATAGGGTACATTTTTCTCATGTTACACTGGCAGGATTTGTAGCCTGTGTGGACAGTTGCTGTCCATCTAGAGGCACTGTTTAGATTTGGGGGCAGGAGAGGAGCGGGGGAAATTCCCTGCCAGGTTTTAATTGGATATATTTAATATCCATATTTACTATACCATTTATATGCAACATACCCTAGGTTCAACACCCAGAGCAGGGGTCCCCAAACTAATGCTCGGGGGCCGGATGCGGTCCAATCGCCTTCTAAATGCAGCCCGCGGATGGTCTGGGAATCAGTGTGTTTTTACATGAGTAGAATGTGTGCTTTTATTTAAAATGCATCTCTGGGTTATTTGTGGGGCATAGGAATTCGTTCATATTTTTTTTCAAAATATAGTCCGGCCCCCACAAGGTCTGAGGGACAGTGGACCAGCCCCCTGCTGAAAAAGTTTGCTGACCCCTGACCCAGAGTCTCCAGGTAGGACTGGGAAAGACTCTCTGTCTGAAGCTCTGGATAGCCTGATGGGCTGTTGCGCTGACTCTGGCCACCATACTTATCAAGAGCTGTGATACCACTTTAAACATTCAAGGCTTCCCCCACAAAGGATTCTGGGAGCTGCAGTTTGCTAAGTGGGTGGAGAGTTCTTAGGAAACCTGTATTTCCCGCACAGGGCTACAATTTACAGACCTGACTGAACCTCGCACATATTCATTTGCACGGTTTTCAGTTGTGAAAAAGCCTGAGTTCCACTTATATACACACAGCTAAGGCCCATGGCTCAGTGGCAGAGCATCTACGTTGCAAGAAGGACACCCCAAATTCAATCCCCCACAGCATCTCCAGGTAGGTATGGGAGAGATTTGAAACCCTGGAGAGCTGCTACCAGTCACTGTAGCTGATACTGAGCTGGTTGGACCAGTGGTCTTGACATGCTGTAAAGCAGCTTCCTATATTCTTGTGCAGACTTTCAGATGAATGTCCAAGGGACTGGGAGAAGGGACGGCAGGTGCAATTCTGATTTAAAGGGACTGTAGAGAAAGGAAGTAATTGATAGTCTGAAGCAGCGGTTGTTGGGGAGAAATATCGAGCCGTAAGAGCCAAGTCCAGTTGTCTTCCATTTGAGGCTGATTTGGAGAGGTGCACAAACACAGTCACTTTTGGCTTCAAGTTGACTGTGAAATTTGAATGCCTGGGCAAAATTCGCACCAGGCACTTTCCCCTTAACTTTTTTTCCCCCCCGACTGCATTTCCTGCCTGGGGTTCTCCTGACCTTTTGCCCTCCCCAGATGAGTAATTATCTTGCATAAGCAATGCCTTTTCGTCAAGAAGTTCTACTAACCTGAAAGATGAATTTAAGAAGTGTGAACTTTGCACACAGATAAGAGGCAGGAAAAGTGATTGAGTCACTGGCTGCTATTAGCCTGCATTGTCAACCCCACTTCCAAACACCCCCTTAAAAAGGGCAGGGCCTGCAAAACAAGCCAGCAACCTACGATTTGGAGTTTTCTAAGGTAAACAGAAGGAGAGGTAGTCTAAAGAACTTTCAGAATGGACCCCGGGAAGGTCTGGCACCTTAATTGCATTGGGGAGTGCTATTGTGTTCTCCACCTGAATGTTCCCCACCTCTCCTCCCCCTGCACACCCCCTAAACCTGTTCTGGGTTTGCGCCAACTCTCTGGAGCAGATTTGGCAAGGTGGGGTGGGTGCGTGAAAGGGAGAGGAGGGATCCTGCTGTGCTATCAGTAACCCTTGGGCTAAGACGACTGCTCAAAATCCCCCAGACACAGGAAACAATAAGTTGAAAGCAGTTTATGCATGTGGGCCAAAGGACAGCAGAGCAATATGTTTGGCCACAGCTTGGCTGCAGGAGTTGCCAAAAGGAGGCGTACAAGGCGCCACCCAACCGCCTTAGGGACTCCACTCCAAATTTGTGTAGGGTTTACTCCTTAGCCTTTTCTTCTCCTGAAGATGTTCCACAAGGCAGTGGGTATGGATTCTTCCTCAGCATTTACTCCCGAAGTATATAAGCACAAGGCAGCGGAAGTTTAGGATCAGAGTTTTCCTTCTAGATGGGCTTCTTTCCCAGTTGGATGAGCCCCATCTGACCCTCACTTCCCTCTACGGCATTTGCAGAAACCGCCTTCTTGACTTTTGCACCCAATATTGGTCTTCTCTGCTCAATCCACTGGAGCCTGCCACTCTCACCTCTAGTTTAGCCAGCCAGTTGAATCCATTCCCAGGATGGGAATAGCTTCTAGGAGCCAGAGGTGAGAGCTGAGGGCAGGGTAGGAAACAAAGGTGGATACACTACCCCAGAAGGAGCGTTAGGTGTCCTTCACCAGAGGTACCAACCCCCCCCCCCCATATATACACACACATTTCATATAAATAAATTCTACTTCAAAAGATGTGCAGGTCTTTAAGTCAACGCTACAGAAGTCTAAGGAGGATGAAGCTTAGGCTAACTACATTTTTAAAGAGAGGTTGCTTTTCATTCTTAATGCCAGTGGCTTTTGATGCGGGATATGTGGTGCTTGCTGTGATTCTGTTTTCTTGGACCTTAGGGCTGTGATACGTGAGCTGAACACAGTATCTGTTGTCCAAAGTTTCTGATGCATATGAGGTTTTGTTATTTGTGGTTATGACTGCAACAGCTGATGAATAAATCTACTACATCTAACCCGAAGCCACAATGCCATTGGCTGAAATTTGGCCACATCATATGAATTTAAAGAAAAATGGGTTCGGCTAGTAGCTGGACTTTGGATTAGAAGCCTCAAATGTGCTCCAAATAAGACAGGAGCAGGTCGTATATTACCAACAAGCTTTTAAAATGCAGTGATTGAGAGGCTTTTAAATACTACCTGGGCTGACAGTCAGTCCAGCCTATGCTGATTTACTTGGGAGTGAGCTCAAGAGTCTCCTATGGTGCTGGAGGAGACTCTTGAGAGTCCCATGGACTGCAAGAAGATCAAACCTATCCATTCTTAAAGAAATCAGCCCTGAGTGCTCACTAGAAGGACAGATCCTGAAGTTGAGGCTCCAGTACTTTGGCCACCTCATGAGAAGAGAAGACTCCCTGGAAAAGACCCTGATGTTGGGAAAGATGGAGGGCACAAGGAGAAGGGGACGACAGAGGATGAGATGGTTGGACAGTGTTCTTGAAGCTACTAACATGAGTTTGGCCAAACTGTGAGAGGCAGTGAAGGATAGGCGTGCCTGGCGTGCTCTGGTCCATGGGGTCACGAAGAGTCGGACACGACTGAACAACTGAACAACAACACGAGCCCCTTTGAAATTGGTGGGACTTACCGTACTTTTGAGTAGACATGTCTAGGAATGCCTGGTAAAGTCTGAGCTACAATTCCTGCCATGAGCACACTAGGTAACTTTAGGCAAGCTGCAGTCTCTTTCCTTCAGCCTCCCTCCTCCTATATAGGGATAATTACTGACTTACCGGTAGCTTGCAAGGTTGTTGTAAGGTTTACTGAGAGACAAGTCTGGTGACAGCAGTCACGAAATTAGAAGATGCCTGCTTCTTGGGAGGAAAGCAATGACAAACCTAGACAGCATCTTAAAAAGCAGAGACATCACCTTGCCGACAAAGGTCCGTATAGTTAAAGCTATGGTTTTCCCAGTAGTAATGTATGGAAGTGAGAGCTGGACCATAAAGAAGGCTGATCGCCAAAGAATTGATGCTTTTGAATTATGGTGCTGGAGGAGACTCTTGAGAGTCCCATGGACTGCAAAAAGATCAAACTTATCCATCCTTAAAGAAATCAGCCCTGAGTGCTCACTGGAAGGACAGATCCTGAAGTTGAGGCTCCAGTACTTTGGCCACCTCATGAGAAGAGAAGACTCCCTGGAAAAGACCCTGATGTTGGGAAAGATGGAGGGCACAAGGAGAAGGGGACGACAGAGGATGAGATGGTTGGACAGTGTTCTCGAAGCGACTAGCATGAGTTTGGCCAAACTGCGGGAGGCAGTGGAGGATAGGGGTGCCTGGCGTGCTCTGGTCCATGGGGTCACGAAGAGTCGGACACGACTGAACGACTGAACAACAACAAAGTCTGTAAAGTCCTTTAGATGCGGGCATTTTACAAATAATGATGATCATATTGCAAAGGTAAGTGGTAATAGCCATTCCAACGAGAGCCATTGTGTGTTCATGAAACTGTTGTTTATCTAAACACACTCCCGTTCTATAGCGTGAACTAAAGTTATTTCCATTGATTGGCTTTGCTGAGCTGAAAGTGTGCACAAGCAAATGGTTCTGTCTGTGGAAGGCAGTGATTCCCCAAATTAGAAGCATCTGCCCTGTGGATGCCCTTGGAGGCCCCATGCACTATGATGGCTCTATGCTCTGCTTCCACATTTGGATGCAGCAATGCTTCTGACTACCAGTTGCAGGAAACCACAGGAGGGAAGAGGGCTCTTGTGCCTGAATCCCAATTTGCTGGTCTCCCACAGGCCACTGCAAGAAAAGGATGCTAGACTAGATGAGTCACTGGCAAGATCCAGCAGACTCTTTTTATGTTTCTATATCCCTCTCCATATATGGGCATTGATGTCATTTCAAGGATGGGAATAAGGGAGGATCCTGGATCCCAGAAGCATCAATATTGGCCAGAAAGCACAGCATATCTTTATATCTATAATTATTAATTTAAACTCCACCTTTTTCCCTTACAGGGGAAAGGGGGGGGGGAGAGAATCTGAGCACACAAGTGAAGCTACCCCCAGTTTTAATCCAGGAAAAAAACAACTTTGTGTGTCTTTTGAGTTTCCAAAGTTTGGAAAACACTGGTGTAAGGTGTCCCATTAGCAGTACAAGAAGAGCACTTTGTGTTATGGTAAATGAAAGATTAAGATCTTAACAAAGAATAGAAGCATTTCAGATTCATGGTGTGAAATGGGGAAGGGCTGTGCTTTCCAGTAAAGTTCAAAGGGTGGGGGCTTACTTCTATTTCTGCCAGGGGTAGGCAACCTAAGGCCCGGGGGCCAGATGCGGCCCAATTGCCTTCTCAATCTGGCCTGCAGACAGTCTGGGAATCAGTGTGTTTTTACATGAGTAGAATGTGCCCTTTTATTTAAAATGCATCTCTGGGTTATTTGTGGGGCATAGGAATTCGTTCATTCCCCCCCCCAAAATAGTCCAGCCCACCACATGGTCTGAGGGAAGGTGGACCGGCCCACAGCTGGAAAAGGTTGCTGTCCCCTGATTTAGGCCCTGTTCATCTCTTTATACCCTTTTTGTGAGGTGCTCAAGTTTTCCAAGCCTGTGGCAAGCAAGTTCATCTGCACATGAATAGCTAAGGATTTGAATTTGGTTGTCTTTGAGCAGCTGTGTTCATGCCAGCTCAGATGGCAGAGATTTGAGCCACATTTTCTCTTTCCCCCAACTGAGAAAATGCAGCAAAGCTAAGTTCCCTTTGGCATCACTCCCCAACACTGAAACCACATTACACTACCCACCCATCCTGCCTTTCAAGAATCCAAAGAACTGTAATTTACCCCTCCCAAGGCTAAAAAAAACCCCCAGGACCCTTCCCTGAATTCTTTGGGCAAAATAATGTGCTTTCGAGGTGTGCACGCAGCAATATTTCAGGAAGGCTTGTGGGTCTGCTGATCTTCAAGTCTCTGTAAGGGAGTTGTAGTTTATGCTTGGAGAGGATGGAGATTTGAGGGATGGAGGGTATTTATGGGTGTTTGATTGCATCAGGGCAAGGGAAAGAGGACCATCGTGTAAGGTCAGGTTTTATGAGTAGGTAGCTTCTTTTTCTGCATTGAGGAGGTTCTGATGAGCCAACCCTGTTGGTGCTGAGAGGAAGAAGGGGTGTGTATCTTGCTTGTCAGTGCTTGGAAAGTTTTTTCAGTGGGTGGAGTGCTCTTTGCCCTCTGTGTCCACAAACGAAGCACCTCTCAAGTGTAGACATGCTTTCAAGTTCTGTTCCAGAAAACCGCAAGCTGCTTTGGCATCTTATCAGCGTTTCCTCAGTGAAATGTAAAGCAGACAAGCTTCCTTCAAAGACAGCTTGCCCACAAACAGTCAACTTTCCTCTGTATTGCGCTGATGCAGAAAGAGTATTTAGCATGTCCCCAGGTGGAATCTATGTTCACGTAGGGGAATTGTGAGGCCCTTGAGGTTTGGCCAGTACCTCACACAGACTGAATGTGCAATCCCTAACACATGTTCCAGCATCCTCTGAGCAGGGACACTGTGGCAGGTGGGCAGAGGCTATTTATTTCCACATCTTGGTGTGAGAATGATTGCTTAGCTAAACTGGGGTTAAGCAAAACTGGAAGAGAAAGCTTCCCAACTTCTTGCAGAGAACTTCTTATTTCCCAGCTTCTTTGGAGAAGAGGTACCGGTAAGTATGTGTGAGCCCAGGGAAGCTAGTCTCATTCTGGTTACAACAAACCAGTCTTCTCCAACCTGCTCTCTGGTTCTTGATCAGAGCTGTACTCAAAAACATCTGAAGGGCAACAAGATGGGAGAGATTACTTGAAAAATGGTGCCTGGGTTCCCCCCCCCCCCCCCACCCCCCCCCCCCCCCCCCCCCCCCGGATGTTTTGGACATGTTGGTTCTGTGCACATTAGCGGCGTTATCCCTGTTACCAGTGGCAAAAGAAACTCTTGCACTACACTTTGTGTGTAACTCAGTGCTTGCTTTCTCCAGCAGAGGTTATTTGCAAGTAAGACAGTGTTGTAAGAGCGCACCCAATGAACAGGGAATATAACATGGAGGACAATACCAAATGCCTAAAAGACACTGCTTCCTTTTTCAACAGCATGGGCATAGCCTGGATTTACCTGGGGAGGGACGGGACAGGACACCCACCTGTCCTGTTCCAGAACCAAGCTACCTGCAGCATGGTTGGTCAGAAGCATAGCTGTCAACTTTCCATTTTTTGCGGAAAATTCCTTTATTCCAGCGCCGTTTCCCATTGCAAAAAAGGGAAAGTTGACAGCTTTGGTCAGAAGCTATGCCTATCGCTCAGTCGGGTTGCCAGTTGTGTGGTTGAGAACGGACCCATCAATCAGTGGAAAAGCCAATGCTTTGAATTTAAAGGCTTTCCCCACATCGCCCACAACCTTCCAAACCAGGATTTCCCAAAGCTGGGTCACCAATTGTTTTGGGACTACAACAACCATCATCTCTGACCGCTGGTCCTGCTAGCTAGGGAGGATGGGAGTTGTAGTCCAACAGCAACTGGAGAGCCAAGTTTGGGAAACGCTGTATAAATTTAATATACCACGGTGCCTCTTCCTTAAAAGCCCCGAACGCTACACAGGACAGCTGCCAACCCTGCTGTGCCCTTTCTGAGTCGGCAAGGCGACCCTGTGAGGTAGCCTCTCTCTCCACCGTGGTTCCCCAGATGTAGTTGGGACTACAATTCCCATCATCCCTAGCAACTAAGACCAGTGGCCGGGGGTGACGGGAGTTGTAGTCCGGCAACGACACCTGAGGGTGCCCCCGTTTGCAAGCCGTGAGGGGAGGAGAAGGAAAGCGCGCGCAGAAGACAGCGACGTCGGCCTTCCGTCCCGCCCCTCACACAGCGCTACACGTGAAGCGCGGCGGCTCGGCCCACCCACTCGAGCGCGGCGGTTGGCTGGGCCGCGCTAGGCCGCGAGGAGGGGGCCGGGCCGCCTAGGCCTCTCCTGACTGGCGCAGGCCGCGCTCGTGACGGGAAGGCGGAGGCCCGAACCCGCCTCGTCCCCGCCCGCCTCGCCTGCCTTTCCTGCGACTCCTCATCCCCGTCTGCGCCGACGCCGCTGACTAACCTTCGCCGGCCTCCCTCAGCCAAGTCGCCTCCTCAGTGTTGCTGCCGCGGCGCGTGAGGCTTCCGCCCGAGCCCTCTCTCGGAGGAGAGAGGCCTCCCTTCTCCACCCCGCCCCCCCCCGGCTCTTTGGGAAGAAGAAGAGCCCGCCGGCCTGCGGAAGAAGCTCCGTCCGGGCAGTCAAGCTGGCTTCCGACGACGACGACGAAGGCGGCGCTGCCGCCGCCATGCAGCCCTGCGCCACGACGGGCGGCTCCAGCGACAAGAAAAGGTGCGGGTCTGGGCGGCACCGCTCGCCTCCTTCACACGCCCCCCACTCCTTGTTTCGGGTAGAGGGCCGGCCCGCCTTTGCTTGCTTGCTTACCCCGATATCATTAGTATTATTAGTATTCGTATTGCTTTGTGCCCCCGGAAGCTGAGCGCGCGCGCGGAGTTAGATGGTGGAAAGACAAAAATCTTCTTCCCTCTCTTTCTCTCTGCTTTCCCACCAGCCTTTCTCCTCTTGTTCTCCCTCCAAGTCAGACCATTGGGATAATAATAAGTAATAATAATAATAATAATTAATAATAAAAAATATGCTTTCTTCCCACGTCCAAATCCTCTTCTCTCCCCGCCCCGCCGCCGTCTAAATCTGGTTTCTCCTGTTCAAGGTTTCGGATCCCTTTTTATTATCATTATCTCTTCTTTTTTTATACCCAGCTGGGCTTCAGAGAAGATGCTTTGCCATTTTGCAAAAGCGGGGAGGGGGCGTCTTGGGACGCTCCTTCCAACAGGGTGTTTTTTCTTCTTTTTGGCATCCTTCCTCCAGGGTCCTGTCATCATTTACCTTCCCCGTTGTTGTTGTTTTATAACGTAGCAAATCTAGCAGAGAAAAAGTGTGTGTGAGAGAGAATAGAGTTACAGTACTCCCTACTCCTTTATGTCCTTTCTGTGTGTGTGTGTTCCTGGCAGCGCCCCTTCTTTTCTCCCCCCCCTTTGTTCTTATCTTAACTACCCCCCCTTTTCTCATTCCTCCTGCTTCCCCATCCTTTCTTCTCTCTGGAGGGTGTTTTGCTCTTTCGTTTCTTCTTCTTCCTCCTCCTCTCCCCCCCCCTTTCCAAAGTGTCCACGTCGCCATTTTGTTGGAGGGGGTGGGGGGGTGAGAGGGTTGGGGGGGTATAAAACGAGAATCTAGGTTATAGAAAAGTGGAGGGTGCCCTTGACTTGCTAATCAGCGCAACTTTTTATCTTCGCTGCCTCCCCAGGGTAGACCCCCAACATTTTGAGATTGTTTGTTTAGGCTGAATGTAAAACCTGGCTGGTTTGAAATGAGGAGACTGCGAGAATTGTGGTTGAGATGAGCAGTGGGAGTCCAGTCTCTGGTTTCTTAGGCACACACAGACAGGGGAGTTATGCTAATGTGTCTTTGAGTGTTTGTAGATGGATATTAGATGGAGATGAGTCTGCCAGGGCCTGGCTGTGATTTAGAAAAAGAATGGTGCTTTGCTGTTGAGCTTTGCAAGTTCTCTGTAACCAAACCATATGGGGGAAAGTCAGTTTGAGGAAGGTATAAAATCACTGTTGGTAAGTGGATGAAAATTCTGTGCCTTTGAGTGTCTGGAAAGTGAGAGGAAAGTAATGTTTTAAAAGTTGGCCCCGCGTCCTGAGACAGAACAGAAAAGTAATGTTTCTTAAATTCATTATTTCTTCAGAAGAGCAGGAATGTCTCCAGTGAAAGAGACAAACTGTTCTTTTGTATGCTGCAAAAATAATAACAACGTGCAGAGAATAAATTATACAATTCAAATGTTCAAAAATGGTTGGAGTTGTGTTTCCATTGTCTTTCAAGGACAAATGCTATGACATTTTTTGTAATTTATGGAGCATCCTGTAACAAGATCCACTGGGATGAGTGGGTTAGGATCCAGCAGACCTCTGGCTATGCTGAGAGGTTCCTGGTGTAGCCAGCTATGTTGGCTTAACTCCCTCACCCTCTGGTCAGCTGGAGGTATGTCCTTGTCTCCCTCATCAAGCCTGGTGGATCTTAAGCTGGTGTAAGCTCAGAAAGAGGAGTATTACTAAAAACACTACTTTAAAAGTATGCTTTCCTTCTGCCAAGCTAAATCACCACTGAATGCAGTTTGGAGTATATTTATGCCAGTTTATTGTATATAGGATTGCTCCCTTAGTCTGTTGCAGGTGTAACTTAGTTTTAATTCTAAACGTCGCATTACTTGCCTAACCTTTAAGATGGAACTCACTGAAAAGTTTAAATAACATTTACAAAATTCTCATTGATATCCTGGAAATCGCTCTTGTTTTCTGTAAATGTTAGTAAAAGAGGATGCAAGCAGCCTTATATCCAGGGTATCATCAGATTAACTTTTTTGACCTGTGATCAGATATTTTATACCAATACAGTGGTACTTTGGGTTACAGACGCTTCAGGTTACAGACGCTTCAGGTTACAGACTCCGCTAACCCAGAAATAGTACCTCAGGTTAAGAACTTTGCTTCAGGATGAGAACAGAAATTGCGCGGCAGCGGGAGGCCCCATTAGCTAAAGTGGTACCTCAGGTTAAGAACAGTTTCAGGTTAAGAACAGGACCTCCGGAATGAATTAAGTTCTTAACTCGAGGTACCACTGTAATCAGTTTCTAGATCAGGGATGGGCAAACCGGCCCCAGCCAGTGTGGTGAATGGTCAGGGATGACGGGAGTTGTCGGAAAGTGCATGTTGGCTACCCCTGTTCTAGATGGTACTTCCAAAGTCTTTCCCCTGTGTTCTGTAACTCCTGGTGTTGTAGTTGCTCTCTATTTGCATCAGGTTCTCCCATCTATTGCTTCAGACTACAAGAGGCAGACTTGTTCTTCTCTGTAGTAGGAATGAGTCACTGAGAATGGAGGACGCTGAGAAAGAGAAACTGCAGCTCTTTTGGCAAGGGTAGCAGAGGTTATTCTAAACATCAGAATTACCCACATATTTCCCTTAATTGCTGGTTCCCGTGGCATGTTCAGAACGAGTTGGTTCTTCCTTTGGTAATTACCTTGGACTTCCAAGTGATAAGACCTTGTAGTAATTTGCAGCTGTGTAGTAAGGTTTGCCATTAGATATTTGTGGAGATTGCGTGGTCATTTTTTAAATTATTTTTAAATTCGACACCAATCCTTTTTCTGATGGATTAAGTTTCTTAATCTCCCATTGGCAGAAGGCAGTGTTTGTTTATATTGATAGCAATGCCATTTTTGCAAATCGAGACGGTTAAATGAGTTCAAGCTGTAAAATTTCTCACTGTTTAAATGGTGTTACTGCGACTGGATAAAACACTACATCGTATAACCTTCAAATATGTTGTACTAGGGCGGTTTTGCATATCAATATATCTTGGAGAAGCAGTAATCTCCCTAAAATTGACCAGTGGCTAAGAAGAGGGTGGGATGTCATGGTTGTGAACAGAATTATATGCCAGAAGTGATGTGGGAACAAACAATTCAGACTTCTCAACAAAATTAGTGGCTTTTATTATGGTTTGGAATTAAAAACATTGATTATACGATAACAATAGATGTTTTTGGCATGATATACTGGTAACTGGATGATACTTGTTTTAAAATAGAATGTTTGATATGATATCCAACCAGACAAAAATATGCCTTTTTAAACTTGTAACTGTAAATATTTATGGATACATGTACACATGTAGTTTGTGTACTTAATAAGTGTAAATTGTACAGGTATAACTATTAGGAAGCAAAGTTTGTCTGTGCTCATGAGGATATACACCTAATGTGCTGATCCTGTGCAAAGATTAAATTGCTTGTCCCTAATGTGTTCAAAAATACATTGTTTTAATGTCATCATGGGATGGTCTGATCAGGGTGGATAAAAACCAATGATTTTATATTAAAAATTGGATTTTTAAAAAATTTAAATAGGATTTTTAAAACAAAATGTTTTGGAGGAAAAATCTTTCTAAAGATAGTTTTCTATTTAAGTTACATTATAGTCCAAAGGCTATTCAAGAAATAAGGATTTAAATTTTTCATGTGTGCTAAAACTCCACATCAGTTAATAAACATGGATACATATGCTATAATGTTATTGTTTTAGTTAAATTTTTTAATTGTTATTAAGGAAATTATTACAGTGGTACCTCCGGTTGCAGACAGGATCTGTTCCAGAGCTCTGGTCGGATCTTGAGGTTTCCGCAACTGGAGGGACCGCTTCTGCAAATGCGCGTGCGGCAGTAGAGCGCTTCTGTGCATGCTCAGAAGTGGTAAGACTGCTTCTGCTCATGCGCACAGGGCGAAACCCAGAAAAATACTTCCAGGTTTGCCGCATTCACATCCTGAAGGATACGCAACCAGAGGTGTGCGTAACCAGAGGTACCACTGTATTTTTCTCCTTCCAATAAAGTACAGCAGAAAAGTTGTCCAAATATAAACAGTTAACTTATTAAACCTCACAATAATTTCATAATTATCTGTCTGTGTATTTCTAATAGTATAACCAAATCAGTAAAAACTACTCTGAAAATTTATTATTCCAAAAATGAAACCTTCCTCTGGTTGTAAATATTAAGATTATACCAGCAAGAATGAGTCTTTCTGTAAAAAAAGAAAGAAAAAGATTTAAATCAAGTATTACTTACTAGTGATTTAAATCAAGTCTTACTGACTAGTGATTTAAATTGTGATTTAAATCAAATTCACCCTGGGTCTAATATGAAATTGCCTTGCTGACTGGCCAGAAAGGTGATTGTGGGAAGACAATTTTAAGGCATGAAGGAGATCTCCTGATTTCCAGAAACTCTTCCCTGGTTTAAAGGAAACAGTAGATGAATTGCAGCTCCTATCTTTGGAGAGCAGCCTTGTGTGTTGAAACGTTGTGCTAAACATTCTTCTCCTGGGTCTTGGTGTGAACATTCAGTTTGTAATTAAAGAGGGTTGGTGAGACCTGTTTGCTCTTCTGTTAAGGGCTGTAGTTATTTATGATGATGTGGAGAGTTGTTCTACAAAAACAAAACTAAACTAAAAACAACCCACCACATACAAATAACCTTGGAAGGTAACTACAGATTCTCTGAGAGGAAACTGGATTGTTTGGTAAGGTTCACAGGCATCAGTTAGGAGGATTAATGTTCTCTGGAAATGCCTTTCTCCAACAATAAACTTATTTACACAAGTGTAGTGTGAAATCTGCAGCCGCTCTGGATCTTGCTTAGAAGCTACATAAATGATTTCTTCAATTCGTAACGTGTAAATTACGTCAGTGCCCTTTTACTTAAAATGCATCTCTGGGTTATTTGTGGGGCCTGCCTGGTGTTTTTGCATAAGTAGAATGTGCTTTTATTTAAAATGCATCTCTTCGTTATTTGTGGGGCATAGGAATTTGTTCAATTCCCCCCCCCCAAAAAAAATATAGTCTGGCCCCCCACAAGGTCTGAGGGACAGTAGACCGGCCCCCTGCTGAAAAAGTTTGCTGAACCCTGTTCTATACTATAGAGGTGTGCAAATAGTTATTACTTTATGCAGATACTGTTTTTTTAGCACACATCAGGACTTTCGACTCCAGGTCATTAGTGCTAGAGTGGGATGAAAGTATATGATACAAGAGATTCAGATATCCTTACAAACAGCCAGGGGCTCCCCAGAATTGAACTCCTGGGGAAGAGGATTTTATCCCCTTTCTCCAGTCTCTGGAGGGGGACAGTTTGAGGGGACAGATGGATTTGATCTGATCAAGGAAACAACATAGGAGGAAGGGTTAGGCTTCTCCCACTAGTGCTCCAGCCCCCCCCCCCAAGCTGCTTCTTATTTAAAAAAGGAAAGCTGCTTGGAACTGATCATAGGTTTCCCATGTTCCGTTCCATAGGCATCTCTTTGACTACGATTGTTTGGCAAAGATATGAACACAATAGCATTTGTATTGAAGCAGAGACATCACCTTGCCGACAAAGGTCCATATAGTTAAAGCTATGGTTTTCCCAGTAGTAATGTATGGAAGTGAGAGCTGGACCATAAAGAAGGCTGATCGCCAAAGAATTGATGCTTTTGAATTATGGTGCTGGAGGAGACTCTTGAGAGTCCCATGGACTGCAAGAAGATCAAACCTATCCATTCTAAAGAAATCAGCCCTGAGTGCTCACTGGAAGGACAGATCCTGAAGTTGAGGCTCCAATACTTTGGCCACCTCATGAGAAGAGAAGACTCCCTGGAAAAGACCCTGATGTTGGGAAAGATGGAGGGCACAAGGAGAAGGGGACGACAGAGGACGAGATGGTTGGACAGTGTTCTCGAAGCTACCAACATGAGTCTGACCAAACTGCGGGAGGCAGTGGAAGACAGGAGTGCCTGGCGTGCTCTGGTCCATGGGGTCACGAAGAGTTGGACACGACTAAATGACTAAACAACAACAACAACAAATTGAAGCCTAGGTGCAACTGTACTTGCTTCAGGGGTCTGATTACCTTTGCCACATCAGTGCAGCTTTGAACCAGCTGAAGCCTCATTGCTTTCCTTTCCTATCGTCTTTTGGGGGCTAGCAAATATGAGAAGTCTAAAGTGGAAAGCTGCAAACAGGAGTGTCTGACAACATTGGTTAAGCTGGGAATGATGATACTGTTGCATCCAAAACATTTGCGGGCTTGCTGCCAAAGGCTTGTCCTTGTTTGCAGCAGCCTCCTGCCCTCTGTGGCTTCCTTCCTCAGATTTCAGGAAGCATCCAGTGGGCGAGAAGGAAAAGGCACTGGTTTCCTTGCAGCCCCAGAGATGGAATTAGCTTCCGGCTTGATACTTAGCTGGGCACATGTTCTTCCTGAGGCATTCTCCTGTTCTCGTCCATAAGAACATTAGAACTCCCTTGCTGGATTAGACCAATGTTCTGTTTCCAGTGACCAGCCATGGGGTAGGCAACCTAAGGCCCGGGGGCTGGATGCGGCCCAATCGCCTTCTCAATCCAGCCTGCAGACAGTCCAGGAATCAGTGTGTTTTTACATGAGCAGAATGTGTCCTTTTATTTAAAATGCAACTCTGGGTTATTTGTGGGGCATACAAATTCGTTCACTTTTTTTCCTTCAAAACACATGGTCTGACGGCTGGAAAAGGTTGCAGACCCCTGGACCAGCCATATGCCTCTAGGGAGCTTGTAAGGATTTGAAAGTGAGGCATTTCCCTTTTTATTGTTCTGCTCTTTGTATCAGTAGCTCTTCTTAAGGCTCAGATGTCTTGAAAAGAGGGCTACACCTTGCTTTGAAAATCTACTTGTGCTAAGAGGCTAACTCTAAAAAGAATTAGTACTTCTTGGATTCAGAATCAGCTGAAAATTAAGTCAGTTTTGTGCACAGATTTAAGGTGTTGGCCTTAATCATGAATAAAGGCTAGGGGGTAAGGTTTTCCCCAGGGAAGGGTTGTGGTAGAGGAGTGTGTATTCGTAAGGGTGGCTTCAGATTTGTAATTTGCTGTTATTGAAAAGTCAGTATCACTTCTGTACTGGAAAGTAACCTGAAATACAGTAGTTGATTTGCATTAAAAGCAAGCAAAGGTTAGAGTGTTCCAGTTACAGGTGGGTAGCCGTGTTGGTCTGCCGTAGTCCAAAACAAAATAAAATAAATTCCTTCCAGTAGCTCCTTAGAGACCAACTAAGTTTGTTCTTGGTATGAGCTTTCATGTGCATGCACACTTCTTCAGGTTAGCGTGTGCAGCTCTCATGCTCAGAATGGTCAAGGGGTTTTCCAGCTTGGAGATGAGCTTTAATGATAAGGTTGTTAAATAGCCCTGTCTTTTAGAATGGACATGGGATAGCATCTGAGTAGCTAACTCTGATAGAAAGAGGCTTTTGTGGCATATTTACTGTACATAAAGTGGAGTGGCTTCTTTGAAACACACTGTCCCCATCTATTCTCCAGAATCTTAGAACAGTGTATACTCTAATCACCTATCTGATTTCTAGTTTCATATTCTTGAGCACAAGAGCTGAATTTTTCTGGGGGGGGGGTTCTTTTTGCTAATTGGCAAACACTTTTTGCTGATGTTTAATTTTACTGTTTTCTATTAGATTCTAATACAGGGGTCAGCAAACTTACCGGGCCTCGGGCCAGTGCGCACCGATTGTGCGGGAGGAAGGGGGAGCGCGCACCCATACGCATGCACACACGCTACTTCTGGCACACTTCCAGGTCGGAGGAGCACCGGAAATAGCTTATGTGCAAGCGTCATTTCCGGTGCACTTCCAGGTTGGAGGAGCACCAGAAATAGCTTGTGCGCATGCGCACAGGCCTCCTCCGACCCAGAAGTGTACCGGAAATTACGCTTGCGCGTGCGCACAAGCTATTTCCAGTGCTCCTCGACCCGGAAGTGGGCAGCCGTGCCACGTCGGTAAGAATCGGTAAGAGCGGGCGGTAGCAGCAGGCCGCATAATGGAGTGCCTCAGGCCGTAGTCTGGAGCCCTCTGTTCTAATGGATTATTGAATATTGCTTTATTTGATATAGGTTGTTCATTTTAGAGTTATTGTGACTTTTTAAGTTTGGATTGTTACTATTAATTTTTGATGTTTTATTATGTTTTTATATGTTTTGGAAGCGACCCAGAGTGGCTGGGGGGGGGGATAATAAATAAATAAATAAATAAATAAAAATAAATAAATAAATAAATAAAATAATGGATAGCATATAATAAACATTTAATAACAAATAATGGGTAGCATTCTTTTCATCCTTGCTTTAGTTTGAAAAATAAGCTGCTTGATGCCAGTTGTGGATTTGTGCCAAGTATGCCAGCGATCCAAAGAGCTACTTTAGGCCTGCCCAAGGGTGTGGGCATATGTTTTTGAATTTGAAAAATGGACAACATCTGAAACACCATATAACAAACTGTCTTGAAAAGCCCTCACAATTTCAGATGCATTTTTCTGTGTTCGTGGATGGACAAGCTGCCTGGCTGCTGTATGAAAGGATAGATGATGGTGATGATGTTGATGATGATGATACTACTACTACTACTACTACTACTAATAATAATAATAATACTTTATTATTTATACCCCGCCCATCTGGCTGGGTTTCCCCAGCCACTCTGGGCGGCTTCCAACAGAACATTAAAATGCAATAATCTATTAAACATTAAAAGCCTCCCTAAACAGGGCTGCCTTCAGATGTCTTCTAAAGGTCTGGTAGTTGTTTTTTCTTTGACATCTGGTGGGAGGGCGTTCCACAGGGCGGGTGCCACTACCGAGAAGGCCCTCTGCCTGGTTCCCTGTAACTTGGCTTCTCGTAGTGAGGGAACCTGCCAGAAGGCCCTCGGCACTGGACCTCAGTGTCCGGGCAGAACGATGGGGGTGGAGACGCTCCTTCAGGTATACTGGACTGAGGCCATTTAGGGCTTTAAAGGTCAGCACCAACACTTTGAATTGTGCTCGGAAACGTACTGGGAGCCAATGTAGGTCTTTCAAGACCGGTGTTATGTGGTCTCGGCGGCCGCTCCCAGTCACCAGTCTAGCTGCCGCATTCTGGATTAGTTGTAGTTTCTGGGTCACCTTCAAAGGTAGCCCCACATAGAGCACATTGCAGTAATCCAAGCGAGAGATAACTAGAGCATGCACCACTCTGGCGAGACAGTCTGCGGGCAGGTAGGGTCTCAGCCTGCGTACCAGATGGAGCTGGTAGACTGCTGCCCTGGATACAGAATTAACCTGAGCCTCCATGGACAGCTGTGAGTCCAGAATGACTCCCAGGCTACGTACCTGGTCCTTCAGGTGCACAGTTATCCCATTCAAGACCAGGGAGTCCTCCACACCTGCCCGCCTCCTGTCCCCCAAAAACAGTACTTCTGTCTTGTCAGGATTCAACCTCAATCTGTTAGCCTCCATCCATCCTCCAACTGCCTCCAGACACTCACACAGGAGAAGGTCCCCTTCAATGCATGGAATTAACTTTGTGGTTGTTTGGAACTTGTAACATGTGCACGCACAAACACACAATGGTGAGATATGGTGAGAAGGTGTCATTATCAGATCATAGTTTTCTGTGCTTGAGAAACAGTAACATATGACACCTTACTTAAGAATAAACTAGCTAATAAACAAACCGATAGAGCATAGTTCCTAAATGGCAGTCCAGCCTTTCAAATTAGTCCACAAATGTTACTAGCCCATACACAATTGTATTGGCCTCCCTACCCAAGTTAGCCGTGGCAACTAGTTTCTTGCTAATTTGCGTTCTGATGTTTGTGTACATTGAAGGTACCAGTTTTGATTACCACATGGTTACTGTTTTTAAAATTTAAATGGACATCTTGAAGGTAGATAGCAACTACTGTTCAAATAATGTTGCAGATGTGAGGCTAGAGCTGTGAAAGAGATCTGTTGTAGAAAGGCTTTGGTTCTGGAAGAAGAGCATATTTGCGACATGTGGCTCTGGCGTCACTATAGTTCCCAGCCTTTGATAAATGAAGTGTGCAGTTAGTTTAGATGTGGAGAAGATTCTGGCTTAACTTTAATGTTTGCCTTGCAAATTTATGTGAGTTTTTTCTTTCATGATAAAAGTTTTATACAGTTAAATGTGACGCATTTGTTGGCTGCTGAAGGGAATGTTGAGATCTAGTAGATCTGCCTTGATAATTTAGGAGAGAAGTTTTGGTGATTTTTTTTTCTTCCCCAGGAAAGCTCCTTGAGCCAATCTTTTCCCATGTGAAGAGACAATTCTTCAGCTGCAGGTACAACCCACAGAGATGCTTCTGGACCAGTAGCATGGTAGTTTCAAATTAGATTATGGTAGAGTTGCAGAAAGCTGCTTAGAAATTGTGGGATTCTATTCCATTCTAAACAATTTTGTTCTGTGTTCTGAACCAAACCATTAGAAAATGCAATGAAGCCTAAGTAATTTAGGCTAGGGAGTAGGATTTACAATGGGTTGTTGGACTAGATAAACCTTTGTTCTGAACCAGTACGGCACTGGATACGTTCTGAAGCTGAAGTCTGAAAAACACTGGTTGACTGAAGTAAGTGTTGGGAATCTGCTTGGCTCTGAGAACTTCCATAGGATTCCCAGAAACGAATCCATAAATCAATCACTGGACAGTAAATAGAGAGCTTCCTTTCAGGCATGCTGAATGAAGTATGGGATCAGTGCTTGTGTTTCCTTTCTGGTACACTGTCTAGGGCCAGCAAGGGTTGGGAACCTTTTCCTGTCTAATGGCTGTATTTCCTCTTGGCCAGCCCTTGGGACACACAGATGTCAGCAGCCAAAAAAAAACCCTGAATGTGGCCAGAGTGGGCTGGGCCATCTCTTGTGCACACAGACACATTCCTTCACTTTTCTGTAATTCACATCAACAGAAACCAAGATCATTCATTCCCTTTATTCCTCTCTCGCTCAAGTCACAGCCCATACACAGCTGAAATCTCTCCTTCCGTAATCAGTTTGTCTTGTCCCTCACACTTTCTGCCTCAGGGGCCGCTTGTTGATGTTCTTGCTTGTGTTGAGGAGGGGTGAATAGCCTTGTGGGGTTTTTTATGGTGTAACACTTTTCAGTGTATTTGTATTGATTTACTGGATACCTTATTATTATTATTATTATTATTATTATTAATTTTTTATTTAAAGCTTTTTCAGCTATACGAAATAAAGTGAAAAAGAGAAAGTGCAATATATGCGCACGCACGCATACACACACATATGCATATGTATATATTCTAATACATATATGATTATTAATGATGAGCCTCTTGGGCTTGCTGATCGGAAGGTCGGTGGTTTGAATCCACGTGACAGGGTGAGCTCCCCTTGCTCTGTCTCAGCTTCTGCCAACCTAGCAGTTCAAAAGCATAGCAGTGCATGTAGATAAATAGGCACCGCTGTCAGGAAGGTAAACGGCGTTCCCATACGCTCTGGTTTCTGTCATGGTGTTCCATTGTGCCAGAAGTGGTTTAGTCATACTGGCCACATGACCCGGAAAGCTGTCTGTGGACAAACGCCAGCTCCCTCGGCCTGAAGCGAGATGAGCACTGCAACCCCATAGTCTCCTTTGAATGGAGATAACCGTCCAGGGTTCTTTGAATAACCTACTTTACTCTGTATGAACTCGCAATATCAATATATTTATCCAAGCAAAGTCTGTGTCTAGAAGCAAGCTTCAGAAATTGCTATTTTTGAGCCCCATTCAGCCCCCCTCATCCCATATATATGCAGACCAGCCGCTCAGAGTCTGGATTATTTACTGTAGATAAGCAGGAACTTCTTCTTACAAAGCTGTTAATGCTAGTAACATGAGTGGAGCATTCCAGGCAGCCGTGATCTCATAGCACTTCCAGAATTATTTGCAGCACTCAAAACTGATAATACAACTGAGCACTTCTGGAACTGCACAAAGAGTTAACAGCTGTTAATGCTGGTGGAAAGATGATCCCACTTGTTAGTAGTTCCCCATCCTTGGTCTAGGTCATGGGTTGATAACCTGTAGCATGCAGCATTCCTGGGCAGGATGCAGGATTACTTACCAGTAATCCAAGTTCACTCCTTACATTCAGAATCAACTATATAAACACTCTAGTTTCTAGGGGATTTCATTTTAAACAGACATTCTGCATTTTACTCAGTTGTCTAGACTTTTAATTGTTAGAAAATGAAAGTCTGTTCATTTGTTGGGCCATATTGAATAACTTGCCATATGTATGTCTGCATACAACTTTTTAAATCCCTGCAAGATTAAACATGTTGCAAAGTTAAAATATGGAATGCAGAAGCTATCGGTTACGGCTGTTTTGTTTTTTAATGAGTAGGCAGTCATAGTTATGTAATTTGTGAAGGTAGAAGCTTTTAAAGGGATAGTGGTCAGTACAGTGGTACTTCGGTTTAAGAACAGTCCTGTTTATGAACAATTCGCTTTATGAACTCCGCAAAACCGGAAGTAGTGTCCCGCTTTGAGAACTTCACCTCAGTCTAGGAATGGAATCCAAATGGTGGAAGCGCACCGGCGGTGGGAAAGCACGCCTCGGTTTAAGAACTATTTCGGTTTAAGAACGGAGTTACAGAACGGATTAGGTTCGTAAACCGAGGTACCACTGTATGTCTAGAAAACTTGTCCATTGCCATTGTTAGATCATCATGCCACAGCAAAGAAGAAGAAGAGGAGGAGTTTGGATTTGATATCCCGCTTTTCACTACCCGAAGGAGTCTCAAAGCGGCTAACATTCTCCTTTCCCTTCCTCCCCCACAACAAACACTCTGTGAGGTGAGTGGGGCTGAGAGACTTCAGAGAAGTGTGACTAGCCCAAGGTCACCCAGCAGCTGCATGTGGAGGAGTGGAGATGCGAACCCGGTTCCCCAGATAACGAATCTACCACTCTTAACCACTACACCACACTGGCTGTGGACCAGCTTTGCCCTATCCCTAAGAGATCTGGCAACAGCCAATGTAATTCAACAATAGCTGTAACAAGTCTGTCCTTCAGCACACCTGGAAGTGGATAGTAAATGATGGAAGGAGAGATGGGAGTCAGAAGACTTCTCTGTCCATGATAAAATCCCTTCTTGCTGATAGGGAAGGATAAACATCTGATCTGCCCCACCCCCCAATACACAACTAAACTTGTCAGTGGTCCTCCAAGGAGGGGATTGAATGAACAGCTTCTGCTTGAATCAGAGAATGAAGTGTGGAGCAGTACTGGAGCTTCACTGACTCTCTAGTTGTGTGATAGCACTTCCCAGTAGGAATAGCATATTATGGTCCTGCTGATTATTGGTATCACTCTGTAAATAAATGGTGATAATAATAATAATAATAATAATAATAATAATAATAATAATAATAATAGAACTCATTTCTGACCTCTGAATTTAGGTTCATCAGCCCCTTCTTCCTTTTTCTTAGTGGGATTTTTTGTTTGTTTCCACTGTAACAAGCAGCCTGACAAAGCATCTTCACCCAAAGTGCTGGGCTATACTGCATCTTTCAAGGGAACCTCTCCCCAGTCTGCTTCTATCTGTGAAGCCTGCTGTGAGGCCCTGGTGCACACAGTCTCATAACATTAGCTATATATTTATAGTTTCCTCTTTGCAGCCATATGAGACAGGAAGATAAATAACAGATAAATAACAAAGTCTTTGGAAACTGTGTGTATGTGTTTGAGGAATACATTCACAACCTCACCAAGGTTGCCTATGTAGTCTTTTTGAGGCTCTCTGGAATCCTAACCCGAGGAGCATTTGATATCTAGTTGTCCCCTGATGGTCTCATTTTGTATTTAAGTACAAAATACACATATCCTTAAAAGCCAGAAAGAATGAAATACTGGATGAAATGCTAAGGAAAAATTAAGACAGGTAGCTGAAAAAAACCCCAGTTATAAGCCAGATAAATTGATATTTTGGTGAAAATGTGTGTAATCAGTTTTAGTTAAAATTAATTATTGTTGGGATATAACACGCAATAAATAAAATAACAAGCACAACAACCTTTCCATTCTACCCGACAATTACCTGAACTCTAAAGCTTGCATACTCGTTTCAATAAACTGGTCCAGAAAAATATTACATTACCTATTTTGTGTATCTCATTCTCTGGAGTTTCAAAGGAACTCTAGTTTTTGCCACTGTGCTATAATTTCTGGCGAATTACCACTTCCTCTGGGCCCCAGCCCAGCCCTATACAGTAACACCTTACTTACAGGCAACTGCCAAGAAAAGAAGATACAATACCAGTGAATTGTGCGGTGGTTTTCCTGAAGCCATATAACTTACAGAAGGCAAATTAGTGCTGCCTCTTATTTTGTAGGTTATCTGATTATTTTGTTGAAAGCTGCTTTGAGCTTGTGTAAAAGTTGCCTGTAAATGAGTTATTTTTTAAAGAATTGTCTTGTTTACAGGGCATGCTTTTTCAAGAGTTGTCTTGTTTACAGGACACATTTTTTTGGAGAATAACTTATGGTTTGAGGTGTTAGGATAGAAGCGCAAGAGCAGCTACTTTAAAGGGACTGCCTGGAAAAAAAATAGCAGAAGGAATAAGTTTTACTCTGTTTATGCAGGTGGACTATTTTGTTTGGGCATCTGAGTTGCTTGTTTTCAGGTATTCTCCAGCACTAATGTGAATACTTGCTTAATGGTGGTGCATTTGTCTAATTTACAATAGTCATTTAATATGATTGTATACCTCTCAAATCACCAGGACACTTAATCCCCATGGTTGACTTCAGTGAGACTACTTTGGAGTAAGTAATTTTGTGGATTGCAATCTTTTATCATTGGTTTGTGACTTGATGACTAAGCATAAATCACGAGCTGCCTTTTCATTAACCCTTCATTGCACCTGCACATTTATCTTGATGGAATAAAACACTTAGAAGCAAAACAGTTCAGTAGTCAGGCTTAAGTATCTGAAGCATTTAAAATTTAGAGTCCAGATTTACAGTGTTGTTGTTGTTGTTGTTGTTGTTGTTGTTGTTTAACCTTCCCAACTGCTTTATTACAGTGTTAGGTTTTGCGGTCCATGGAAGCATGTTGCAGGCTGGAATTATATATCTATCTATCTATCTATCTATCTATCTATCTATCTATCTCAAACCTAACAGTGGGAGAAGTTTTGGGACACAGTAGTACATGTGAGTTTGATAATGTTGAAACAAAATAAAAAATTAAAAAATTCCTTCCAGTAGCATTTTTGAATTTTTTTATTTTGTTTTGACTATGGCAGACCAACCCGGCTACCTACCTGTATTTGATAATGTTGGTAAGTCAAGCAAATGGGGCAAGCTGTAGTTCCCAACGCTGCTTTATAAGCAGTGCCTGATGCAGTGTTTACTCAGCAAGAAGAAATGGCATAGGCTGTGCAAGTTCTATCCTCCATTGTTCTGTGCTCAGGCTTTCAGTTTTTTGGAAAATATTCCTACTTTGTTAACCAAAAACATTTGCCACTCTGATTTCTCACTATTGAACCCTGCCCCTCCCCCCGCTCCCTCAGAAGTATATGAAGAGTCAGGTTACTGCTATTCTAGCAAACATCCTGTAAATTAAAAAAGGTAGTTCTAAAGAAATTTGGCGCCATCATTTACAATTTCTACTAAGGGACTTAGCAGCCACATAAGACCTTCTGTGGAATTTAATCATGGTTTGGAATTTAATCATGGTTTGCCATAAAAGCAAAAATAAATTTTGTCATTTGACTGCAAGCATAAATGTTGGATAAGGACACTGATAACTTATTTCTGTTGGCTTTTTTTCTGAGTTGGATTCCTGTAAGAGATTAAAACCAGTGTTAGAAACTCAGATACATAATCTAATCAAGAAATACAGCAGTGTTTCTGTGAGACGTATGTGCACACTGATTACAGCTGATTGGTTGGACAGGACTTCAGGAATATGAGTTGTCATCTTATTCTTTCAACTTCCCAAGCTGCCTTTGTACCTTTGGTGTTTTATTTGTTGGGGGCTGCTACAGTTGCCATTTTATAAACTTGAAAAAACAGAGCTTTTATATGAAAGCAGATATACATTAACTCTTGTCAAGACTGTTTTTTGGATTTTTAAAATGTTTGTCTACCCTGGGAATTGGACTCTGGCTAAGCCTGAAAAACAGCTTATATTTAGTTAAAATTAAAAATTAAAAAATAGTCCAGTAACACCTTAAAGGTAAAGGGATCCCTGACCATTAGGTCCAGTCGCGGACAACTCTGGAGTTGCGATGCTCATATTGCTTTACTGGCTGAAGGAGCCGGCGTACAACTTTCAGATACCATGCACACAAAAGCATATACCTAGAATAATCTTAGTTGGTCTCTAAGGTGCTACTGGACTATTTTTTAATTTTTTATTTCGACTGCATCAGACCAACATGGCTACCTACCTGAATTAATATTTAGTTAGTTTTAGTATACACCCCAGGCACTCTCAGGCCCCCACTGAGAAAGAACGGCCCAGAGATTCATCTCTACAAACCCTCAAGGCTGTGCTATTCTTAGATATTTGAGCCCTTTTCCTATTTGCGGGTGGCGCTGTGGGTTAAACCACAGAGCCTAGGGCTTGCCGATCAGAAGGTTGGCAGTTCGAATCCCCATGACGGGTGAGCTCCTGTTGCTCAGTCCCTGCTCCTGCCAACCTAGCAGTTCGAAAGCACATCAAAGTGCAAGTAGATAAATAGGCGGGAAGGTAAACGGTGTTTCCGTGCGCTGCTCTGGTTCACCAGAAGCGGCTTAGTCATGCTGGCCACATGACCCGGAAGCTGTACGCCGGCTCCCTTGGCCAATAAAGCGAGATGAGCGCCGCAACCCCAGAATCGTCCACGACTGGACCTAATGGTCAGGGGTCCCTTTACCTTTACCTTTGCCTATTAGTTTCTTAATCACCCTAAACTCTTTCGCCAAGTTCTCTGCATTACCCTTATTTTGGTGCTTCATCTAGCTTTCACAGGCCCTGTCCCAGACCAAACAAGCATCCAGTTCCCGGTGAGGGGCTGTGGCCAACCCTCCTTGCTTTTCCTTTTCACTAATTGACAGATTGCACTTAATTAACCATCTGTTTTATTGGCTAGTTTTACATGTTGGGAAAAGAGGAACACAAAGCTTTAGAAATGAAGCTCAAAACCATGTGATACTAGAGACTGCATGTGAGTGATTATTTCCTGGTTTTTTTACACGATTGCTGTAAAATGGAGATGGGAAGAGTAAGTGGTTGTATATGAACTTCACTTGCAAAAAAAAATGGAAAGGGTGATGACAGCTTAATTATTTTGAATAACTTTTAGAACAGAGGATATAGTAACATACCGTATATACTCGAGTATAAGCCGATCCAAATATAAGCTGAGGGACCTAATTTTACCCAAAAACTGGGAAAACATATTGTCTCGAGTATAAGCCGGTTCACCACACCACAAACCGGCGGAGGAGGAAGGAGTAGCTCCTGCTATCTTAGACCATTGTCACTGTTGGCTGGGGCTGCTGGGAGTTAAGAGTCAAATATCATCTGGGGGGCTCCAAGTTAGCTACCACTATGCCAAACAGTATGCATGCTGGTTGATGAGAATGGTCTCAAGTATAAGGTTTGCATTATTGTCTGAAAAAGAGCTGAACAAAGTAGAGGTAACCTGGAGCTGAGAGCAAATAGAAAAACAAGACTTTTGTTTTTAACAAGACAGATGAAACTGCAGGTGGAACACTGACAAATCCTGAGTGCTACCCTGTACTCATCATACATATCGTCATTATTGGCAGATCCCTGTGCGCATGCCACAATTCTGCAGGAGTGCAGAGAAAACACCAAATGTGGAAGTGGCCGCAGAGCTCTTGCTTCCTGAGAAACTTGTGCTTTTGCCTTTTAGTGGTGGTGGCTGTTAGAGAGGAATCTTCAAGCCTTATGACTGTGAACTTTGGCTTGAACACTTGTATGCAATGTTTTCTCCTTATGGGAGCCTTAAATGTGGTTGAATAAGATACTTGCAGTGGGGGGGCAAGGCCCTGGATGGCTGTTTGCAAGGAGAAACAGCATGATGTATGCACAGCCCTGACTATAATTAAAAAGTTAGCAACAGTCTATTCCAGGGCTGGGGAGCCTGGGGCCCCACAAATCTTACCGAACTCCAACTTTCAGTATAGACAGTGGACAGGAATGATGGGAGTTGTAGTTTTACCCTATCTGGAGGGCCACAGGCTCCGCAACCCTGGAATGGTTTCAGTCCATTCTCCACGCCCCCATGATTTCAGTGACGAAAGGACCCCCAAGGTAGCTTATAAATAGAACAAAGCATAAAACTATACTATATCACCTACTTGTCTAAATCATGAATCTCTCTTCAGTTTGTGCTGTGGATAAACTAACACTCCTCTGGTAAATAAGCTTCAAGTCATGAGTTACCTTGACAGGACTCCAGGGCAGTAGGAAGTTGTACAAATCCTGCCGACCTAGTTCTTTGTGTAACTTGGGGAGCTGCCATCTGCATTGTGTTTGTGACACAGGAGTGCTTCTGCCTGTCAATAGTTATGTCTAAAAACACGATGTGGAAAGAGTAATGTAAGCTGTGTTCAAGAAGCGAACATTGACGGATGTTGCCAAAGGCAGAAGAAGCAGATTATGCCAAGAGAGATGGGAGTGTCTTGGCAGCATCAACAGGGTGTGGATCCAACCCTTTCCAATAGATACAGCAGCGAGTTCTGAGGAATCCAAACCAGATCAGGCCTGCGAGTATTTGGCTATTTAAAACAACCCGATGAACTTCAACTTTCCACCCAGAAGATACTGTTCCTTCTCTCTGCCAATTTATTTCCTTCCCCACTGCCATTTCTCTCCCATTTCTTTGAACCACTAGCCTTTTTAAAAAAGCCCTTTCCTACCTTCCCACTCTTCTCTCTTTTGACATGCTGTGTTCCCAAACCCCAGCACGTCTTACAGCTTTGCTTTTTATTTCTCCCCCCCAAACCCAGATTGGAGCATCTCTGCGAATCACAGTTGACGATGCTTATTGTTAGAGCAGTTTAGTCACTGGCAGAAGGACTTTTCCTCCAGCCCCACACCTCTGCAACATTGCCACAGCTTATTCAGTTGCTGCCAGAGGTGCCAATGGCATATAATATATGAAGCAACTTCCAGACCCTAATCGGAGGGCGGGATACGACTCTAGCCATGTTGTTACCATGAAACGTCAGGTAACATTTCTGGTGCTTTTTATATGAACTTCCTTGCCAGTATTTGAAACTCTGGTATAAGCTAGATGCCAAACAGCACCTTAAACTTAGGTTGCGCTTACCACAGTGGAATGTCTTGTTTGTCAGGGGGTTGGAAAAGATGACCCTTGGGGTCCCTTCCAGCACTACAGTTCTACGATTCTATGATCTCAGCTACATTGTTTGAATGTAACTTTCTCTTACAACAGTTCTCTTGTCCCAGTATGCAAGAAGAAGAAACACACAAAGTGGAAATGACAATGAACCATGGACTAAGGCAGAAGTTTTTAAACGCTGGTTGCTGTGTTCCATTTGTGTGGCTTGTGGAAAGCAGTCTCGTGTGTGTGTGTGTGTGTGTGTGTGTGTGTGCATGTACACACATACACACACACACTCTCTCTCTGTCTCTGTCTCTCCCCTTGATGTGATGGACCATTGGCCCAATTCAGCAGGTTCTCCTTATGTAGATATCCTCACACTCATCCTCGCTTGTATTCTACAGATAATTGGGCCTGCTAGATCAGCCCACTGGCCCATCTAGTGGCTAGCTGCCATTGATAGCCAGATTCAGGAAGCGTAAGGCTAATTCTCTTTCAAAGCTACCCAGGTTGGTGGCCATCACTCTTTCAGAGAACTGCCATGAGGCTGGTTATGTTTCATACTTGCATAAAAACAATGAGATATTAATTCTGTAACTCAGTTTAGTTGTTGTATATTATTTAAAAAGTTCAAAATATTATTTTAAAAAATGAAAGTACGTTGTGCCTTCTATTGGGCAGTTCTTGCCTCTTCAGGGAGTGCCTGTTGCCCAGGCTGTTTGCCTTCCGTAGGAAATTTACTCATACTCTAGAAATTGTGCCTCTTACATGTTGTAATAGCTTTATGTATAGGCTTGTTAGTAGCCTTTTGAAGTTAAATATTTCATTTGACTGAATTGTGTGTGTGTGTGTGTTTCATCACAATCTGATAGAAGTGGCGGTTAATCACATCTGAATTAATTTAAGTGCTTGCTGC
Organism: Lacerta viridis; assembly: GCA_900245905.1. Classification (NCBI taxonomy): domain Eukaryota; kingdom Metazoa; phylum Chordata; class Lepidosauria; order Squamata; family Lacertidae; genus Lacerta; species Lacerta viridis. The sequence goes on along the minus strand of OFHU01004260.1, from coordinate 386,746 downwards.
GCTAGATCATTTTAGTGGGTCTGGCTTCATCGTTGAAACAGATGGGTTGCACAGCTGAGATGCTTGATGGATCCATCCTTGGTACACTGAATCAATTGATTGCTGGCAACCTTGCTCATAATTCAGGTAGCAGTATGTGATATTTTAGGAATAGTTTTATTAATAACCATGTAGCTCTTTTTATAATATGACTTAAGTGTTCAGAGTATTGAATCATAGTTAAAGCCTTGTAAGGCAGATGTGTGGGAACATTTGGCCCTCCTCATGTTCGCTGAACTGCAGCTCCCATCAGCCCCAGCAAGCATGGCTAATGGGTATTGTAGTTAAGCAATATCTGGAGGGCCGAAGAGCCCCCACACTTGTTGTAAGATAAGATCTATATTAACATAAGCTGTGTAGGATCAGACAAAAGACCCATCTCATCTGTCAGGTTTACCACACTGGTAATGTTGTCACCCAGAGAACCTAGATTTGTAGGGCTATTAATTAATAAATGCCTCCTGGAAAACCTCCAGAGCTGGCTATTAATTTTATGTATTTTATTTCAGTAATTCATATCTTCCGAGAGAATCTCAGAAGAGACATTCAAGGCAGCTTACATCCTTCATCAAACACAAAACAATACCTTTGCTGCAAGCGTCATTTGAAAACTGCCTTTCAACTTTTGTGCTGGCCGTTCTGTTCTCTTCACTATCTTCCATCTTGCCTTTCACTCTGCCAGTCCGAATGCCACGGGAGCTCCCTTCCAATTCTCCTCCCACCGAACCCAGCACACTGAGCCCTTAAAATCACCCTCTATGCTCTTCCCCCACCTTCCAAATATTTCACTTTATAGCAGCTCTCCTACACATCTCTCAACAGTTCACTGCCTCTTGCTGCCAAATCATTCCTCACTGCACTGCTGTGCCAATCCTCCCTAAAGTCCCACAAACCTCCCTCTCATCTCGCCCAACCTTTCAGTGCTGTAGTCAAAACTCCTTCTGAAGTCAACAGCCCCTCCTCCTCATCAGTAGCGTATTGAACCATCACATCGTGGTCAATAGGTGCTGGCAGACCTGTTTTCCTTGAATTTCTCCAATCGCCTTTTATTATGTCTGTACATTGCCTTTCCATCATCAGGTACCCAAGGTAGCTAAGATTAAAATGAACTCTTTAAAGGTTATATATTAAACAATATTGATATAATGGTTAGTGTCAGACTAGGATCTGGGAGACCAGAGTTCGAATCCCCACTCAGCCATGAAGCTCACAGGGGGAATTTGGCCCTCTCACCGTGTACTCCCAGGAGAAGTGGGGTATAAATGTATTATTAATAATTGTGTGTATGAAAAATTCCAGGGGGTGGAAATCACCCCTTGTGTTGTGAAATGGTGGCCACTCGGTCACTCTAGGTGTGAACAGTAGTTCAAAGTTAACAAAATTGCCTCTCAACTTGAGGGAACATACTACCCTTTAGCAAAGCAAAACAAAAATGAACATTTGCAATATATTTCATTTTTAGAACAGTTCTGGGCTCAGCTGATGAATTTCCTCGTAATTGCCACAACACAGAGAATTTTTAGAGTAGAAATTCTGCAGAAAAAGGTGCACGTGACGAAGTGGTAACAGAAGTGGAACTACCGAAAATAATGATTTTGCATAGACTTTTCTCTCTCTTCTTTAAACAAATGGGGTGGGGGGAATTGGAAGGTGAGCTCATATTACGGAACAGGTGGGTAGCCGTGTTGGTCTGCCATAGTCAAAACAAAATCGAAAATTCTTTCCAGTAGCACCTTAGAGACCAACTGAGTTTGTTCTTGGTATGAGCTTTCGTGTGCATGCACACTTCTTCAGATACCTGAAGAAGTGTGCATGCACACAAAAGCTCATATTACGGAAGCGATGCTGCAAATCCAGGGTATCTTGTATGAACGACCCTTTCCCTCCCCAAGAGAGATCTCTGAATAGGACCTCAGAGGAAACATGCCAAGCGGTTTATAAGACATTCCTGTTCAAAAGGCATAGCTGCTCAGTTTCTCCATGAGTAAGTCATCTGGATAGCTTAAAGGAATTGCCTTACAAGGAAGATCTGAGCTGCTGTGAAATGCAAGCTATATTGGGTAGAAAGAGTAACTGGAAAAAATTGGCTCAACCTTTCAAAAACTTGATATGAGGATGGTGCCTACCCTCCTGTTCATCTTTCCTACACTGCTACTTCTTTCAGGCTTTGCATATCTCTGTGCAGCCGCTGCTGTGGCTTGCTGGTTATCCTCCCCACCACTCCAGTGGGACCAGTGCCACACATAGAGACAGTACCACAGGTAGAGCCATGTGCTTGACCATGGCAGGTGTGCTAGCACTGCTTTGCCTTTGAGTTTCTAGTACTGTGGCCTTCAGAGGCATGGCTGGTGTTGGCAAAGGACAGAGTGTTTACTAGTGGTGGCCCCTGACAATGGGATTCCTTCCCAAGGAAGTCCCAGTCGCCCGCTCCTTGCAGGCTTTTGCAAAGACAGCTGCATTTCGGGCTGACTAAACAATTTATTATTTTAACAGGGATTGTTTTGTTATGTTTTGTTTTTGCATTCCGTTTTGGTTAAGCACTCGAAATAGTTCTGAAACTTGATTATTTTGCACTGAATGCAGTAACTCTGTATTGGAATTGCTAGCAATTGTCCACTGCTTGCAAACCACTGTTTTTCAACCTTCGGACACCTCCTGCCACCCCCAGCCACCTTGGCCAATGGACAAAGAGGATGGGAGTTATAGTGCAACATCATCTGGGGGCTCAAGACTGAAGAACACTGTTGTAAACCCCCTATGGAGCCTCCTCTAGCATTGAATGTCAGATTCAAGGGGTCCCCACCCCTTTTTAAGTGCAGTTATGAAGGCTACATGTTTGAGGTTCTTTCTCCCTTCTACACTAAAAACCTGTGGCGTTTTTCACAGTGAGAAGGATAAAACTAGCTATGTTGTCCTTGTGGTGCCTAGGAGAGTGGTATCTTCGGGTAGTTGCTTGGAGGCAATAATTCCTCAATGAAAACACAAGGCAAATAAACATGGTCTTAAATACTCATGCTTAACTTTATTTCCGCAGGATTAGTTCAGAACGCAGAAAGGAGAAGTCCAGAGATGCAGCCAGGTGCAGGAGGAGTAAGGAATCGGAGGTGTTCTATGAACTGGCTCACCAGCTGCCTCTTCCCCACCATGTGAGCGCACATCTCGACAAAGCCTCAATTATGAGGCTAACGATCAGCTACCTGCGCATGAGAAAACTGCTTGATGCAGGTGAGATTTTACAGTTGAAGAAGGATGGAAGGGGGTCCTCAGGATGAGTGAAAAGTAGGGATTGTAACAATTCGGTGAATCAGAAGTTTTAACTTGTGTTTGTGTTGCAATGATCTGAAAATGCATCATTTCCCAGCAGCTTAATTTCACTCCCCACCCCCTGCAGGTCAGGAAGGTCATTTCGTGAAATAATTGGAGGGGGAAAACCCAAGAACTATCTTTTTTCAGTGGTGGATCTCAGAGTTTGCCATCCTCTCACCCTCAACCCCCGTGACATTGCTTTTGCTAGAGAACGTTACCTCCACAAAACGATGAGCTCTGGAAGAGATAACAGACTTGCTACATTTTGTTAAAGATTGTCAGCAACGCAAGCTTTTTTCGAGGTTTATTTGCATATATACCCTGCTCGGTTAAATTGCACAATACTTTCTCAGCTGCCTCTGGCATCTCTTAAAATCCCATTTTATATACCTTTTACATAACCTTTAATACCTGGTTTATGCGGAGACAGACAGTAAAAGGCCCAAGACATGGTTTGAAAGCGCATGGTGCTCTAAACTTACTGAAACTATGAAGCTTGCTCTCTGCCTGGATGGCACATACTGTGAGTTCCTGATTTACCTGAGAGAGCCAAACATGTGTGATCTCATCCACTTGTGAAAGTACTTAATGGGGTGAGGACTTTCCCCTGAGAAATTTGTGATGTTAAGATATGTGAGTAGCAAGGGTCATAAGTATGCATTAAAATTGGAACAGATACCATAGTTGTTGTTCAGTTGTGTCCGACTCTTCGTGACTCCATGGACCAGAGCATGCCAGGCATGCCTATCTTTCACTGCCTCCCACAGTTTGGCCAAACTCATACCATAGTAGTGCTGTCATTATTGGTCCATGTCTCGTTCTAACATACAAAATCAAATTTTCTTCATTTTTTCATTAAACTGGTTCTCCTGTTTTACTTCACAAACTTTTATTAGTTTTACTATAGTGATGAATATCTCAGATACTGGAGTGTTGAGGTTAATAATAAATAATAATAATAATTGTAAACAACTGCCTTTCATTTCAAGAAGAAATATAGAAGTGATTCACAAACAAACAGATTTATTATTTATACCCTACCCGTCTCAGGTATAAAAGCCAAGAGGCAAAATGATAATAATTAAACCAATTACAAAAAATAGAGCTACCTGTAATTAAAATACATAGTAAAACAAGTAAATTAAAGCACCCATAATTAAATATACAATGAACAAGCTGTTTAAAACAGCAAAACAGTTAAACAACAATCAGAGCAAGAGATTCAAATCTAGGGATCTGAGAAATTGAATGCACTGGCTTCGTCTCCCAAATCTTTGACCATGCATTACCCTCAGATTGGTAACCAGTATCCTTCTCCCAACATTCTTTCAGACCCTGTAGTTTTCCCATATAAAATTTAATCAGTTAATAGTGTACTCTTGCAGTCACATGTATGTTCAAAGCCAGTCAAGGTTTTAGTGGCCCCCGAAATCTAAAATTTTGACTTTATAATGTATAATGTCCCTTATGAGCCTTCAGGCTACAAGAAGCCTTCATAAAGAAAATCTTGAGCTTTTATGTAGTTTCTTCAACTTTCATCTTTGATTAGCACCAACTTTCCACCTTGAAAGTGTTATTATGACTGGTGTATTTTAGTGATGATATGAATGAGTGCTGGTGGAATCAAACAGGAAATATGAACATGGGTGACTGACCAAATTTGTCTAATGCCTAGGTGCCTGAAATCTAATGTGTAGATGTCTTAATGTCTAGGTGACCTGGAAGCAGAAGCTGAAATGGAGACTCAGCTGAATTGCTTTTACTTAAAAGCTCTTGATGGATTTGTCATGGTTCTCTCAGAGGATGGAGACATGATCTACATGTCTGAAAATGTGAACAAGTGCATGGGGCTCACACAGGTAGGAAACCAGCATCTCCTCCCATCGCTTTAGCTAAAATAAAATACTTTCCTACAATACAGCCACAATCCCATTAACGTAAAAGTACTGAACCTGGGTTGTGTCCAGTATTTTGTCTATGGAAAACACACTACTAGATTGAACTTTTTCTTTTGCAGTTCGAGTTGACCGGACACAGTGTGTTTGATTTCACTCATCCGTGTGACCAGGAAGAGTTGAGAGAAATGCTCACCCACCGGAATGGTAAAACAGAGACGTTCAGGCTTTTAACTTCAGGTCACATGCCTCATCTGATTGCTCACTACTAATTATGCTTGATTGATTTAAGGAACAGCCTAACCCAGGATACCTAAATTAAGTCTGAAACACCCAGGGCTGCTTTTCAAAAGTTATGAAAAGTTTTTGCATTGCATAGTTTGTTATGTTGTGCTTTCCTGACTGCTGTAAGCTTCCTTGCAAGGGTTTGAACCCTAAAAGGTGGGGGTTACACAAATAAAATACAGATTTTAATATATTGATTAGAAACTGTGATTCAGTAAATGCATTTACCCAGCCAAGGATCCTCTTTGTGGGTCCAGAGCCCCTGCCTCCTTTGCACATATGGCAATATGTGACTTGAACAACCCTCACATAGATCCAGACATGTCTGGGCTGTACTTGCGCAAAATCCTCGCTTTTGAGGGCCTGGGGAGCCAGCCACTTGTAAAATGAGTAGTGCTATACACTCATAGACTAAACCCTTCCCATGCCACTGATGGATTGAGGAGTTTATATGAATCAAATCTATGTTCCTGTGGGGCCCCCCCCCACATGTACGATCGTTAGGCAGGAGAGAATTTGAACCAGTCCTGAGGATGTAAAATACTTAGCAATACTTGGTCTTTTGACCCTCGAGTGCCACCGTTTCATCAAGTGAAAAGTTTCGGATATGGAGCAACCATGGTTACATCAGTGCAACGAGGGATAAATTGTGCCCTTTGACATAAAGCGCCATAGCATACTCTGCTGTGACTCCACCCTTACAGGGACGTTTTACTTGGAACAGTGGGATTACAACTTAAGCAGGATCAGTGTGCTGCATTTGCCTCACACAGGATATTGTTGCAGCAGTTACTTGCACAAACTAATTTGCGTGCCTCATCGCAAGTGTACTCATCTGTCGCTTCATGCCATGGGAAGCTCTGAGCAAATATGAGTACCCTGTACTGGTTTTCTCATCTGCAAAACAGTTAATCTATCTTACGATAGGATCTGTTTTATGCATGTGCTTGAGAAGTACATTTAAGTACCTCTTGAAGATAAACTAAATCTGGTTTGACCTGCCTCGGGATTTGTTGGTTTGCCTTTAATTAAAAGAGGGGAGAGGCATTCTAAAACACAGCCATGATACTATTCTGTTAATCCACCCACTTCTGAGTTGTTGTCCTCTAGGTCTTTTAAATTTCCATCTACACTGAACACCCATCTCCCACGTTAATTGCCGCATTTCCTGAAACTGACGTAGTAATAACCAGCAATGTAACAGCCGCACTGGTTGGGCTGTTTGCATCCATTATGACAGTGGCCACAGCTGGATGTTTGGGCTGCTGAATTGGATACAGTGGTGCTGAGGCTTTCCTTTCCCTGCCATGTTCTCGACTCCAGCAGTTTCTACAGCATTAGACACCCTTTGAAATGCTTTAAACTCTGCTGGAAAAGAAACCGTAAAAGTACTTTTGCTGCATTAAGACTGTATTTCAGTTGTTGCCTTCTGGATTCAATATTGTATGAAGTAGTGTATAATACTGATCTTCAACACTTTTGCATTAGGTCCTGTGAAAAAGGGGAAGGAACATAACACGGAGCGCAGCTTTTTCCTCAGAATGAAGTGTACATTGACCAGCCGAGGAAGAACTGTCAATATAAAGTCTGCCACATGGAAGGTAAATCATACATGTGCTCTCAGAGCAACAGACTTTGAAGTTAGAATGGCTGGTGTCAAGATTTATAGTAGACCCGCAGCTTACACACAAGCTATACGCACTTGGCAAAAAAAATTTTTATAAAAAAAATTAGAGGAGGAAGGCATCGGGGGGGGGGAGGCTTTAGCAGTCCCACCAGCCATTGCACCCAATGGTTTTTATGCAGTCGGTGAGCCTTTGAGCAGCATCAAAGTAATGTTCAAATTAGCAATGGCTTTTGCTGCAAATTAGATACATAAGCTTGCTGCCTTTTGATGCTCCTCAGGTGATTAGAGTCGGTAGCTAAAGTTCAATTGCCGAATGATGAGCCTCCTTGCCATACAATAATACCCCTTTCAACTTGTGTTGTTTGATTCCCTCCGTTACTTTGTCCTATACGGTATTCCTTTTTGTCTCAAGCAGTAACCAAACTCCCCTTTTCACCCCAACACCCAGGTACTTCATTGCACGGGCCACATTCGCGTCTATGACAATTGCAACAACCAGACAGTGTGTGGATATAAAAAGCCCCCCATGACGTGTTTGGTGTTAATCTGTGAACCCATCCCCCATCCATCAAATATTGAAGTCCCCTTGGACAGCAAGACGTTCCTCAGCCGCCACTGCCTTGACATGAAGTTTTCATACTGTGATGAAAGGTAAAAGCTCTGAGTGAAAGTAAGTGGTGCCTGGCTTTTCCTGTGAATGGTGGTAGGTGGACCTGCGTGTCGTTACTAGCCTCGTCTGTTTCCTTGACACTTTTATTTGGCAAGAGTTAAACAGGTAGGTAGGTCTTTGGGTGCACCCTTAAGTTTTGCAACTCCAGAATCTGAAAATTGATGGTGCAAAATGCTTTCCAGATAAATTACGTGATGTACGTTCCATTTTAAGTTATGCTTTCCCGTTTCATAAGCTTGTAACTAAAATTGAGGGTGTTTTTTTTTTAACTTATTGAGGCAAGAACACACTACACTGCCACCCAGTGGCCAAAAGAATTAAATACTTTATGCTAGCCAGTAACTAAAACATGGCACTTCTAAACATCCAACTTGGAACAGAAGAGATTCTCACCATGAACACTAAGGGCATTTTATGTAGTTTCTGTTACACCTTTATGTAAAACATTTTCATCCCATGATTTTATGCCCAGGATGCATCTTACCTAAAACTGAAAAGAAACAAAACCCTCACTAAGAGTCAGAATATGATGCATGGCGATGGCGGTTATTCTTGGAACTGGTGGCAAGCTGAAATTGGTGGCATGAATTGGACTTAAAAGTTGTACTTGAATTCACAGACCTGAAGCAGCTGTCTTCTGTGTTAAATTACTGCTAGTTGTGATACGGAGGCATATATCTGCTATGATAAAAAGCAAAATGTAGGAGGGAGACATACCTATGTATTGGCTGTGTCATTGCATTTGCGGAATGACTTCAGTGGAACCTCCCTTCTCCATGTGTCACCTGCCCCAGAATTTGCTCTGGAAGGTTGAAGGGACACCCCGTCCCCGTCCCCCCCAGCATATTTTTTGGGTAGGGGAAGCAGAGGGCGAGAAAGTTCTGTTGCACTTGCAGAAGTCATTTTGCACAAGCATCAATTTAGTTGGATACAGCCTGAAAAGGGCATGATGAGAATCTTGGAGGGACTTGCTTATCAGTGTCTTGATTAGATTAGGGAAGCAACTTCCCCATTTTTTGAAAAATGAGGAACACATAGGCTGGATCTAGTCACATCAAAGAAGCATTTAAGTTTAAAGCAGGGGTCAGCAACCTTTTTCAGCTGTGAGATGGTCCACCGTCCCTCATGTGGTGGGCCAGACTATATTTTGGGAGGAAATGAACGAATTCCTATGCCCCACAAATAACCCAGAGATGCATTTTAAATAAAAGCACACATTCTACTCATGTAAAAAACACTGATTCCCGGACCGTCCACAGGCCAGATTTAGAAGGCAATTGGGCCGCATCCGGCCCCCAGGCCTTAGGTTGCCTACCCCTGGTTTAAAGCATTGTAAATTTACAGAGGAAAAACAGGACTCCACATCACCATCTGGTGGCACAATGTTATATCGCACATACAACACACATAAATCGCTTTTTCTTTACCAGTCTAGCTGGGTTCTAATTTAATATGGGAAATGACATTAATTCACACGGCTATTCCAAAAAGCCCACAAGCCACTTTTTTGCTAATGTAGCTAATCAAGTGGTTTGTGTTGGTTTCAGTGGCTCGTGGACTGGCTGTGGTTTTCCTTGGAAGTCACCTGCCCTTATTAAAAAACAAAATACCTGCTCTTAAACAAAGTTTTATCTGCACTGCAATATGTAGAAATATTACTGAATTAACATCTTTTCCCCCTTTTGTTTCAAGGATTACGGAACTGATGGGATACAACCCCGATGAGCTCCTGGGTCGCTCCATATATGAATATTATCATGCCCTGGACTCTGATCATCTGACCAAAACACACCATGACAGTAAGTGAGGGGGGTGTGGCTTTAGAAATGAGATAGTTGCAGGCTGAAGTACACTCTCTGTTGCTTACTTCTAGCTATCATACGTCACAGTGCCAGCAACATTCTAAAGGCTATGGATTGTTTCGCTGTTAACCATTTTAGACGCTGCCTAGCAATGTAAATAATGTGTGTCTCTTTCTGCTTCCAGTGTTCGCTAAAGGACAGGTGACCACCGGGCAGTACAGAATGCTTGCCAAACATGGGGGCTATGTTTGGGTCGAGACTCAAGCAACCGTCATATACAACAATAAGAATTCTCAGCCACAGTGTATAGTGTGTGTGAATTATGTCTTGAGGTGAGCTTTCTGTGTTACCTGTGGGTATTTAGGGGCGGGTTTTTTTCGATGCCAAAGATCAGTCTGTCTGTCTGTCATCTATGTAGTTCATGGTATTCTCTCTCTCTCTCATATGCAATACTGTTGCCTTTGCTAGCAAAATGTATCTCCTATGAAAACCTGCCGTGTGAATACATAATTCATATAACCCAGTGTGTATGTGTGTTTGCCCATTTTCATATTACGCTGTCAGAGATGCCCAAGGAAATTGCTAACAAGACTAACTAGAAAATGGTAACATCTGAGTCATACCATAGCTCCTTTATTCCTATGGATTGCCTCATTCTGTATTGGGGGGCAGTTAAAGCATGTACACACACATACAAACACACACACGTAATATTCACCCAATGTACATACATTTTTGTAGCTTGGATTGTGCCTGAATTGTGCTGCATATATATTAAAAATGAAAAACACCATTAGACACCTGTATCTAAATGCATTCTAGTCTGCTTGTGTGTGTGCGGTCCAGTCCGTCATGCAGGGCATAATATGCCACAGGGCATACTAACCCTGTTAATACAGATAGCAGAACTGCCATTGCAGGGAACATGCCCTGCTGGTTAAATGTGTGCACATGCCACCTGCACGATCTATCTGCCTTACAATTTAACCATGCTCTGGAACACAAGTACTGTGCAGCATTCAGAGATGGAACGCTGAATGGACCCACCAGTACCTTCTATTGCCTTACACCATTGTGTATGTTAACACCCATGTGCATATATATTGCGTGTATTTGTTGGGGGAGGGGAAGGGTAAATGAGGCTCAATTGAGCCATGGAGGGCAATGTTCTGTGAACAGCCACTGTGCCTGTGGTGAGATCTCATAGTGCATGCTCCTAGTATATAGTGCACTAAAAGAACAATCTGTAGAAGGATGCAATTAAACATCTATATTCATTAACAGAACCAGATATCTGTCACACCATATTTGCCTCTTCGTTAGGGCTTTTCCAAACAAGTAGAAAGTTGTTTTGTTTTGTTTTTTAAAAAAGGTTCTATAGAACTCTGTTCTATACCTTAAAGGTTGCAGACTACAAATATCTTCCTATCTTATAATGCTTGAAATATATAAAACAAAATATATATGGAGAAACAGCTTATCAAGTGTGTAGATTACTTCAAGAGAACATACATTGGATAAATTAATGTGGCCTGAGATGTTACGCTTTGCATACTAATCTCTATTTTGTCTGCATCCTTCAGATTTGTTCTCATATTGCACTAATCCGGAAAGCCTCTTGCCAGGCTACTAATGAACATGTCCAACCCAGTCTTACGAGTTTGCTAACCACTGAGTTCAGGCTAATTCCCAAGTAAGTGTTGCAGTGGTTTTAGAGTATTGTTCTGGGTTCCTCAATGAGAAGATGAGTAGCAGGAGATCAGTTTCCTGAAAAAGCAGCTTTCCTGCTACTAGCAATCTTTACCTGCAATGTGCAGCCATAGGGGGAAGTGTTGGATGTGTTCTGTAGGTAGGTGTGGTCAGTTCACCATATGGACTGAGTTAACACCGTAAAATTCTCTGCAACAAGCAAGGGTCCTGCGACAGGCGCTCAGGCATTCCTTGACAGGAAAGAGATAGAAAGTGTTGGAAGCCACTAATGTAATAAACTAGGGAATCAAAGGCTGCAAGGTGCTCTCTAACATCCCTCCTCTTCTCTTCTGCAGTGGCATTGTTCAGGGCGATTTGATTTTTTCACTCCAGCAAACCGAGTGCATGTTGAAACCAGTGGATTCCCCTGAGATGGGGATGATCAAAATACTGGACAAGACTGAACTGGAAGACAGCAACAGCCTCTATGAGAAGCTTAAGAAGGAGCCAGATGCATTAACATACCTTGCTCCGGCAGCTGGAGACACCATAATAGCGTTGGATTTCAGCAATGATGGTGGGTGGGTGTTTAATTCAGGCAGCCTTCTGACGGGCAGAGTTGCCTATGAAGTACATTAAAAGCGAGTGGCATGTTTTGCCGGATGCCCTCAGGGTGTCGCAAGTGTAATATGTGCTGGGTTTTTAATGAGGCCCTTTAAGGTGCGACACAACACTTAGGGTGATGACTTTTCTTTAATTTTTGTAGAGTCTGATGAGCAGCAGTTTGATGACGTTCCCTTATATAACGATGTAATGCTCCCCTCATCCAGTAAGAAATTGCAGAGTATAAATTTGGCTATTTCCCCTCCGCCTGCTTCCGAAGCTACAAAGCCACTCCGTAGCAATGCGGACCCAGCACTCAATAGAGAGGTGGTGTCCAAGCTGGAGCCCAGCACAGAGCCCTTGGATCTTGCTTTCTCCATCCGCCGGATGCAAGAAAAACCAGATACTCCTTCTGATGGAAGCCCCAGCCAAAGCCCACCTGAGGTTAGTCATCTCATAATCTGCTGCAGATCTGTAATTTTTAACTGAATCTCTGTTGCCCGACCTGTAAATAAAATATCTATTTTCAATTTCAAATTTGTCAGCTTTGTCTCCCGCCCTTCTTCCAAGAAGCTTGGGGGCAGCATACATTTCGCTATCAGCTTAAAACAATCCAGTCAGCATAACGTGATCCAACACCAAATAATGGAAAAGAAGAGCTAGATAAATCAAGCTCCTTTAGGATCATAGGAAGCTGGTTTATGTTGGTCCATCTAGCTCAGTATTGTCTACTCTTGATTGGTAGCTGCATTCCCAGGATTTCAGACTGAGCTCTTACTCAGCCCTACCTTGAAATGCTGAGGATCGAACCTTGCAGAACAGCTCCTCTTGCTTCATTTGACTCGTAACAGATGGCGGCTTAAGCCAGGCATTTTGAGCTATACAGAATTCTGCCATCTGACAACTTGCAACCCTTCTTTGCTGATGAGCAAAGGAAAGGATTACTAGATAGAGGAGAAGATTTTGGAAATGTGATTTTTAATGAGGGCGAGGGGGGTGTCCCTTGAATTTGGGGGTATATTTATGACATTAAATATGTGTGAGCTGCAATAGCCACAGGCTGCATGGTCCTGGAATCTTGCAGCATCCTGATCACAGAAGCTCTAACGCTTTTGCATTATGGGGAAATCTTTGAACATAGACCACTTTTAAAATTGGGTGAGGGAAATGCGCAGTTTGTTGAATAGAGGTGTGGATTGTCTTTACAGCCCAGTAGTCCTCCTAATGACTATTGCTTCAATGTGGACAGCGAGATTGACAGCGAGTTCAAGTTGGAGCTGGTGGAAAAGCTATTTGCAATAGACCCAGAGTCCAGAAACCCATATTCTACGCAGGTGAGCACGTTGGAGGAAACGCTCGCTTTTTAGGCCTTTGTTGTGGCCGCATTCAGTTTTTTAAACGTTTACTAATAATGTGCAGTGTTAACTGGCAGTGTTTTTGATAGAACTTGTGTGACCTGGAAGCTGGAATGCTCAATTCAACCTGGGATGAGGGATAAAACACAAGAATTGTGTACATAGCCGTGTTGCTCACTGTGTCCGTTCATTTAAATGGGGCTCCCACATTTGGAAAAGGCAGGAGGTTTGGAAAGAAGCAATTTTTGGTAGATGGGAGCCCTAAAGCTGGATCGGCCATCGCTGCAGTCTCTTATTTCTCTGTCAAAAGATTCAATTACACTTTCTTGTGCTGACATTTCAGGAAACTGATTTAGACCTGGAAATGTTGGCGCCCTACATACCCATGGACGACGACTTCCAGCTGCGTTCCTTTGACCAGCTCTCTCCGCTGGAGAACAATTCGGCAAGCCCTCCTTCCAATGTGGGCACCGCCACGGGATTTCAGCCTGCCGCAGACAAGATACTACCCGCACATCAAGCACGAGGATGGATCGACGACACTGATTGCTCCTGTTCACATCGTCATAGAAGCCAACAGTGCCCCAGCATCACCCCATGCTGAGAATCTCAGTCGAACGAGTCTCCAGTTAGAGAAGGAAAAGGCACGACAGAGCAGAAAGAGACGCCGAGTCCAGGAGTGCCAAACTTGTTAACGTCACCTGGGTAAAAGGTAGTTTTTAAATCAAGCACGAGGATGGATCGACGACACTGATTGCTCCTGTTCACATCGTCATAGAAGCCAACAGTGCCCCAGCATCACCCCATGCTGAGAATCTCAGTCGAACGACGTCTCCAGTTAGAGAAGGAAAAGGCACGACAGAGCAGAAAGAGACGCCGAGTCCAGGAGTGCCAAACTTGTTAACAGTCACGCTGGGTAAAAGGTAGTTTTTAAATATATATATATATACCTAATATGTTGCCCACTTGATCTTAAAACCAGTCACATAGCTCAGTCGGTAGAGCAGGACACTCTTAATCTCAGGGTTGTGGGTTGGCGTCCCACATTGGGCAAAAAAGGTTCCTGTATTGCTGCAGGGGGTTGTGTACTTTTATCACAGTTGACTTGATACCTATTGATTCTTTTACCAAGAAGATATCTCTAGGTTTCAGCCAAATACTGTCCTATAACACAATCCCAGGTTTAGGCGTCAGGTTCTCAAGTCTCTCTCTGCATAGTTTTGATCGTGACTAAAACTTGCGCTTGTATGGTTTGCTTGAAAAAAACTGTGCGCTATCTTCCTGGCACTTATTGCTGGTGGTAATGCTGCCTTAGACAGAGTTTCAGCGACTCTTCCATAGGTGCCAAACTTCTACACAGGAACCCTGAAACTGGTTCCAAGTTAGAGCCAAAACAGAAAAGCAGGAACTTTGTATGATGTCTTCATTGCTAGACTATTTCTCCCCTCCACCCCCAATGTGCTGATTGTTTCATATGCATTGGGAGCGTGCAAAGCTTTGATTGCACCACTTTCTTGGCACCAGTCTGTCTCGGTGGTTGCTTCAGTGTTGCTGAGGTGCAGTTGACCTCGTACCCCATCCTGTTGTTGGCTGACCACTGCTGGTCATGCAAACGTACCCTGCCTCAGACCTTTGAACATATCCTAAAGTGTGTTCTTACCAGGGGCGGAGGAAGCCGTTTCGCCACCCGGGGCGGCGTCACTCTGTAGCGCGCATGCGCAACGTTGCTACATACGATGCATATGTCATTATGTTTGACGCATGCGTAGCAACACGCATGCGCGCTACAGAGTGGAGGCGAGCAAGGGAGGGGCGTCAGCGGCCCAAGAGAAGCCCGTCCCTCCCCACAGCCCGAGCAGGAAGAAATGAAGCAAAGAACGGCACTTTGCTTCATTCCTTCCCACTCGGGCTGTGGGTGGAGGGGAGGGGAGGGGCTTGGCCCGCAGCTCGGCATGTGCTTTGCTATTTCCAGCGAGGACCCGTCCCTCTCCTCCGCCCGAGCCGGAAATAGCAAAGCGTGCGCCGAGCAGGTTTCTGAGGCAGGCCGCCAAGCGTGGCTTTTTACCGGGCGTCTCGGGGGCTGGCTTGAGTGTCGCGCTGGGGTGTGTGTGTGCCCAGAGTGTCACCCCCTCCAGGGTGTATCCGCGGGTGCAACGCCCCCTTCGCCCCCCCTTCCTACACCACTGGTTCTTACTCTCTCAGATATGGTCTTCAGGTCTCTCTGAACACTGTATTTTCTCTCCCTGTGATTCCAGCTGTATGTAGCTATTCAATACTCTTCTTTGTGTTGTACCACACACATCAGTGTTCTGTGAACCCAACCCCCTTAGAACTCACATTTTTACAAGCAAGAGAGCATCATGGAACTTCCTTTTTTTTCTTTTTCTTTTAAAGCCATGACACACATGCAATTGGTTTTAACACAGGACATTTGTCTGAGAGTGGGAATTAACCTTCTGAACTTGTTATTTTCAGTAGATCAACTGCTGCAGCAAATGAAGAAATTAATCCAAAGTTAATAGCTCTGCATAATATTCAGAGGAAACGGAAAATGGAACAGGATGGCTTGCTTTTCCAAGCAGTGGGCATTGTAAGTTTTTAAATATACAGTCCCTCCCTTTTTAAAAAAAATATGAGGTTGTTGCTTTTTTCATGAGGTTGTTGCTTTCTGGGGTGGTAACTTAAATCAAGTTGTAGCCATGTGGTCATGGTTCTGTCCTTCATATCAGGTGATGGTACGGTTGTTTGAACGTTTAAAAATAATCTTATTCAACACCACTGAACCATAGGCGTACCTTTTTAACTTGAGTTATCTTGCCTCAAGACCCTGGAACGTATCTGGCAGAATAAAGTTTGGTGGGCTTGCACTATCTGCTCTCCTTACCCCATCGGTCCATTAGCCGGAGCTGATGTTTGTAGCCTGGTACACTTGCTTGCTGTGCCACTTCAACCATACACTTAGGGTGGCCAGAATTTATAAAGACAAACCCACATCTTAGTTACTAAAGTTCAGAAATTCTAGCATCAAACCCTTACTGTTTACCAGCAAGTCTGTACAAAACCCTAGCCCAAGGATTCCAGTTAATCCCATTTTTAAAGTGAGGAATACGGGCAGGTGCAAGTGAATAGCTGAATGCAAACATTTTACAACACGGCAGAGAATTCTCATTTTTGCACTTTTTGTTCACACCATTAGCCAAAAGTCTTGTTTGAACAGTTGGGGTGCACTGCCTGCCTGATCCTGTGCATTTCACATGGGAGGGAGTCCTAAATCAACGTGCATGGGATTGTAGCCATGAACCTCAGAGATAAACAACAGTCAAAGACCAGGCTAAAATTTTATAGGTGGTGTATCTGGCAGCGACTATTCCGAGGTTGTGTACAGTATGTGTGTGGCGGCCTTCACCTGCCCCCGCCGAAGCCTCATAAAAATAAACAGGATGTCCCTTTGCACAGTTTATTGTTCCTAAACTTTTATATTCAGATTTCCCCCCCGCAAAATACTGTTTTTTAAAAAGGACCATTTTTGCACAGCAGCTGGTTAACTCAGTAGTATGCCTGTATGGAATCTCTGTACTTATATTAATTGGACTTCTCTCTCTCTCTCTCTCTCTCTGTGTGTGTGTGTGTCTTTTTAAGGGCACATTACTGACGCAGTCAAGTAGTCCTGGGGGAAATGTGTCCCTGGCTTGGAAACGCATAAAAGGATGTAAATCTAATGGGCAGAATGAGGTGTCGGAGAAGACGGTCATTTTATTACCATCAGGTCAGTGGCTGTTCATGGAGCAAGACCAAGTCAGGTGCCCTCTCTTTTCCTCTGTCATTGTTAACCCGGAGATGTGTGACACCCCCTAATAATAATAATAATACTGAAATGAATGGGGAAGCCAGCAAAAGAGTTTCCATTAACCTTAGGATCCAGAGCCTTGTCTGGGTGGGACAGAATTTATCTGCTCCTTGAAGGAAAGAACCGTGGCTTCTGTATTTCCCCCCCTACACATTTGGACAAAACCTGAAGCAACAGAAAGAACTTGTGTCAGTGGCAAACCATCTCCATTGCGTGCAAAAGGTTTCAGGTTCAATCCCTGGCATCTCCAGGTAGGGCTGGGAGAGACTCTGCCGGACTGTGTAGACAATCCTGAGCAATGGACCAATGGCCTGACTCCGTACAATACAGCTTCCTGTGTTCCTAACATAAAAGGAGCAGGGCGAGAGAACAAACCCTATTGGTATAACGGTTACATGAGGGCCTTAGTTTTGTGTCTACCTGGAGACGGAGGGCGGTGAGGAGAGGGAGGATGGGCTGAATATGGGTATTTGGAGTCGGATGGAAGAAATAGTTTGTGGAGGAGAGAGGAGGACTAAGCAGCCACTCCCTACCAGTGTGTTTTGCCTAAAAATAATTTAAGTCTTGCAGCCAGATTCTGGGCCTAGTATAGCTGGGTTCTGCAACCTTTGTAAAATGTGCATCTTTTTAGGATAGGGGCAGACCCCATGACCCTGACTACTTGAGGTCTTACTCAGTCTTTCCTCTGGCTTGCAATTTCAGGAGGCGTTGCCCACACCCTTTTTTCTGGGATATATTTTCATAGCCATAATGGCTAGAAAATTGTTTTTGTGTGTGTGTGTTGTAATAGGAAACGGAGCCCTGGTCCCACATTCAGTGCTTCCCGGGCCCCCTCTCCCCAGCTTTCCTCAGAAAACTGCAGCATGCACACAGGGCAGTCTAGCCGACCTCGCGCAACTTGTATTCTTTCGGATTTGCCAAAACCAATGTTAACCATGAATAATGTACTGTGTGTGTTTTGTCCAAGTTAACACATGCTTCCTTTTCCCTTGCAGATATAGCAAGTAAACTTCTAGGGCAGTCCATTGACGAGAAGGGACTCCCGCAACTTACCAGCTATGACTGTGAAGTAAACGCACCCATACAAGGCAACCGCAACTTGCTACAGGGTGAAGACTTGCTCAAAGCCCTGGATCAAGTCAACTGAGCTTTCCACACACACAACTGTTCTGTTTTCTTGGACACTGGTGACCCACCACCTAAAAGCAGTCTATTTATATTTTCTATATCTGATTTTAGAAGCCTGGCTACAAATACTGCACTAATTCAGTTAGTTTGGTTCTGATCCCCTTTCTACTTTGGACAGTCTTTTAAAAACAACAATGTTCTTTATGTAACAACAGTAGTAAAAACTTGGCTAATGGTGCATTTTTTTGGTACATAAACAATCAAAAGTCCAGTATGTTTAGAACACACTTGCAATGGCAGCTTTGGAGTAGGCACCTTTTTAAAAAGTATTTATTTTTTATTTTGGATCAAGCGTTTTTGTCACTGAAAATATTTCTTATCAAGCGAATCACCACTGCGGTGAAACTGTCTAAGCCTTCTCTCAGCGTGATTGAAGGCATTGTGTGCTCTGATGTTCAGATAAATTTTTACTTTACCTTTTTTTAAAGAAGAGAAACATTGCTTTGCAGTGGTGCATTTGTAGCCACAATCGCACAATCTATTTTCTTAAGAAAATAAAAATGAAATGCCAGCAGTTCCTCATGCAATATATACTGCATTTATAAAGCTAGTTTTTAAAGAAAAACTTTTTTTAAATTTCTTTTCTCTTCCACTTGTTTATGTTTACTGCCTGTGAAATCATGTAGAAATTTTGGAGTAATTCTATTTTTTTGGCACGTTGTACTAAAAAAAAAAAAGAGGATTCTTAAATGCTGTGTTTTAATGTCCGTGTATGGTTCGGGGGGGGGTGAGTTGGATCTGGAGGGGCTAGCAGCATTTGGGGCATTTTTAAGTTGCGTAAGAGATTACCAGGGAGAGGGTTATAAAATTATGATTAGTCGTGGAGCAAGCAGATAGGAGATTCCCCCCTCCTTTTTGCAATATTTGAACTCTGGCTTTCCCAGTGAAGATTCTTTCAGGACAGAAGGCATTTCTTCACGCAATGTGTTAATTCACTACGACAATGTGGCGGTGGCCATTGGCTTATATGGCTTTTTTAAAGATTACCCATGGAAGACAGGCCTATTGGTGGCTGCCTGGCACAATAGCTGAGTGGAATCTGTGTTTGGAGGGGCTGTGGACCTCTGAATGCCAGTTTGCAGGGAAGGGCTGTTGTTGTTTTCACACCCTATTTCCGGGCTTCCTCAATGCATCTGGCTGGACCTTGGGTCTACTGCAGTAGGGATCTTACGTTACGTTACGTATGTGGATGCATTATCTTTTAATTGAAAAACAATGTTTTTAAAGTAGTCGCTTTGCCACCTTTGCAGGGAGAAGTCCCCCCCCGCCCCCGCCTATAGCTCTGAAAGTTCATGCTAATATTGTGTACCTAATAATTGACTTTTAATGTTCCAATGACCCTGTTTGGTAGAGGTGATCTTTCAAGCAAATCGTAAAGCCTCCCTGCCTTGTTAGCAGAGTTGCCTAGTTTCATCATTCAGTTGCTTGGTAATAATTGATGTTTTGGTTTTTAATGCACCTTGTTGCTATTAACATCCATTTGTTTTATTTTTTGTTAACCATAGATTTCAGTATTGCTGAATATATTTTAGGAACCTTTTTATTTAGGTAATATGTCACAAAACATCTTCATTTCCTTCTTTGTGCTGTATAATAATTATCCCTCCTCCATTTCTCCCCCCCCCCCTTATGTGGTTGGATCTAACACTAACTGTATCGTTTTATTACATCAATAAACTATATGTGGACCAGGCCTGAAACTGAAGTTATATATCTGCAGGTGACGATTAATTTCTAGTGTCTATAATTCTTTTCATTGGAAGTGGTCTTGCAAGTGCCTTTATTTCACACGTCAAATCTACTTTGCCACCATAAAGTTGCTGAAAGTATAGAGCAGTGATATAGGATCGGATGCCTTTAAGCTTCAGGAATTCATGAAGCTTGAGTCTGGCAGAAGGATACATATCTGCACATGTACATGTCTATTCAGAAGCAAGCTCCATTGTTTTCAGTAAGTTTGCTATGGGGTTGCAGCTTTGATCAGACAGGACAATTTCTGGACACCAAGAGCTTAAGAGATTCTAGTATTGGAACAGAACTGAAACAACCTCCCACACTCGTTTAACTCATAGTTAACTGCAAGCTCTCCGCTTACCCCAATTTAACTGATGGGGGCGAGGAGGAATTATTGTTGCTATTTGGGAGTCAGAAAACTTTGCCATGCTATTGAAAATCACATAGATCTACCAGTGGTTCCTAATTTACCTGCTGCCCAACACTGCTGTAGACAGCACTGAAACCATGAAGACACAAGACACATTGGGTGAAATTCAATATCGCATTCTTCCAGACATTCATCTGCGCAAACATTCCTGCTTCCCAGTGGGAACGCTTCTTTCCTTGCCATCCCATTTCTTTTGCCGTGCCTGTTTCATGGCATATGTTGAGTTCTCTACTTAGGAAGCTCTCCTATACACACAGCATTTCACACACACACACCTCAGAAAAATTCTCATCCAACCTGGGTCCTGGGATTCTATACCGAGAGCACTCAAATACCACACCAAGAAGGTTTCAGCTAGGAAGCAATAATGCAAGTGAACCTTTTTATGTGCAGTGCATCTTCTATCATCTGAACACGTTTGTGTTTCAGCCCATTCGACTGTGAAATCACTGTAACAAACTGGAAGTGTCCCAAAAGCTATGGAATTCTAGAATCACAGGTCACCTGGAACGTACATACCTCATTGGTGGTCTGAGAAATCATGGAAGAAAACAGCATATTCCAAAACAGAAGGGAGAGATTGCTGGGTTTGTGCATGCTCCATGCTACTGAGGTGGTATTCGGGGTTTGTTTCTTACATTAACAATTGCCAAACGGAAGTCTTCAACTTTGTAGCTGTTCCACACAGTGACTAACATGAGGGATGTTAGCTCTAGTAGTAGACAGTACAGTTTTAATACTGGACATGCACATGCTCAGTCTGCACATAAGCAATCCAAATTCTGCAGCCTCTAAACTTTTGCACAATATATTCTGATTTTGCTAGTTGGGAGAAAAGGCAAGGAGCTATCCTGGTCACTTGGTGATTTTTTTTTTTTTTAAGAAAGGAAGAAAGCCACATTTTGTGCTATTGAATTTTAGTGTAAGCATAATGTAAGGGAATGCCATGCTCCTAAGCAAACTAGTTCAGTGGTCTGTTGGTTTCTCCACCATGCCTGGCAATGTAGCCAGGAGTACAGAAAGTGTCCCTTAGAAAGAATTAGGGATACCTTTCTTTGCACATCAGAGCCCTGATTCAGATTCAAGAAACAAGTTAACATGCTTGTGTGCAACTCTGATTTTAACTGCTATCTTACCTTAAGTCTGCTTATAACTGACATTTTAAAGTGAATTCCTACACACAACCAAATAAAATGTTTGCTATATTGTATGATGTCTTGCTGATGTTAGGCTAATTCTTTGCATCTGGAATAGCTACCTTAATAAGTTGCTTCAAGTAACAGGCAACTTAAAAGAAAATGTATGTACAGTTTGCTGTGCTGACCAGGTCTCATCTCATCTCTTTACAATTTTTATAAAACACAACATACTATCTCATATTTAATACATTGTAAAATGTAATTGCCTGCTCACAATGTTTTTGCGTATGTTTTAATCAGCTGCTTCTGTTCTTTCATTACTTCCCTTCCCAAATACACTATTGTCGGTTCATTAGAGAAGTTCAGTAGCAGAAATGAAAGCAAACTTGCACTCTCTTCATATTGACTAAGACTGCAAGTTTACTTAACTCTACAAGCCAGCGATTGATGGCAGTTCCAAATAGTTTTACATTCTTGGCAATGATAAGGCAGCCCTCCATCTGCGTGGATTGGGTGGTCTGTTGCCAAACTATTTCCCTAAACAGGTGCAAAGGAGAATGGGGCTTACTCTGCTTTTAATAGCTTGAAAGCCCATATGAAGAAAACCAGTACTGTATTCAGAGGTACACTATCACCAGCTGTGGAGGTTCCACATGGCTATTGGCCACTGATAGACAAGTTCTCAGAGAACAGGTCTAGCCCCCTTTAAAGCAATATTCTGAGGCACAACGTTTTACATGCCCAAATTCCTTCATCTATGCAACTATTAAAAGTATATCTAGAGTTACCATATTTTGAAGAGCAGAAAAGAGGGCACTGATTGCCATTCAAAACAAATAAAAGTGTCTCAGGTTTTACCCAGGAAAAAGATGTGTCCTGGGAAAAGAGGACGCATGGCAACCCGACCTAAGTGCACTCTTTGTTGTTCAGTCGTGTCCGACTCTTCGTGACCCCATGGACCAAAGCATGCCAGGCACCCCTATCCTCCACTGGCTCCCGCAGTTTGGCCAAACTCATGCCAGTCGCTTCGAAGTGCACTCTACTACACCACTAAAACCGACTCACTACCGATAAGTTAACCCAGTATTATACTTACCCGGGATGGCGAGAGAGAGAACCAGTTCTCTTAAGAGCGCTTTTTAAAAAAATTCCCTCGCCTCCTTCGCACCTGATGGACCATACAAAACAATCCCTTAAAACGGAGGCGTAAGAGGAGGGAGACGCTCCCCAGCTAGTTGCTCCCCATCCTTGCTGTCTGCCCTGGTGTGCCCTGCTGCGCCGGCTCCAACTCGGAGCTGAGAAGAGGATGCAGGAGGCGGATGCAAATGAGTCAAACGTTCCGGCCGCTCCCAGCCAATCGGGACAGCCAGGCCACGCCCACTATACGTGCGGTCCAGCACCCGAGACAGAGCCGCGGGCGTCTCCCGCCGCTCCCCTCCCTGCATCGGCGAAGAGGGTTCCTTGCTTGACTGCCCTCCTACGTGTGTTTTGGCATGTTGGACTCCGCCTGCATGCGATGGGATGGCGGAGATGGGGATGCAGAGTCACCGCTCGGTGACCCTCCCTCAGGACTCTTGCTCAGTCAGGATGCGGCCCCATCACTGAACACAGCCCTGGGCATAGCCAGGGGGTGGGGGTGGGGCAGGTGCCCCTCCTAAATCAAGTAAATGAATAAAAATTCTTAACTAAAAGTAGAAATAATCAGAATAATTGGAATTTGTTTTAGTTTTAGGTTAAGATGAAAAAAGGCGTGTTCTTTGTAATTTTGCAAAATATACTTGTTAACCACATGAAAGGTACTCCCTGACGTTAATTATTTTTTTTAATTAGCGTCCTAGTTTCCAAACACTGAGGATTTTTCTGAGCACTTGGGTGGCAAAAGAAAGTAATTTAAAACAACTGTTGTTGAGATATTTCATTCTGAATCTGCTAGACAGAGCCAGACAGAGGATGATGACAGGGGGGGTGTCATCCCCCCTAGGCACACCTTACATGGGAGCAAGCAGAGAGTGAGAGATTATATAAAATGCAGGAAGAGGAGAGTGAAATCAAGTGGCTGTTATTTTTGGACCACTGTCCTTTTTGCCCCTAGGGACCAGCTCCGGTTCCTGTTTATGGAGAGGGAAATGTGTTAGCTGGTTTATTACAGAATCGACCCAAAGAATTGTTACACATGGATGATGGAGGTGAGGGACAGAACGGGTAGTGTTAATTCTCACGAATTGGAAACTGAGTGTCTAACTAATGTAGCCTGAATGAATATTAATCTTTTTTCTTTTTCTTTTTTTGCAGACACACAATCCTGCTGACTCATTGTGATTAATAATGATGCATGGGTCCCAGATTCAACCCCCCCCTCGCTTTCTGAAATGCTACGGAGCTACTGCCAGTCAGTGCCAGAAAATCTGGAGTAGATAGACCAGAGCAGGTTATACCGAGTAGATTGACCCTGTCTAAGGCAGCTGTTGAATTCAATAGGATTCACTTCTCTTTTTATTGTAATTTTTATTAAATTTTCTGTTTTACAATTTCAAATAAACATTTTACATATTTTAAAATATCCAATGACTTCCCTTCTTCTCTTTCCATGGTTCATTTTGCATATCTTACATCCCTGCATATTTTACAATAACTATTCCAATCGGTTTTCCACTATTACATCTGTCAAAAATTATTTACTCCGTTGAATATATCTTAATGCTGCCAGCGTTTTCAGCTGTACACAGTTATTTTCCATATACTCAATAAACATTTTCCAATCTTCTTTAAACGTATGTTCTTCTTGCTCTCTTATTCTTTATGTTAAATCTGCAAGTTGTGCATATTATGTAAACTTAAGTTGCCAATCTTTAGTTGGGACCTCACTCACTTTCCATTTTTGGGCTAACAAAACACAGCCTGCAGTTGTTGCATACATAAATAACATTTTCTGAGATCTAGGAATTTCAGTCTGAGTTATCCCCAGCAGAAAGGAAAGTAATTTTAAACACTTTTTCCAGTTCATTATAAATCATTTCCCAATACTCTTTTTTTCCTTTTTACATGTCCACCACATGTGAAAGAATGTTCCCTCCACTTCTTTACACATCCAGCACTTATCTGATTCTGTCTTGTAAATCTTAGCAAGCCTACTCAGAGTTAAATACCATCTATGAATCATTTTCAAATAGTTCTCATTCAAAGAATAACATGCTGTAAATTTCAAGCCGCTTTTCTAAAGTTTCTCCCAGAGGTTGAAATCTATGTTGCGTCCTATATCTACTGCCCAGTGCGTCATTGAGGCTTTAGCTAGCTTGTCTTTTGTTTCCCATTCTAATAACAGGCTATACATTTTAGACAAAAGTTTGTGTTTGTTTTGCAGGAATTCTTTTTTGAATTGTGAGCTTTGGTCTGAAAAACCATTCAAGGATTTAGTAGGATTTACTTCTCAGTAGACACAGGATTGCACTATCAAATAACTAAGTGCAGAGCAATCCTACATGTCTTGCCCTGCCTCCCCCCCCCCACTAGTGTGTGATCAAT
The DNA here is from genome assembly GCA_900245905.1 of Lacerta viridis. NCBI lineage: Eukaryota > Metazoa > Chordata > Lepidosauria > Squamata > Lacertidae > Lacerta > Lacerta viridis. The sequence goes on along the minus strand of OFHU01004260.1, from coordinate 361,615 downwards.
GGATTATTTACTTCCAAATGTGTTCAGGACTGCAGGCTAATGGCACTATCCTAAGTCTCAGAAGTAAGCCCTGTAAGAAGTAAGCTCTGCACGACTGCAGTTCTATCTATAAATGTCTGTATCCCATTGAACACAGTGAGGCTTACTTGCAAGTAAACCAGCACAGGATTACAGTGTCAAATCACATTTCCCATGGTAGCCCTTTTCACAGAAAAGCAGCTTTTTTACTCGGTGTGCTCGACAGACATGTTTGCATGCAGATCTAATGTTCAATTCTGTAGCTTTTTCTTGGGAGAGAAAGATATACCGAGACTGCAGTCCTAACCATGTTAACTCACAAGTGATTCCAACTGAATTCAGTGGGGTAGTGAATTCAAAGGTATCTGAAGAAGTGTGCATGCACACGAAAGCTCATACCAAGAACAAACTCAGTTGGTCTCTAAGGTGCTACTGGAAAGAATTTTTGATTTTGTTTTGACTATGGCAGACCAACACGGCTACCCACCTGTAAAGGTAAGTGAGGTTAGGGCTGCAGCCTAAATAAATAATGTTTTTTTTTGGGGGGGGGTTAAAGAACCCCTCAAAGTGGTTTACAAAAAGCAAAAAACCAATGAAATCAAGAAGAATTTACAACTGTACTTTAGAACCCAGAAGTTTAGAAAGTTTGCGTGAGTTTTAAATTTGTTTTAAAGTCTAGTCTATTGTGGGTTTTTTGTTTTGTTTTCTGTATATTTAAATTACGCTTGTACATTTTTCAGTGCTGATGTCATCCTTTATCTCTTTTTTTTTTGAGGTTTTCTCTGCAGTCAAGCGGCATGCAAATTTTGCGAAACAAAGAAATAAAAACACACAGGTTGATAAAACACCAAAAGCTCATTGGTCTAGTTTGTAGAGGCGGCTCTTTTATAGAACCAGCAACCTTATTTGCAGCTGCTACAGCCCGGCTCCCAACACCCTTTTAAACCATCGCCCAGAGGCGGGGCTTAGGAGCCCCAGACTCAACCAAAGAGCCGAAGTAGAAAGGGGTGGGAGTTCAGTGAGGGGGCGGAGCGAGCAGCTAAACCGTGGCTCTGATTGGATGTAGTCGCCCACCTCCGCTTACGTGAGCTCGACTCTTAAAAAGGCAACACACACATGGCAAGCGCGACCCCTTAAGGAGTTATTTCTAGAGCGGCAGCGGTAGGGTTAACCTTTCTCTTTCTCTCCTCCAGCCACAACAAGTGGGCAGCGCGCACGCGCAGTGGGGACGCCAGTGCTGAGAGGCGGCGGCGGCGGCGGCGGCGGCGGCAGCGACCATGAGCGCCGGCTGGCCGGGCCTGAAGACGGACTGCGAGGCTCTGCTCAGCTGCTTCCAGCAAGCCGAGAGCGTCCGCTTCGAGGACTTCGCCTCGCTGTGGAGGGAGCTGCGCTTCCACACCATCTTCTAGTGAGTGTAGCCTCTGGGCATGGGCAGAGTGCCTGCACCCCTTGCCGCCCCTTCCAAGAAGTGGCTTGGCTGCAGCAACTTGAGCGGAATAAATAATAATAATAATAATAATGATAATTAATAATGGTAGGCTGGGTGGGAGGGAAGGAAGGGGTTTGGTCCACTGTGAGCCCTGCATTGTAAGGCGGGGTTGGATTGGATGACCCTTAGGGGTCCCCATCCAATACTACATTCCGGCGGGATCCTCAGGGGCAGCGGATCCCTGTGCAGATCTTTCGCCCCCGTCCTTGCCCTTAATGTAGATCAGGGTTCCCCAAACTTGGGTCACTATTTTTTTGGACTAGAGGTCCCATCATCCTTGGCCACTGGTCCGGCAAGCTAGGGATGATGGGAGTTGTAGTCCAAAAAAAAAGCTGGCGACTTAAGTTTGGAAGCACTGATGTTGATCTTCACTCCTCCCTCCACACTGGTTAGCCTCAGGTGCCAAAACACTTTTGGCCAGCCTTTCCTGTGGTTCTCACTGTCCCTGACCAAGGAGCCTGCCAGTGGTGTGCTGTCCAGATGCTAATTATATTATTATTGTTGTTGTTGTTGTTGTTGTTATTATATCTATTTATACCCAGTTTACAAAAAAGAGTAAAACAATGCATTCAGAAAAAAATAACAAACCCACTTTGAAAACATACAATTATTATTATTATTATTTTTCAAAAACCTAAAACTTTTAACATTGTATTGAGGGGGGTTGGACTAGATGATGCTTGGGGGTCCCTTCCAACTCTACAGTTCTGTGATTCTCAGGTGCAGTGGTAAGAGCAGCCTTTCTCAACCTTTGGTGTGCCCCCCCCAGATGCTGTTGGACTACAACTCCCATCATCCCTGACCACCGGTCTGATAGCTAGGGATGGTTGGGAGTTGTAGGCCAAGCACACCTGGTGACCCAAGGTTGGGAAAGGCTGGGTTAGGAATGTCTGACTGGGACCTGGGAGACCACATTCAAATCCCCACTGGGCCATGAAGCTCACTGGGGGTGACCTTGGGCCAGTCACTGCCCCTCAGGCAAGCCAACCTCACAGGGCTGTTGCGGGGATTAAAGGAGGAGGGCAGGGAAGGGGAACCATGTCTTCTACCTTGAACTCCTTGGAGAAAAGGGTGGAATGTAAAAGTATTATTATTATTATTAAAATATTTATACCACCCTTCATCCATAGATCTCAGGGTTGCTCACAACATTAAAATACAAGGTAAAAAACACAGTTCAAGAAGGATACTGACAAGCTGGAACGTGTCCAGAAGAGGGCAACCAAAATGGTCAAAGGCCTGGAAACAATGTCTTATGGGTAACGGCTTAGGGAGCTGGGTATGTTTAGCCTGGAGAAGAGAAGGTTAAGGGGTGATATGATAGCCATGTTCAAATATATAAAAGGATGTCATATAGAGGAGGGAGAAAGGTTGTTTTCTGCTGCTCCAGAGAAGCGGACACGGGGCAATGGATTCAAACTACAAGAAAGAAGATTCCACCTAAACATTAGGAAGAACTTCCTGACAGTGAGAGCTGTTCGGCAGTGGAATTTGCTGCCAAGGAGTGTGGTGGAGTCTCCTTCTTTGGAGGTCTTTAAGCGGAGGCTTGACAGCCATCTGTCAGGAATGCTTTGATGGTGTTTCCTGCTTGGCAGGGGGTTGGACTGGATGGCCCTTGTGGTCTCTTCCAACTCTAGGATTCTATGAAATACCGGTACATAATAAAAACAGGAACAAGAACAAACCAAACCAAACCAAACCAATAATCGCCCCCCAAGCAATGCTGTGTTTTATTTCATTTATATCATTTCATTTTAGTTTTATTTGTTAGTTCTGTTTATTTATTTCAACGCTTGACTCTAAAAAAAACCTCAAAGCGGTTTACAAAGAGATAAAACAGTTAAATGGAGAGGAATTCATCAGCCCACGTACAAAAGTTAAAATGCTTAAACGGATTCAAATGGTCCCAACTTTCTAGGCATCTGATTTTGGTCCAGGGCTTTTACAACAAGGCTGGGCAACCTGTGGCGACCTGCTTAAACCCTTGAGCGTTGACCCTCCTCTTCTATCATCATTGATGTAGTATTTTCTCGACGTATAACCGATGGGATTGACAAATGCCATGCTGTATCTTTTCTTTTTTTAATCCTAGCGGTAAAATAAGGACTCCGGAGCAGATAAAGTTCACCAAGGAAGCTTTGGGGTTGGTGTGGCCGTACTGCTTTCCTCCCTACACCTTCCAGATCCGAGTTGGTGCCCTTTATCTTCTGTATGGATTGTACAATACGCAACTGTGCCAACCAAAGCAAAAGGTATAAATCCTGCTTGCATTCGCTTACAGGCTTTTAATAGTTCCTTTTAAGTTGTGTTTTTCTGACTTTCTGACACGTGCCTGTGTTTGCTTCCTCAGATCAGGGTTGCGCTCAAAGACTGGGCTGAAGTCGTGAAATTCCAACAGGAGCTGATAGATGCTCAGCATTACGACGCTGCCTACGTCTTCCGGAAGCTTCGGGTGGACAGAGCGTTCCATTTCACAGCAATGCCTAAATTTGTGAGTTACTGGATTGATATTAACAAAATCGTATAGGCATTGTCCCCAAGTAACGTGGGTGTGACCTTCCGAGGCCCCCCCCCGTGTGCATAAGCAAAAATCGCGTAAGTGGGGAGCACCCTCTAAAAAGCCTCTAAGTGCCCATTTCCCTCCTGCTCTCCCTCCTTACAACTCTCTCTCCAACTAGAGTCGAAGCTATGGAACTGGATTTAGGATGCATTGCAAAGCAGCTGCTGCTGCAATACCACATGTGTTAGAAGGTCGGCGGTTCGAATCCCCGCGACGGGGTGAGCTCCCGTTGCTCGGTCCCAGCTCCTGCCAACCTAGCAGTTCGAAAGCATGTCAAAAAGTGCAAGTAGATAAATAGGTACCGTTCCGGCGGGAAGGTAAACGGCGTTTCCGTGCGCTGTTCTGGTTTTGCCAGATGCGGCTTAGTCATGCTGGCCACATGACCCGGAAAAACGGCCTGCGGAGAAACGCCGGCTCCCTTGGCCTGTAAAACGAGATGAGCGCCGCAACCCCAGAGTCGTTTGAGACTGGGCTTATCTGTCAGGGGTCCTTTAACTTTACTTTGCTTCAATACCCACATGTATTAGCTGTTAGGTGAGGAGGCTGAACCTTCTAAACAAAGCCCTCCTGCCCTTCTGGGTTTCATCAGGGCTTCCTTGGCCATCAGTCCTCTTCAGGCTCCGGGGATGGTCTCCTTGCGAGCCATGAGGACTCTCCAGCTCTCTCCCGCCTTTTCCCAGTTTGAAGTTACAGTGGTACCTCGGAAGTCGAACGGAATCTGTTCTGGAAGTCCGTTCCAAGGCTCGGCTCCTGCAGCCAACCGGAAGCTGTGGAAGTCCCGTCGGACGTTCGGGTTATATAATAATAATTTTTTATTATTTGTACCCCGCCCATCTGGCTGGGTTTCCCCAGCCACTCTGGGCGGCTTCCAACAAAGATTAAAAATACATTAAAATGTCACACATTAAAAACTTCCTTAAACAGGGCTGCCTTCAGATGTCTTCTGAATGTCAGGTAGTTGTTTATCTCTTTGACATCTGAAGGGAGGGCGTTCCACAGGGCGGGCGCCACTACCGAGAAGGCCCTCTGCCTGGTTCCCTGTAGCTTTGCTTCTCACAGTGAGGGAACTGCCAGAAGGCCCTTGGCGCTGGACCTCAGTGTCCGGGCTGAACGATGGGGGTGGAGACGCTCCTTCAGGTATACTGGGCCAAGGCCGTTTAGGGCTTTAAAGGTCAGCACCAACACTTTGAATTGTGCTCGGAAACGTACTGGGAGCCAATGTAGATCTTTCAGGACCTGTGTTATATGGTCTCAGCGGCTGCACCCAGTCACCAGTCTAGCTGCCACATTCTGGATTAGTTGTAGTTTCCGGGTCACCTTCAAAGGTAGCCCCACGTAGAGCGCATGGCAGTAGTCCAAGCGGGAGATAACTAGAGCATGAACTACTCTGGCGAGACAGCCGGCCTGGCTAAAGAATGTTTGCAAACCAGAACACTCACTCCCGGGTTTGCAGCGTTCGGGAGCCAAAACATTCGAGTCGCAAGGCGTTTGTCAACCAAGGTACGACTATATTTATTTATTTCCTAGTTGTGTATGAATGGAATGCACATAGGTGGTGGTGGTGGGGACATCTGTAATTGAAAAAAAACAGCGCTTGGATGTGTGCAGCTGTTGTGTTTCTTTGGCGCCAGGTTAATTTAATGGTGACTGTTTTTTAAACGATGGCTTCCGATGCCAGTTTGTGTGGAAATGAACATTTTATTGAGACTGTGTTGTGATGAACATCATGTACTTTCCAGTAGCACCTTAGAGACCAACTAAGTTTGTTCTTGGTATGAGCTTTCGTGTGCATGCACACTTCTTCAGATACACACTGTATCTGCTGGTGCTACTGGAAAGAAATTTTTCATTTTATTTTGTTTTGACTATGGCAGACCAACACGGCTACCCACCTGTAGCATGTACTTTGTAGAAGCACAGGGTAGAATGAAAGGCTGTGCTCTTTCAGTCACTCCATCTGCGCAAACATACCGGCCTGCCAGGTGGAATGATACTCCCTCCCATCCTCTGCCACGCTGTTCTGGGTTTTTTCTTGTGCTCCCCGCCCCCACCAATTTCAGGGGTTGTGTTGTGGTGAGAATGGGGTCAGGCAGGGTGGATTTGATTTAAATCGATTTAAATCACTTGTCAGTAAGACTTGATTTAAATCGTTTTTTTTTTTTTTACAGAAAGACTCATTCTTGCTGGTATAATTTTAATATTTGCAACCAGAGGAAGGTTTCATTTTTGGGATAATAAATTTTCAAAGTAGTTTCTACAGTTATATAAAAAAATTACTGATTTGGTTATACTACCGTATTAGAAATACATAGACAGATAATTATGAAATTACTGTGAGGTTTAGTAAGTTAACTGTTTATATTTCTACAACCTTTCTGCTGTTGGAAGGAGAAAAACAATCATTTTCTTAATAACAATTTAAACAATTTATTTAACGAAAACAATATGTATCCATGTTTGTTAACTGATGTGGTCAAACAATTTTTTATTTTTTTTAAAACTTAGACTGAGTTTTAGCACGCATGAAAAACTTAAAACAAATCCTTATTTCCTGATGAATAGCCTTTGGACTATAATGTAACTTAAATAGAAAACTATATTTAGAAAGATTTTTCCTTCCAAAAGCATTTTATTTTAAAAATCCAATTTAAATTAAAAAAATCTGATTTAAATTTAAAAAAATTATTATTATTATTATTATTTTAAAAAATAATAATTTATTTTTATCCACCCTGGGGTCAGGGCTTCCACTGATGGGACTGGTCAGGTGATTCCTGCCTAGGTTTCTTACCTTACAGAGTTCTTGAAATCTCAGTGGCATTTCACTTTCGTTTGCTCATCCAGTTTTCCCTTCTGCTTTTATCCTGACGCGACCTCCTCTTTCTAGCTTTCCTTTAGGACTAAGAAGAACATGCAGGAGAAGACAGAGTCCAGGAACGAGTTCAGGGATCCGGACGACCGAGTTGCAATGCTTAAGCCGGACGACTTCTTAGAGGTGGAGTTTGCATCATGTTCTTAACCTTTCTGCTGTTTCTGCTGCAGCATCTTTCAGGTGGCCTAGCCTGCTGATTTAGCAATGTCACCCTGTTCCAGGGGCCATTCTGTCCCTTCATGCACACATGCTTCTATGAATGGTTACAATTGGGGAAAAATAAACCCCAATGGCTAAATTGTTTTGATCTGAAAGACACTTAAATTGACCTTTTAATCTACTCCATGACGATACCTGATGGGTGCTTATTATAAAATGTTTTATTACAAATATTGTGTGTTTTAAATTTTATTTCCCCCAATCTGATTTTTTTTGGGGGGGGGGTGTTATTGGGTTGTTCTTGTTTTTACTTTGATTATGCATTTTGTTACAGGTGGGTAGCCGTGTTGGTCTGCCATAGTCAAAACAAAATAAAAAAAAATTCCTTCCAGTAGCACCTTAGAGACCAACTAAGTTTGTTCTTGGTATGAGCTTTCGTGTGCATGCACACTTCTTCAGATACACATGAAAGCTCATACCAAGAACAAACTTAGTTGGTCTCTAAGGTGCTACTGGAAGGAATTTTTTATTTTATTTTATGCATTTTGTGTTTTTTACATTGCGATTTTATGTTGTGAACTGCCCTGAGACCTGTGGGTACAGGGCTTTATATAAATTTAATAATAATAATACTTTCATTAGACGCCTGCTTCTTGGGAGAAAAGCAATGACAAACCTAGACAGCATCTTAAAAAGCAAAGACATCACCTTGCCGACAAAGGTCCGTATAGTTAAAGCTATGGTTTTCCCAGTAGTAATGTATGGAAGTGAGAGCTGGACCATAAAGAAGGCTGATCGCCTGAAGAATTGATGCTTTTGAATTATGGTGCTGGAGGAGACTCTTGAGAGTCCCATGGACTGCAAGAAGATCAAACCTATCCATTCTTAAAGAAATCAGCCCTGAGTGCTCACTGGAAGGACAGATCCTGAAGTTGAGGCTCCAGTACTTTGGCCACCTCATGAGAAGAGAAGACTCCCTGGAAAAGACCCTGATGTTGGGAAAGATGGAGGGCACAAGGAGAAGGGGACGACAGAGGATGAGATGGTTGGACAGTGTTCTCGAAGCGACTAGCATGAGTTGGCCAAACTGGCGGGAGGCAAACTGCGGGAGGCAGTGAAGGATAGCCCTGGTGCTCACTGCAGATCCTGAAGTTGCTCCAGCGCCACCTCATGAGAAGAGAAGACTCCCTGGAAAAGACCCTGATGTTGGTCCATGGGGTCACGAAGAGTCGGACAGGGGTGCCTGGCGTGCTCTGGTCCGACTGAACGACTGAACAACAACAACAACCCATTTCATTTCTATACTGCTTTATATTTCTAAGAGAAATCTAAGAGAAAATCTCAATGGGGTTTAAAACACAGTAAAACATCAAATAAAACAATCCAGAATAAAACATGAATTAAGAAAGTCTGATGATGATGATTTATTAAATTTATATACCACCTTATACCCGGAGGTTTCAGGGCAGTTCACAGAATAATAATCAAAATATAAAGCCACAATATATATAATCAGAATAAAAACAACACCCCAATAACCTCCCCCAAAACCCCACATTTTAAAAGGGCATGGAATGGAGATCAGATCAACCAAAGGTCTGGTTAAAAAGGAACGTTTGCCTGACGCTTTAAGGTGTATAATGAAGGCGCCAGGCGAACTTCCCTGGGGGGGGGAGAGCATTCTGTTGCGATCTTTCAAAGTCTTCAGTGGTTCAGTTTCACTTTCGCTTCCAAAGCTTTCCTGCCGTTCAGTACGTTTATTTACGTTTTAAGGAAGCTAAGAACATCCACGACCACTACCAAAAGATGAAGTGCCTGATCTCTGAGGGCCAGTCCCAGCCGGACAAAGCTCTTAATCTGATAAAAGATGACTTCATAGACAATTTCAAGAACATCATTTTGGAGCATCAAGAGTGGCAGAAGAAGAAAGAGGTAGGTGGCTTCATTTTTCGTTCGCGTGTGTGCTGTTGAAGCTCTTCTGTGTGGTTGGGAAACCGTTTCTCACTGTCCCGCCTATCCTACCCCAAAGCCTTAAAATTAGTTTAGGCAAACGCAGGTCTGTGCAGGACAGAGAGCTGAACTCGGGAGGTTTTCCATTTAGTTGTTGGCTTTTGCGCATTGCTTACCTCCGTTTCCGTGGAATCCTGACGTACTGATGATGCAAGAGCAATGCAGATTGGAGTGCCAAACAGTATAAATCTGTGTTGTCTTTAGGTGGCATCTAGAAGCTAATGGGGACAATATAGGGGTGTGTGAATTGCACACTTGTTTGGGCTGTTGCAGAGGCAATCTTTGCGCTGCGGCTTGTTGCGGGGAGCGAAGACCGGGCAGATCGAGAGAGATCCACTTGTGCCTGCAGCTGCCATTGCGGCACGATGCTGTGTAAACAGGACAAGAGAACAGCCCGTTTTCCAAGCAGATGAGAGAGCCCGTTCACTGGTCATATGTGAATAGCCACGACAAACTATGCAGAACAGATGAGGGGGCGCATTCTATCTGTATTAAATTTGATGCGCAGTGCTCATTGCATGTCAGGGATCTCTAGAGTACCTTGCATTGGCCCTTTGCATCCCAAAGTGGGCAGTACCTCCCCCTGGGCAGGAGCGGGGTCATCTTCTAGGGGGGCACTAAGGGGTGGTGCGGGGGGACTCATTGGAAATGTAAATGACTATCAGACTTTGAAGAGCTTGTATCACTGGATCAAGCTGGTCAGTGCCGTTGAATTCATTAAACTAGTTTTAATAATAATAATAAATAATAATATAATAAATAATATTTATACTCTGCCCATCTGGCTGGGTTTCCCCAGCCACTCTGGGTGGCTCCCAACAGAATTAATGATAATAATAATAATAATAATAATAATAATAAAACATCAAACATTAAAAACTTCCCTAAACAGGGCTGCCTTCAGATGTCTTCTAAAAGTCAGGTATTTGTTTATTTCCTTGACATCTGGTGGAGGGCTTTCCACAGGGCGGGTGCCACCAACGAGAAGGCCCTCTTTCTGGTTCCCTGTAACCTTGCTTCTCGTAGTGAGGGAACCGCCAGAAGGCCCTCAGAGCTGGACCTCAGGGTCTGGGCTGAACGATGGGGGTGGAGACGCACCTTCATGTATACTGGATTTTAATTAGATTTTGAATAATGTGCAATTAATTGTTACAGATTTGAATTTTATTGTGTTATTCATAGAACTGTAGAGTTGGAAGGGACATCTGGTCCAACCCTCTGCAATGCAGGGATTATTCTGAATGGGTCGTGCAAACCGCTATTCTGAATAACGCCTCTTATAGAGTAGCGTAGGGAGCACTTGGTTCATGGAACCAGGGGGCCAGTGGGAGCCGCTGTTCTAGACCAAGGCCTCCGTATTTCAGTCTTCATCCCTGTGGAATGTCTTTTCCTTTCCAGGAGCCGGCCTTGGCCACTGTGGGTGAAGAAGCCACAAATGAAAAGGAGGGTCCTTCGCAAGGGACAAAGGTAAGGAAATACTGTATTTTTCCATGTCGAAGGAAGGAAGGAAGGAAGGAAGGAATAATTTATTGGCCAAGTACATTTTCCAACATACTTGGAAGGAAGGAAGGAAGGAAGGAATAATTTATTGGCCAAGTACATTTTCCAACATACTTGGAATTTTGCTTCGGCTACATTGCAATGTAAACATACCTTATACAAACACTGTTCCACTAACAATACAATGACACAGCAAAGAAACCCCACCCATAACTGACCTCCCCTTCTGCTACACAACTACGAATTTAACAATTTAATGGCACAAGGGGAAAAAACTGTTCCTGTGCCTGGCCGATTTTGTGTATAAAGTCCTGTAGCGACGTCCAGATGGAAGTAAGTCAAACAGATGATGACCGGGATGCAAAGGATCTGCGACAATTCCCTCTGCTCTCTTCCTAACTCGGGTAGCATAGAGTGTCTCTATTGAAGGCAAGCTAGCACCAATTACCCTTTCTGCAATTCTTACTGCTCGTTGGAGCCTTTTCTTGTCTATCTTGGAGGCTGTGCCGTACCAAGCAGTAATAGAATTACCGAGAACAGTTTCAATGATGCCTCTGTAAAATTGGATCAACACTTCCTGGGGCAATTTAAATTTCCTTAGTTGATGCAGGAAATACAACCTCTGGTGGACCTTTTTAATAATACTGTTGATGTTGCCTGACCAATTTAAGTTTTGAGAAATTATAGAGCCCAGGAACTTAAAGGACTCTACTACTACAACCATGTTGCCAAGGATGGAAAGTGGCGGCAGGACGGAAGAGTGCCTTCTAAAATCAATTACCATTTCCACTGTCTTTTGGGCATTTAGCACCAAATTATTTCTGGTGCACCACGAAACAAGATGGTCTACTTCCCGCCTATACACAGATTCATCGTCCTCCCGGATAAGCCCAATAACTGTTGTGTCATCGGCAAATTTCAAGATCTTAACCGATGGATCAAGATTTTTGAACCCAAAATTAAGAAAACGAAACCCTAAAATAGAAGTGAAAATCTGGATGTTTGGCAGCAGCGTTGACCTTTTTGGGGGGCAATTGCCCTCAAAGTTTCCAGCATGGGATGCATTCATTCGCCATGGTGCAGAAGCAAAGGCAGCGACTGGGGGGGGGGGCGAGGGGCTCCACACACTTCCCCTCGATGGCAGCTGCTGCTGCGGGAAAGAAGGAGGCTCCCAAGCAGGACGCCAAGGAAGAGCCAGGGGAAGGCATGCCGTCGAGCAAACTGAGCTGAGGAAGGGGGGCAGGGTGGGAGTTTGAGAGGGGAAGAGGAAAAAAATGAAAGAAGGGCGCGGAGAGGTAGCTGAGGCAGTTCTCAGCGTCTCGATCCAGTGGTCTAGCCAGCAGGGGCTTCAGGAGGTGAGCCGGTTGCCAGCATGCAGCCCGGTGGGGGGGGGAGAAAGGGGGAACGGCAGCAGGAGGGACCGCCTCAGCCCACCCAAGCCAAAACATATCCCGGACCTATGCTTAAATATTTTAAAAATTTCCCCAGATGCCCATGTCCCGTGTACGAGACGACCCCCAATTTTCGTCTTACACACGGAAAAATGCGGTCCTTATTGTGATACCTGGGAACTCGGGGCAAAATACTCAGCTGTAGGAACTGTGTCATTGTCCAGGCCTGGGCGATGCAATGCTAAAAGTATTTTCTTTTCCAGGGATTTGAAAGAGCCAGAGCATTAGCCGACATCAAATCCAAATCTTACTCTGCAGTTGTTCAAGTAAGTGCGAAGGGAATACAGTATCAGGAAATTCTCCTCCATCGCAATAGTGGGTTCTAAGTTGAAATATATGACTCTCCTTAGTACCTTCTTTACTTTTCTGCATGATGAAAAGTTATATTTCTCTTACTATTCCTTGTTGTTCTGATTTATTTTATTGATGTATGTATTGAGGATGTGTTAATGTAGTATAAGTTATAATATACAGGTGAAACTCGAAAAATTAGAATATCTTGGAAAAGTTCATTTCTTTCAGTAATTCAACTTAAAAGGTGAAACTAATATATGAGATAGACTCATGACATGCAAAGCGAGATATGTCAAGCCTTTATTTGTTATAATTGTGATGATTATGGCGTACAGCTGATGAGAACCCCAAATTAACAATTTCAACTATCTCATATATTAAACTCCAGTAGCTAATGAAAACAATTGCTTACATAAATGGACTTTTCCACGATATTCTAATTTTTCGAGTTTCACCTGTATATCATTTGCCTATGACACAGGACGGACTGTGTTACTGAGTTAAAGATGAATATGAAAAAAATGACCCAAATTCTGCAATCTGAAAAGCTCTCAGTCTTTCACAGGTTACTCCTAAGAAGAAGAACCAACTGTAGCTAGTTGGGTCCAGCAGTTTTGCACAATATCATGCACTGATGTTGAAATATGAGCGCACTGTAATATTAAAAAGTGATATATCTTTTTAATCACCTACGTAAGTTAAGTGCATTGATCAGTGGCCAACTAGTAGACTTGCAGCACTGGAGGATCAGTATTTAAAATGCAGCAGAGAGAACTCAGTGACTGGGGGCTAGCTAGACTAGATATCTGCAGTTGGATCTCTGACATCTTTTTCTGAAGCTTAAAAACAGCCATGGGGAGAAGGGGCGAATTCGATTAGGGTTGTGATGAGGGATTTAACAATTTTAACACTGCTCCCTTGAAGTACCATTAAGAGATTCATGATTTCGTGTGACGGTGAAATTGCTGTTTTTATAATACTAGTGGGTAATAGAATCTGGATCCCCCCCCTTTGTGTGTCCATGCCTACCCTGTGCCAAGGGGTGGAATTCCTAACTTTCCTTTGTGATCATTCTGTTAAGGAATATGACATATGACAACATTACAGGTGGCAGAATTAAGCAGTGGCAAGATCCAAACAGTTCATTTGATTGTGTCCCCCCCCCCTGCACACTGCTAAAATTTTGTTTTCCTTCTTGCTTAATTTATTTCTCTGGCTTTCTTTTTTATTAAAAAAAACCCAAATGTTTTAGGCTTCCAAATCAAGACGGCACCGCCAAGTTAATCTGGAGTCTTCCGAACCGACAGATCGTGGGAAATCCAAATCGCCAAGGGCTAAGAAAGCCAGCAAAAGTTTGCAGCCGAGGAGGAAGAAAGAAACTCTGAAAAGCAGGGGTAGGGAAACCCTTTTTTGTTCCCCACGAAATATCATTGGTAAAGAGATGCTCTGCAGAGTCTTTTGCATTATTAGGCTTCTTTTGTTAAAAACCTGCGTCCTGAAAGAGTTTAACTGCATCTGCAAAACTGACCAGCAAGGACATTGCTGCTATTATTATTATTGTTATTATTATTATTACTTAACATTTACTGCTGTATTGTTTTAACACTCGATTGGGAGCTGCCCAGAGTGGCTGCGGAAACTCAGCCAGATGGGCAGGGTACAAATAATAAATTATTATAATTAATAATTAAAATTATGGAGCTGAAATGGAAACCAGTTCCTTTTCAAGACTGGTGTTGCCTTTGCAGGGACGTTGCAGTTGACAGAGGAGCAGAGTGCTGGGAACCTCAGTATGCCTGTGATTGCAGAGGATGATGATGAAGAAGATATTGATGACCCTAGTGACAAAGGTACATTGGAGAGTGTCCGTGTTGTGGAAAGTAGTGCAAGCTAACCTTCCTCTTCTCTTTTTTTAAATACCGTATTTTTCCATGTATAAGACACTCCCATGTATAAGAGGCCCCCTATTTTGGGGGACTCAAATTCAAGAAAATGGGGGGGGGAGATGGCTCCATGTATAAGACTTTTTGGCATAATTTTTAAAGAAAAAAACCTAGTCTTACACACGGAAAAGCACGGTAGTTTTCTATTCATACTTTTCAAATTTATACATTTCATTAATTTTACAATCCATTTAACATTTCAAAATTTGGCTTCCTTCCCCCTCTTTCTGCGGTTCCTTAAATTTATTTTTTCATACCATCTGCATATCCAAATTCATTTAATTTACTCCTTTAATTATCTACCGTAAATATCTACTCCCCTAAAACTGCAGGTTGTTACAATAATCCTGCCAATGTTTTTATCCGTTTGCAATTCATCTGTAAATGTTCAATAAACCCATTTCCATTCTTTTATAAAGAGTTTGTTATCTAGATTTCTTAATTCTTCCGGTAAGCTTCGCCATTTCTGCATATTTCATCAGTTTTTGTATCCCTTCTTCCTTTGTTGTGACTTATGCTTCTTTCCATTTTGGGGCAAGTAACATTCTTGTTGCTGTAGTAGTAGTTGTTGTTGTTCAGTCGTTCAGTCGTGTCCGACTCTTCGTGACCCCATGGACCAGAGCACACCAAGCACGCTGTAGTAGCATCCGTAAATAAATTTCTATGCAATTTAGGTAGATCTGTCCCTAAAATTTCCAAATCATTCCACAATAATTCCTCGCTGTGGGAAGCCGTGCAAACTAACCTTCCTCTTCTCACCATTTCTTCCTAAAAACTTTACTGATAAATCTTTCTTGTTCGGGCTTGGCTTTCTTAAATCCTTTTCCTTTCCCGATTTCTTGGACGATGGCCACTTTTTCTTTCTCTTGTTTGCCAGATTTCATGCCCAGCAAGAGGAAGCGAGCTCGTTGAGAGGAAAATCCAAACGGTGTGAATTGGGTTTGCCTGAAGGGAACGTGCCTCCGGCTAGCGGACGAGGCTGTCCAAGTGGCCTGAAGACACGCTGCAAACTCTGCATGTCCCTGTTCTCATTTCATGAAGGCAGGAAGAACCTCTTTGGAAAAAGCTCAAAGTGAAGAGAACCTGTTCTATGTCGTGCGATAGTTTGATGCGCTGAACAGGGGATTTCATGTACCTGGGACTTACGAATGCTGAGAAACGGTTCTTAGGTTTAGCAATGTATATAAAATTATATTGTATTACTCATATCTTACATTTTTGGTTTTAAGAAAAGCTCCCCACATTCATTAAATGAAAGTGTATAGAATAATAATAATAACAATAACAATAATAATAATATTACTTATACCCTGGCCACCTGACTGCGTTGCCCCCAGATTTCAACATAATAAAAACACAGCAAAACATCAAACATGAAAAACTTTCAGGCTGCCTTCAGATGTCTTCAGGGAGTTGTGTACTTGTTTATCTGTTTGACATCTGATGGGAGGGTGTTTCACTGGGCGGGCACCACTACTGCATTCTGCCTTACGCTTCACAATTTTTTCCATTTCATTTGCATCCCACCTTTTCCAAGGAGCTGCAGTTGGCACACGTGGTTCTCCCCTCTCCTCATTTAATCCCCACAACCAGCCTGTGAGGTAGGCCAGGACTGCCTTCTTAGACACTTCGGACTCACTGAATTAAAATTTCCCTTCCTCCCCCACAACAAACACTCTGTGAGGTGAGTGGGGCTGAGAGACTTCAGAGAAGTGTGACTAGCCCAAGGTCACCCAGCAGCTGCATGTGGAGGAGCGGAGACACGAACCCGGTTCACCAGATTACGAGTCTACCGCTCTTAACCACTACACCACACTGGCTTCTTCGCTCAGTGCAGTGGCAGCGCCACAAGATCTTCCCTACTTTTTAGTCTCGACTTCTTTTTTTTCACCCTCAGAGAAACAGGTCAATCACGTCTCTCGCTTGTTTTCTGAGTGGGCCAACAGGTTGCAAAGAGACAGGTGGTCTAGATCCCAAAAGTTTTTGGTTCCCTGCCCCCTTGGTTTCATAAGCTCCTCTCCAGAGGGGCCCCCCCATAAAAAGCATTGCTAACGGTAGTGGTTTACACAATCCTAAGGAAGGTGACAACACAATAAAATTCAAAGCTAACAATACAGGCTGGGATAGCTTGGTCGGTAGAGCATGATGAGACTCAATCTCTGGAAGTGTGCATGCACATGAAAGCTCATACCAAGAACAAACTCACTTGGTCTCGTAAGGTGCTACTGGAAGGAATTTTTTTTAATTTTGTTTCGACTATGGCAGACGAACACGGCTACCTACCTGTAACTCAATCTCAAGGGTTCAAGCTGCATGCATGGAGGTAGCCAGGGGGGTGCAGCTGCTCCCCTCACTAAATCAAGCAAATAAATAAAAACTGACCAATTGCATCATAGATAACTCTGTTCTGCCCCCCCCCAATAAATCCTGTGGGAGGGCAGCCTTCATTTTTTTTTGGGGGGGGGAAGAAACTCAGTTAAGTATTCTTATTGATTTACTTGGTGGGGGGCAGCAGCTGCCCTCCCCCTTGGCTACACCCAGGGCCCCATGTTGGGCAAAATATTCCTGCACTGTAAGGGGTTTGGTCTAGAATTCAGTGTTTCCTAAACTTGGGTCTCCAGCCTTTTTTTGGACTACAGTTCCCATCATCCCTGACTACCGGTCCTGCTAGTAGCTAGGGATGGTGGGAGTTGTCAAAAAACACATGGAGACCCAAGTTTGGGAAACCCTGGACTAGATTATCCTAGTGGTCCCTTCCATCTCTACAGTTCTATGAATTAATTGCACGTTTAATTCAAAATCCAATTCATGTCCCTGTCCATGTCCCTGCCTGATTTCAGTCATAAGAACATGAGAAGAACCTTCTGGGTCACAGCGGCCAACCAGGTGCCGAAATAAGAAACCAGGGATACAGAACATGAGCCCAAGAGCCACTCGCCTGGTTTCCAACAACTGGTACCCAAAATCATCACTGCCTCCAGCTGCAGAGCCTCGGCACACTAGCCATCATGAAGCCGTCTAAGCTGGCGGCCATCCCTGCCCAAGGCGTGCGTCTTTGGTGCTTTAGCGGCGGCGCACTCTGCACGCCCTCAGAGGCGCTCTCGCGTAGGGAGACTCCTGGGTCTAAGGCAGGCAGCACCCTCCGTTCCCCCCGAAGCGCCTCGCCGTCCGCAGCACGGAAGGCGAGGCGCACGTGCCGGAGGCGCCCCCACCCCGGGGCTGCGCGGCGCGGCGCGTGCGTAAAGGCGCCCGTCCGCCCTTCCTACCTCTCCCGGGACGCGCGCTGCATGCAGGTACCGGCCGAAGGAAGCGGCTGCCTCTCCGCCCTCCGGTCCGACGGACAGCCAGGCAGCCGCTGCAAGGTGGAAGACCGCGAGGCCCAGGAGGGGCCGCCGCCCGCTTGCAAAAGCGAGCATCTCTTGCTGGCCGCTGCAAGGATGGCGACCGACAGTAAGTGCGCTCCCTGCAAAAACGGGGGGGCTGGGGGCTCTTGTTTTTGCAAGCTTGGGGACCCGGGATCCCTGCTCCATTGCTTGCTAGACGTGCGGGTATCTCTCTGTTACCTCCCCCTCCTCCAATTTCCTTGCGAGATGCTCAGATGCACGAGCCTCGCGCGCTTCCGCGGAACCTTCCTCCCCCTTCCCCATCCTCCTCTTCTGCTTGCTTCGCTGCGAGGCCCACCTGAGCCGTCGCTCTCGCCTGCCCTCTTCCCCGTTGCCTGCGCCTCTCTGCAGTGAGCCGAGCGGGGCTGCTGCCGTTGCTGCATCGGGAGCCTTCCTCGAGGAGCTCTCGGCCCGGCCTGCGGGGTGCAGCTGAATCCAGAGGCTTTAGGCAACGTCCCCGCCCCCATCCCAAATCCTTATCCCCTATGTTGCTGTGTTGGGTTCTGGCATGATATGTGCCGAGGTCTGTGGGGCCATGGGCTGGGGGTGTGACTGCAAGGAGCTGGGGCCAGGCAGTGGGTCCACCCCCCCCACCTCCCCCGAGGGTTTTGTGCACCTTGTATTGGGTGTTTATATACTTAAAGGATGCACACAAAGTAATTTATGTATTGGAGCCTTGTGTATTTAAGAGGTCACCAGTTATGACCAAGAGGGAGGCATTGATCTGATCAAGGGATCCTTGAGATTTGGAGAGCTGCAGCACATCTTCAAGGGGCGCAGAAAGAGAATGTAATAGAGAAGCCTTCTTCAAAACCCCAGTAGGGACAGAGCATGTTGGTTGGTTGTTGGGGGGGGGGAGGGAGAGAAAAAGGAAAACTGGAGGAGGGGAACGGAATCTGCTGGAATTGGGACATCATGGCTGGCCGGCTGGCCGGCTTGGACCCTGAACAGGAGCTGGGCACAGTGCAAAAGCTTTGCTTAAAATCCCAACTTCTTGTTGTCCAAAATACTTGCACAGCTGGCTGTGTGTGGTCGCAGCCACTAAGATGGGATAGAAGTCCCTTTGTTAGCATTGGATGTGTGTGCATATTGTGCGTGTCCTTTTTCGTGGTGGTGGAAGAATTGCATTTGTTACCCTGTAACTACTTTGTTTGTGTCGGTCGATTTCGTGTTTGCATAGGGATGTAATAGTACCACCCTATTATGCCTTGGTCAAACCACACCTGTAGTAGTAGTAGTTGTTGTTCAGTCGTTCAGTCGTGTCCGACTCTTCGTGACCCCATAGACCAGAGCACGCCAGGCACCCCTATCCTCCACTGCCTCCCGCAGTTTGGCCAAACTCATGCCAGTCGCTTCGAGAACACTGTCCAACCATCTCATCCTCTGTCGTCCCCTTCTCCTTGTGCCCTCCATCTTTCTCAACATCAGGGTCTTTTCCAGTTCTGGGCGCCACAATTTAAGAAGGATGTTGACAAGCTGGAAGGTGTGCAGAGGAGGGCGACCAAGATGATCAAGGGTCTGGAAACCAAGCCTTATGAGGAACGGTTGAAGGAGCTGGGTATGTTTAGCCTGGAAAAGAGGAGACTGAGAGGAGATAGGAGAGCCATCTTCAAATATCTCAAGGGCTGTCACATGGAAGATGGAGCAAGTTTGTTTTCTGCTCCGGAGGGTAGGACCTGAACCAATAGCTTCAAGTTACAAGAAAGACGATTGCAACTAAACATTAGGAAGAACTTTCTGAGAGGAAGTGCTGTTTGACAGTGAAACCTGCATCAGAAGGTGGACACTCCTTCACTGGAGGTTTTTTTTTTTGAAACAGATCATCTGGGTGATCATCTGTCTAGCTGTGATCACCATAGATAGTTCAGTCGGTAGAGCACGAGACTCTTAATCTCACGGTTGTGGGTTCAAGCCCCCCATGTTGGGAAAAAGATTCTTGCATTGCACAGGGTTAGACTACATGGCCCTCGTGGCCTCTCCCAACTCTACAAATCTGTGATTCTATTATTTCCTGCATTATAGCTGGATGAACTAGACGACCCTTGGAATCTCTCCCAAATCTACAATTCTGTGCTTCTAATTAGCTGATGAAGTTGGGTCGCCCTAGACAAGTTGACTTTGTGTTTTTGTTTATGGCATTTATAGACCATCTTGTCTTCCATCACACATAGGCTTCTCATCCAGGCACTGAACAGACCCTGATCTGATTTGCTTCATTAGATATGAAAATTTGCCACCAACTCTTAATCCATTTTTTTTTTGTTTCTATGAAAGCAGAAGTGGCGGCAGTCAGATCCTAGTTAACATGACCACATTCATTTCATTTCATTTCGCTTTTAATTTGTATACCCCCAGGGAGATGTTCTCCAGGGTTTCAGGCAGGGTGCTCCCCAGTCACACCTGGAGATGGGCGAGAATTGAACCTGGGACCCTCAGCATGCAAGGCTCCACCACTGTCAGGAGCCAGCCAGCCATAAATCACATGGAGTTAGTGAAGTTAACTCTTTATTAGAAGAAACAAGATCAGCTCAGGAAGTCCCGGGCCTAATGAACACAACAGTGCTTCTTTGGTAGGTCTTGCCCCTATGAGGCAGCTGCCTAAGGCTCCTCCTCTCGGGGGTCCTTCCCAAGCAATCTGAGACTGCGCCGGTGTGCCTGCCTTTGCTCCTTCGTCATGCCTCTCCTGGTCCTGGGAGGCCAGGGAGGAGGGGAGCTTGCTGTAGCAGGAGCGGGAAGCAACATGACTTTTTCAGCAGCCTGACTTATCTCTCTCTCCTGACCTCCTTCCTCTCCTGCTTCAGCTTCTGCCTCTGATTCTGGACTGCTCTCTGCCTCAGCCTCTTCCTGCTCACTAAGCCCTGTTGCCTCTTCAGCTTCCGACACCTCCTCTTCCCAGTCTCCCCCCTCTTCTCCCCCTGACCACTCACCTTCATCCCATCACCAACCCCCGGGTTCTGAGCCTTCTTCCCCTGGGGGTTCCCCAGCTGGTATCTCCCACCCCCACCCCCCTGCATCCAGCCAGTCCAAGACAACCACTGAGCTGTGGCTTATGAGCAGGAGAATCGCCCTCCTTTGGCCGAGTCAATGCACACACCTGAACCCTCGCTACAGCTTGCAAAGATCTTTTACCGTATTTTTCGCTCCATAGGGCACACCGGACTGTAGGGCGCACCTCATTTTTAGAGGAGGAAACAAGGAAAAAAAATATTTTTCTGGTTTTCCTCCTCTAAAAGCCCTTTTTTTTTGAGGATCAGCTAAAAGTTTTGCAGCTTTTTTTGCAAAGGGAAAAGCCCTGGTTTTTTTGAGGATCAGCTAAAAGTTTTGCAGCTTTTTTTGCAAAGGGAAAAACCCTGTTTTTTTGAGGATCAGCTAAAAGTTTTGCAGTTTTTTTTGCAAAGGGGGAAAAGCAAAGCTCCTTTTGCAAAGGGGGAAAAGCAAAGAGGAAAAGCTCTGTTTTTATGGGGTTCAACTCACATTTCTGCAGCTTCTAAAGGAAAGGGAGCCTTTTCTACAGTTTCCAGACAGATAATCTAATCAGCCAGTCACATGTCGCTGGGGAAACAAACAACCTCCCTCTGCAGCACATTCAACAAAGGAGGGCGGGGCTGAAAGGGAGCCGGGACTCTTATCTCTCTCCCGATCTCTTGCTGATCAGCTGCTGAGCGGGTCCTTTCAACACCCCCTTTTCTCTTTGTAAAATAAAAAGCATGATCCTCTTTTGGCCCCTGGGCAATTCAGCTCCAGGGACCACCATTTGCTCCATAAGACGCACAGATATTTCCCCTTACTTTTTAGGAGGAAAAAAGTGCCTCTCATGGAGCGAAAAATACGGTACTTTCCTTTAGATATGGGGAAAGGCCCCTGTTGCCACTGGAGGGTGGGGGGCTTGTGGAAGTAGGTGGGGCGGAGAGTTATGCAAAAGCCCTGGCAAAATTCTCTTGGCAGCATGAGCCGTTTCACTGTTTTTTGAGCCCTTGTATCTTGGTAGCCAGGCAGGCCAAGGGGGGGCAGAGTGGCACAGCACACTCGAATTTAAGCCATAGTTTGGTGTTCAGATGTAATTACATACGGCAGTTATTGTAAGCCAAGATTCACTTGTGGTTTCAGATTATGGTCTGCCGGCTGCAAACTGACCATCGTTTAGGGAGCTCAGTTGGGTATGTATATGCAAGGAAGCCAGAGTTAAGCTAAACAGGCTGTGGTCTCGTATTATGCCTAATCCAGCCTCTGTCTGAATATTTTGGAAAATTTTTAATTCACAATTATTGCATCCCATGCTGAGTGTATTTAAGTGCAGTAGGGGGTCCTGACCTTATCATTTTTGGTGCCTACAGTCAGTTGCAGCTAATAATTTTGCTGCAGCTAATAATTTTTGGATCAACTTTTTATTTTCTAATACTGTTTTCATTCCTGATGTCAAGGCTAGCACATGGGTTCCAATTTAAATCGTGCCGTGTGATTTCTGTGATAGTAGTCTGTCTCATTTCTAAGCTAACTTAGATGCGAGGACCCGTCCATCAAAAAAATGGAAATGCCTGCTGTGAGGGATCCTATTCCCTCCCCTGTAGATACTTCCCCAACCGTGACTCTCCCTAAGTTTCACTGACAACTAGGATGAATCCTTCAGTGTTTATATGGGAGTTGTCTCTGGGGTACCTCAGTGCTTTACGTTTGAAAACCTCTTGCCACCTATGGGATCTCCCTCCCAGGGTTCCCACCTACCAGTGTTTTTCAACCTTTTTTGGGCAAAGGCACACTTGTTTCATGAAAAAAATCACGAGGCACACCACCATTAGAAAATGTTAAAAAAATTAACTCTGTGCCTATATTGACTATATATAAAGTAATTCTCTTGAATAGGAATCAAATAAACACAAAGAAAGTATTTTATAATTACTTTATTATGAAATAGTAAGTAAACAGAAATATGAAAAATTATAAAATACTTTATTCAGTGCACAACCAGGGCCTGTTTGGCTGAACACAAAGCTGATATTCTGGCTGGAATTTTTCCCACGGCACACCAGGCAACATCTCGCGGCACACTAGTGTGCCGCGGAACAGTGGTTGAAAAACACTTTAGGCAACTACGTGGCACACTTGGCTTCACTGTCCAGCCCTCTGTATGACAGGAGAATAAGCAAACGGTTTCCTCTTCCACAGGAAAGCTTTGTTCTCTCCTCTTAGTCAAACCTCTTAAGGTACTGATACACTGCCACAGTCAGCGAACGTTTAAGCACTTTTAACTTTATTAGGTAACTTGAAAACATGGATGTCTCGGGTTATTACTGGTACAAATCTTCTTCTCATGTAATTCAGCTTTGTTATAATATTTCCTGCATCCCTTTAGCAATGGTAATGACCTTTCCTCCCATTCCCCAAAGCCTAACCTCGCAGTTTCTCTTTCTAATCCTCCACCCCCAACTGCCAAACCCCCAACTGCCTTTCAAGGTTGTTCCCCCTCCTTTTAGAATGCCAACTAGCTCCGCCTCCCAGGGAACACCTACCTAACATGGGAGTGATAGGTTAACCCATGATGAACCAGGCATTATTCCGCCACACCTGCCTGCCTCTAAATACAATTTCTAACACAAACTGTTTCCAGAAGAAGTGTATCTGAAGAAGTGTGCATGCACACGAAAGCTCATACCAAGAACAAACTTAGTTGGTCTCTAAGGTGCTACTGGAAACAATGTTTTATTTTATTTTGTTTCCAGAATGTTATGGCCTAGTCAGGATCATAGCTGTCAAGTTCTTCCCTTTTTTTAAGGGAAATTCCATTATGCCGAATAGGATTCCTCGCAAGAAAAGGGAAAAGTTTGACAGCTATGGTCAGGATCCACAAGCATTCCTCCCCTCCTGACAAATGCTGGGTTCTCTGCAAAGCCATAGGCCTGTGTAAAGTCAGAAGAACTTAGGAAGATCCCATGCTGGATCAGGCAAGGGGCATCATCTGGTACAGCATCCTGGTCCAGCGTCCGACCAGATGCCTCCACACAAGCTGGACCTGAGCTCAAGAGCATTCTGCCCCCCCCTGTGATTCCCAGCAACTGCCACTAGGAGGCATACGACCTCCGGCAGTGGAGATAGAACAGCAGGGGGTCGGTCTACTGTCCCTCAGACCATGGGGGGGGGGCAGACTATATTTTTTTTGGGGGGGGAGAACGAATTCCTATGCCCCACAAATAAGCCAGAGATGCATTTTAAATAAAAGGACACATTCTACTCGTGTAAACACGTGCTGATTCCTGGACCATCCGCGGGACGGATTGAGAAGGTGATTGGGCCGGATCCGGCCCCCGGGCCTTAGTTTGCGTACCCACGAGATAGAACATGGACACCCCTGGTTGGACTGAATTCATCCAACCCTCTTTGAAAGCTATCCGCACTGGGAATTCTGGCTTAATGTAAATTGGGTTTGTAAAGCCTGGAATGATAATCTGAACTGGCCTGCTAAACGTGCATGTTTGCATAAGTGTAACACACACACACACACACACACGTATAAATGTAATTCTAATTCTAATACAGTGGTGCCTTGCAAGACGAAATCAATTCGTTCTGTGAGTGCTGTCGTCTAGCAAAAAATTCGTCTTGCGAAGCACGGACGGGGGAAGCGCGGTTTGACGGGGGGAAAAACGCGAAAATTTTTCGTCTTGCGAGTCGCGCCCATAGGGAAATTCGTCTTGCGAGTCACCCTTTCGTTAGCGAATGCCTTTCGTCTAGCGAGTTTTTCGTCTAGCGAGGCATTCGTCTTGCGAGGTATCACTGTAATGATAAATTAACCAATTAACCAAGCAGAGGGCCTTCTCGGTAGTGGCACCCGCCCTGTGGAACACCCTCCCATCAGATGTCAAGGAAATAAACAACTATCTGACTTTTAGAAGACATCTGAAGGCAGCCCTGTTTAGGGAAGTTTTTAATGTTTGATGTTTTATCATGTTTTTAATATTCTGTTGGGAGCCGCCCAGAGTGGCTGGGGAAACCCAGCCAGATGGGTGGGGTATAAATAACAAATGATTATAATTAATTAATTAATTAAATTTTTATACCTCCCTGTACCCGCAGGTCTCAGGGTGGTTCACGGGATAAAATGGCAATATAAAATCACAACATACATAATCGAAGTCAAAACAAAAACAACCCAATAGTACCCCCCAACACATTTTAAAAGGGCATTGGACGTTAATCAACCAAAGGCTTGGTTAAAGAGGAATGTTTTGGCCTGGTGCCGAAAGGTGTATAATGAAGGTGCCAGGCGAGCCTCCCTGGAGAGAGCATTTCTCAAATGGGGAGCCACTGCGGAAAAGGCCCCTTTTCGTGTTGCCACCCTCTAGACCTCTCGTGGAGAAGGCACACAAAGGAGGGCCTCAGAAGATGATCTCAGGGTAAGTTCATATAGAATGAGGGGGTCCTTGAGGTATTGCGGCCCTGAACCATTTAAATTTCTAGAAAGTAGATTCTGACTGAACATCAGGAATAACCTTCTGATGGTAAGAGCAGTTCAACAGTGGAACAGACTCCCTTGGAAGGTTGAATGGCCACCTGTCCTGCATGATCTAGTTGATATTCCTGCATTGCAGGGGGTTGGAATAGATGACCCTCGGGGTCCCTTCCAACTCTGCAATTCTCTAACATATATAATTGTATGTTTGGCAACTTTTTTAAAAAATAATTTTTATTGAATTTCTTTTACCAAAACAAATATCCAGTATCATTGCTAAGCATACATTTCCCAATTCCCCCTTCCTTGTTGACTTCCCTCAACTACCATTTCTGGTTTATTACGTCAAATGATACATCCTGCTGTTTATATACGTTACTATGTTATCACATTGTTGTACTTCCTGTTGTCTGTAAATAAAATTGTAAATGTTTATTTAAATCTTGCCAGCGAGACGATTTCTTTCTGTTGTTTCTGCAAATATATTGTAAAGGGTTCCCATTCTTTTTTAAAGTCACTATTGTCCTTTTCACGCAGTTTGTGCAGAGCCAGTGTGGTGTAGTGGTTAAGAGCAGTAGACTCGTAATCTGGTGAACCGGGTTCGTATCTCCTCTCCTCCACATGCAGCTGCTGGGTGACCTTGGGCTAGTCACACTTCTCTGAAGTCTCTCAGCCCCACTCACCTCACAGAGTGTTTGTTGTGGGGGAGGAAGGGAAAGGAGAATGTTAGCCGCTTTGAGACTCCTTTCGGGTAGTGATAAAGCGGGGATATCAAATCCAAACTCTTCTTCTTCTTCTTAATGGGCACAAGTCTGCTGAATGGTGACTTCAAAGCAACCTTTGCTCTATACTATTGGAGCATAGTTTGTGGATTAAGTCTCTCTCTCTCTGTTTTGCGATATCCGTAAAATAGTAGATGTGATTTAGAACAGCCTTTCTCAGCCTGGTCGTCCAAGATATCTGGAGTCACAACTCCCATCAGCCCCAGTCAACGTGCAGGCCCTAAAACTTTTATTATCAGAAGTGTAAATTGCTATCAGACTCTTCGTGTAGCTGGGATAGTAGAAAACATTCAGAAAGCACGAGGCTGAAGGAAACTGATTCTCCCACCACTGAGGACGATGCTGTGAGAAGCAGCAACTCTCCGAATTCTCCTTTCTTTAGGGCTCTCTTGTTACTGGTTTGAAGACTGTGAGTTTACTTCCTGTTTGTACCTGAAAAGAAGGGCTGTGTTGTCAACAAAGGTCTGACCCAGCAGGAGAAGTCACGAGGCATACATAGAGGAGACAACATTTTGCTCTCCCATTTGGGTTCCCACAAAAGCCAGAAAATCACATTCAGCGTAAAGAGCAAGTCATAGAATCATAGAATCCTAGAGTTGGAAGCGACCACAAGGGCCATCCAGTCCAACCCCCTGCCAAGCAGGAAACACCATCAAAGCATTCCTGACAGATGGCTGTCAAGCCTCCGCTTAAAGACCTCCAAAGAAGGAGACTCCACCACACTCCTTGGCAGCAAATTCCACTGTCAACAGCTCTCACTGTCAGGAAGTTCTTCCTAATGTTTAGGTGGAATCTTCTTTCTTGTAGTTTGAATCCATTGCCCCGTGTCCGCTTCTCTGGAGCAGCAGAAAACAACCTTTCTCCCTCCTCTATATGACATCCTTTTATATATTTGAACATGGCTATCATATCACCCCTTAACCTTCTCTTCTCCAGGCTAAACATACCCAGCTCCCTAAGCCGTTCCTCATAAGGCATCGTTTCCAGGCCTTTGACCATTTTGGTTGCCCTCCTCTGGACACGTTCCAGCTTGTCAGTATCCTTCTTGAACTGTGGTGCCCAGAACTGGACACAGTATTCCAGGTGAGGTCTGGAATACAGTGGTACTATTACTTCCCTTGATCTAGATGCTATACTCCTATTGATGCAGCCCAGAATTGCATTGGCTTTTTTAGCTGCTGCATCAAGTTTATGGTCTACCAAGACTCCTAGATCCTTAAGTCCTTAAGTCGACCCTCTGCTTCTCTTTGAAGCCCAGCCGAGGGCAGGATTGTCCCCAGGTGTATGGAAGAGCTGCAGCTCGGTAGGAGAGCATTTGCTCAGCATGTAACTAGCCCTTGGTTAAATCTCCAGCATCTCCAGGTAAAGGCTGGGATGTCCTCTGTCTGAATTCTGGAGAGCTGCTGCCACTTAGTGCAGACAGTATTGAGCTTACAGGGTGTGTCAGCTTTCTGCATTGCTATTTATCCTCCCAATTCAGCTGGGAGGTGTGGATGGAGAGGCCTGTCTCCTTTAGCCAACGTCCGGAAAGATCTTCAGCTAGTTGTTTTCTGGGGCAACCGGTCAACCTGGCGTAAATTTAGCTAGAGGCATAACTTAGCAAAGAGACTGCTTTGAGCTCTTTAGCAGGGTTTTGTGTATAATCCCATTTTGCAGATAAAGCCACGGGCTTTGGGGAGATTCTGCTTATAATATCCAGACTCACTGCCCATCCATCCCCGGTTGGCATCTGTCCATCTCGGGAGACAATGGAAGAATGTGTCTTCGGGGATGAAGTCAAATCAATGGAGAGTTATAACCCCTGCTGCGACTATAGAGATCCTGTAACACTATTGCTCCATCTTAGAAATCAACAATTGAGGTGGAGGGACGTGGGCGGGAAGTGACTTGCCTAAAAGCCGCCTACTTAATCGTATCTTTCAGCAAAGATTTGAATGGAAAACGTTTGATAGTGCTTGAAATCCAGCATTACTGGTTGTTGGTTCGCATTGGGTTTCACCTGCTACAAATGGGCTTGGGTGTTGTCGGACTACAACTCCCATCTTCCTGAGTCAGCTTAGCCTGTTGTCGGGGATGATGGGTGTTGTAGTCTTACAAATCTTCGGAGACCCAAGATTAAAGAGCGCTGATGGTAAGGCTGAACTGTGACGGGATGGGAGGAAACCACTTTTAGGGTAAAATGCCCCCACAAGGTGGAACCTCAAGAGAAATGGTTCGTGAGGCTATCCAGTGAAATAGTGAGGGATATTTACTTCTCCTGAAATTAAAATATTGAAATGGCTTCGTTCCTCTATTTTGGCTCAGGCTGTGGTTGCTTAGTTACAGAAATTGTTCTGCTTTCAGGGCCTTGGATGAATATATATGCAAATATGCAAGAGACAACTTCTGTTGCCAATTTGGGTCCTTCTGGTGTACCATCCAAATGTTGCATGAATGAGAAACATTCTGCTTATGAAGATGGCAGGCAGTGCAATATGTCTTGTTTTCATCTTCTGCAGCCCTCTGCATGCTGTTACACACTGTAGTTGCCACTGGTTTTTTTTTGAGTACAATATTTCAGGTGGCATGATCTGAATTTGCGACATCTCAGAGACGGGCCTAGGAGAAATATTGCCCAATATGCAAACAGGAACGGAAGAGAGTCTGGCATGCAGATCTTGTTGCTCCCGTGTTTGACCCGCCACATCCGTCCGCCACATTCAGATGTGATCCTTTAGAGCAGTGTTTCTCAAACTTAGGTTCTCCAGACGTTGTTGGACTACAACTCCCATCATCCCTAGCTGGCAGAACCAGTGGACGGGGATGATGGGTGTTGTAGTCCAACGTCAGATTTGGGACCCAGATTTGAGAAACACTGCTTTATAGTTTATATCGTTCAAAGGTGTGCATGCAGTTGGGAGGAGGCAAAATGGAACTTGAGTAAATTGTGAGTTTTGGAAAAAGGTTGCATGGACCCTGCAAATGCTGGGGATTTCATATAAGCAGAAGGTTGTGTTTTTTTAAAAAAGGATTGAACAAATGGCTCTGGCTTTATAATAAAGGTGGCACATTATTTCTTTAGAATGCTTCAGCGGTGTCCTGCTGACATTGACTATGTTTGCATGTCACCGTAAGCCAGATTTTGCCTACTGAGTGCCCTCCATATGTTTTGCACTACAACTCCTTGGAATTTGCTGCCAAGGAGTGTGGTGGAGTCTCCTTCTTTGGAGGTCTTTAAGCAACTTGGAATTTGCTGCCAAGGAGTGTGGTGGAGTCTCCTTCTTTGGAGGTCTTTAAGCAGAGGCTTGACAGCCATCTGTCAGGAATGCTTTGATGGTGTTTCCTGCTTGGCAGGGGGTTGGACTGGATGGCCCTTGTGGTCTCTTCCAACTCTAGGATTCTACGATTCTAGTCCAAAACGGCTGGAAGGCACCGGGTGGGCAAATGTAAACCATGGTTTACTGTGTGCGGGTAGCACGCTGTTGAGTGGTCCCCGTTTCACTCCTCCGTTCCTCAAGCTGGTGGCAACAAACCCTGGTTTGTCATGCCAGGCGAACCAGCGTTCATGGTTTGTTTCTGCCGAACAAACCGGGACATGAAGCCAAGGTTTTGTTCTTGACTGACTGATCATTTTGAACAAATGAGAGCTACATTCTACCCCCACTATTGGAGGCAGGGATGTAGCAAGGGGGGGGGGCGGTTCGCCCCGCGTTCCATAATGGAGGGGGTGACAAATTACCAAGGAACAATTTTTGGGGGGAAATTTTTTTTTTTAATGCCTGCTCCGAAGGTCTTATCTTACTATACTAGGGATTATATAGCTATATATGAAATTTCATGCATATCGGTTAATATCTTGACCCTCCTCCACCAAAATAGCTGTTCACTTGGCTGTTTTCCTATGTCATGAAGGCTGAAATTTCAGTTCAGAGAACACTTACTGTTCCCAACCCTAACCCTGTGGAAAGCCATCTAATTAGACTTTAATTTGATTTTGAGATGTTTTTAGGAGGTAATTTAATTATTGTTTGATTTTATACCAATGTTATGTATCTGATGTTAGCCACCCTGAGCCCGACTTCGGCCGGGGAGGGCGGGATATAAATAAAAGTTTTATTATTATTATTACTTGTTATTATTCCTTTGTAAGAAAATATGAAATAACGTAAAACCATTTTTGCAGGGGGGGGAATCAATGGGGGGGTTGACAAGAAATTTTCCGCACCGGGTACCACCTGACCTTCCCATGCCTCTGGGGGGGGGGTTGACAATTTTTTTTTTTTGCCCTGGGTACCAATTTACCTTGCTATGCCCCTGATTGGAGGCAGATAATGCTTCTGAATACCAGTTGCTGGAAATTGCAGGAAGGGAGAGGGCTCTTGTGCTCGGTTCCCGGTTGCGGGATTTCCGGTGTGGCTGGCCACTTTGAGAAGAGGATGCTGGACGAGATCAGGCTGTTCTGATGTCGTTTTTGTTGCATCACAGACAAAAAGAACTTGGCATCAAAAAGGTTGATGTTGGTGGCTAGAAACTGAGGCCAGCGGGAAGTATTATCCCTCTTGGGTTAGGAAAGAGAAAAATGCCAAGTGTCTTTGTACCTGTGGAACGTTTCTGCTTTCTCATCCTTTTCTCTGTGGCACTTTGAAAACGTCTCTTGCCTTTTTATTACTTATTTATTTTTTGCTTCAGACTGGCTAGAGCAAGTCCCTAAGGAAAGATGAATGCACATATGGCGAAATCTCAAAAGGCACCGGATATGCAGAGCTTTTATCAGAGCTGTGGGCAAATTAGGCCAGGACTTGAATTATTGAACATTCTCACAATTCTTGAAGCTGACTTAATGGAGCATTATCTCAAGTGTAGCCAGAGAGCTGCATGAATCAAACTTAAGATGCTTTTACGACCCACCCCGTGCCATGCAGATCTGTAAGTAAGTTCTGTTCTGTTGCAACAGGAAGGATTTTCAAGTTTGCATACTTAGGATTTCAGCCCTGCAGCCCTGTTCTCGCCATATTTTTGTTGCCATCTGCCTGCCTGGTGAGACAAATGGAGCGTGCCTCCGGGGGTGAAGTCAAACCGCTGTGTTAGAGGCAGCGAAGTGAACACCCCCCAACCGGGGGCGCAAGCCTGGGCATCACCTCCCTCATGTGGTCCAAAGGAAAGCAGAGCTAGATGTTTGGCCCCAGCTTGGCTGCAGGAGTTGCCGGAAGGAGCCAGCCGACTGTCTCCACTGTCTCTTTTTCCCCCCATGCTTATTTCCATGCTTATTACATACAAGAAAAACAAAACCGAGACGGGGTACAGCTTAAGAGGGGAGGGGAAAGGAAAGAAAATAAAATTCACGCAATCTGTTAATAAGATAAAAATTGCCACAAAAATTTGTGATTGCAATTTCATGTTACAATAAAAATAAAAATCTCATTATCTTTTACACCCAACCTCCCATTTATTCCTTAATTCTTTTTCATAGATGTACTGCCATATCAAAATACTATTTTTTATATTAATATTTTCACACTTTATAAATGTTTATATTATATAAGCAATTAATAAAAACTGCTGGGATCACTCAAAAGCGGCTACAGATTTTAACATGGTATAATTTTGTTTAAGGTATGTTCTGACGGCCTCCCTTTTTGATACAAATTCAATTCTCAGTTTATTTTTTATTTTTTTCAGATAGACTATCTAATTCAGCATATTCAGTCAATTTTCGTATCCACTCTTGTCTAGAAGGAATTATGTAGAGACTCCACTCTGGATTTGTGTAGGGCAGGCTTCCTCAACCTCGGCCCTCCAGATGTCTTTGGCCTACAACTCCCATGATCCCTAGCTAGCAGGACCAGTAGTCAGGGATGATGGGAATTGTTGTCTCAAAACATCTGGAGGGCCGAGGTTGAGGAAGCCTGGTGTAGAACACGGGTAGGCAAACTAAGGCCCGGGGGCTGGATCCGGCCCAATCGCCTTCTAAATCCGGCCTACGGACAGTCCGGGAATCAGTGTGTTTTTACATGAGTAGAATGTGTCCTTTTATTTAAAATGCATCTCTGGGTTATTTGTGGGGCCTGCCTGGTGTTTTTACATGAGTAGAATGTGTGCTTTTATTTAAAACGCATCTCTGGGTTATTTGTGGGGCATAGGAATTCATTTATTTATTTTTTCAAAATATATTCCGGCCCCCCACAAGGTCTGCGGGACAGTAGACTGGCCCCCTGCTGAAAAAGGTTGCTGACCCCTGGTGTAGGGTTTACTCACGAGCCTCCTCTTCTCCTGTCCCACATGGCAGCTGAGGTTTAGTGTTACGGCAAAATATTAGATATTAAAACTAATATTAGATATTGTTGATTGTGGGAAATTAACTGACACGATGAACAGGATGATGTGAAGGGAAGGCCGCCACGAGGCATTCTCGGGGGCTCCTTTTATTGAAAACTCACAGCTAGGTTAAACATTAACATACAGAGAGAACTCCAAAGTACCAAATAAGGTATGGTGTGCCTTCTAATACCAAATATGGAAGTTGCTCCTTTGGCTACACCCATATGACATCTTCATTGTGTACGTGCTCTCCTCTCACTTACTCACCCCCTCCCGCTGAACACCTCATGATCCCCCAGTACTTTTCCACCTATTCCTTTGTTCTCCTGCTCTGCCTAAACATGTGTTTCCCAACTTGGTGCCCACAATGCCCACAGAGCCATATGGCGTGCCAATTGAGGGTTCTGTAGCTTGGCTAATTAGTGTGGTATCTTGGTTAATTAGTGTGGCATGCCAACACTTATATATTAATTATTCTATCTTGATAGAAGGGCGTGGCATGCCAGCGCCTGGTTAAACTACAATTCCCACAGTTTAGGATCAGTTTTTGTTCTCCTAGATGAACTGCCTTCCCAGGTGGATGACCCCCACCTGGCCCTCACTTCCCTCCACAGCATATGCAGAAAACACCTTCTTGACCATTGGGCCCAATGAGAGCTGAGTGCAGGGTGGGGACCAAGGGTGGACAAATTACCCAAGAAATAGCACTGGATGCACTGCCCCTCCCCTGACACCCCATTAATTGAGTGATTTATTAATTAATGATTCACGTAGGTAGCTGTGTTGGTCTGACGCAGTCGAAATAAATAAAATAAAAAATAAAAAATTGTCCAGTAGCACCTTAGAGACCAACTAAGTTTGTTCTGGGTATCAAGAAGTGTGCATGCACACGAAAGCTAATACCCAGAACAAACTTGGCCTCTAAGGTGCTACTGGACAATTTTAATTTTTTAAAAAATTTATATTTACATCCCACCCTTCCTTCCAAAGAGGAACCCAGGGAAGCAAACACTTCTGTAATGCAATTGAAAATAGCAACGAAAGCCCAATTTGAAAATTTCAAAAACGATCTGAAGCCGTGAAACAGCTGTAACAAATTTAAGAACAGGTGTAACCAAATCCTGTGTCTGGATAGGCCCTCTGGGCCAGAGAAGTCTTCAGTGGGCATCTAAAAGATGCAGTTGTAGCAGTAGCACTTGTGGCTTGTGCAACAGAACCACTCGGTGGATTGTGCCCCAAGTTCACCTGGGTCAGCATCACAATGCTATTGAATTCTCTGGATATGTCTTTCAATGCAGGTGGAGAATCCACTTGCTATTAACCTCTCAGAGCTGGGTTAAATGAACTGCCTTCTAACAAGGAATCTCTTTTTTTCTCTCTCTCTCCATCATCGCTGATAATGATAAAAAGCTGAAAAGCACTGCAGATTGATTTTTTTTTATTTTTTTTTGCATCCTGGGTTTGTATGTGAGCTCCTGTTGGAATACTTAACAGTTGATTAAAACCCCTGAACTACATTGTGTCTTAATTATTGGGCTGTTTCTGCAGAGTTTTTTTTTTTTTTTTTTAGAATTTCTGACAGCAAGGAGTCAAATGTTTTAATAACGTTTGGGTTTTCCTTTTGTCTTTCCGGTTGGAGTCTGCTCCTCTCTAATTGCAGTTTTTGCATTGTATAGTAATCAGATTTTTGAAAAAGGGGAGGACAGCTTGTCCTCTGGAATTGTTTTCTGCTGTAGCGATTGGGGGGGGGGGCATGCCTTCGAAACGAATTGACTGAGGAAATAGTTGGCAAAATTACAAATTTGTGACTTTGGGAGCTGTAATTATTTCACATTTGTCCCCTCCGGCAGCTTCTGATATTTATAGCCTTTATTTTTTTCCGTAGTGTGGTATGCAAATGAGCAGTGCAATCCGAACCATGTTTACTGAGAAGCAAAGAAAGCTATGATGTTTTGCTTGAACTATGAGTTCCATCAGCTGGAACCGGGTTATAATACTACACTTGTAAAATCAAGTGAAAATCATTTCAAATAAAATTGAAATAAATGCAAACGGAATCGAATTGCAACCCCAGCCCTAGCTACCTATGAGTATTCAACACTCTCTGCACGGGGCTTTTCGGATCCCAACGCCATCCTTCTGTGTGCAAAGAGAAGAACAGATTTTGAAACCCCGCACCCATCTGTCTCTGTTGAGTAAAAAGTATTTTTGTCCTTCATCTTTAATCCATTCAATTCTAGTGCAAGCCAGTTTTTTTGGAATAAAAAGAACCTTGCAGGTATCAGTTTTGTTTGCTCTCCTTTCGGGAGGGTTGCAAGATTGCAAATGCGAGCAATTGATGGAAGGCGGTTTCTCAATTTCCAGGGGCGACCGGCAGCTTCTGAGAAGTCAGGCGGCCTGGAACGTGTGCCCAGATGATGCAGCCCAGATGATGGGAGGGTCTGAAAGCCAAAATGTATAAGGAAAGATTGTGGGAGCTGAGTATGTTTCGCCCAGAGAGTCCAGCGGCGTCTGGGCATGGAAGTAGTCGGGATTTATGTAATGGTGGTGGAGAGCAGGGCAAGCACCTGTCATCCTCTGTCTGGCTCTGTCTAGCAGATTTGGAATGAAGTTGTCTCAGCAACAGTTGTTTGGAATTACTGCTCAGAAAAAAGAATCTTTCAAAATCCCCAGCCATTTGAAAACTAGGAAGCTCAATTAAACATGAACACCAGGGAGTGCCTTTCATGCGGTTATCGAGTATATTTTGCAAAACTACAAAGAACACGCCCCTTTCCATCTTGTTTTTTTTTTTTTTTACAAAATCTAAACTAAAGCAAGTTGCCTTGGATTTGCTGAAAGCTTTTCGCAACATCGTCCGAGTGACCTCAGCGAGTGTTTCAATTTCAAATATTCTGATTGGTTCTACTTTTAGTTATTTTTATTTATTGGCTTAATGGGGGGGGGCTGCTGCCCCCACCCCCCGACTACACACGTGCGTCTGGAAAAATTATCCAGCTACTTTCCGGGTTCAGTTCAAAGTGCTCAGCTCAAAGTTTTCTGAGGCTCAACACCCCCAAGGACTGCCTCTCCCCACAGAAACCAACCGAATTGCTGTATTCATCATCCCAGGCCCTAAATTGCATGCCATCTATAAGTGGGGTGCAGACACGAGAAGAGGCCTTTTCAGTGGTGGCTCCCGGTTTTTGAAATGCTCTTAACAAGGAAGCACACCTGGAATCTCTGTTTTTAGGCTCATCTTTATTTCCCCCAGGCTTTCAGATTTTAATTGAGAAGAGCAGCTTGAGTAGCTCGGTCGGTAGAGCATGAGACTCTTAATCCCAGGGTCATGAGTTTGAGCCCCAGGTTGAAGAAAATATTCCTGCATTGCAGGGGGTTGGACTAGATGACCCTCGTGGTCCCTTCCAACTCTACAAATTCCATGATTCTATGTTAGTTATGACAGTGGCCTTTGGTGCTCATCCTTTAAGCGGGGTGGGTAGGGCTTTCCCCTTTTAATTATGTTTTAGATTCTGTTACTTGCTGATGCTACATCTGAATATAGTGCCTTTCATAGTTCTGTTTTTAATGTTGTAAGTTGCTCTGAGATATATCTAAGTGCAAAAACGCAACTAGTAATAATAATAATTGTTGTTGTTGTTGTTGTTCAGTCGTTCAGTCGTGTCCGACTCTTCGTGACCCCATGGACCAGAGCACGCCAGGCACGCCTATCCTTCACTGCCTCTCGCAGTTTGGCCAAACTCATGTTAGTAGCTTCGAGAACACTGTCCAACCATCTCATCCTCTGTCGTCCCCTTCTCCTTGTGCCCTCCATCTTTCCCAACATCAGGGTCTTTTCCAGGGAGTCTTCTCTTCTCATGAGGTGGCCAAAGTACTGGAGCCTCAACTTCAGGATCTGTCCTTCCAGTGAGCACTCAGGGCTGATTTCTTTAAGAATGGATAAGTTTGATCTTCTTGCAGTCCATGGGACTCTCAAGAGTCTCCTCCAGCACCATAATTCAAAAGCATCAATTCTTCGGCCTTCTTTATGGTCCAGCTCTCACTTCCGTACATTACTACTGGGAAAACCATAGTTTTAACTATACGGACCTTTGTCGGTAAGGTAATAATAATAGTAATGAATAATCCCTGAATGGCAGAATTTAATTTTTTTTAAAAAAAGAAAAACTCCGGCAAGTTACAGAATCGTGCCACTAGAGGGGGATGCAGTCCTTCTTTTCTGAGCCTTCTGAAACCAGAACGGTGGGCGATTTGATATTAGGCTCTCTGTACGGTACAGTTTTGTACTGAAGAGATTTGGAAGGCAGTCAGCAGGAATCGAGGCACTTTACTCCTGGTCCTCTGGGGGATCTTAGACCTCCTCTCTTGATGTACTTGGAGGTTATGCCGTAGCAGCCTGTCTGGTCAAGGCTGCCTGGCCCTTCCCGTAAATTGCAAGGATATTGAAGAATAAATGAATAATCTCATGGTGCAGGCAATTGCGGGCGAGTTCCTTGCTGAGAGCAATCGTCTCCCTCTGCAGCAGCAAAAGGCTTTACGTTCCCAGCATAAGCATCTTTGCATTGATTGGAAGCGGCAAAACAACCACTTTGCGTCGTTTGAAAGGAAAACCGCCCGGCTGCAGCTCTGGAAAGCCCCAAGCGCAACATTAAATTGACTCAACAGCATAATGCTCACTGAAGGTTTAAGAGAAAGGGTGGGGAGCTGTTTGCCCCAGAGCTACAGGAAGGGTGGGGGTGGGGGCTCAAGGTCTGTTTTTTTTTTTAAATTGCATCTGCAACAGCTTCTTTTGCACCCTCTCTTGCATTTTTTCGTGAAAATCTGTGGCGCAATTGGTCAGTGCGCATGGCTGTCAGCCAGAAGGTTGGTGGTACAAGTCTAGTCCATGCAGGGACGAAGAAGAAGAAGAAGAAGAAGAGTTTGGATTTGATATCCCGCTTTTCACTACCCGAAGGAGTCTCAAAGCGGCTCACATTCTCCTTTCCCTTCCTCCCCCACAACAAACACTCTGTGAGGTGAGTGGGGCTGAGAGACTTCAGAGAAGTGTGACTAGCCCAAGGTCACCCAGCAGCTGCATGTGGAGGAGCGGAGACGCGAACCCGGTTCCCCAGATAACGAGTCCACCGCTCTTAACCACTACACCACACTGGCTCACACTACTCTCACACTGGGACGGCAGGATTCCTGCTTTGCAGGGGTTTCGATGATCCTCGGGCCCCCTTCCAACTCTACAATTCTACGATTCTGTGAATTGAAATGTCAATACAATAAAAACACAATGCATATAAAAAAAAATAAAAGAAGGAATAAAAATGCAGCCGTAAACTGTTCAGCATCCAGCACAGTTGCTGCAGCGGGCAGAGAAATCACCAGCAGTTTTCAAGTGGTTTTGTGGGGGGGGGGGATCAAAAAAGTTTGGAGACGGCTGTGTTTTGGCAGTGCTTGGAACTGACATTCATTTCCTCTGCCCTTGATCGTTTCAGAAGAGCGTGGGGAGAGTAAGAAGCCCGGATAGCTCAGTTGGTTAGAGTGTGGTGCTGATGACACCAAGGTTGCGGGTTCGATCCCCGTAAGGGACAGCTGCATATTCCTGCCTTGCAGGGGATTGGACTAGAAGATCCTCAGGGTCCCTTCCAACTCTGCAGTTCTATGGTGAACTGTCAAAGCTTGCCCTTCATCTCATCTGTTTCATAGGAAGCCGCCTTCTGCTGAGTGGGGTTTTCTCGCTCAGTACTGTCTGCATGGAGGGGCAGGGGTTCTGCAGCTGGCGATGGAACCCGGGACCTTCTGCATGCAAGGTAGATAGATGTTCTTCCACCCAGCCT
This sequence comes from Lacerta viridis, assembly GCA_900245905.1. Lineage (NCBI taxonomy): Eukaryota > Metazoa > Chordata > Lepidosauria > Squamata > Lacertidae > Lacerta > Lacerta viridis. Next base: position 323,588 of record OFHU01004260.1, on the reverse strand, counting down.
CAGCCCTTCACTGCAGGTGAAAGGGACGTGTCACTGAAGCTATCAGTGTGATGCAGCAGCGGAAAAGGCTAATGCCATTCTAGTGACCAGATCAAGGGAAGTCATAGTCTATTGCTCCGTTCTGCCTTGGTCAGACCCCTCCTGGAATACCGTGTCCAGTTCTGGGCGCCACAATTTAAAGAAGCTAGAGAACTACATAGCAACATTTGAAGCAACGAGAGACAGCCCTTATGTGAATGGTGGTGATTAGCTGGAAGCAGGGGGGAAGATTCTCCCATGCTCATTAAAGCACATACTTGAGCATTAAAAATGAATGCGCGATTTAGGGCTTAATAGGCTTGGCGTGACTCACCCGCAATTGCCATTGATCGCTTATGAAAGTACCAGCTGATCTGAGTTGTGGATGAGAGCAGGGGGAGGTCTGAAGCTATTCTCTGCCTTGGAATCTCATTTCCATTTATCGTTTTTATTTAGGCAACTTCTCGCTTGCTGCCTGCATTGCTGGGGGGGGGGTTGGACTGGATGACCTTTGGAGTCCCTTCCAATTCTACGGTTCTGTGATGCTACCTGCTCATGCTGTCTATTTTACCCCATCAGCAGAAGCATCTTCTAAGAAAAACAACTCATTAAAATGGCCCTTGGACTACCCATTGGACTGCACATTCCTATATCCCCCAAAGTATGTGGGCAATGCCTGATGAAGTCTCATTCAGCAACAGAGGGTTTGTATAGGCAAATGCCTCTTTGCCTTAACACGTTTTGCTTAAGACCCCAAAGTACAGCTTCCATCATCCCTGAACCTGGGCCTCAGCGGGTGGGACACATGGGATCTGGAGTCTAGACACATCTGGGGGTGGGGCGTAGGTCCCCAGCTAATCGTAAACACACCATGAATGAGTTGATGTCATTGCATTTTCATAGAATCATAGAATTGTATGGTTGGAAGGGCCCTCAGGGGTCATTTAGCCCAACCCCGGAATCTCAACTAAAGCATCCAAGACAGATGGTCATCCAACTTCTGCTTAAAAACCTCCAAGAAAGGAGAGCCCACCACCTTCTGAGGGAGTCTGTTCCATGGTCAAATGGCTCTTACTCTCAGAAAGTTCTTCCTGGTGTTTAGTTGGAATCTCCTTTCTTGTAACTTGAATGGGTTGATTCGGGTCCCACCCCCAAGAGAAGGAGAAAACAAGCTTGCTCCATCCTCTATGTGGCAGCAATTCAGATATTTGAAGATGGCTATCATAATTTGGCCGCCTCATGAGAAGAGAAGACTCCCTGGTGTTGGGAAAGATGGAGGGCACAAGGAGAAGGGGACGACAGAGGACGAGATGGTTGGACAGTGTTCTCGAAGCTACCAACATGAGTCTGACCAAACTGCGGGAGGCAGTGGAAGACAGGAGTGCCTGGCGTGCTCTGGTCCATGGGTCACGAAGAGTCGGACACGACTAAACAACAACAACAACAACAACAACAGTCATATCTCCTCTCAGTCTTCTCTTTTCCAGGCTAAACATACCCAATCCCCTCAACCGTTCTTCATAAGGCTTGGTTTGTTGTTGTTGTTCAGTCGTTCAGTCGTCCGACTCTTCGTGACCCCATGGACCAGAGCACGCCAGGCACGCCTATCCTTCACTGCCTCCCGCAGTTTGGCCAAACTCATGTTAGTAGCTTCGAGAACACTGTCCAACCATCTCATCCTCTGTCGTCCCCTTCTCCTTGTGCCCTCCATCTTTCCCAACATCAGGGTCTTTTCCAGGGAGTCTTCTCTTCTCATGAGGTGGCCAAAGTACTGGAGCCTCAGCTTCAGGATCTGTCCTTCAGTGAGCACTCAGGGCTGATTTCCTTGAGAATGGATAGGTTTGATCTTCCAGGCTTGGTTACCAGACCCTTGATCATCTTGGCCGCCCTCCTCTGCACACATTCCAACTTGCCAAAATTGTGGCTCCCAAAACTGGACCCAGAATTCCAGGTGTGGACTCACCAAGGCAGAATAGGGTGGGACTATGACTTCCCTTGACCTGGACCCTATACTTCCGTTGATGCAGCCTAGAATAGCATTAACCCCCCCTTTTTTTGCTGCTGCTGCATCACTCTCCACTGAAGGAGAGCTCACAATCTTCTGAGGCCGTCTGTTCCACTGTCAAACGGTTTGTACCACCAGAAAGTTCTTTCTGGCGTTTAGTTGGGATCTCCTTTCTTGCATTTTGAATCCACTACTTCAGTTCCTACCCTCCAGAGCTGCTTGTTGCATCTTCCGTGTGAAAAGCTCCAGGTACCTCTCAGATTTCTCTTCTCCAGGCTGAAAAATACCCACCTCCCTCACCTGCTCCTCAGCTTGGCTGCACAGCGATGTCACAAACCATTCCAGTGGTGAGGCCAGAGTACATGCTTTCAGTAGAAAGGGAAGTTGCTGAATTGCAACCAATTACCAAACTTAAAACCATGGAGAGACCTGGTCTGAACAAAGACATTGGATTCTTATCTCATTATACATGACAAAGCTATCTTTAGCCATCTCACCCCTTGCTTTTTCCTGTAAGACCAATTGCAGTCGTTAACAGTCAACAGGTTCCAATACTTTGGCCACCTCATGAGAAGACTCCCTGGAAAAGACCCTGATGTTGGGAAAGATGGAGGGCACAAGGAGAAGGGGACGACAGAGGATGAGATGGTTGGACAGTGTTCTCGAAGCTACTAACATGAGTTTGGCCAAACTGCGAGAGGCAGTGAAGGATAGGCGTGCCTGGCATGCTCTGGTCCATGGGGTCACGAAGAGTCGGACACGACTTGTGAGGAGTAATATAAAATGTTTACAAAAGTCGTGCCATTTCACCTCGGCGCTAGTGACAATCCCTTTAAAAAAGATTCCTGGCAAACTTAACAAAGAAGAAGAAAAAAAACCAGAAAGAGGAGAAAATGAGAAGGAGAGAGAAAAGAAAAGCCCCCAAACGCCACCAGCTCACCTTAAGGATACAATAACCATCAGTACATCCATTGTAAATTTAAAATGCAAGTCAACCGAAGCCTTCCAGATAGGTATCTATGTGAGATTAATGTTTGTATGAAACATGATAAAATGTAGCATGGGCTCTGAGGTCTTCAGGCCATTGCATAATAGATGGGGGGTGGGGTGGGGAGTGTTTACCTTTCCAGGCTTGTAGCAGCACTCTCTTAGTGGTCATAAGTGCTCACAAAATCCACTTTCTACTAATCTTTTCCATTGATACAGTGCAGCGTGTTCAACATAAGGGTAACAAGAAAAAAACAACGCAGCTGCATGTGGAGGAGCGGAGACACGAACCGGGTTCACCAGATTACGAGTCTGCCGCTCTTAACCACTACACCACACTGGCTCTCATCCAGCAGCTTAGGAACAGCAAAACGCTTGCACAGGGCTATGCTTGTACACTTTGATTTCCACTTCCGCTACGGTGCTTCTAGCAGGGCTAGGTGAAACCTAGTACATTTGTGGCTTCTTTACTCAACTCTTACTTGTCAACCATTAACTAAACTGCAAAATATATATATATTTTTTTAAACCAGCTTCTATTCTTGGCTCCTGTGAAATGTCAAGCTGCTAATTCCTCTTCAGAACTCCCTCCCTGTAGCAACGATCCTCTCGAACCTTTGCGCTGTTTCTGTCATTAAAAATAAAATAAAATAAAACCCAACTAAACATCTTTTCACCGGAGAATCACAGAGGGGGCGGTTACCCCGGCAACGCCGTTTCCTTGCTTCCCTTTCAGCGGAATGGTTATAGTTCCACGGGTTCATGGCATGCGCCGGCGATTTGCGCAGGGAGGGCAACACGCCCTCCTTGAAGAGCCCTATAAAAAGGTCCGTTGCCAAGGTGTCCCTGCGAGATTAGATGGACATCAGGTGGATTGATTTCCTGTTCGTCCTTCTGAAAGGTATCGAAGTTCTCAGACTGGCCTCCCTCCAACAGAAGCAGATGTGCCGTATAAACTGCCGTGTTTATATCTTTCGTTGCTTTTAGAAATTTGAAAACCAGCCAGATCTCTTGGTGAACATGCAAGGATTTTTTAAAAAAAACCCCAACCAACCTGCAAGCAAGTCATATACAGTGGTACCTCTGGTTACGAACTTTGTTCATTCCGGAGGTCCGTTCTTAACCTGAAACTGTTCTTAACCTGAGGTACCACTTTAGCTAATGGGGCCTCCCGCTGCCGTGCGATTTCTGTTCTCATCCTGGGGCAAAGTTCTTAACCTGAGGTACTACTTCCGGGTTAGCGGAGTCTGTAACCCGAAGTGTTTGTAACCCGAGGTACCACTGTATAGAATCATAGAATTTGTCACAGGCCTGTCCGAGCCCAAGGCTGTTTAGGGCTTCAAAGGTCAGCACAAACACTTTGAATTGTGCCAGCAACATACTGGGAGCCAGTGAAGATTCTTTAGGGCAGCCCAGCAGCCACTCCCAGTCACCAGTCTAGCTGCCACATTCTGGATTAGTTGCAGTTTCCGAATCACCCAGATGTTGTTGTTATTTAGGCGTGCTCTGGTCCATGGGGTCACGAAGAGTCGGACATGACTAAATGACTAAACAAGAGGTGAATACTGCAGCCTGAAATGTAAGAAAACTCTCATAAGTTCCCTAAAAGCAAATGCGCTTTCTGTGTGCATGCTTTTGACGGGGCTTGTGGGAGCAGAAGAAATCCGGCCAGTTAAAAATCTAACTCTTAAAAATCTAACTGCACACAGCAACGGATAAATCTCACGTTGTGAGGCCGAGGGCCACATAGCTCTGCCCTCAAAGAGTCAGGCAGTTTTTGATTTACTTTTTGTCCATGGTGTACAGTAACGGCACTGAAAATGCAACTTGCAGGTTGCCTTGGGCGCACAGAGGCACTCGGGGAAGTTGTTGTTGTTCAGTCGTTCAGTCGTGTCCAACTCTTCGTGACCCCATGGACCAGAGCACGCCAGGCACTCCTGTCTTCCACTGCCTCCCGCAGTTTGGTCAGACTCATGCCAGTCGCTTGAGAACACTGTCCAACCATCTCATCCTCTGTCGTCCCCTTCTCCTTGTGCCCTCCATCTTTCCCAACATCAGGGTCTTTTCCAGGGAGTCTTCTCTTCTCATGAGGTGGCCAAAGTACTGGAGCCTCAGCTTCAGGATCTGTCCTTCCAGTGAAGCACTCAGGGCTGATTTCTTTAGAATGGATAGGTTTGATCTTCTTGCACTCCATGGGACTCTCAAGAGTCTCCTCCAGCACCATAATTCAAAAGCATCAAAAACATCACTCGGGGAAGTAATGAGCAGATAAGGCCCGGTTATTCACGCACCTATGCTCCAATCTGCTTGCCAGCATTCCACAAGAGATGCATTATTTCTTCTGCCAAAGGTTGTGATTGATTGCTATGTCTTTGGCCTCCCCCCCCCAGCCAATGTGGCCAATGGCGTTGGATGATGGGAGTTGTCGTCCAACAGCATCTGTAGGGCCACAGCTTCCCCCACCCCCTTCTCTCATGACTCAGTATCTGTGATGAGTTCTTTGAGCAGGGAATGGAGGAGGGGTCTGTTTTAAATGGATTTAGACAAGGGATTTGATGGTTCCAGACCAGTCAAGCTTTGTCCATCTCCCAACAGCTTCTTGTGTCAAGGAAGACCACCTTATGGACTGAGCTGTTTGTGCACTGCTTTTCTTAAAGTCGAATTAATTATTATACATTATGTATATAATACACACAGGTACAACTCACAACTTGCTCACATTTTACTTGGGAACATTCAGCTTTGTACACTTGGCAAAAAAAAAAAAATCAATTCACATGAAAGGGGACGGGGGTCAGGATTTTTGTCGTCGTCATCGTTGCAATCCTACACACCATTGAACCCAATATGATATAGCGTCTAGATCAAGGGAAGTAATAGTACCACTATATTCTGCTCTGGTCAGACCTCACCTGGAATACTGTGTCCAGTTCTGGGCACCACAGTTCAAGAAGGATACTGACAAGCTGGAACGTGTCCAGAGGAGGGCAACCAAAATGGTCAAAGGCCTGGAAACAATGCCTTATGAGGAACGGCTTAGGGAGCTGGGTATGTTTAGCCTGGAGAAGAGAAGGTTAAGGGGTGATATGATAGCCATGTTCAAATATATCAAAGGATGTCATATAGAGGAGGGAGAAAGGTTGTTTTCTGCTGCTCCAGAGAAGCGGACACGGGGCAATGGATTCAAACTACAAGAAAGAAGATTCCACCTAAACATTAGGAAGAACTTCCTGACAGTGAGAGCTGTTGGACAGTGGAATTTGCTGCCAAGGAGTGTGGTGGAGTCTCCTTCTTTGGAGGTCTTTAAGCGGAGGCTTGACAGCCATCTGTCAGGAATGCTTTGATGGTGTTTCCTGCTTGGCAGGGGGTTGGACTGGATGGCCCTTGTGGTCTCTTCCAACTCTATGATTCTATGATTGGACTGTTCACGATTTTGGCTTTAGGCACTGTATCTGGAACATAATTGAGGCCATTTTAATCGCTTTCCGTTTTTAAAAATTCGGTATGTTTTAAAGTAGGGTTGTCAGTCTTTCTTGATTTTACTGTTGCATTTGATGTAAACTGCTTTGAGGTTGTTGCGGTTGTTTTACAAAAAAGCGGTGTATAAATTTTTTGAGGTAAATAAATAAATGCTGAAGTTTAGGTCTTGAGATCATATTGAACCTTATTCAGCACACTTTGGTACCAATTTTGGTCCTGGCTGGTACACCAACAGCGGGGTGCCCCAGACCAGTATCCTTTTGAGAGGTACCAGTCATGGAGGCAGGTGTAAGCAGCCTAATTGCATCACAGCGGAAACAAGTTAGGCCGGTTTCTCAGCAATCTCTTTGGCTAACATTCCTTGGGTGATACTCACATGTTTACAGACCGGCAAACTTCCTCCTTTCCCCGGGACAATACTGCACATTAGAAAGAAGTTGCCACTCCCTACCTTCTGAACCACGGGGGCATAGAACTTTTCCTTCTCGCATCCAGCTGACTTAAAATCACCAATAGCTCCAACAATAAGAAATAAAAATCCACGTTGAGAGTACTCTGTCCTGCAAGGGAGAAAGCTGGAATCTCTTTGAGAGTTACAGCATTCTCAAAATCCACCACCTGCAAATGATAAAAAAAAGAGAAGCAACTGGGATTACTTTGCGGGTGCAAGTAATGGGTGACCTCTGAATTACTGCTGATAAAGCAGAAGCGCAAACTATGTAAGTCGTTTTGCTCTAAATGTTTCTTTCATAATAATGGCATGAACGAATGCATTCTGCCTCTCTCTCTCTCTCTCTCTCTCTCTCTGCTCCATTGCCATCAAATCTTGTGTTTCAAATGTGTTTCTGTAATTTTCCATGTTAGAATATTATACCAAGGTTTGCTGAGAAATCTGCTGCTGCTGTTTATGTGAGGAGAACGGGGTCCCCATGACAGGGTCGGATTTACTATGAAACTAATGAAGCTTAAGCTGCAGTGCCCCAGAAGCTACTTTAGTCTACATGGCTTAAAAATAACGGGTTTAGTAAACCCAATTTGAGTCACATGGCTAAAAAACTATAAGGCATGGGGATTTTTTATTCACACGGGTGACTTTGACATGTAAGATAAGCAAGTAGAGCAATTTTAATCAGTCATGGAACAACTTCACAGTGGTTACCAAGACCTTGTTGCTGGTTGTGAAGGGGCCCCCTTAACAGCTCAAGTTTCAGGGCCTCAAAAATTTTAGCTCTGCCAATTCCCCATGGTGTCTCGCAGTCTGTCACTCCTGCATGCCACTCTCCAGTCTTCTCGTGTAGAGTTGGGAGCTTCCCCAGGGGTCATCTAGTCCAACCAACCCCCTTGCAACACAGGAATCTCAACTTCAGCATCCATGGCAGATGGCTGTCCAGCCTCTGCTTAAAAACCTCCAAGGAAAGAGAGTCCACCACCTCCTGAAGGAGACCGTTCCACTGTCAAACAGCTCTTCCTGTCAGAAATTTTTTCTTGAAGTTGAGTCGGAATCTCCTTTCTTGTAACTTGAAGCCATTGGTCTGTGTCCTACCCTCTGGAGCAGCAGAAAACAAGCTTGTTCCCTCCTTCACGTGACCCCCCTTTAGATATTTGAAGACGGCACACCACCTCTCAGTCTTCTCTTTTCTAAGCTGAACACACCAAGTTCCCTCAACCGTTCCTCATAAGGCTTGGTTTCCAGACCCTTGATCATCTTGGTCGCCCTCCTCTGCACATCTTCCAACTTTTCAATGTCCTTCTTAAACTGTGGTGCCCAGAACTGGACACAGGACTCCAGGTTTAGAATAAAGTAGTACTATTAGTTTGCTATTACTTTCTTCCCTCAGAACATGGCAGAAACTTTCTTCCAGTTTGGTGTAGTGTGGTGTAGTGGTTAAGAGCGGCAGACTCGTCGTAATCTGGTGAACCGGGTTCGCTTTCCCGCTCCTCCACATGCAGCTGCTGGGTGACCTTGGGCTAGTCACACTTCTCTGAAGTCTCTCAGCCCCACTCACCTCACAGAGGGTTTGTTGTGGGGAAGGAAGGGAAAGGAGAATGCTAGTCGCTTTGTGACTCCTTCAGGTAGTGATAAAGCGGGATATCAAATCCAAACTCTTCTTCTTCTTCTCTCAGAACATGGCAGAAACTCTGAAGTTAGCCCAACTGTTGCAGAGTTGGATTTTGGGGGCACAAAGCCAGGGAGGTGTGACCAGCACGAAGCTGCGGAGACCTTTAAAATTAAGGAGAAGCCTCTTGATTTGCTGATCGGACGTTGTTCTGAGAGTGCATGTTAGTCTCGTAATTTTTTCCCCCCGCCTGCGGATCCTGAAATAGCTATTAGCTATCCCTGCCAAAACACGCACTCTCACACACAGAGGACAGAAAGAGTGTCTTCAGGGCAAGCGTTAAGTACATCTTGGCCTACATATTCGTTTTACGTAACCGTTTATTTATTTTATTTTAAAAGCGTGTGCCCCGGACAGAGGCAGAGATAAATAGCCGTAGGCCAGACCTGCGAGAGGCCCCTGTTTTGTCTGGGTAACCTGCTCTGCGGACGGGAAGTCCTGTTACTGTTAAAAGGACAGGGGCTGATTAAACGGAAAGCTCTTGTTGGCAGAGCATCTTTGCTCCCCGGAGTAATGGAGGTCAGGCAGGTTGCCAAGGAAACGCATTCAACCTTGAGAGGAAGGGCTTAGAGCTACATCACCTGGAGTCAGTTTGATGGGGGAGCTTTTGGACCAGGGCTTGGAAAAGGGGGCAGCGGGCCGAATTCTGGATGCAGTAAATCGCCACGCAAGGGTTCTAAAATGGAAGGGCTGAACTGAGCGGAGTTGCAGGAGAGGATGGGGGATGCAAGAACGGAGAGCAGGAAAGCTCTGAACCTTTTCTCTTAGGGGTGTGTGGAAGCTGAAGGGCCTGTTTTGAGGTAGGAGACGATGTCCTCGTTTTCCTGCATAATAATAGGGCAATGTCGCATTGCCAAAAATCTTTATTGATCAAATCATATGGGTTTTAGGCAATAGAATCGTACAACTGTATAGTTGGAAGGAATCACAAAATATTATTATTATTATTATTATTATTATTATTATTATTATTATTAAGAATACTTCTTAGAAAAGACCCTGATGTTGGGAAAGATGGAGGGCACAAGGAGAAGGGGACGACAGAGGATGAGATGGTTGGACAGTGTTCTCGAAGCGACTGGCATGAGTTTGGCCAAACTGCGGGAGGCAGTGGAGGATAGGCGTGCCTGGCGTGCTCTGGTCCATGGGGTCACGAAGAGTTGGACACGACTGAGCGACTGAACAACAACAACCCCAGCCATGTGGCTGGGTTTCCCCGGCCACTCTGGGCGGCTCCCAACAGAATATTAAAAACACGATAAAACATCAAACATTAAAAACTTCCCAAAACAGGTACAGGTAGGTAGCCGTGTTGGTGTGCCATAGTCAAAACAAAATGAAAATAAAATAAAATAAAATAAAATAAAAATAAAATAAAAAATAAAAAATTCCTTCCAGTAGCACCTTAGAGACCAACTAAGTTTGTTCTTGGTATGAGCTTTCGTGTGCATGCACACGAAAGCTCATACCAAGAACAAACTTAGTTGGTCTCTAAGGTGCTACTGGAAGGATTTTATTTTATTTTGTTTTCCCTAAATAGAGCTGCCTTCAGATGTCTTCTAAAAGTCAGATATTTGTTTATTTCCTTGACATCTGAATGGAGGGCATTCCACAAGGTGGGCGCCACTACCGAGAAGGCCCCCTGCCTGCTTCCCTGTAACCTCGCTTCTCGCAGGGAGGGAACCGCCAAAAGGCCCTCAGAGCTGGACCTCAGTGTCCGGGCTGGATGATGGGGGTGGAGATGCTCCTTCAAGTCCAACTCCTTTGTCTAGTCCAACCCTTTAACCCAACATGGAATATTTCACCCAACATGGATCTCGAACCCACGACCCTGGGATTAAGACTCTTATGCTCTGCTGACTGAGCTATCCAGGCGGAAACCGATTGATTAAATCTGAATCAATTTCCACATTAACAAGGTTTCTGAATGAGGGAAATTCATCCTTTTCTGACAAGAGGGAATGCCCAATTTTACTACAGCACTTTTTGTATTTGCATTAAAATAGTTTTTTAAAAAAAGAAAATCTGCTGCTTGTGTAATAAGGAACACCTGTTCACTGTTTCATAAAGTTCTTGATGGACGAAGCTAATTGATTTTTTTAAAAAAAGAGTTTCGGCCCTGCAAATAAATCAATACATGTTACCAACATCCATACCTATATGTATGTATGAACCTGCTCACACCCTCACTTTAGGCCTTGTTCCAGGTCTTGCTGCTATCAGAGGAATGCTTAGTTGGGTCTATCCCTTGTGATAGCCATCTTCAAATATCTGAAGGGCAATCACACGGAAAATGGGGCAAGCTTGCTTTCTGATGCTGCTCCAGAGCGTAGGACCCAAACCCATAAAGTCAAGTTACAAGAAATAAGATTCCAACAGTACATTGGGAAGAACTTTCTGAAGGCAGGGGCTGTTCAACAATCCACCTTCAGAAGGTGGTCAACTCTCCTTCCTTGGAGGTTTTGGAGCAGAGGTTGGATGGCCATCTTTCATGGATACTTCAGATGTGATTGCTTGCAATACAGGGAGATGGACCAGATGACACTTGGGTCCCTTCCAACTCCACTGTGCTATGATTCATTCAGTATAAAAAAATCTGAAAGGTAAAAGTTCAGCAGGGTTTGACGTCTCAGTGCTATCAAGTCCAGGCACATTTTAGCAATTAAGCAGGCATGAAGGGACCCAGGTGGCGCTGTGGGTTAAATCACAGAGTCTAGGGGTTGCTGATCAGAAGGTCGGCAGTTCGAATCCCTGCCACGGGGTGAGCTCCTGTTCTGTCCCAGCTCCTGCCCACCTAGCCATTCAAAAGTATGTCAAAGTGCAAGTAGATAAATAGGGACCTCTCTGGCGGGAAGGTAAACGGCATTTCCGTGCGCTGCTCTGGTTCACCAGAAGCGGCTTAGTCATGCTGGCCACATGACCCGGAAGCTGTATGCGGACAAACGCCAGCTCCCTCAACCTATAGAGCGAGATGAGCGCCACAACCCCAGAGTTGGACATGACTAGACCTGATGGTCAGGGGTCCCTTTACCTTAAAGCAGGCATGGGGCAAATTAGGCACAGGAAGACTTCTGATTTAGCTTGTGTGGCCATTTTCCCCAAGCCATGCTTACCTGCTTCACATCTGACATGATTATCTGGTTACATCCTGGCCGGTGGAACGCTCTGCCACAAGAGACCAGGGCCCTGCGGGATTTGACATCTTTCTGCAGGGCCTGCAAGACGGAGTTGGTCAGGGCTCGGACTGACTCCCCTTCTCTTTTTGGATAAGAAGTAGTATGAAAGAGGCCTCCCAGCATCCTCACAGGCCCATCCATATAAGAACAGCGTAAACAGTTGGGCCTGATGAGCATTTCCTGTTCCCAACCCTAATCCTGCGGGATCCATCTAATTAGATTTTAATTTTATCCTGACTTGTTTTTAAGAGGTGATTTAATTATTGTTTGATTTTATACCACTGTTATATACCGGTATTTGATGTTAGCCGCCCTGAGGTAACGCCTCAGTCCATAGCTGGAATCAGGGTGAAATGAGGGTGTCTCTGTTCCCCTGAATTCTGATTTAAGGGCCTGCTGGATTTTGTAGACCAGTGTTTTTCAACCACTGTTCCGTGGCACACTAGTGTGCCGCGAGATGTTGCCTGGTGTGCCGTGGGAAAAATTGAAAAATTACTTTATATATAGTCAATATAGGCACAGAGTTAATTTTTTTAACATTTTCTAATGGTGGTGTGCCTCGTGATTTTTTTCATGAAACAAGTGTGCCTTTGCCCAAAAAAGGTTGAAAAACACTGTTGTAGACATCTCAGGGGAGGAGTAGGAACTTGCTTTCTTTAGAAGATGACTGCAGATGCGAGGTATTCTAGCAGCGATGTAAACCATCTTCATTGACTCAAAATATTGCATCCGGGTGTTGCCATAGTAACAAAGATGTTCCCATATCTCTTATGGGGAGGGGAGGGGTAAGAAGAATTCCAGAATGATATGGCTCACGAGACTGCAGTCAGCTGTTTGCCAGGCTATAACTTGCAATCTAAATTTTGGGGAAAGGACAGAATGACAGGAGTGAATGGAGCGATGGCTACAGAGGTGGCCTGAGATTGATGCTTGGATCAGTGCAGCAAAAACAGCTAAGGTCCCTTACCTGTATTTTGTGGGTGCGATGCAGGCGCATACCTTAAATTTACATTTCTGCATTTAAAGGGGACTTAAAGTAGGGTTGCCATACGTCTGGAATTTCCCAGACCGAGTTTGTATTCGGCCCTCGTAAACAGCGCCTGGGTGGAAATCACTTAAATGTCTGGGAGAATCCAGGTGTACAGCAACCCATGTCGGAAGCGTAGATTTTGGGGAATTTCACCAAAAAAAGCTCCGAAACGCAACAGCTTTGGCCAACTTCTTTTGTGTCCAGATTTTCACTTTTTTAAATATGTCAACCCTAACTTAAAAGTGCTCACTCAACAAATCCACTTACAAAAGCACCAAATGACGGTCTTTTTGTGGTTGGGGAAGTAATGGGGGTCATGCGTGGAAAAGCACGAGATGAATGAATGGGAAGAGGTTAGAACCAGCTCAGCAGGCAAATCGGAACCAATTCAGGATGGCGGCTCATTGCCTAATAACCTCCCCACAATCGAATTGGGGTGAACGCACAAAAAACAGGTCATCTGGGTGGGCCCAGAGGGTCTTGTGAAGAAGAAGAGTTTGGATTTGATATCCCGCTTTATCACTACCCGAAGGAGTCTCAAAGCAGCTAACATTCTCCTTTCCCTTCCTCCCCACAACAAACACTCTGTGAGGTGAGTGGGGCTGAGAGACTTCAGAGAAGTGTGACTAGCCCAAGGTCACCCAGCAGCTGCATGTGGAGGAGTGGAGACACGAACCCGGTTCACCAGATTACGAATCCACCGCTCTCAACCACTACACCACACTGGCTCTCAACTTTAAAGGCACGATAGATGTATTGCAGCATGAGCTGTTGTGGACCGGAGCCCATGTTGTGAGATACATGACATGCACTCCTCAGTTTTCAGGATGTGAGATGTGTCTGATATCTTGCTCTTTTTCTCACACTGTAGGGGAGGGAGAGAAGCCAAAAGGCCATAAAACATTAAGAGGCAGAGGTATGTCTGCGGAGCCCAGATGTTTGTGTAAGATAAAATGTGGCCATTCATTTCATGCCAGCTAAAGGTGCTATCCGACTAGCTCAGGCATGGCCAAACTTGGCCCTCCAGCCGTTTTGGGACTACAGTTCCCATCATCCGTGACCACAGGTCCTGTTAGCTAGGGATGATGGGAGTTGTAGTCCCAAAACAGCTGGAGGTTCTGTGTGACAGCCGTTAAGATACAGTGGTACCTTGGTTTTCGATCATAATCCATTCCGGAAGACTGTTCAAGTTCTGAAACGTTTGAAAACCGAAAACTCAATCGGAAGCCGTGTGGCATGTTCAACTTCCGAAAAGGGTTCAAAAACCGAAATGTTCATCAATGGAGACAATCGAAAACTGAGGTACCACTGTATTTGAAGATGGGCATCATATCTCCTCTTTTCCAGGCTAAACGAGCAGCTCCTTCAACCATTCCTTCTGATAAGTGAGATGTGCCTTGTGTTTGCGGCGTCCCTTGAAATGTAAATAGCAGCTTCGAAGGGGTGACCTTTGCTCCTTCGCTGCTGCTATTTACATAACCAAAGCAGACACACTGACTGCATTCACATGATTAATGCCACATCCCATGTGGCCTTTAGATGGTGTGCAAGGAGGATACATTGACGGAAGGGTATTCAACACTGGAACAGTCTCCCTTGAGAGGTGGTGGACTCTCCTTCCTTGGAGATTTTAAAGCAGAAGTTGTATGGTCACCTGTCACGGATGCTTTAGTTGAGATTCCTTCATTGCTGGGGGTTGGACTAGATGACTCTTGGGTCCCTTCCAACTATGAAATCTGTGATGCCTCCTTGGCATGTAGGGGGAAGGACGATAGCTCAGTGGTGCAACATCTCAGGGAAAGGACCATAGCTCAGTGGCAGAGCATCTGCTTTACATGCAGCAGGTCCCAGGTTCAAATCCTGCCATCTCTAGGTAGAGCTGGCAAAAACCCACTACCTGAAATCCTGGAGAGCTGCTGCAAACAAAACAATGAACAGGGTGGTGATACAATGACTACTGCAATCGACACAAGATAATATCACCTAGGCAACCGTCTGTAAACAAACAATAAACGTCCATAAAAATGGCAAAAGTAGTTTCTTTCCCAAATAGGTTTTATCTTGTTGTTGTTCAGTCGTTCAGTCGTGTCCGACTCTTCGTGACCCCATGGACCAGAGCACGCCAGGCACGCCTATCCTTCACTGCCTCTCGCAGTTTGGCCAAACTCATGTTAGTAGCTTCGAAGAACACTGTCCAACCATCTCATCCTCTGTCGTCCCCTTCTCCTTGTGCCCTCCATCTTTCCCAACATCAGGGTCTTTTCCAGGGAGTCTTCTCTTCTCATGAGGTGGCCAAAGTACTGGAGCCTCAACTTCAGGATCTGTCCTTCTAGTGAGCACTCAGGGCTGATTTCTTTGAGAATGGATAGGTTTGATCTTCTTGCAGTCCATGGGACTCTCAAGAGTCTCCTCCAGCACCATAATTCAAAAGCATCAATTCTTCGGCGATCAGCCTTCTTTATGGTCCAGCTCTCACTTCCGTACATTACTACTGGGAAAACCATAGCTTTAACTATACGGACCTTTGTCGGCAAGGTGATGTCTCTGCTTTTTAAGATGCTGTCTAGGTTTGTCATTGCTTTTCTCCCAAGAAGCAGGCGTCTTCTAATTTCGTGACTGCTGTCACCATCTGCAGTGATCATGGAACCCAAGAAAGTGAAATCTCTCACTGCCTCCATTTCTTCCCCTTCTATTTGCCAGGAGGTGATGGGACCAGTGGCCATGATCTTAGTTTTTTTGATGTTGAGCTTCAGACCATATTTTGCGCTCTCTTCTTTCACCCTCATTAAAAGGTTCTTTAATTCTTCCTCACTTTCTGCCATCAAGGTAGTATCATCAGCATATCTGAGGTTGTTGATATTTTTTCCGGCAATCTTAATTCCGGTTGGGATTCATCCAGTCCAGCCTTTCGCATGATGAATTCTGCATATAAGTTAAATAAGCAGGGAGACAATATACAGCCTTGTCGTACTCCTTTCCCAATTTTGAACCAATCAGTTGTTCCATATCCAGTAGGTTTTATCTTAAACAATTGCAAATATTCCAGTGGTTCAGTGCTCGGACATCGTTCCGGTAATCAGACGTTTCGTCGCTAAAGAGCTTAGTCATCGAGCTGTCAAAATCAACTGTAACAGGATTGCACTGAGTTTTTTTTTTTTTTCTTTATTTGAATTTATTTTACGACACACATGCACACATTAAACATAAAAATAATAATACATAATCAACACTAAAACAAAAACAAAAAACAGAGAAATACAACTAAAACATTGTTACTTACAAAAATTTATACAAACAAATAAGCATCAATATATATACCATACTTCCATTCTTTTCTTCCAATTGACTTCCTTCATCCTCAATGTGGTTCTTTTTTCATTTTTGGTAAACTGATTCCTTCTTAATTCCTCATTACCTCTTTTTCTTTCTATTTTTGACTTACATACCTTAATATATTGCAGAAGTTAAATCATTTTTAATGTTTAATGCTGTATTGTGTTTTTAATATTTGGTTGGAAGTCGCCCAGAGTGGCTGGGGAAACCCAGCCAGATGGGCGGGGTATGAATAAATTATTATTATTATTATTATTATTATTATTATTATTATTATTATTAATGTATCCCCAGTAAAAAAGTAGTTTCTGTTTTCTTAATAAAATTTTGTTTGAATATTTTCTTTAGCTCCTCATATATCATATCCCAGAAACGCTTGACTTTATCACATGTCCACCACATATGTATGTGTGTCCCCTCCACTTGATTACATCTCCAACACAGATTTGATTTTGTTTTATACATTTTGCATATTTTGGCTGGCGTTAAATACCATCTATAAAACATCTTTATCAGGTTTTCCTTTATCACTTCGCAAGCTGTAAATTTCCAACTTTCTTTCCATAATTCCCCCCCCCCCGATGATAGTTCGATAGTTTTACCCATATCTTATGCCCATCTAATCATTACCTCTTTTTCTTGTTCGCCGTTAAATTCCCATTCCAACAGTGTTTCATATACTTTAGAAATTACTTTTGTCTTATTTTGTAATAACTCTTTGTCTGGTAATGAGATTTCATTTGTAAAGCCTCTTTTCTTGCACTGAATTAACAAGTGGAATAAGGAGAATTAAAATTAAAACTACGTTGAGAATGCATAATTAAGACAGACCTTTGTAGTAAATAATATGCTAGAGAAGACAGCATGTCTTTAGCAGTGAAGATTCGGATTGCTATTGTTTAAGATAAAACCTATTTGAGAAAGAAGCTACTTTTGCCAGTCAGTGTAGACAAGACTTAGCTAGAGGCACCAAGTGCCTGACTCAGTATCAGATATATTCCTATATAACTACTGGGTCCTCAACAGATGCTGATAAGTTTGATAACTATATATACGTATATAAATTGACACAAAAATCTGCTTTCAGGTATAGGGTCTGCGGCAGGAGGACACTTCTGCCTTCTGGTGATTTGCCTGGAACAGCAGTCAGCAACCTTTTTCAGCCGTGGGCCGGTTCACCGTCCCTCAGACCATGTGGTGGGCCAGACTGTATTTTGAAAAAAATAATAAATGATCGAATTCCTATGCCCCACAAATAACCCAGAGATGCATTTTAAATAAAAGCACACATTCTACTCATGTAAAAACTCATGTAGTACAAAATTCCCAGCGTGCATTTTTGTACTATTTCATAGAATAAAGCACGCACAAGTTTTTTATTTTTCAAACTACTCCCCCCCCTCCTCTCATTTGCATGACTCCTTCCTCTCATTTGCATGTACCGGGTTGCAGCTGCCTCAGCTCCTGGGCTAATCCAAGTGTTTTGTTTGTTCAAAGCATTTTTTTTACCGTTTATTTGAAGCAGCAATGGGAACCTTTGGCCCTCAAGCCATCGTTGGACTTCAAGTCCCATCAGCAGCAGGACCAATGATCAGGGCTGATTGGGGTTGGAGTCCAGAAATATCTAGAGGGCTTCAAGCTTCCCACCTCTTATTTCAAAGCATTTTTACCCCACTCTTCTGCTGAGATGGCTTCCGGAGTGACTTCCATACATCCGGTGGTCTACTAGCCTCTTTTGTTGTTGAAAAGGAACCTTTCCCCATCTACTGCAAATCATCTGGATCCCACTCTATGTTCTGCCTATCCTTGATATCATACCCTCCAACATATCTCCAATGAAAATAGGGACATCCTTGCCGATTGGATGGTCGGTGGTTCGAATCCCCTTGACAGGGTGAGCTCCCGTTGCTTGGTCCCTGCTCCTGCCCACCTAGCAGTTCGAAAGCATGTCAAAGTGCAAGTAGATAAATAGGTACCACTCCAGCGGGAAGGTAAACGGCGTTTCCGTGCGCTGCTCTGGTTCGCCAGAAGCGGCTTAGTCATGCTGGCCACATGACCCGGAAGCTGTCTGCAGACAAACACCGGCTCCCTTGGCCTATAGAGCGAGATGAGCGCCGCAACCTCAGAATCGTCTGCGACTAGATCTAACGGTCAGGGGTACCTTTACCTTTACCTTACTACTAGTGTACTACTAATTTTATTATTTATACCCTGCCCATCTGACTGGCTTGCCCCAGCCATTCTGGGTGGCATCTAATACAGATAAAAACACAACAAAACATTAAACATTAAAAAAGTCCCTGTACTGGGCTGCCTTCAGGTGTCTTCTAAAGGTTGTATGGTTACTCTTCTCCTTGGCTCGAGGGTCGCTTAACTCCATCCCCTCCAACATTTCTCCAATGAGAACAGGAGAATAAGTTTTTGTGACTTTTTATATAGGATCTGATTGTTACTATTAATTTTTGATGTTTTATTACTATTTTTATGTGTGTTGGAAGCTGCTCAGAGTGTCTGGGGCAACCCAGCCAGATGGATAGGGTATAAATAAATTATTATTATTATTATTATTATTATTATTATTATTATTAGGATGTCCTAAGGAAAAGCGGGATATTCCAGGATCAAATCAGAAACCAGGGCAGCTTCTGTAAATCTGGGCTGTCCCTGGAAAATAGGGACACTTAGAGGGACACTTAGACATGGGTGGCGCTGTGGTCTAAACCAGTGTTCCTCAACCTTGGGTCCCCAGATGTTTTTGGCCTACAACTCCCATCATCCATGACCACTGGTCCTGCTAGCTATGGATGATGGGAGTTGTAGGCCAAAAACATCTGGGGACCCAAGGTTGAGGAACACTGGTCTAAACCACAGAGCCTAGGGCTTGCTGATCAGAAGGTCGGGGTTCGAATCCCCGCGATGGGGTGAGCTCCCGTTGCTCGGTCCCAGCTCCTGCCCACCTAGCAGTTCGAAAGCACGTCAAAGTGCAAGTAGATAAATAGGTACCGCTCTGGCGGGAAGGTAAACGTTTCCGTGTGTTGCTCTGGTTTCGCCAGAAGCGGCTTAGTCATGCTGACCACATGACCCAGAAGCTGTCTGCGGACAAATGCCATCTCCCTCAGCCTATAAAGCGAGATGAGCACCGCAACACCAGAGTCATCTGTGACTGGACTTAACGGTCAGGGGTACCTTTACCTTTAGAGGTCCTCAAGGACCCCCAAAGCCCACCACCATCCTGCAGTTCCCCAGATCCCCTGCCTTCAAACTCATGGCTTTTTGCCCAGTGCTGACGGCACATTTTCAAGCTTTATCTCTGCAGCGCGTTGGGGTAGAAGAAACGGGCTTCTGTGCAAACTCAGAGAAGCTCGACCGGAGGCTTATTAAAGCAAACTGAACAGCACGCAGCTGTTTTAACAAAATGTGGGTCACGTCAGAGCTGCCGGAGCGTCGCTTTTACAAAGCGGCCTGCTGTTGCAGCGAGCGACTGATACGGCGCATCGTGAGCCGCAGTTATCGGCCTCAAACAGGTGGCGCTTTTATTCATGTGCGAGGCGCACGCAATGTGCAAACACTCCAGAAATAAAACGTGTGTGTTTTCGCAGGACAGAAGCTCTCTCGGCTGATTATCTATTTCAAACAAGCCGGAGATGGAATTGTTGCAATCGCCTCTTGCCTGCTGCAGGGGAACGGGACGGTTGTGTGACTCCCTCTGCCGTCCCCAAAGGTGATCCTGATAATCGCAGTCACACAAACGCACAAATTGGCAGGGAGGAGAAGAATGGGCTGCGAGTCTTGGATGGGGAGCAGGCTGCAATTTTCACTCAAGGAAAGAAGCTTGACTGAGCATAGACTGAGCACTGACTGTGCTATTGTATGCCACGCATAAAATATCAAACCTAGCCCTTATGCACGCCTTCGAATGCAAAGGAACGGGCAGTCCGGTGTTAGTCATTCCCATTGAGGTCAATGGGAACTTTAGTTGAAGCCATGGGTAGGCAAAGTAAGGACGGCGTTTCCGTGCGCTGCTCTGGTTCGCCAGAAGCGGCTTTGTCATGCTGGCCACATGACCCGGAAGCTGTACGCCGGCTCCCTCGGCCAATAAAGCGAGATGAGTGTCGCAACCCCGGAGTCATCTGCGACTGGACCTAATCATCAGGGGTCCCTTTACCTTTACCTTTAGGCAAACTAAGGCCCAGGCAAACTAAGGCCAGGGGCCAGATCCGGCCCGCAGACAGTCTGGGAATCGGCATGTTTTTACATGAGCAGAATGTGTGCATTTATTTAAAATGCATCTCTGGGTTATTTGTGGGGCATAGGAATTCATTAGGAATTCATTCATTTCCCCCCCCAAAATATAGTCCGCCCCCCACAAGGTCTGAGGGACAGTGGACCGGCCCCCTGCTGAAAAAGTTTGCTGACCCCTGGTTTAAGCGCTAACCTGCAGGTTTCCCTGGGGGATAAAAGCATGGCAAATGCAAGTGTGGATGAACTCTGTTGGCGCAGAGTTTAAGCCGTAAATATTGTACGTGTGAAACATTCAGAAAAAACTTTCTGACATTGAGAGCTGTTCGGCAGCAGAACAGACTCCCACGAGAGGTGGTGGACTCTCCTTCTTTGGAGGTTTTCAAGCAGAGGTTGGATGGCCATCTGTCATGGATGCTTCAGCCGAGATTCCCGCATCGCAGGGGGTTGGACTAGATGACCCTTGAGTCCCTTCCGACTCTTAAGATTCTATGAAATCCCATCTTTTTCTGTCTGGATATGTCTGGCAGGGCCTCAGAGTTTAATCAATAAATTGGTTTGAGGAATCAGTCAATCAGCTAAAACTGCCTGCATTTAATCAGGCAGCATAACATTATTATTTATTTTAAAAAAGAAATATTTTTAATACACGACTTTTAAAAACGGCAGATGGCAAGTACTATTGTAAAAGTGTCCCCCTGTTTCTCTTTGACACAGGAAGGAAAGCCTTTTCTACAAACGCTGGTAAGTTGCATGTGTGCATTCTCTTAACACTGCATGTTTCTTTCTTCAGAATGTTTGCTTTTACTCATGTGCCTGCACCATTTTGCAGGTACTGATTTATTCCAGCTTGATCACCCCCGGCTTTTTAGCAGATGACTACAGGATCAACCAAATAAGCTTTTCCAATTGAGTGGATCTTTTGTTTGTTTTTGTTTTAAAGTGTATATTAGAATTAGGTTTTAAAACCTATTTTAATTGCTTCTTGTATTTTTTTAAAAAACTTAAGTTAGTTCATTGCAGGATTATAAATCTCCTTGAGACGTGCAAAAGGCAATTCATAGATAAACAAAACAATTTTTAAAATATATCATTAAAAAGGTGGCAGACAGCACAGTTTCTGTTTCATTTGAAAGCAGACGGTGCATTTTTTTTAGGGCAGTGATGGCCAACAGGTCGATCGCGATCTACTGGCTCCCTAAAAACTTTGGCTCCCTAAAAAAGCTCCCTAAAAAGATCAACAACTTTGGTAGATCACTGTGCCTGTTTTCTTATGCTGGGAGTAGATCGCAGTCTCTTGAAAGTTGGACATGCCTGTTTTAGGGAATTCACCCGTAAGTGCAAACACACAGGTTTCAAAAAAGTAGTATTTTCAGAGTCATTTCATATTTTAATTATGATGCAAGCACCACTCACCACCCATTTAAAGGCGCAGAGGCCACTTTTCAAGGAGAAGGTTTGTGTGCATATACCCAGCTCTTTCTTCTTGACCTTAAAAAAATAAAATGATTTAAATGCCTGCTTCAAGGATGAAGGGAAAAGTGGGCTAATTGCACATCATTTCCCCACATGCAGCACTATTTGTTTATTTAGAGAACTTATATTCTGCCCTTTGCAGAAGCCAGCATAGAACAAATGGGCCAAATTCATAAAACACCACAATCCTTAAAAACAGATCACAAATCAGCAAAGCACAGTTACTTTTGGGCCAGCCTTCAAGTCCCTCTTCCTCCAAACAGCTCCTAAAAAAAGGTGTGTCTAAACTAGCCACCTAAAGCTATAGAGAGATGGAGCTAGATGCACCTCAGAAGGAGGGAGTACCTCATTGGGGAGCCACCACTAAAAAGGCCCTTTTCTGGACTCCGCACCACCTACCTCATACTGAGGAGGGATCACCAGGAGGTGATTTGAGAGAACGGGCTGGCTGATATCGCACAAGGTGCATCATGTTCCTTAGTCGAGCAACACGGCTACCCACCTGTAAGCAGTGCTGTTTCTCAGCTTGTTCCAGATTGAACAGCGCTGACTTTGGCACACAGTGCCGGGCTGGGATCCGGTTTGCTCTCTGCTAAAGCATTAGCCACCTTGCCGTCGCTCAGGCGTGATCCACAGAACCTGACATCACGCCAGTTGTTCGCACCTTGTTTTTCAGACAGCTAATTGCTGTTTTCGGGACACACTCTCCCACAGCTGCGAAGGCGCGGTTTTTCTTTTCAGGAAGTGAAAATAACATACATTCACTGCAGACCTATACCATAGAATCAAAAAATTGTAGAGTTAGAAGGGATTCCAAAGAGTCATCTAGTCCAACCCTCTGTAATGCAGGAATCTCTGCCAAAGCATCCGTGACAGGTAGACACCCAACCTCTGCTTAAAAACCTCCAAGGAAGGAGAGACCATTCCACTGTCAAACAGCTCATACTGTCAGAAAGTTCTTCCTAAAGTTTAGCCGGAATCTCCTTTCTTGTAACTTGTAACTCCACTGCCTCGAGTCCTACCCACCAGAGCAGGAGAAAGCAAGCTTGCTCCATCTCCCATGTGGCAGCCCTTAAGTTACCTGAAGATGGCTATCCTATCTTCTCTCAGTCTCCTCTGTTCCAGGCTAAACATACCCAGCTCCTTCAACCGTTCCTCATAAGGAACGCTTGGTTTCCAGTCCCTTG
Organism: Lacerta viridis; assembly: GCA_900245905.1. NCBI lineage: Eukaryota > Metazoa > Chordata > Lepidosauria > Squamata > Lacertidae > Lacerta > Lacerta viridis. The sequence goes on along the minus strand of OFHU01004260.1, from coordinate 300,540 downwards.
ATCATCTTGGTCGCCCTCTGCACACCTTCCAGCTTGTCAACATCCTTCTTAAATTGTGGCGCCCAGAATTGGATACAGGACTCCAGGTGTGGTTTGACTAAAGCGGAATAGAATGGTACTATGACTTCCCTTGATCTGGACGCTATACTTCTGTTGTTGCAGCCTAGAATAGCATTTGCTTTTTTTTGCTGCAGCATCACGCCGTTGGCTCGTGTTAAGCTTGTGGTCCACCAAGACCCCTGAGATCCTTTTCACATGTACTACTGGTAAGCCGAAGAACTTGGGCCCACCATTCAAATCAAGGACCCTGAGGAGCATCTAGTTTAACCCCCTGCAGCGCAGGAATATGCAGCTGTCCCAATACAGCGATCGAACCTGCAACCTTAGCTAACCATCTGTCCTGAACTACCCTGAATGCACTTGTCTTAGAGCTGTGGGTTAAGGGTAGAGCTTCAGTTGCTGGCATGATGGATGAGACTTTGCAAGACAACTTCCTCTACTGCTAAGAGTGAACGCTCAGAGAGGGCCTAGTGGGGCTGCAAATGCGGTCACCATGAGTGTGTTTCAATGCCTGCATTGAGCCTGTGGCACATTCAGCTGTTTGTTTACTGAACTCTGTCCCCATGCAGCCAATCGCCCTGGATAAATATTTCCAGAGGAGTAGCCTTCTGCAGCAAACACAGCAGAGTCCTGCCGCACCTCAAAGGCTAACATCGTATAACTTGCCTATATTATATGTCGGTTAGTCTTTAAGACGCCCACAAGACTCTGTTGCTGGTTTTTCCTTTCCAAGCAACAACTGGAGATGCCGGGGATTGAACCAGCATAACAGCTGGGGGTGGGGCTGCGTATCTCCTTTGCATGCAGAAAGTCCAAAGCTGAATCCTTGGCATCTCCAGTTAAGGCCTAAAACACTGGAAAACGGCTGCCAGTCAGTGTAGACAATACCAAGCTCATTGGGCCAATGGCCTGACTACTTTATAAAGTAGAAACAACAACAGTCAGTCACGGTATCTGTACCTCAGAAAAAATACAAAACCGTGTATATCACTGGAAGAATTGCATAAATATGAAACTAAACTGACAATATCATAATGCAAAGGGCAAAACCTATATATGCTTTAAATCATCGAAGTGCTAGTACAAAGTGCAATTTACAAAGTGCAAAAATACAAAGTGCCATATAATGTTCAATATAATACGCGTCTGATAGACATTTGCTATACCATCTTCATCATTATATTGAACATTATATGGCACTTTGTATTTTTGCACTTTGTAAATTGCACTTTGTACTAGCACTTTGATGATTTAAAGCATATATAGGTTTGCCTCTGATGAAATATTTATAAATGCCCTTTGCATTATGATATTGTCAGTTTAGTTTCATATTTATGCAATTCTTCCAGTGATATACACGGTTTTGTATTTTTTTCTGACTACTTTATAAAGCAACTTCCTGTGTTCCTGGGAATGGAACAGCAGATGGTTAGCAAGGATTTCTCCCAGTCCTTCCTGGAGATCCCAGGTATCGAACCTTCGGCTTTCTTGTGTGCACGGCATCCGAGCAACAGCCCTTCCTGGTGTCTCCTGTGCACAGTATATGCTGCTGGCAGGGGCTGTTGTGCATTAAACCCTGTGGAAGATTGCCCAAGTCTGTTCCACGCAGCCTTTCCTCAGAGCTACGGCCCACACAAGTTCTCTCTCTCTCTCTCTCTCTCTCTCTGTGTGTGTGTGTGTGCGTGTGTGTGCGCGCTGTATAATTAGCCCCTAGTTATGAAGGGTGCTATAGGAACCAGCAGGGAAATAATGTGTTGCTCCAAATGTATAATGAAATTCAATTAGCGCAAACGGCATAAGAACAGACAGTTTATGGGCCGCTGATTGGGCGGTGGTGGGTTTCTAATTGGAAAAGTACCAGTAACACGAGCTTCCCTATTATCTCTGCTTTGCCTCCCACCCCAAAAGTCGGGAATGAAACTGGCATTAAAAGGAATCTCTGCTGAGAATGGTGCTGCATCCCCAGCACCCCAAGCAAGTTAACTGTGCATGGATTGAATCTCCCTCTGATGCAATTGAGGAATTGCTTTGTGTGCACTTAAAAAGGTCTTTCTTTTTTCCTTTTTTTTTAAAAAATGAAAGCTGTGGTGGTAGCAATAGACGGGAAAGGCTGCCACCGATGATTGTGCCTTGCATGCCTCCGAGACCATCTCCTTTGCTGAACGAGCGAGCGCTGCAAAACACAGGGGTTTCTCTGCAAAACGCTGCAACAAAACAAAAACCCTGCAAAACGTTGGCACAGGTTTGGAGAGGATCCCAAATTTGGGGGTTCGCAGTTAATTTTCCTAGAGTGAGCAATCTTTGGCCATGGTGGCTTGCAGCTTTCTCCCACTTCTGCACCAAGAAAGGCTGGTTTCTGCAACCTGTAAAAATTACGGAATTCTAGCACGGTTTGTGTAACTTCTCGCTTTGCATAATTCATTCTGCAGAGTTTTTAGCTTTCTCTCTTTTTTTGCATAATATATTTAACTGCTTGCCTGTCCTGAAGCAGGACAAGAAACTCATTGGGTTAGGGCAGTACTTCTGGCTTCTGTAATCCTCGCTGGGCGTTACATTTAAGCACATCCCAGGGGGTGGTCAGCAGCCACAACCTGGGAAACTGTTTCAACTGGCCGGCTGAAGCAGGTGAGGGTAGCTGACGGGTCTCGAACCCTTGATGAGTTAGGGGTTTCCCTTCATGCAAAGACAGGCTCTAGCGGATTGAGCAGACAGACCAATCGTGGGTCCAGCGGTCAAGAAGGTGGTTTCTGCATGTGCTGTAGAGGGAAGTGAGGGGCAGGTGGGGCTCATCCAGCTGCAAAGGTAACCCATCTAGGAGAAGGAAAACTCTGATCCTAAACCTCTGCTGCCTTCCCGGGAATCTTCGGGAGTAGAAAAGGCTCAGGAGTAAACCCTGCACAAGTCCAGAGTGGAGTCCTTAAGATGGTTGGATGGCGCCTTGAATGCCTCCTTCCATCAACTCCTGTCGCCAACCTGGTGCCCAACGTCTTGCTCTGCTTTCCTTTGGACCACATCAGCCAGGCTGAGAGGGGGGGGGGTCTCGTCGTCTAGGCAGCCCAGGACCTCCATAAACACCGCCCAGGCGCCGCATGGTGCTGCTAATGCAGTGGTTTGACTTCACGCCCGGAGGCGCACTCCATGGTCTCTTGAGATAGACGGATGCCAACCACATGAGACCACTACTTTGCTTAAGCTAAGCCAGGGGCTAGCGACCCTAGGAGGCACGTTTGGAATTTTGAGAAAGCGCCTTGGCACCAGTGGCAAACTAGCTGTCGCGTGTATGTGTGTGTGTGTGGGGGGGCGCAACACAAAAGGGGTGCCACAGCTAAAATTGCAGACAAAGAGAAGGACTTCGAAATGGTGCGGGCATGCCCCCCATTGCCTCAATTCAGTTGTCACATCGATTGGGTGGGGGGGGAAAGGCACCTTAATCAGGCACTCTCTGCTCCCAGAGAGGAGCTGTTCGCGCTGTTCCTTTTGGGTTGACATCCTCAGTCCCTTTCTGTCTCTTAAGCGGGACAGAAGGCAAGGACTCGGAATAGTGGGAACATTTTCTCTGCCTCGCCAAATGCAAGGTGGTTCTTTTAAAATGAGATTCAGAAGCAATAAAAGACACAAGTGAGTGAGAAGATTAAAGATATTGCTCTAAACTGCAAGCAATATATACATACCAAGCAAGCACTTCCACCTGCCGCTTGGAAGCCCTCAAGAAGCGTCAAAGTGACTCCCCCAGGTAGCCTCAGTTTGCACGGCCCCGCAGCCGGAGCATGAGCTTCTCAAAAACTCTGCCTACAACCATCCGATTTATAGATAGCTAGCCTGTGTGGCTTGCCTGACTGGCTATGTGCAGATCATTCATTAGCCACCCCCTCCCAAAGCCTCACTTTCTCAAAACATTGTCCAACATCAGAGAAGGTATCTAGCGGTATCACTTCCAATTGATTTAACAGGGGCCAGCAAACTTATTCAGCAGTCCACTGTCCCTCAGACCTTGGGGTGGGGGGCTGGACTATATTTTTTTTGGGGGGGGGGAATGAACGAATTCCTATGCCCCACAAATAACCCAGAGATGCATTTTAAATAAAAGCACACATTCTACTCATGTAAAAACACGCTGATTCCCGGACCGTCCGTGGGCCGGATTTAGAAGGTGATTGGGCCGGATCCGGCCCCCGGGCCTTAGTTTGCCTACCCATGGATTAGGACATTAAAGGCTGTTCTTATGCCATCAAAGAGCTTATCAAGAGACAGGGACGGGGAAGGAAGAGAGGCAGGAACTCATTGAAATACAATTCATCTTCTGGGTAGATTGCCCGTACACCTCCTGGAGCAGTAGAGCAAATCAAAGACCAGGAAGCATATACACCTGTCAGGCTGCCATCCTAACCTTGCCGAGAACCATAGGAAACTGCCTATTGCTGAGTCGGACCATTGGTTCACTTAGCTCAGTATTGTCAACATTGCCAGACAGTGGCACTTCAAGATTTCAGGTGGGGTTCCCTCACAGCCCTCCTGAGAGGTGCCAAGGATTGAGGCTGTGTTCAAAGGAGATGGAACACCATTCATGCCACTTCCCTGGGAGTGAGAGCCATCGAATTCTATAGGACTTCCTTCTGAGTAGACATGGTTACAGTTGCACCGTCGAGTTGCGCAGAAAGGCAACAGGCCTGTTCTTTTCCTACCCTTTCCTGTGGCTCCCTCCGGAATCATGCCTCTTTTTGTTGTTGTTTTGTCGTTTAGTCATGTCCGACTCTTCGTGACCCCATGGACCAGAGCACGCCAGGCACTCCTGTCTTCCACTGCCTCCCGCAGTTTGGCCAAACTCATGCCAGTCGCTTCGAGAACACTGTCCAACCATCTCATCCTCTGTCGTCCCCTTCTCCTTGTGCCCTCCATCTTTCCCAACATCAGGGTCTTTTCCAGGGAGTCTTCTCTTCACATGAGGTGGCCAAAGTATTGGAGCCTGTTGACTGTTAACGACTGCAATTGGTCTTACAGGAAAAAGCAAGGGGTGAGATGGATAGGTTTGATCTTCTTGCAGTCCATGGGACTCTTTTTCAAATACTTCATCCCTCTGCGTTGTCACCGTCACTGCAAATACACGTCTGGGAACGCGCATTTGCCGACATGACCCCGCAAAGCACCAGCTTAACACCTAGCTTTCTTCCTTGTGCTTTTCCCCGCCAGTTACTCCTGAAGCGATTGGGTTCCTCTCAGCTGTCGGTGTCTTCGTCGTCCTCTTTGCGGTCCTCTTCCTCTTCATCAACAAGAAGCTCTGCTTTGAGAAGATCGGAGGGCCTCCCCTGCTTGGAACAACGCGGGAAACGGAAACGCTACAAAGAGAAGTCGGCCGTTCACGAGAGCCTTGGTAAGAACCACCACGCTCCCAACTCCTTAAATGAAATCGTATCAGAGCCATTTAAGGAATAAATTGAAATCTCCTGCTTTTAGCGAAACTTCAAATTGATTGGAACTGCTGTCTTTTGCTTTCTGGCACCCGCTGGCTACATTTGCACGTCACACGAAAGAACCAACATTTAGCCAGGATGGGGAACCTTTTCCACCTCGGGCCTGAATGATTAGCTTGGATTCCTGTACTGCAGGGGGCATAGGTGCCAGCTTCTAGAGGCTAAGGCAGTTTTGCCCCCCCCCAGTGTTTTTTTTTGAGGAGTGGGTTCAGAGGGTGTTTGGCTCCACCCCCCTGGCTCCTTGCGATGTTAGGACATCCCATCCGTTCCCCTCAATCGACTTGAGAAGATGGTGACTCTGGGCAGGGGGCTTGGAGTAGGGGTCCGTTTGGACCCCTTCCAATTCTACAGGTGTATGATTCCGAGGGCCACATTTTCCTGTGGGCAACCTTCCAGGGTTCACATGCTGCTGCTGGTGGTGGGGCAGAGGTAAAAGTGGGTGGAGCAAAAAACGTAAGGGAAGATAAAGAGGTCAGGATAATGGCATTCAGCACCTGGGCTTGAGCTTCCTCATCCTGTTGTCTATGTTTTTAGATATGCTGTAAGCCGTCCAGAGTAGCTAGGGAAACCCAGCCAGATGGGTGGGGTATAAATAATAAAATTATTATTATTATTATTAATTGTTGTTGTTGTTGTTGTTGTTGTTGTTGTTGTTGTTGTTACTGTGTCATGCAGAAGCTGGAATGATCCCATGTGAGTCTCAGGCTTGCACAAATTCTCCAGGAAGAGGACTCCCAACAGCATTTTGCTTCATTGCTACTGAATATTTTGATTTTTTTATGCAAATGGGGGTTTGTGGTTTATAACAAACTCAGGTTCGTTTAACCGAGGCTTGGAGTTGACTTGCTTTGAAAGTGACCAGAGTATTTTATAAGCCCCGCCAATGACAAGCCGAGAGTTTCATGCAAAAGAAGCATGGCTAAAGTTGTGCTCTGGACCAGAGGGGGAGACAAAGGGCAGGTGGGTCTCACTTCGGCTCATTCCAGCTTGTGAACGCCACACTAAACTATGGCTTACTGTGACGTGCCAATTCAGCCATTAGGTTTGCTTTGACAACGATGAGTCTTACGAGAATAAATGGTAAAATATCATCATAATAATAATGATTCCCATATTTTATTCCTCTCTTCTGGGGTGTGTCTTGGATGTGAGGCAACAGCCACCTGGGAAATTGATGGGGCTTCCTTTTGGGTGCTCTCTACTTGGTGATGGCTGTACTCCTGCTTCTCTGGCATTGGGAGGTAGGGTTAGGGTCAATGTTGGAGGTAGGGTTAGGGTTAGGGTTAGGGTTGGAGGTAGGGTTAGGGTTAAGGTTGGGCAAGATCAACTGCAGGGTTTCCAAAACTTGGGTCTCCAGCTGTTTTTGGACTACAATTCCCATCATCCCTGACCATCTTTGATAGGGACGATGGGAGTTGTAGTCCAAAAACAGCCAGAGACCCAAATTTGGGAAACCACAATCTACTGGGAATTGTTACTTGGGCTCACTAGGCCTGAGCTATTTGGTTTCTTTTAACAAAGAATGGTCTAAACCACAGAGCCTTTGCCGATCAGAAGGTCGGCGGTTCGAATCCCCGTGGCTTGGGTGTCGTGCTGGGGGTGTGTGCCCAGAGTGTAACCCCCTCCAGTCTGGAACACGGGGTGCCCCGCCCCCTTCACCCCCCTTCCTACACCACTGGCTTGTGGGGCTCTCGTTAGGTTCATTTTCTTTTGTTCTCCGCCACGCTCTCAGCGTTACACAAACACCGATATCGCTCTGTTGAAACGTTCCCTTTGTTGAGAGCGTTGCAAAGTCTTTCTTTCTCCTGACAAGTATTGCAATGCGAAGTCCTTTAAAAAAATAATAATAATAATAAAAATGACAACATCTCTCCTTCGCTGCGTTGTGGGCGTCGGTGCTTTTTGGAACTGCCACAGACGGCAGCGCAAACATATATTTACCAAAGCTTTTAAAAATGTGAATTATTAATAAACAGGGTAGGTTTTAAAAACTGAGGAAAGTGGGAGGCAAAGTGGGGGGGGGAGAGACAGCAGAGAAGACTTACTTGCACACTATAGTGATTTGCATTTGAAAGTAATTCTTAGATGATTGACAAGTAAATCCTTTAAAATGTGGTATTTATAATGGAAAGGCTCATATTGCCTCGAACCGCAGCCTGTACTGTGGGAGAAAGATAATAATAATAATAATAATAATAATAATATAATAATAATAATAATAATAATTTATTATTTGTACCCCGCCCATCTGGCTGGGTCTCCCCAGCCACTCTGGGCGGCTTCCATCAAACATTAAAATACATTTAAAATATCACAGTTTAAAAACTTCCCTAAACAGGGCTGCCTTCAGGTATTTTCTGAATGTCAGGTAGTTGTTTATTCCCTTGACTTCTGATGGGAGGGCGTTCCACAGGGCGGGCGCCACTACCGAGAAGGCCCTCTGCCTGGTTCCCTGTAGTTTTGCTTCTCGCAGTGAGGGAACCGACAGAAGGCCCTCGGCGCTGGATCTCAGTGTCCGGGCTGAATGATGGGGGTGGAGACGCTCCTTCAGGTATACAGGACCGAGGCCGTTTAGGGCTTTAAAGGTCAGCACCAACACTTTGAATTGTGCTCGGAAACGTACTGGGAGCCAATGTAGATCTCTCAGGACCGGTGTTATGTGGTCCCGGCGGCCACTCCCAGTCACCAGTCTAGCTGCCGCATTCTGGATTAATTGCAGTTTCCGGGTCACCTTCAAAGGTAGCCCCACATAGAGCGCATTGCAGTAGTCCAAGCGGGAGATAACTAGAGCATGCACCACTCTGGCGAGACAGTCTGCGGGCAGGTAGGGTCTCAGCCTGCGTACCAGATGGAGCTGGTAGACAGCCGCCCTGGACACAGAATTAACCTGTGCCTCCATGGACAGCTGTGAGTCCAAAATGACTCCCAGGCTGCGTACCTGGTCCTTCAGGGGCACAGTTACCCCATTCAGGACCAGGGAGTCCCCCACACCCACCCGCCCTGTCCCCCAAAACAGTACTTCTGTCTTGTCAGGATTCAACCTCAATCTGTTAGCCGCCATCCATCCTCCAACCGCCTCCAGGCACTCACACAGGACCTTCACCGCCTTCACTGGTTCTGATTTGAAAGAGAGGTAGAGCTGGGTATCATCCGCATACTGATGAACACCCAGCCCAAACCCCCTGATGATCTCTCCCAGCGGCTTCATATAGATATTAAAAAGCATGGGGGAGAGGACGGAACCCTGAGGCACCCCACAAGTGAGAGCCCAGGGGTCTGAACACTCATCCCCCACACCACTTTCTGAACACGGCCCAGGAGGAAGGAGCGGAACCACTGTATAACAGTGCCCCCAGCTCCCAACCCCTCTAGCCGGTCCAGAAGGATGTTATGGTCGATGGTGTCAAAGGCCGCTGAGAGATCCAGCAGAACTAGGAAACAGCTCTCACCTTTGTCCCTAGCCCGCCGGAGATCATCGACCAGCGCGACCAAGGCAGTTTCAGTCCCATGATGAGGCCTGAATCCCGATTGGAAGGGATCCAAATGGTCCGCATCCTCCAGGCGTGCCTGGAGTTGTTCCGCAACCACCCGCTCAATCACCTTGCCCAAGAATGGTAAATTTGAGACTGGGCGATAGTTGGCCATATTGGCCGGGTCTAAAGATGTTTTTTTAAGAAGCGGTTTAATGACCGCCTCCTTCAGCGGGTATGGGAAGACTCCCTCACAGAGGGAAGCATTCACCACCCCGCGGAGCCCATCGCCCAGTCCTTCCCGGCTCGCTTTTATTAGCCAGGATGGGCAAGGATCAAGGACACAGGTGGTTGGTTTCACTCGTCCAAGCAGCCTGTCCACATCCTCGGAGGTAACAGATTGAAATTGATCCCATGAAACATGACTAGACAGAGCTCTAGCACTCTCCCGCCCCAGCCCTGCTCCCACGGTGGAATCTACCTCCTTCCGAATCTGAGCGACTTTATCTGCAAAAAACTTTGCAAAAGCATTGCAGGAGATCTTGGGGTCCCTACCAGGCCCCGATGACGAAGGTGGTTCTGCTAAATTGCGAACCACCTGGAAGAGTCTCCTGCTGCTGTTTTCTGCAGATGCAATAGAAACGGTGAAGAAGGTCCTCTTCGCCGTTGCCATTGCCACTTGGTAGGCTCGAAGTTGAGCTCTAGCCTGTGTCCGGTCTGATTCAGAATGAGTTTTCCGCCACCGGCGCTCTAGCCGTCTCAGCGACTGTTTCATCGCCCTCAGCTCCGGGGAAAACCACGGGGCTGTCCGGGCTCCATGCAATCGGAGAGGGCGCATTTGTGTTATTGTAGTCTTGGGTGTGTATATATAGAGACAGTGCTGCTACTTATTAATTATACTGGGAAATTCAAGTAGGAAACAGCTTTTTTCTTTTTGCTAAAATGGGCAAGGCGATGTCAAAGATATTTAGAACATTTACCTGTTCACTCTGTTGGACGATTTGGTCTGTGACCGTTTAATAAATTTGATTTGATTTGTTCACTCTGTTGTCTTGGGATGCGGGTTGCAATGGATGTACCAAGAGGAAGAGGAATTTGCCCCAAACAGCCTTTGTGCTCATGCATGCCCTATCTTGAAGGAAATTTGACACCTCTTCTGAAGCCACAAATTGAGTTTGGGGACCACTTTTAGGATGCGATGGGGCGCTCCCATTTGTTCGTCCGCCTCTGCTGCATTCACATATCGAAAGGGAAGTGGCAAGAAAAGGGTGTGCAGTTTAGGGGAGCGAAATCTTCCCTGCTTTGCATCCTCCACTCCAGCCGCTCCCAGTTTCCTCCCAGTCAAACTCACTTCTGGTATTTGAACCAGTTTTTTTTTTGGGGGGGGGAATGGGCCACAGTGACAAAGCGCTAGGAGAGCCGGCGTGGTGTAGTGGTTAAGAGCGGTAGACTCGTAATCTGGGGGAACCGGGTTCGCTTCCTCCGCTCCTCCACATGCAGCTGCTGGGTGACCTTGGGCTAGTCACACTTCTCTGAAGTCTCTCAGCCCCACTCACCTCACAGAGTGTTTGTTGTGGGGGAGGAAGGGAAAGGAGAATGTTAGCCGCTTTGAGACTCCTTCGGGTAGTGATAAAGCGGGATATCAAATCCAAACTCCTCCTCCTCCTCCTCCTCCTCCTCCTCCTCTTCTTCTTCTTCTTCTTAAGGCAGGGGAGATATTCGCCCATGTGCAACTTTGGGAAAAAGGTTTAGTCCCCTTCACTGTCAGCGGGGCAGATCCGTGAACGAGGTTTCCCCAACCCAATGTCCTCCAAACATTGAAGGACTGCTGCTCCCATCCTCCCAATGGTTGGCCGTGCTTTCTGATGGGAGTTGTAGCACTGGGTTAAGGAAGGCTGAAATAAATAAACCTGGGTGCTTCTGCCATATCCAGTTGGTTCTGAATTTCTAGGCCAAAGAGCTCATTCAGACGTGTAATGTTTACATACCCTCCAAGGATCCCTGTTTTCCAGGGAAAGTCCTGGAATTACGAAAGCCATCTCGGTTTCTGATTTGATCCATTCTCCCGCCAGTGCCACTGAGCTCAGGGTGGCTTTTGATGGAGTATCCCGTTGCCTCTTTATGGCTGCCACTGCCGGCCTCCTCCCTCGGGCAACTCGTAGTGGCTGGTGGAGAGTGGGCAAAGAGGAGGAGAAGTTGCCAATGCTGAGGCCCAGCCCCATGTGACATGCCAACTCTGAGGGCAGGCAGAGGGCAGTGCCTCACTGAGAGGGAAGAAAGGACAAGGAGTCTTGATTTAAAAATAAAATAAAATACTTTGTGTATCTATGGCTAATCTTGTTGTTTAGTCGTTTAGTCGTGTCCGACTCTTTGTGACCCCATGGACCAGAGCACGCCAGGCACTCCTGTCTTCCACTGCCTCCCGCAGTTTGGTCAGACTCATGTTGGTAGCTTCGAGAACACTGTCCAACCATCTCATCCTCTGTCGTCCCCTTCTCCTTGTGCCCTCCATCTTTCCCAACATCAGGGTCTTTTCCAGGGAGTCTTCTCTTCTCATGAGGTGGCCAAAGTATTGGAGCCTCAGCTTCAGGATCTGTCCTTCCAGTGAGCACTCAGGGCTGATTTCTTTAAGAATGGATAGGTTTGATCTTCTTGCAGTCCATGGGACTCTCAAGAGTCTCCTCCGGCACCATAATTCAAAAGCATCAATCCTTTGTCTAATCTTGCCCCATCCTAAATACATTAAAACAAAATTGGGATTAAGTGATTTTATCAGGGTGCGGGAGGGCTTGTGTGCTGTGTCCCGTTGGTGAAGTGGTGGCAGCATTCAGCCTTCTTCTGACAGAAAATGCTCTGTAGGCAGGGGAGGGACAAAAAAGGGGGGGTGTCAAGTAGGGTCATTTGCGGGGAGTGAGAAATGTCCCTATTTTTCATCTGAGGAAGTTGGAGGGTATGTGCTCATCATGTGTTGACTGTCTGTTGAATGTACAATTAGTCTCCATTTTTTAAAAATAAAAACCCTGGTTGCATTGAAACTGGGTGATTATAAAAGTTCTTCTTTTGATGGCTCCAGAGTTCCAGAGCATCTGCTTTTGCCGGAAGCCTTGCTTTGCGCTCAGGTATTCCAGGGACTTCTGCGATTGTGCTTTTTGTACCGTTCCAGCACATTTGTTCCGTATGGCAGCCTTGCATTTTAGAACCTGCTCCCAGCCGTTAATAAACAGTGGGTGTCAGATTTATACGATATAGAGTTTGCTTCCTTTTTTTTTTTTTTAAGGCACCAGAAACCATAGAGAACTGCAATTAATTGTTGCCGTTCCTTTTCCTCCAAGGCAAAGCACGTGTTCTTAAAAGGGTTGGGATAAAAGTAAAATCTAAACAGGAGCATGATTAATGGGAAACAATTATTTGGTGGCAAGCCACTTTGTTTCGGATTCCAAGACAGTTTTATTTGAAATTACAGTGGTACCTCGGGTTAAGAACTTAATTCGTTCTGGAGGTCCGTTCTTAACCTGAAACTGTTCTTAACCTGAAGCACCACTTTAGCTAATGGGGCCTCCTGCTGCCGCTGCGCCGCCAGAGCACAATTTCTGTTCTCATCCTGAAGCAAAGTTCTTAACCCGAGGTAATATTTCTGGGTTAGTGGAGTCTGTAACCTGAAGCGTCTGTAATCCGAGGTACCACTGTATGGGGAACTTCATACCAGAGAATTAGAGACAGCAAATAAAGTGGTACCCCATGTTACACACACGATCCATTCCGGATTGCGCTACGCAACACGGGCGTGTGTAACGCGAATGCCCCCCCGAAAAACCCCGGAAGTAGCGTGATTTGAGCACTTCTGCGCATAGGCGAAGTGCACAGAAGCGTTCTCCGCATCCGGGGGTCGCACACGCTCCGGAAATGCTTCTGGGTTGCGGGTGTTCTTAACTGGAACATCTGCAACCTGGGGTGTGCGCAACCTAGGGTTCCACTGTACTGTAGCAAATACTGGTTCAGCTGGCATGAAAAGGCATTATGCGATGGAGCCTTAGGCTCCTTCCTTCACGTGCTCACTCACTGATCAATGCAAGCCATAATTTGCTGTTAGAACCAACCTAGCAAACTGTAATTTGCGCCCAACCTCCATACCAGATGTCAGGAAACCCCCCTCACCCCAACGGGTAGCATTCCCAGATCCGTTGCGGTACAGGGAACCACCTCCCCCTCTCTGCAGTTCGTCATCCTCCTCCTCAGGAGGAGGAGACCACTCCTCCAGTGGGGAGGGGGAGATGGAAGCAGGGAGTCGGGGCAGGGGCTGTGTCAGGATCACAGAGCCTCAACACCAAGCAGGAAGCGGGGAACAGGGACCTTTTCCCGCGCTCCGATCTCGAAGGGAGGAAGGACGTGGAAGGGGGAGGCGGGGGTTCAGAATCCCGCGCCTCCTGTGCTGGACCAAGAACCGGAAACGGTCATTCCCGGACTCTGCTGAGGGATGAGATGGACGTTTTTACTTTAGCTCCACTGTAAATATTTGCACAATAAAGAACTTAGTTGTTAGAAGTTCGGCTTCTGGCTGATTACTCATGAGCAACCACTGATGATCTTACACCAGAATTTAAAACGATGGTTTGCAGGGTAAATGCAAACCCTAGTTTATCGGTTTGGATGCAGCGGCAAACTACTGCTTCTGCTAAACTGTGGCATTCCAATTACATCAGGAGCGAAGGAGGATGGGTTTTGATCACCCTTTGCCAATCCTCTGCTGGCCACATGCCAGGAATGGCAGGAAAACTCGCAAACACATACAGACGTGTATAGGCACATGCAGACATCCCAGCCGATCAACAAACTGTTGAATGGGAAGTGTACGATTTACATCCCCACCCATCTGCTGTGTTCAGTGGGGGAATTTAAACCTCTGCATCCACCCCAACATTGTCTGCTTTATTGTTATTTGGGGAACCTGCAAACATGGTTTGAACCATCCCTGGCATTACGTAGTTATAAATTAACTTTTGACATTCATCCTGTGCTTTCGGTTTGGTGAATCCCTGGTTGTGTTGCAAATTTGGGTGAAAGCATTCTCTCCTTCTGGTGTGTGGTGTGTGGACCCTTCTCCTTTCTCTTTTCTGTCCTCTCTTTCTTTCTCTCAGCTTGGATAATTTTAGTAGTTTAACAAAGAGGTTAAAAGGGGTGTGTGTGCAGGCAATCTTTTGATAACCTTCTGCAATGCTTATTCTGTAGCTCACAGACCTCTGAGTCTGGCATGCTGGCAGAGATGAACAGCTGGAGTTTATGACCCTTCACTTTACTTGTTCATGGTGTGTAAAAAAGCATGTCCTCCCAGGATGTCCAGAATTTCTTCCAGCCCTTGTCCTCATGGATGTCTCGGTTCTATGAGGCTGTCCAAGAGGCAGGCGACTCCATATCTTCTTCCTTCGCCAACCTGGGAAGCAAAGCGGATCGCCATCCCACCGAAGAAGGAGACGAGGGCTTAGAAGACAGCGATGACGGGTCTTACGAACGCTACTCTGAAGCTTCAGATGATGAAAGCACCTTTAGCCAGGAGAGTGGAAAATCTGATGACTTCTCGTCATCTGCTCATGACCCTACTTCTTTGGAGTCTTCCTGTGCTTCAGACCTGGGTCTTCGTTGGCACGAAGGAGACAAGAGCAGCCCCACCTTCTCAGATCAGTATCTCGACGATGACCCCTTGACATCCCATGGACCCTATCCAAGCTACAAGGGCTACCAACTGATGGAAACCATCCCGGAGGAAGAGGAGCATTCTAAGCAGAGTAAGAATCTTCTCCGTAACTGTGATGGTAAGTTGCTGTCCTCCTACCTGATAGCAGCCCTCTTTATTTTGCACCCACTCTCCAAGAAGAAACATGGGCTTGCTGCCCCAAAGGGTGATCTCTTTCAGTTTCTACCACATGACTTCCTGTTCTTACACAGTGCATTTCTTCTCCCTCTACTTTATATCATTGGTTGGCAGGGAAATACAAGGTGTAATGACATCAGGACATGGGGCAGGTTATGTCAGAGGTTAGGGAAGCAGAGGCAGCCATTTCCCCTCCGTCTCCATGCTCACCTCCATACTTACTTGCAGGCAATGCTTCGTAGAGGATAAAAGTTATTAGCATAATCCTTACGGCAGATTATGGTTCCTAGGGATTCCAGCTTTATCCCGTGCTAATCCTGCATCAGACAGCGTTGGAGAAGAGATGCGTTCTGCATCACTGAAGCCAATGAAGGTAGTTGACCCAGAATGCTGGTTCTAAAAGTAGTGCATTATTACAAGCTAGGGTTGCCCTATGGCAGGACATTTCCGGACACAGCAGGTATTTCCCGGACGTTAGCAGCATCTGGGCAGAACGTAATTTAAGATCAACAGCTTTTCATGTCTGGATTTTCACTTTTTGAAATATGGCAACCCTGTGACATTAGCCATTGCACAAAAATGTATTCGGGGGCCCCCACTCTCAGTTTAGTTTGATTATGAACCAGCATCGAATTCCATGCCTTCTGACCAGAGGTGAAACATTTGTTATGAGAAGAAGAAATCTAATTTACTACGAAGTACATATCTTTGGGATGCATATAAGTTATAGGTGCATATTTATGCGTAATGTTAATTGACATGACAAAGCTTAGAATATATTGGCAGAAAGTTGGATGGCTTAAGATAAACTTGCTGGCATCTCTATATCAGCACATGTCTTAGCCTTTGAGAAATTTCCACCATGACCCCTTGAATTGGTTAGCGGTGGGTGCATGCCTGTCAGACGGGGGGGGGGGGGGGGAGCTAATCAGAACTATAACATAACTGCCCCTTGTGTTGAAATTATTGTATATGATCATTTATGAAGAATTCTTGGTTTCTTGAGGTTGGGTTTATTTATTTATTGTTTATTTAGATATTTATAAAACACACTTTCATAAACAAATCAGGGTATAACATTAAAAACACATTACAATTACATCAGTAAAAACCACCCATAAATATGGGTTGGTAAGACATTCACATTCCGAACAACAGAGTTTTCAGAAGATCACAAAAAGAAGGCAGGGAGGGTGGCTCCTTCTGTACCTCTAGTGGCAAGGAGTTCCACAGGACACCGCTTGACATGCTAAAGACTCAGTCCCTGGTAAAGGCTAACTGAACATCAGGGGCATTGGGGACCTTCAAAAGTACCCCAGTAGATCTCTGTGAATTGAATTGGAGCATAAGGAATCGGGCAGTCCAGCAGGTAGGAAGTTGTTTGGGGTTTGTGAATTAATATCTTGAACCAGGCTGGGCAGCGGATTGGCAGCTGGTTGCACTAACAAACCTTTATGGCCCTTACATGTGAGCTGAATTCAGAGACATCTCTAGCCACGGGAGATTTCTGATTCTGTACAGTAGTTATAAAAACTTCCGGATGCAAGCTCTGAATAAGTTCCTAACTGCCACTGCAAATCCCCCTCCCTCCAATCTGTTGTGGAAATACCACAACAATTTTGATGCCTTTGTGAGTGAGCCCACAAGCAATGCCTGCTCTGTACATGCCAATTTAGAGATCAGAATCTGTTTCACGGCACCAAGATTCTCAGGACGCCTCTTTGCTGCAAAAACGCCACATGAGAGCCAGTGTGGTGTAGTGGTTAAGAGCGATGGACTCATAATCTGGTGAACCGGGTTCGCTTCCCCACTCCTCCACATGCAGCTGCTGGGTGACCTTGGGCTAGTCACACTTCTCTGAAGTCTCTCAGCCCCACTCACCTCACAGAGTGTTTGTTGTGGGGGAGGAAGGGAAAGGAGAATGTTAGCCGCTTTGAGACTCCTTCGGGTAGTGAAAAAGCGGGATATCAAATCCAAACTCTTCTTCTCCTACACGGGAAAACCACACACTTCTCCACGCTCACCCTACGAAATGCTCCTAAGGTCTTCAGGCCACCTCTCAAGACGTACTTGTTTTTCTGCTGGAGGCATGAACTACATCTTCCCCACGCCAGTTGGAGGTACAACACGGACAAAGGGAAACAAGCGTTGGCTGCTGAAGGAGAAAGCGAGCCTTGACGTTCCACAGAAAGTCCAGTTTCTGGACACGGATTCTGAGACTGAATACGGATTCTCTCCAGGCAATTCGGACGTTTGTCACTTCGGAAGTGCCTCTCTGAAACATCCTTGACATCTCTGCAGCACACAGGGATCTTTCTCTCTTGTTTCCTCTGCCGGTTTCCTCTGTGTTTGGTGCCAGACAGCTTTCCCACCGCTTCTTCTCTGCACGTATTAAACCAGGGTTTCCCAAACTTAGATCTCCGTCTGTTTCTGGATTACAGCTCCCATTGTCCCTAGCTAGCAGGACCAGTGCTCAGGCATGATGGGAGATGTAGCCCCAAAACAGCCAGAGTCTCAAGTTTGGGGGAACCCTGCCTTAACCATTAACATTTAGTCCCACCCCTTCAGAGTTCTGGGCTGGGCTTGGCTTCAGTGTGTCCTCCATCCCCTAGTCCTGCTCCGGGAACAGTTAAGCTGTTCCTTCTCCTGCTCCTCACTCTTTTGAAACTCATTGACGCAAGATCTTCAAGGAGAGTAGCGCTGGCCGTGCATTGACAATTCCATTTCTGAGTGGAAGCGATCGTGGTGGCGGAGGGGGTGGGGAGGAGTCGGATCTTGTTTTGATCTTGGAAATAAAACAAAGCGAGCAGATGGGCGGGCAGCCTGACATTCTGTGAAAGAAGAGAGAATCAATTTTGTGTGTGTGTGTGTGTGTGTGTGTGTGTGTATCTCTCTAGGCGTGTGTGTTTTCCCCACCTAAGCAATTTGGAAAAATTGCCTCGCTGCCTTTTCAGCTCGGTGAAATTCTGGGGTTCTTTTGTGCCTCTGCATTAAAAAAAAATAAAAATCTTTAAATGTTGCTTTCTTGGCTGTACGTATTCTTAATGCACCATCTTCCTCCCTGCTCCCCAAAATATAATAGAAGCTTTTAAGGATAAATTGGCACAAAACAAGAGTGACACTTGAATGCTTTTTGTTGCCATAGAAGCGCTTCGGGCGGATGACAGAAGGGCCCTTTTGCTAATAGTAAAGTACCGGAAGAAAATAGACACTCTTCATTTAGCAGTTGCTGATGATGGAAGAGCAAAAAACCCTTATGTTCTTATCCCAACATAGACTCTACTGTGTGTGCATATGTTACCTTGGTGGGGCTTTTTCCTCCCCCTGTGTAAAAGCAACAGGAAAAGTAGTGTCCTACCAGTCTTCATGATCCCATGATTAGATCTACAGAATATATTTAAAGCAGAGAATCCCGGGAATTATAGCTCTGTGAAGGGGGGAAACTACAGTTCCCGGTGTTCTTTGGGTTAGAGCAGTGCACTTTAAAAGCACTTTGGATGTGTTTTAAATGCATTTCTCCAGCCGCTAGGAACATTCTTGGGGTGGTGGGGGGTGGGAATCCTAGCGGTTGGAGAAATGCATTTAAAGCACATCCAAAGTGCTTTTAAAGTGCACTGCTCTAACCCAAAGAACACCGGGAACTGTAGTTTCCCCCCTTCACAGAGCTATAATTCCCGGGACTTCCCTTCTTTTTCTCTGCTTTAAATATATTCTGCAGAGGAAAGCACCTTTTAGATCTAATCATGAATTTGGATCATGAAGACTGGTGTGATATTTGTATCATAGAATCATAGCATTGTAGATTTGGAAGGGCCCCCCAAGGGACATCTAGTCCAGCCCCCTGCAATGCAGGAATAGCAACTCATGGACACAAGAGCTTCAGGGCTTGTTTGGAAGCACTTTTGCCTTTGCCCTGTTAGATCAAAACGTGGCTTACAAAATTGCAGCCTGAAAGAAGGTAATGAAATGGTATGTGGAAAGTCAGGAAGATGACGGCAGAGAAACACTTCCCTTCCTTTCTCTTGGAGGTTTCATCAGTCATCAGTCATGGATGATCTAGTTGAGATTGGTCCCTTCCATCCCTATGATTCTATGGTTCCAGATACAGGTAGGTAGCCGTGTTGGTCTGCCATAGTCAAAACAAAATAAAAAAAATAAAAAAAAATCCTTCCAGTAGCACCTTAGAGACCAACTAAGACATCACCTTGCCGACAAAGGTCCATCTAGTTAAAGCTATGGTTTTCCCAGTAGTAATGTATGGAAGTGAGAGCTGGACCATAAAGAAGGCTGATTCGCCGAAGAATTGATGCTTTTGAATTATGGTGCTGGAGGAGACTCTTGAGAGTCCCATGGACTGCAAGAAGATCAAACCTATCCATTCTGAAGGAAATCAGCCCTGAGTGCTCACTGGAAGGACAGATCCTGAAGTTGAGGCTCCAGTACTTTGGCCACCTCATGAGAAGAGAAGACTCCCTGGAAAAGACCCTGATGTTGGGAAAGATGGAGGGCACAAGGAGAAGGGGACGACAGAGGATGAGATGGTTGGACAGTGTTCTCGAAGCGACTAGCATGAGTTTGGCCAAACTGCGGGAGGCAGTGAAGGATAGGCGTGCCTGGCGTGCTCTGGTCCATGGGGTCACGAAGAGTCGGACACGACTGAACGACTGAACAACAACAAAGTTTGTTCTTGGTATGAGCTTTCGTGTGCATGCACACTTCTTCAGATACACTGAAACAGAAGTCACCAGACCCTTATATATAGTGAGAGAGTGAGGAGGGGTATTACTCAGAAGGGTGGTGGGAATGGGTGATTGGCTGATAGGTGTGTGGAAAACCTGTTGACGACTGTTAACGACTGCAATTGGTCTTACAGGAAAAGCAAGGGGTGAGATGGCTAAAGATAGCTTTGTCATGTATAATGCTGAATTGCAACTCATTACCAAACTTAAAACCATGGAGAGACCTGGTCTGAACAAAGACATTGGATTCTTATCTCATTATACATGACAAAGCTATCTTTAGCCATCTCACCCCTTGCTTTTTCCTGTAAGACCAATTGCAGTGAAAACCGTTAACAGTAACGACTGCAACACGTCAACAGGTTTTCCACACCTATCAGCCAATCACCCATTCCCACCACCCTTCTGAGTAATACCCCTCCCCACTCTCTCACTATATATAAGGGTCTGGTGACTTCTGTTTCAGTGTATCTGAAGAAGTGTGCATGCACACGAAAGCTCATACCAAGAACAAACTTAGTTGGTCTCTAAGGTGTTAACTGGAAGGAATTTTTTTTTTGGTTATGACTCTATGGTGTTGGATAAGTTCTATCACGGCCCTCCTTAAGGTCTTTTCCCAAACCATTTTGGGGGCAGCAGGGTGGAGAAGGATGAGCTGGATGTTGTGAGGAAGAGAGTTATCCAGGCCCCGCTCTACACCTCTGTGTTGTGCAATTCTGCCCGGAGAGTATGTCCTTTCTGGCAGATCTTTCTCCCTGCATG
Source organism: Lacerta viridis (assembly GCA_900245905.1). Taxonomy (NCBI): domain Eukaryota; kingdom Metazoa; phylum Chordata; class Lepidosauria; order Squamata; family Lacertidae; genus Lacerta; species Lacerta viridis. Next base: position 280,175 of record OFHU01004260.1, on the reverse strand, counting down.
CTGCGAGGTAAATGTTTACTTGCACGCTGCGAACAAAGAGAAGTGTTCTGTTGACAGCTGACAACGTTTGGCATTTGCAAGCGAAGAGATAATCGTTGGAATACGGGAGAGGCGAATGAGACGCAGTTCACCTTGAATGGTTTAGATTAGCATCGACGCTTCCAACCCCAGCGCTCTGTACTTTTAACTCTGGTGTTTATGAAAACGGAAGGCTTCCGGCCTCTCAGCCTGACACTGTTTTAACTCTGGTGTTTTGAAAACGGAAGGCTTCCGGCCTCTCAGCCTGACACTGTGTTCTTGTTGTTTGGAACATAAAGGGCCTCGATACATATATGTGTGTGTGTGAGAGAGAGAGAGAGAGAGAGAGAGAGAGAGAGAGAGAGAGAGAAAGAAGCTGGCAGAGTTAAAACAGCAGAAAGCAAAGTCTTGCTTTGCAACTGTCAAGACTGAAATCGAGGCTAGCCAATGACTTTATTTAGGTTCCGCTGAAAAACATGGATTTTTTTACTGCATCTCGGTTAAAAGATGCAGCCATGCTTGGAATACCATGTACAGTTCTGGTTGCCTCGCTCCATGAAGGCAGGAGATAGGGAGAAGATGGGCCACTGGCCTGATCCTGCAAGGTCTTTTTCTGTGTTCTTTTTATCCATGGTCAGGAATGGAAGTTGTAGTCTGCATTATCTGGGGGGAACCCTGCTGGCTACCCTGACCATAAATGCACCAAACAACTTAAATATATTTGCTTCTGAACGTGGTTTCTAAAAGGAATGTCCAGGCTGCAGGTGCACCAAAGCGTTTCTTCTCTCTGTGCTCCTCCCAGCAGCCATTTCTCCTCTGATCCTTGCTGTGGATGCACGGCTTGTCCATTTCCAGGCACTGCGGTCGTCCGGAAGGGATTCCCGCATGGCAGGGCGGGTGGTGAGCTAGATGGAGCAGTGAGCTGCCTCCGTATTAGGCAGCCTCCCATGTTACGGTATCCAGAGCGGTAGCTGTGTTGGTCTGCTTCAGGTGTCGATAACACAGACATCCAGCCATTGGTAAGCCAATGGAGACACAAAGTGTGCTGATTAAAACAACAGCACACCTTAGTTCTTATTCAGTCCACAAGATATGCCTCTCGAATTGTAATCCAGTGTTTCTCTTTTGCAGTTAATGCTTCATTTTGGCTCTGAGTTTGCCAGCGAACATTTATGCAGCATGAGCCAATGTCTCAGATACGTCTGAGGTTCTGGACAGTCTATATTTGTAAAGCTCAGTCCCTTTCCGCTCTCTAGTTTGGCTGCCAAGATGTGCCGATTTCCATGAGATACATTGTTTACCAAACAGAAATATGCAGCGTGAATATTGTACGCAATGAAGCGTCTCGTTCTGACACTCGTCTCTGATTTGAGTCATAACCTTAATTAATCCAGCGTCTGAGTAGCCTTTTTGGGGGTAGTGAGATCACAAATCTGATAATAGCTGAGAATTGGCAGAGGAGCCAGTTTTCACCATGCAAAAGACTAGGTTGGACCACTTGACTGTCTCGCCTGGGTAGTTTATACGGAATAAAGCGAAACACGAGATGAGCATATTGGAGAGCAGCCAGCCAGTTCAGAGATGGAACTTGGGGTTTGCATAGTGAATGCAGCAGCCAGTAAGGTGGCTGCAGCACGACTTCTCCAAACGGCACGAAGCGAGGGAAGCTTGCCAAGTATTTCCAAAGAACCTGGAAATGATGGCAGATGGATTGCTTTCTTTGTGCTTAGTATAGAGTGTGCAACACGTATCATATATGTTGGGAGGTACCGGTAATCTTTACCATGCGTGCTGTGGTCCATGGGGTCATGAAGAGTCGGACATGACTAAACGACTAAACAACAACAACAATCTTTACAACAGACATCTAAGGTAGGCCCGGACTTTACAACAGTCGCAGGACCTGCCAGTGTCCCTATTTTCCAGGGAAAGTTTCTGATTTGATCTCGGAACATCCCGCTTTTCCTCAGGACATCCCTATTTTCATCGGAGAAATTTTGGAGGGTATGGAGTTATGTGACCCACGAGCTAAGGAGATACGTAACTATGCAACCTTTAGAAGACATCTGAAGGCAGTCCTGGTGTGTGTGTGTGTGTGTGTTGGATGCTGCCCAGAGTGGCTGGGGTAACCCAGTCAGATTGGCAGGGTATAAATAATAACATTATTATTACAGTGGTACCTCAGAAGTTGAATGGAATCCATTCCGGAAGTCCGTTCAACTTCCAAAATGTTCAGAAACCAAGGCGTGGCTTCCGATTGGCTGGAGGAAGCTCCTGCAGCCAATCGGAAGCCCCGCCGGATGTCCGGCTTCCAAAAGTACGTTCGAAAATCTGAAAAGTCATTTCCAGGTTTGTGGTGTTTGAGAGCCGAAACGTTCGAGCCGCAAGGCGTTCGTCAACCAAGGTGCACCAAGAACAAACTTAGTTGGTCTCTAAGGTGCTACTGGAAGGATTTTTTTTATTTTTTATTTTGTTTTGACTATGGCAGACCAACACGGCTACCTACCTGTAACTGTATTATTATTATTATTATTATTATTATTATTATTATTATTATTGACTAGGTAAAGGTAAAGGGACCCCTGACCAGTAGGTCCAGTTGCAGACGACTCTGGGGTTGTGGCGCCCATCTTCTGCTTTACTGGCTGAGGGAGCCTGTACAGCTTCTGGGTCATGTGGCCAGCATGACTAAGCCACTTCTGGCGAACCAGAGCAGCGCACAGAAACGCCGTTTACCTTCCCGCCGGAGCGGTACCTATTTATCTACTTGCACTTTGCATGCTTTCGAACTGCTAGGTTGGCAGGAGCAGGGACCGAGCAACGGGAGCTCACCCTGTCGTGGGGATTCGAACCGCCGACCTTCTGATCGGCAAGCCCTAGGCTCTGTAGTTTAACCCACAGCGCCACCCGTGCCTGACTAGGACACCCCTATTTTCACCGGAGAAATGTTGGAGTTTTTTGTTTTCACCGGATTGATCCTTGTCCCTATCTAGCGCCAAATAGCAGGCTTTCAGGAGAAAAGTGGCAAGGCAGAGGCAGAACCACTCGCACCCATGCATTCTACCTATGGGACAAACAAACAGGTGGCTGAACCCTTTGTTTTTTCAGAAGTTGCAAAGGACAAAGCCTTGTGGAGGAGCCTTAATTGCCTTGCGTTGCAAACTGGCTCTGAAAGGCTGTGTCATGGCTCAGACCTGCTCCTTCCGCCCCTGAAACCACTTGCTTGTCAATCTTCGTTCTGGAACCCCAACAATGTGCAAGCGGTCGAAAGCTCTGTAGGTTTCCAGGCTACCGTGATGTAGCTGCTGTGTGGGAGGAAGGGAGAGAGAGTATTTCATCTCCCTCTAGTTAAGAGGGTTTGCAAGTGCTGTTTTTCTTCATAGCTATCGAAGTGTGTGTGTGTGTGTGTGTAAAGAGATTTTCAGAAAAGAACCTTGCTGAACCAGGTACAGGTATTTGGTGTTCCGCTAGATCAGTGTTTTTACAAAATTGGGGAAAAAAGGCTGTTTTTGGACTACAACTCCCATCATCCCTAGCAGGGGTGATGGGAACTATAGTCTGAAAACACACCCAAGTTTGGGAACACACGGCTTTAGATTAATCCAGGGGTGACCTATGTGGCACCCGCCAGACGTTGTTGAACCCTGACTCCCATCGGCCCCATACCATTGATCATGATGGCTGGGGATGATGGGAGTTGGAGTTCTGCAACATTGGGTGGGCTGTTCCTGGGTTCGCATCTGACACCCCTTCCCTGAACTTCGTTGCCATTAAAACATTCACATCGCAACAAAACACCGGCAGTGTGGTGTAGTGGTTAAGAGCGGTAGACTCGTAATCTGGGGAACCGGGTTCGTGTCTCCACTCCTCCACATGCAGCTGCTGGGTGACCTTGGGCTAGTCACACTTCTCTGAAGTCTCTCAGCCCCACTCACCTCACAGAGTGTTTGTTGTGGGGGAGGAAGGGAAAGGAGAATGTTAGCCGCTTTGAGACTCCTTCGGGTAGTGATAAAGAGGGATATCAAATCCAAAACAAGGCCTGGGAAATGGAGGGATTTTCCTTTGATAGCCAGCATGGCTCAGTGGAGCCCAAACTTGAATTCCCAACTCAGCTGGCAACTAACTCTGTGGCTTAGGCGAGGCACTTTCTTTCAATTGTGCTTGTATTTCCCAGAAACTGGTTTCCAGAGCTTGCCATTGACAACAGAGGGAGAGCATAGCCATTGTGGCTGGTTGCCACTTGGTAGCCTAATCCCCTAATAACTTGCCTAATCCTCTTTTAAAACCATTCAAGTTGGGAGCCATCACTGCCTCTTGCAGAGCGAATTCCATAGTTTATCTGTGTGACGAAGTACTATTACTACTACCGTATTTTTCGCTCCATAGGGCGTACCGGACCATAGGGCGCACCTCGTTTTTAGAGGAGGAAACCCAGGGAAATTTTTTCCCCTGGTTTTCCTCCTCTAAAAGCCCTGTTTTTTTGAGGATCAGCTAAAAGTTTTGCAGCTTTTTTTGCAAAGGGAAAAGCCCTGGTTTTTTGAGGATCAGCTAAAAGTTTTGCAGCTTTTTTTGCAAAGGGGGAAAAGCAAAGCTCCTTTTGCAAAGGGGGAAAAGCAAAGAGGAAAAGCCCCGTTTTTATGGGGTTCAACTCACATTTCTGCAGCTTCTAAAGGAAAGGGAGCCTTTTCTACAGTTTCCAGACAGATAATCTAATCAGCCAGTCACATGTCGCTGGGGAAACAAACAACCTCCCTCTGCAGCACATTCAACAATGGAGGGCGGGGCTGAAAGGGAGCCGGGACTCTTATCTCTCTCCCGATCTCTTGCTGATCAGCTGCTGAGCGGGGTCCTTTCAACACCCCCTTTTCTCTTTGTAAAATAAAAAGCATGATCCTCTTTTGGCCCCTGGGCAATTCAGCTCCAGGGACCACCATTTGCTCCATAAGACGCACAGATATTTCCCCTTACTTTTTAGGAGGAAAAAGGTTCCGCTTATGGAGCGAAAAATATGGTACTTCTACCAATAATAATAATAATAATAATAATAATAATAATTTATTATTTATACCCTGCCCATCTGGCTGGGTTTCCCAGCCACTCTGGTTGGCTCCCAACACAATATTAAAAACCTTCAGATGTCTTCTAAAAGTCAGGTGGTTGTTTATTTCCTTGACATCTGATGGGAGGGTGTTCCACAGGGTGGGCGCCACCACCGAGAAGGCCCTCTGCCTGGTTCCCTGTAACCTCACTTCTCGCAGGGAGGGAACCACCAGAAGGCCCTTGGAGCTGGACCTCAGTGTCCGGGCTGAATGATGGGGTGGAGACGCTCCTTCAGGTATACTGGGCTGAGGCCGTTTAGGGCTTTAAAGGTCAGCACCAACACTTTGAATTGTGCTTGGAAACGTACTGGGAGCCAACGTAGGTCTTTCAGGAGCGGTGTTATATGGTCTTGATGACCACCTTCTGTAAAATGTGTTTACCTCTGAGAAACGTGAACTGCCAAAATGCTATTACCTCCCCTGCTATGGATAGGCTCAAGCCTTCATTAATAAATAAATAAATACATAAACTGGATGTGTAGGAAAGTGAGACTGAAAGAGACCTGGCGACGAACCTCCACTTCACACTCTCCCCTTGTTACTAAGTGAATTTCTAATCAGGTGTTCTGGGTCAAATTTCAATCCACCCCACCTGTCCCTCTGAGGTCCGTCTGTTATGTCAATTCCCTTTTATTAATAATCTGGGAATCTCTTAGTAACGGGAGTTTTCCTGTCCAGCGGCCGTGGCCGGTTATATCCTCTGCTCTGGGCTTCAGGGGTTAAACTCTTCTTTGCCTACAGTTCGGGGTCTCTCTTTCATTAGATCCCTCACTATATCAGTTAGCTAAGCCCTCTTAGCAACTCTGTGGCAATACCAAGGTTTCCGCCCGCTAGCCCCTCCTGAGGGAACTCCAAGACACAAACTATCACCCTGCAGGTCAGTTTTGTCCTTTCCCTGAGTTCACCTCCTCATGAGCATACATAACTCGCTGGACCAAATGAACGACGATATTTTCTTAGCTCAACAATAAGAAGTCTTTATTTCTTTCAGAACATAACGGTTTCAGTAATGGTTTATAAGCTTAGTTTCATAACAGTGTAAACTCTTTCTTTCAGCATCATATACACATCTTCAACGTATCCTAACCTATCCTAACCTACCCACCACTATCCTGGCCCCACGCCCTCCTTCTTCCAGTCACCACTCCTCCCCTCTAACGGCTGCTCCCTCCTTTTTAAAGAGCGGAATGTCCCGCCTCCCCTGGGATATCTGCCACTCAAACTGGGGTACCCATTAACTCATAAAACACCGTGGGTTTCTGAAAATCCCTTAACTTAGATCCGATTTGTTACAGACCCCCATTGCATACCCTCCCCACAACCATCCCAGTTTTCCCAGGACATCCCAGAATCACAGAAGCCATCCTGGCTTCTGGTGCCGCACAAGCTGACTTGTGCGGGAGCACAGCTCTGAAAGATGCGCATCTCCTTCCTTGGAGGTGTTTAAGCAGAGGTTGGATGGCCGTCTGTATTGGATGTTTTAGCTGAGATTCCTGCATCGCAGGGGGTTGGACTAGAGGACCTTTGGGGTCCCTTCCAACTCTACAATTCTATGACCCCTTGGAATGCTGGAGGGTATGCCGTTGATGCTGCTTGCAGCCCGGACTCTCCCAAATTCATGTGTATTCCCCTGCCGGTGGGATCCGTACGGTGCCCTTGGTTTTACGTTGTCGTTGGCTCTCCTGGCTTCCCTACCTTGCGCCTGAGCCCGGAAACTCTGTCCTCCCTGTGTCGTCCTTAAACGGCACCTCCGAGGTACTTCCAGGGTGAGCTCTGGCCTTGGGGAAAACAACCTTGTGAGCCCAGTGCAGATCCTTGGTTATAAAAGAACAGATGTTCCGATGCCACCACCCCTGCTAATTGGAATTAAAAAAAGAGGCGCTGTGCTGCATCTCAAATTTCCCAGCCATCTGCGCCAGGGGAAAACAGAACGGGAGGAAGCTTTCCTTTGGGAACTCGTGGAGCGGTGGGTGCGAGGGACAGCTGGTGTGTGTGTGTGTGTGTGCGCGTGTGTGTGCACGCGCTAGAAAGGGAGAGCATGAGCATATGAACACACCAGCTGTCGGGTGTGTTACTATTTTGTGTTGCTTACCCTTGGGAATAAAGGAACACAGTTCTGGCACCAGCCGAGGCCGGTTGCAGCAGTTTTTCAGCACGACCAACGCCTGCGACGTTGGGGGCCAGGGTGGTGTAGTGGTTAAGAGCGGTGGACGCATAATCTGGTGAACCGGGTTCGCGTCTCCTCTCCTCCGCATGCAGCTGCTGGGTGACCTTGGGCTAGTCACACTTCTCTGAAGTCTCTCAGCCCCACTCACCTCATGGAGTGTTTGTTGTGGGGGAGGAAGGGAAAGGAGATTGTTACCGGTAGCATAAAACATTGGGGATGGGAGGGGCAAGACTGAAACAGGGTTTGATTTGCTGGTCTGCATGGCTGCCATTTCAGCTGCAGATTCGAGCTTCTTGCCCAGATGAGGGCCTTGCTGCAAACTCTTTCGCTTTGTTTTCCTCTTAACATCGGTAGATCGGCGGGAGAGCATCTGCTTTGCATTCAGAAAGCCCCACGTTTTAATCCCTCAGTGTTTCTCAAACCCGTGTTCCCAGCTGTTGCTGGACTCCAGCTCCCACCATCCCTGACCACTGGTCCTGCTAGCTATTGGGAGTTGGGGGCCCAAGCTTGAGAAACACTGGGGCCTAAAGGCATCTTGAGGCAGGCCTGGGAGAGACTCTATGGCTGGAACCCTGGAGAGCTGCTGCCAGTCAGTGCAGACAGTACTGAAGTAGATTCACCCAATGGTCTGACTTAATAGAAGGCGCCTTCCTAGATCCTCTGCATGTTCCTTGGTGCTTGACAGAATAAAAGAGGATTAGAAGCTTGCTCAGCAGCAGAGGCTCTCTGGATTCGATGCTCTCTTGCAGGAACGTGTCACATTTTTATGTGCATCAATAATCCTGAAACAAACAAACAAACAAAAAATTCCTTCCAGTAGCACCTTAGAGACCAACTAAGTTTGTTCTTGGAATGAGCTTACGTGTGCATGCACACATCTTCAGATAATCCTGAAAATACAGTGCTACCTCGGTTCTTGAATGTAATCTATTCACAAAGATTGTTTGACTTCCGAAACGTTTGAAAACCAAAGCATTTACTTCCGGAAGCATTTATTTATGGAAAACTCAATACGGAAGCCGCGTGGCATGTTCGGCTTCTGAAAAGCGTTCGAAAACCGAGGTACCGCTCCTCCTTCTCCTCCTCCTCCTCCTCCTCTTCTTCTTCATTGAATTTATATACCACCCTATACCTGGTATATAATCACTGCTTTGACAATTATTTTAAATGGAAGCAAGTGAATGCAAACTACCATTGCAACTTCTCTCCACCGACACCCATCCGGTTCATTGGAAAGGAAAGGAAAAATTGATTGGGGTATAATGGGGAAGTGGGAGCGAAATATTTCTTGTTGATTCCACCAATAGGAAGGGAAATGGAAAGTCAAGGGAAGTCTAGATGGAAGTTACGTAAAAGGTATTTTCAAGGGACGCAGAAGGAGGAGATAGGAGGAAGTCCCCATTAAGATGTGAGAAAAAGACCAGCTTTCTACTTTTAAGAAGAGTAGGAAAAGGTTGTTTTGTTGTGTTTTTTATGTTTGTTATTGTGTAGTTTATTTTTGTGTGTGTGGAAAATTTAATAAATATATTTTTTTAAAAAATAGAAAGTCAAGGGAAGTCACTTAGAGGAGAGGCTATTGATGGCTGCTAACTGGAAACCACCAGAGGGGAGAGGGCTTCTTGTACTTGAATCCTGCTTGCTGGTTTCTCACAGGCATCTGGACTCACCCAGCAGGTCTCAACTTATGTCCTTACATTCACAAGACACTCAGTAACCAATGCTCTAAGTGCCTTGTTTCTCATTTTCTGAAAGCCACTTTCTTGTGTGGAAACTGTCATTTTCTCTGCATCCCTCTCCACGAGCTCTCAAAATTCCTCCTTGCGTGTGTTTTGTGTGTGTGTGCTCTTTTCTCCCAGTGAATAGCTACGGAGAAGACGAAGACCTGACCACCTCCTCGGACAGCGACGACGAGGTGATCAAGCAGTTTGAGATCTCCGTTTCGCGCTCGCAGAGCTTCCGTTCGGGAGTTTCCGAGAAAGGGACGCAAGCCGGTTCCGAGCGCAGGCCCAAATTCAACCGCTTGCTGTCGAACCACGAAGAGTACAGCTCCGAGGCCTCTGAGTGCGAAGGTATTATCCAGCTCTGTCCAAAAAAGAAAAAAAAAAAAAGCAGTCAAACGCAAGAGATGGTTTGCTCCGAGAAGTCCAACAAGGATAGACTCAGTTTCTGTGGCTTTGGAGGAAATGGCAAAAGCAGTAAAAAAATGAACTGATGTGCTGGTGTGCGCACACCGTCTTCCCCTGACTTGAAAGGATTCTGCATTTTGAATCTCAGTTGAAAGGCGCAGCCTCTCATGACGAGAACGTCAAAGGTGTAACAAAACAGTCCGTAACCCGAGAAAATCGCATCTCCCAAGACTCCTCTGTGGATCAGCTCCCCAGAGAACCTTGTAAATGGCAGAGGATTCTGGGCAGCATTCTACAGAACACACTCACTTTCCTGCAGGACCTTTCCTAGGTCTTACTTTGCACCTGAGGATGAACGTCAATGCTCCCCTTCCTTGCAAGGGAAAATCTTTTCAGGAAAGCTTGTTCGCCATTAGTGAATTTCTCCCCGAGGAACCCTGCAGTCATAGGCTCCCCCACATTCCTGTATAGTGGTATCCTGGTTCCCGAACGGCTTGGCTTGGCTCCCAAACAAACTGGCTCCTGAACGCCACAAACCCGGAAGTAAGCGTTTCGGTTTGCGAACGTTTTTTAGAAGCCGGACGTCCGTTTCGGCTGTCGGCATTGTTTCCGGGGCCCATCAGCCAATCAGAAGCTGTGCCTTGGTTTGCGAACATTTTGGAAGTCGAATGGAGTTCCAGAACGGATTGAGTTCGGGAACCAAGGTGCCACTGTACAAAGTTGCCACGGGAACCCCGAGATTTTACAGAACACAGTTTTCACCCGCCTAGTCTGCAAGATTCAACCATCGCAACTGAATCCCTCAAACTGCATTCCTTAATAATAGCCAATATCCTGGCTGCAGACCAAATCCACAAGGCACAGTGGGGAGGCAAACGTTGTGTGGGAAGTGTGTAATGTAACATCTCACTAGAGAGGCATGTCTTCTATTCTGAAAAGCCTGTGGTGCTTTTTTACTTACTTCTTTTACATTTATAAAACCTGCCTTTTCAGCCCACCGCTCCGACATGCCCCAAATGTATATATATCAATTGTGTCCTTGTTGATTTTGGAGCTGCAATCTGCTGCGTGAGCCGAGTCCTGTTTGATTTTAGCAGAGCTGGGAGCCTTCATGAGCATAAGCCCTGGTTTGGTGAGTGGGGAAATGCCATCTGGACTCGTTCTGTGCATAAGAACTGGACCATGTGGTTTTAAACCTAAATGCACACTTTCAGCTTGGCTGGAAGCCCCATTGAACCGACTCGTGAAGATGCACAGGGCCCAAACTGTAAAGCTGTGCTGATTTCAGCAGGGCTTTCGTAGGCTGCAGACTTGAGCGCAGCTGAAACGTTAACTGTCTTGGCACCCCTGAAGAGTTTTGCCCAAGGAAAGGCTTCCCGTTATTCCTGGGTGGCTTCTTCCATCTTCCTGACTTGCCCCTCTTCTCTAGCAAATGAAGGGTGGTAAACAATTTCAGGGCTGCTTCTGGGCAACTTCAAAGAACCATTGAATTGCAGAGTTGGAAGGGACCCCCAAGGGTCATCCAGTCCAACCCCTTGCAATGGAGGAATCTCAGCTAAAGCACCCAAGACAGATCCATCCAGACAAGCAAGAGACATTATCTGAGTTCAAGGGCACATCCAGCCAGGCAAAAACACGGAAGGAGGGTGCATAGCAGGGCCAGTGAGGGATATGGCCTGGAGAGAAGTCCAAGGGCCAAGTGCAGAGGTCTAGAGGGCCACATTCAGCCTCTAGGCCTGAGGCTCTCCTTCCCTGATATAGAGAAACAGGATGTTCTGAATCTGATTAGATTCATATCCCGCCTTTTCTCCAAGGAGATCAAGGTGGTGTACAAATTCCTTCCCCTCTCCATTTTATCCTCGGGACAACCCTGTGAGGTAGTATGATAGTGGCTGGCTCAAGGCCACCCAATGTGGGGATTTGAACCCTGGCCTCCGGGTTCTAGTCAGTCACTCTAACCACTCCTGGCCTGCTGGCATCCTTCTGTCTTGAGAGACAATGGAGTGCGCCTCCAAGGTTGAATCCAAACTGCTGTGTTAGCAGCACCGAAGTGACTTCCTTGCGGCGCAAGCCTGCGCAGAGTGTCTGGAGGTCCTGGGCTGCCCAGACAACAAGACCCTCCTCTCGGCCTCTCTGATGTGGTCCAGAGGAAAGCAGAGCAAGACGTTGGGCACCAGCTTGGCTTCAGGAGTTGATGGAAGGAGGCATTCAAGGCGCCATCCAACCATCTTAGGGACTCCTCCACTCTGCATTTGTGTAGGGTTCACTCCTTAGCCTGTTCTTCTCCCGAAGATGTCACGCAAGGCAGCAGAGGTTCTCCACACTGACTTTCACGTACATGATGCACATGCTCTCAAACAGCTGCTCATCGCTCACCCTACATTTTCAGGTGTGCACTTCAAAACAAAACTCCTTGGGTTTTGTGCGAAGAGGCCCTTCGGTTGGTTCCCGAGGGAGGAGCATGTTTGGCTCTTTCGTTGCCATTCTGTTGGAAGGAGGTGTTCTTCCTTTGGGGGGTTCAGGATTCCCAAGTCCCTCATGCATAGCTATCACTTCTAGGCCCTGCGCTGCGGTGGATTAAAGCATCTGCACACGTGAGGGATAAAGAAACGGCTGGTCTTAATCCCCCCGCCCTGAAATGATTTTTCTCTCTGCTCTTAAAATGTGCTAGATCTCGATGGGTTCAGCCAACTGAGTTACCAAGACAACCTCTCTTATCACGAAGATGACCATCTATCCCTCGACTCCAGAACGGCGTCGGAGAGCAGGGGCTCTGGGCAGCCCAAAAACCCCGGGGTGGAGGTCAGCGTGACGCCCAGCCTCAGCCGGCAAGAGACGGAAGGGAGCTTGGAAATGGAGACAGCTTTTAGCAACCAAGGATTCGAAGGGAACGACGCCACGGACAGCTCGTCGGCCTGGAGCCCGGAGGTAAGATGAAAGCAGTTGTTCTTGAAAAATGGATGTTGTTTCATTCATTCTCGGCGGTTTTCTGTTTAATGTCACGGAATGAGTTAATCAATGAAAGAGCACTGTAATATTGGGATACCTCTCCTTTTTAGGAATGTCTTGTGCGCTCACACCCTGAAGGTTGTGGGTGTTAAGTCCGTTTGGTATGAACGGATCACAGGTGACCATGCCCAAATTAATGTGTAGTTGCGGTTATGCAAAGCCCTTATAGAAGATCTCTGAAGGCAGTCCTGTATAGGGAAGTTTCTAATGTCTGATGTTTTATCATGCTTTCCTATTTGTTGGAAGCTGCCCAGAGTGGCTGGGGCAACCCAGTCAGATGGAGGGGGTACAAATAATAAAATTATTATTATTATTATTATTAATACCCCACCCATCTGACTGGGTTGCCCCAACCACTCTGGGCGGCTTCCAACATATAAAGAAACATAGTAAAACATTGAACATTAATAAACTTCCCTATATAGGGCTGCCTTCAGATGTCTCCTAAAGGTTGTTGCTGTTGTTGTTGTTGTCGTCGTCGTCTCCACCCCCATCATTCAGCCTCGGTCCAGCTCCAAGGGCCTTCTGGCGGTTCCCTCACTGCGAGAAGCAAAGCTACAGGGAACCAGGCAGAGGGCCTTCTCGGTAGTGGCGCCCGCCCTGTGGAACTCCCTCCCTTCAGATGTCAAAGAGATAGACAACTACCAGACATTTAGAGGACATCTGAAGGCAGCCCTGTTTAGGGAAGCTTTTAATGTGTGATATTTTAATGTATTTGATTTTTGTTGGAAGCTGCCCAGAGTGGCTGGGGAAATCCAGCCAGATGGGCGGGGTACAAATAATTAAATGTTGTTGTTGTTGTTGTTGTTGTTGTTGTTGTTGTTGTTGTTATGGAATTCTTTTGGACTAATACTGTTACTTATCTAGCACCACCAGTGTGCATGGTGGCAAAGCCAAAGCTCAACGGTGCATCATCTGCTTTGAATGCCCAAGGCCTTGGGTTCAATTCCTGGCACCCGCAGGAGAGATGCCAGGGCTAGGAGACATTATGCTCACCCACACTTCCGTTTTCCCTGCAGTTTCTTCTGTTTGGTCCATGACTTCTTGGCAGGGGTTCTAGAAGACTTTCTTTTGCCACACTGCTTTCCCTGGAAAGACCTGAGGTTTACTGCTGTATCAGAACGAAAACCGATCTGCAGAAAACCCGATTGACGTTTGCTCTGATTCAGCAGTGGGTTTTCCCAGGGAAAGTGGTGGGTCAGAAAGAAAACCCTCTCAGATGATGAAGAAGAAGAGTTTGGATTTGATATCCCGCTTTATCACTACCCGAAGGAGTCTCAAAGCAGCTAACATTCTCCTTTCCCTTCCTCCCCCACAACAAACACTCTGTGAGGTGAGTGGGGCTGAGAGACTTCAAAGAAGTGTGACTAGCCCAAGGTCACCCAGCAGCTGCATGTGGAGGAGTGGAGACACGAACCCGGTTCACCAGATTACGGGTCTACCACTCTTAACCACTACACCACACTGGCTCTGATGAGCACTTCCTGTCTGAAACCTTGAAAAGTCCCTGCCAGTCAGTGTAGGTTGATGGGACCATCGTCTGACCTTATTGTTAGCAAATGTCCCGCCCGGGGTCAGTTGTGAGACTGCCCCGAACCTGGAACAAAGCCTTGTGCACATTCCCGGCTACGCGAGACCGGTGGCACATTCAATATGCGATTGTTCCCCAGTGTGAAGAACAACACACACAAGCCATTGATGAGGCTAAACTATTTATTATAGGTAAATGCAGAATATGTCTCTGCTAGCCAGCTCAGATACTCAGAGCTGTGCATAAGAGCGTCTAGCATCTCTCGAGCCAGAACTGAAAGTAAAGTACAATAACATCACATGTGTGAGAAAGCAGATAGGACTACTGGCTTTCTCACAGGATAAAAACAGACACAGTTGGACTGGATGGCTCTTGTGGTCTCTTACATCACCTTGATTCATGCAGTCACTCTTACACAGGCATAGGCAAACTCGGCCCTCCAGATGTTTTGAGACTACAATTCCCATCATCCCTGACCACTGGTCCTGTTAGCTAGGGATGATGGGAGTTGTAGTCCCAAAACATCTGGAGGGCCGAGTTTGCCTATGCCTGCTCTTACAGAACACAATAAAATTCTTTCCAGTAGCACCTTAGAGACCAACTAAGTTTGTTCTTGGTATGAGCTTTCATGTGCATGCACACTTCTTCAGATACACTGAAACAGAAGTCCACGTTTGCCTGCCAGAATCCCTTTCCAGATAAGGATGTTGTAGCAATCGCTATGAAGGGGATTGGGAAACGTGGACTTTAAAGGCTTTATAAAATCCTGCAGCTGCAGATACTTCTCCTCTCCCCTTCACATGCTTGGCAGCTATTATTGAAATACATCAGTTTGCAATTTTTTAAAAAAAACCGACATAAAATTTTTCCGGCCGATTCAGAATACCAAGCAAAAGTATGGTCTGCTGTACATAATGCTAAGCCCATGGTTATCATTAACCATAGTTAACAAACCACAGCTGAAACTGCAGCACTTGGCAGAGGGCTACCGGTTACTTAGAATTTGGTTTGTTCCCCACAAGCTGGGAATATCTGCTTTTCACTAGTGGCTCTGTAGGTTTGAGTCATTGATGGCTCCTTAACCATAGTTAAGGCAGTTACTAAGTTTGTTCTTGGTATGAGCTTTCTTGTGCATGCACACTTCTTCAGATAGTTAAGGCAGTTGATAATCCAGCCCCCCCAGTGGCTGGAACTTCTGCCCCCTCCCCCCGAATGCTGCCCTGGTAGCAAGGTGGCTGATCAGATATCTTTATGTCCTTCTGTACTCAGCTCCTCCTCCTCCTCCTCCTCCTCCTCCTAAGTTGATAGATTTTTCTTGTACCTGTAGCACCCAGAAGCAGTCTGATACGTTTCAGATCCACTCTGTTTCATTCCAGTTCAATCTGTTATTCGGGTCTGAATATGCCCTGTTAAATCTCAAGTTCTGTTTCAACCTCATTGACAATAACGGGGAATTTAAAACCGCGGCAAAGTCTTCCTTTTTTACTTAAGTGGATGAAATTTGCAGGCAAAGGAGCACTTGGCATTTTTGCGTGTGTGTCAGATCCACCCAGAGGTCTTTGTGCAGGAAAATATATACTCCTTTCCCAATTTTGAACCAATCAGTTGTTCCATATCCAGTTCTAACTGTAGCTTCTTGTCCCACATAGAGATTTCTCAGGAGAAGATGAGGTGATCAGGCATTCCCATTTCTTTAAGAAGTTGCCATAGTTTGCTGTGGTCGACTCTTCTTGATGTCTTCTGCTTAATTGTACTCAAATCTTACAATACTTGTCTGCTTTTTGTTGTTCAGTCGTTCAGTCGTGTCCGACTCTTCGTGACCCCATGGACCAGAGCACGCCAGGCACACCTATCTTTCACTGCCTCCCACAGTTTGGCCAAACTCATGCCAGTCGCTTCAAGAACACTGTCCAACCATCTCATCCTCTGTCGTCCCCTTCTCCTTGTGCCCTCCATCTTTCCCAACATCAGGGTCTTTTCCAGGGAGTCTTCTCTTCTCATGAGGTGGCCAAAGTACTGGAGCCTCAACTTCAGGATCTGTCCTTCCAGTCGCTTCGAGAACACTGTCTAACCATCTCGTCCTCTGTCGTCCCCTTCTCCTTGTGCCCTCCATCTTTCCCAACATCAGGGTCTTTTCCAGGGAGTCTTCTCTTCTCATGAGGTGGCCAAAGTACTGGAGCCTCAACTTCAGGATCTGTCCTTCCAGTGAGCACTCAGGGCTGATTTCTTTAAGGATGGATAAGTTTGATCTTTTTGCAGTCCATGGGACTCTCAAGAGTCTCCTCCAGCACCATAATTCAAAAGCATCAATTCTTCGGCGATCAGTCTTCTTTATGGTCCAGCTCTCACTTCCATACATTACTACCTGGGAAAACCATAGCTTACTTGTCTGTTTATTTATTTCCCTCCAAGGAGCTTGGTGGCATACATGGTCCTTCCCCACCTCATCTAATCCCCACAACACCCCTGTAAAGTAGGTCATGCTGAGAGCCCGTGGCTGCCTAAGATCACCTAGTGAGCTTCATGACTGAGCGGGGATTTGAACCCTGGTCTCCTGGGTCCCAGTCCAACGTTCTAACCACTGCACCACACTGGCTTCACCACCCAGCCTTTTTTTTTTTTTTTAAGAAAAGTTTGCCGTAGGTTTAAGTGCTGTGTACAGTCCTGGCTTGTAAACTAGGATTGAACTGTGGGTTGCCGTCTTGATTTGTAAGAAGCTCTTAAACCAGTTCCCTGGTTTGGATGTCGCAGGAACCTGCGATTTTAACAAACCAAGAAGACGAGCCACGGGGAGAGCCCTGAAGCTTGTCGCTTGCTCCATCACCAGCACACAATGGTTTGTTGGGCTGAATAAGAAGCAGCGAAGTCGTGTTTGCCTGGGTTTCATTCAGCCTCCTCTGAGTAGCTTGTCTGTCTACATTGTGGGACAGAGATAAAAGGCTGGCTCTGCTATTCTTACATTCTAAAAATACTCCCGGTATCTTAAAACTCCATTCAAACACCCACTTATTTGGATTTTTACATTTTTTTTTATTTTAAAAGAACCCTTCACTTTTGATGGCGGAACCACAAAAACCATTTCAGGGCCATTCCCGTAATTGCTTGCTTTGTTAGATGGATATTGCTTTCCCCATTTTCCTGTTATTTTTTTCCTTCCACCACACGTATATAAATTCAGTTGTTGTATTGGGAGTGGATTGCAGTGAAGGACATATACAGCTAAATCTAATGCTGATGACATCTTTCCGCTGGGCTCAAAGGAAGAACATTGTTTGAGCTCGGAAGAGAGTTATTCACTCTCCACAGCCTTGGAAAATGAATGCATTCAGCAACCATTTCTAAGGAGCAGAATGATGAAACAGGATGGGAAGAATGCCAAGCGTTATGGTGCTCCAACCAGAAAAGGCAGGTGCTTCAGGGACAGGTTGTCTGTTCCTTACATTGCAGGTAACTCTGGCCAGCCAAAACCCAAATTCCTTAAGCCAATGAGTTACGCCACTTTCAAATGTGGCAAAATACAGTGGAACCTCAGGTTAAGAACTTAATTCGTTCTGGAGGTCCGTTCTTAACCTGAAACCGTTCTTAACCTGAGGTCCCACTTTAGCTAATGGGGCCTCCTGCTGCCGCCGCACGATTTCTGTTCTCATCCTGAAGCAAAGTTCTTAACCTGAGGTACTATTTCTGGGTTAGCGGAGCCTGTAACCTGAAGCGTCTGTAACCTGAAGTGTCTGTAACCTGAGGTACCATTGTATTCACACACCTCCCACCATCTGATGGGGAATCATGGGGATTTAGGGGTAGTAAGAAGAGTCCTGCTGGATGAGACCAAAGGTCTCTCTCTCTCTCTCTCTCTCTCTCTCTCTCTCTCTCTCTCTCCCTCTCTCTCCTCTCTCTCTCTCTCCTCTCTCTCCTCTCTCCCCTCTCTCTCTCTCTCTCTCTCCCTCCCTCTCCCTCTCTCCTCTCCCTCTCTCCTCTCCCTCTCCCTCTCCTCTCTCCCTCTCCCTCTCCCTCTCTCTCCTCTCTCCCTCTCCTCTCCTCTCTCCCTCTCTCCTCTCCCTCCCTCTCCCTCTCCCTCTCCCTCTCCCTCCCTCCTCCTCTCCCTCTCCCTCTCCCTCTCCTCTCCTCTCTCCCTCTCCTCTCCCTCTCCCTCCCTCTCTCCTCTCCCTCTCCCTCTCCCTCCCTCTCTCTCTCTCCTCTCTCCCTCTCTCTCTTCTCCCTCTCCTCCCTCTCCTCTCTCCTCCTCTCTCCCTCCCTCCCTCTCTCCCTCCCTCCCTCTCCCTCTCCCTCTCTCTCTCTCTCCCTCCCTCCTCTCTCTCCCTCTCCCTCTCCTTCCCACCCCTGCAGGTTAACACAGACTGGTGGGCAGGACAAGTGCCCTGCCAAAGTCCTTTGTCAGTGCTCCTCAAGTGCCTGGCAAAAAACTTGCTCTTGGGCATTTGGGTACTGCAGAAAAAGGGGTTTGGCCACCCCCATGTTTTATGCTTGAAGAGCTTATACCCTTTTAACATTCATCAGATGCATAATTTTTTTAAAATAAATTTCCTGTTTTACATTTCAGAATATTCATTTAAACAACTTTAAAATATCAATGACTTCCTTTCTTCTCTTTCCATGGTTCATTTTGCATAACATAAATCCCTGCATGCGGTCGTACCTCGGAGGTCGAACAACTTGCGAGTCGAATGTTTTGGCTCCTGAACGCTGCTAACCCGGAAGTGAGTGTTCTGCTTTGCGAACGTTCTTTTGGAACCCGAACGTCCAATTGGCTGCAGAACCCTCAGCGCTGGACCTCAGTGAGAGCCAGTGTGGTGTAGTGGTTAAGAGCGGTAGACTCGTAATCTGGGGAACCGGGTTCGCGTCTCCGCTCCTCCACATGCAGCTGCTGGGTGACCTTGGGCTAGTCACACTTCTTTGAAGTCTCTCAGCCCCACTCACCTCACAGAGTGTTTGTTGTGGGGGAGGAAGGGAAAGGAGAATGTTAGCCGCTTTGAGACTCCTTCGGGTAATGATAAAGTGGGATATCAAATCCAAACTCTTCTTCTTCTTCTCAGCGTCCAGGCTGAACGATGGGGGTGGAGACACTCCTTCAGGTATACTGGGCCGAGGCCATTTAGGGCTTTAAAGGTCAGCACCAACACTTTGAATTGTGCTCGGAAACGTACTGGGAGCCAATGTAGGTCTTTCAGGACCGGTGTTATATGGTCTCGGCGGCCACTCCCAGTCACCAGTCTAGCTGCAGCATTCTGGATTAGTTACAGTTTCTGGGTCACATTCAAAGGTAGCCCCACGTAGAGACAGTCCGCGGGCAGGTAGGGTCTCAGCCTGTGTACCAGATGAAGCTGATAGACAGCTGCCCTGGACACAGAATTTACCTGTGCCTCCATGGACACCCCTGAGTCCAAAATGACTCCCAGACTGTGTACCTGTGTCCTTCAGGGGCACAGTTACCCCATTCAGGACCACGGAGAGCCCATGGGGATGCTCCTTCACTGCCACCACTGTTGCAGCCGCTCAGGGCAAGTGCCGGCTCATTCTCCGTGAACTCCACGATACTGGCGGGGGAAATAGAGAAATTCTGGACTCAAATAAGAAGCCAGGAATCGAATGGTTTTTGTAGTTCCAGGGCTGTTCCTGGAAAATAGGGACACTCGGGAGGTATGAGAGCTCTGAGCACAGGGCTTGCAAAACCCTTAGAACATCCCTTCCCAAACACCCGACGACCAGCTGGCAATCAAGGCAACGTGCAAACAATTAAAACAGCAACCACCAGCAGGAAAACATCAAGATGATTTTTTTTAAACAAATCAAGGTTAAAAAGGATCAGTGGAAGCAAAAGCCGTTAAGCTTGGGTAGGCTTGCTCCAGTCCTTGAATGTCCTGTTCTTTTCAGCGCGTGCTCATGTTTAAATAGAAAGGAGGGGTCTCTATAGCAACTCTTTCTAGTCTGAGATTAAAGAGCACCTTCAAACAGGAAACACATGCACCCAGGAAGCTGAACACCTGTCTGTCTGTCTGTCTGTCTATGTCTCTCTCTCTCTCTTCCCTCCCACCCTGGTTTTGTTTCATCAAAATAAATGTTCTGTAAAAAGGCAGGAGGGTTTTCCTGCAAGACTCGCTGTAAATTACAAAAAGCTATGGCTCGATTTCACATTTAGCGAGAAGATGCTCATGTGCAGCTCAGAGAGGAGGAGGTGGAACGCATTTCTGTCGTTAACAAAAATTGGGTGCCCCCCCCCGCTGTCTGCAAGATTCTATGGGGTCCCAGGCACTCAGCCAGGTTCTGTGTTCCTTTGGAGAATCGATACACGGCAGAGACTGTCATTGCTTTAAGAAATATGGTTTATTCACCTATTGGCACCTTCAGTCTGCATGGAGGGAGTCCAGATCTTACAGCATGGTCATTTCAAGATGGGCTTGTACCCCACAGCAGTGCAGTCCTGGGGTCCAAGGCATCTCTCTCAACCAGCCTTCCGCCAACCTGCCCAAGATGGATCCCAGTCCCCCCCCCAGGGGCGTAGCAAACCTCTGCGCTGCTGGGGGCGTGGATGCCCTGGCATGAAAGGGGGACGCCCCCTCCTCGCTGGCCCACCCCCCCCGCCGAAAAAAACCGCTGGGGGGGAAGGGAAGCAGAGCAGGCGCGTTTAAGCGCCTGCTTTGCCTCCCCCTTTCCCCCTCCCAGCGGTTTTTTTCGGCCGAGGGGCGGGCCAGCGAGGAGGGGGTGTCAATGCTTGTCGCTGGCATGACCCCCTCCTCGCTGGCCTGCCCCTCGCACAGAAAAAAAGCCGCTGGAAGGGGGAAAGGGGGAGGCAAAGCAGGCGCTTGAACGCGCCTGCTCTGCTTCCCTTCCCCCCCCAGCGGTTTTTTTCGGCGGGGGGTGGGCCAGCGAGGAGGGGGTGTCATGCCAGTGACAAGCGTGATGCCCCCTCCTCGCTGGCCCACCCCTCGCGCCAAAAAATAGCCGCTGGAAGGGGGAAAAGGCGACATGCCCCCGTTTGGGCCCCCCCGGCGGGGCAGGGTGGGGAGGGGCCGGCCAAAGTGTCACCCCCCTCCCCTGGAACTCAGGGGCGCCCGCCCCCCCGCCCCCTTGCTATGCCCCTGCCCCCCCACTTCTTCTTCCCAGCACACCTTGCTAAAAAAAAACCCTCTCTTTTCCTGTCACCCCAGGACAATGAGGGAGGGCAGTTCTCGATGCATTGCCAAAGGCCCTCTATTTTTCCTTGATGGCCTTAGCTTGGCCGGGTCATTTTGCATAGGCTAGCTGAGGTATTCCTCTGCAGTTTTTTTTATTTCTCCCTTCACACCCCAAATAATAAAAATCATACCATTTATTAATTTCTAGGGTTTAGGGAGTCGTCCCCCCCCAAAAAAAGAATCTGCAACAGTATTTATGCTTTTGCTTTGTTAGCCTGAAGGCATAAGAAAGATGTTTGCAGCACAGTTGGCTAGGAATCAGGCCAGCCTCCCACACTGTAATTTTCATTTCACAATAGTATTGAAGGATAAATTATCGCAGGTTGAAGCGCCTGCAGAAGGCCATGGGTTCAAGTTGCCAGAAAAAGCTCACCAATATTCATGCTACTTTTTTTTGCAGCTGTTGTGGTGGCTTTCAGGGTTTAGCCTGTTTTAAACTGGGAACTCGTGATTCTCTCACGTTGTGCCTCAATGCTTTCTCCAGATTCCTGCACTTTCTTTCCCTCCAGCCCCTAAACTGGGGTTTTCCCCCTCAGTCACATTCTCCTTGTTCCTTCCGTTCCTCAGCTGCCATCACCATCCACCCCAATTCCTCCCAAGCTCTTTCTTCCTCCATCTGTTCCTTCCTGCTTCTCAGACCACTGTGTGAATACCAGTGGCTACTGTTTGCCTCTGAATATCAGTAATTGGGACTCACAAGTGGGAAGAGCACTGTTGCATTCATCCAGTTGGACTGCAATCCTGTGACCCACAAGGCCTTAAATGGCTCAGGACTGCAATATCTCAAGGACCACCTCTCCATGTGAACCTACCCAGACCTTGACACCAGCCCTTTTCCAGGTGCCTCATATATGAGAAGGGACGCAGGTAGCGCTGTGGGTTAAACCAGAGCCTAGGGCTTGCTGGTTGGAAGGTCGGCAGTTCGAATCCCCGCGACGGGGTGAGCTCCCGTTGCTCGGTCCCTGCTCCTGCCAACCTAGCAGTTCGAAAGCACGTCAAAGTGCAAGTAGATAAATAGGTACCACTCCGGTGGGAAGGTAAATGGCATTTCCGTGTGCTGCTCTGGTTCGCCAGAAGCGGCTTAGTCATGCTGGCCACATGACCCGGAAGCTGTACGCCGGCTCCCTCGGCCAGTAAAGTGAGATGAGCGCCGCAACCCCAGAGTCGCCTGCGACTGGACCTAACGGCCAGGGATCCCTTTACCTTTACCTTTTACATATATGAGAGGTCTGGAAAGTGGCAACACGATGATGGGCCTTTTCTGCAGCGCCTCCCCATTTGTGGAATCCTCTCCTCAGGGAGGCTCCCCTGTCACCTTCATTATACAAAAATTGTTCCTTGATAATTTGTCACCCCCTCCATTATGGAACCCGGGGCGCCCCGCCGCCTCCTTGCTACGCCCCTGATCTGATGTGTAGAGATCTTTCCTATTCTAATTAATTCAAGAGGGTTCTGGAAGCTTCTCTGTGTGAAAGAAACAAGCAGAAGGTTCATGATGTTTGGGTTATTCCTTCAGAGAAGCTGGTTTAAGCTGTTTCTCTTATCTCTTCTCTGTCAAGGCCATGCTGACTATACAATAAGGCCAGAAGGAGCCTGGTTTTCACCTTTCTCTCTATCTCTTCCCTTCTGGTGTGGTGTTCTGTACATAGTATGCTTAGTGTTAAGTTTTAGACTTATTATAAGTTATTTTAAGTTTTAGTTGAGTCTTCTGCAACTGGATTTCTTATGGACAGTGCCAATCCTGAATATATTGGATTTGTGACCATTATGCTCATTTGCCTTCAGTAGCAGTAAAGCTCTGCTGGATGAAAATTTATAATGAACTTAAAAAAGTGTTGAAAAACACATTTACTAAGAAACCAGAGGCCTTTCTGCTGGGCATGACCAATCATGAGATTCCCAACAAAGATAGAATATTTTTTATGTATGCCACAACAGCTGCTAGGATTTTAATTGCTAAAAGATGGAAAACTGAAGAGCTACCAACAGTCGAAGAATGGCAGATGAAGTTGATTGAATATATGGAACTCGCAGAACTGACCGCGAAACTCCGAGACCAGAGGGAGGAGAAGGTGCAAGAAGATTGGAAGAAATTTAAAGAGTATTTGAAGCGACATGAGAAGTTAGACATTTGAAATTGAAATCAGAGGACATTATAGGCGATAGCAATAGATTGTTAGATTAAAATAGCATATAAGAAGGTAGAATTGTGGTTTTCTGTATGTTAGGAATAAGATTATAGATATAAATGATAGATAAGGATTAAGATTAGTTGAGAAAGAAGAATTTAAAGTAGTTACTACAGTATAGAAATGAACGCAGAAAAGCTCAAAATAAGGTTATAAATAAGATAAGTTTAGTTAATAGATGTTTGATTGTGGGTTTTGTTTTTTGCGGTGTTTGTTTGTATTAGTGTTTTGTTTTGTATTTTGGATGAATTCTATAAAATAAAAAAGAAATAATTTCCTGCTTGGCAGGGGGTTGGACTGGATGGCCCTTGTGGTCTCTTCCAACTCTATGATTCTAATTGCCTCTGGTCTTTTTTTTTTTTTTTTTTAATCCTGCAACACGTTTAAGTTTTTACTCTGCTAACTATACATTGGAATCTGCTCTGGATCAATACTGAGTAGAATTCCATGGCAGAAATGTTGGACGGTATGCTAGGACCTCCCTATTTCCATCAGAGAAACGTTGGAGGGTATGGAGTTGTGAGACTCCTGAGCCAAGGAGATAAGTAACTATACAACCTTTAGGAGACATCTGAAGGCAGCCCTGTATAGGGAAGTTTTTTAATGTTTAATGTTTTATTATGTTTTTATATATGTTGGAAGCCGCCCAGAGTGGCTGGGGCAACCCAGACAGATGGGACAGGGTTATATATTATATATTATATTATTAATGCAACAGGACATGCCTATTTTCGCCAGAGAAATGATGGAGGGTATATGGTTGGCCACAGTCAGAACTGCAGAACTTTTCTTTTTTTTATGTCTCTTTAACCCAAATTTCCAACTTGATGTTTTATTCTGTTTAATATTCTGTTGGGAGCCGCCCAGAGTGGCTGGGGAAACCCAGCCAGATGAGCGGGGTATAAATAATAAATTATTGTTGTTGTTGTTCAGTCATTCAGTCGTGTCCGACTCTTTCGTGACCCCATGGACCAGAGCACGCCAGGCACGCCTATCCTTCACTGCCTCTCGCAGTTTGGCCAAACTCATGTTAGTAGCTTCGAGAACACTGTCCAACCATCTCATCCTCTGTCGTCCCCTTCTCCTTGTGCCCTCCATCTTTCCCAACATCAGGGTCTTTTCCAGGGAGTCTTCTCTTCTCATGAGGTGGCCAAAGTACTGGAGCCTCAACTTCAGGATCTGTCCTTCCAGTGAGCACTCAGGGCTGATTTCTTTAAGGATGGATAAGTTTGATCTTTCTTGCAGTCCATGGGACTCTCAAGAGTCTCCTCCAGCACCATAATTGAAAAGCATCAGTTCTTTGGCGATCAGTCTTCTTTATTATTACTTATTTTTTTCCACCCACATTTATGTATCTCCTCCGCAGGATCACGAAGGAGCGAGTGCGCTGCCAGCTCCCCCCAGCAGCCACGTGCCAATTTCCAAGTGCGGCGACCTGGACGTCCTCTTTGAGTACAAGCCCTCGAGCCAAAAGCTGCTGGTGACCGTCCTGGAGGCGAAGGAGATCCCCGACAAGGACCGCAGCGGAGCCAGCTCCTGGCAGGTTCACGTGGTCCTGATGCCCAGCAAGAAGCAGAGAGGGAAGACGAGCGTCCAGCGAGGCCCCAGCCCCGGGTTCAAGGACAAGGTGACCTTCAGCAAGTTGGCGCCTGAGGAGCTGAGCAGCTACGCCCTCCGGTTCCGTCTCTACTCCGTGCGCAAAATGATCAAGGAGAGGATGATGGGGGAACACCTGTTTTATCTCAGCCACCTGAACCAGGAAGGAGAAATGAAGGTCACACTAGTCCTTGAGCCGCGGAGCAACTTGTGTGTAAGTTTTTAGGCTGGAAGAAGCCACCTAACGATGTCCCTTCCCCCCCATAAATTTTATCGAGACTTTTAATCATGAAATACAATAAGTAACAAACTAATCTAACCATGCGGGTGGCACTGTGGTCTAAACCACAGAGCCTAGGGCTTGCCAATCAGAAGGTCGGCGGTTCGAATCCCCGTGACGGGGTGAGCTCCTGTTGCTCTGTCCCAGCTCCTGCCAACCTAGCAGTTCGAAAGCACGTCAAAGTGCAAGTAGATAAATAGGTACCACTCTGGCGGGAAGGTAAATGGGTTTCTGTGCACTGCTCTGGTTCGCCAGAAGCGGCTTAGTCATGCTGGCCACATGACCCGGAAGCTGTACGCCGGCTCCCTCGGCCAGTAAAGTGAGATGAGCGCCGTTTACCTTCCTGCCGGAGTGGTACCTATTTATCTACTTGCACTGGCCCAAAGCCACCCAGCTTCATGGCCGAGAGGTGACTTGAACTCTGGTCTCCCGGGTCCTAGTCCAACACTCTAACCACTGCACCACACTGCCTGGGGCACTGGCGCCATCCTCGCCCTCCACTCCCATCCTTCACCCCTGTGAGGGGCCAAAAAGGGCACTGAGATTCTTCGCTCCCCAATCAGAAGCCCTGCATTACCAAGAGTAAAGGGTTAGACGCTCTTCCCTCCCTGAAGTTTCTCTGATCCAAGGCACTCTCTCCAGTAACTGCTTTTTCCTTTGTGAAAAAACCCCACAAACAGCCCAAGAGTTGGAAGGGAACCTGAGGATCATCTTCAAAGTCCAACCGGCTGCAAAGAAGGAGACTCCACCACACTCCTTGCAAATTCCAGGAATATGCAGTTCTCTAATGTTTAGGTGGAATCCCTTGTAGTTTGTACGCTTCTCTGGGATCAGAAAAAACCTGCAACCTTTTATTGGGTTGTTGTTGTTTTTATTTTGATTATGTACTTTGTGGTTTTCTTTTCCGATTTTATCCTGTGAAGCGCCCTGAGACCTGTGGGTATAGGGCAGAATATAAATTCAAATAACAACAACAACTTATACAATATTTGGGTTTGAGGACTGAAGGTAATGTTGGTTTATGTATGTTGTGTGTATGTTGTGTGTTATCTTGGAGTGGATGTGCTGACTAATTTTCTACTTGTAGCTGACTGATGAAGAATCGGAAGTTGTTTTTTTTCCTCCCTTTTTTTCTACATCTTCTCCTGTCTTTATTTTTTTATTTCTCTCTCTCTCTCTTTTTCTCCTGTCTTTATTTAAATTAGTTGTTTGGTCTTGATACAAAGATATTTTATATAAATCTTAGTATTATTTTTGAAATTCCAATAAAATCTATTTTTTTTTTAAGCCAAACTAATCTAAATAAAAAACAGAGAGGGATAGAGCAGAGAAAATACAAATCCTTCTCTCGAAAGTCAGTCTTAAGACGGCTGGCGGTTCGAATCCCCACAGACTCCTGGACCTAATGATCAGGGGTCCCTTTACCTTTACCTATGGATCATTTCCCTATACTTCTTTTGCGTGGCCAGGCGGAGTCCCCCGAACCCCGAACAGGGGCTTCACAGGAGGTCGCGACCACGCAAAATGCGCACCCCGTTTGATGCGGGGAGCGGTCATTACAAGTCCACCACATATGAAAGAACGTTCCCTCCACCTCTTGGCTAACGCTTACTCTCTGCTCTCCATCCCCAACAGAGCGGAGGCTCACAGATGAGTCTCTCGGCCATCTCTCACAGCGACAGTGCTTCTTCGACCCAGTCCCTGTCGCACGGAGGGGTTCCAGAACTGCTGGTGGGCCTATCCTACAATGCCACGACGGGGCGGCTGTCTGTCGAAATGATCAAAGGCAGCCACTTCCGGAACCTGGCTATTAACCGGCCGCCTGGTATGTAAAAGCGTTTTGTTTTGTTTTTTTGTACCCAGCATGCAGAATCTCCTAGCTTAGCAGATGTGGCTGAGCTTGAATTCAGAAGCTTGCGGTCAGGGGCAGGGGGGCTGCGATCTAGTTGCCCTGGGCATTTTATATAGAAAGGAGGGGTATAAATGAAGCTGGAGATATTTCTCCAGACATTGGAAGGCAATTTCAAAGAGAGATTTGTGCTTGAGGGCGTGTTCACACATCCCCGCTCGCACCTAAAAATGTCTAAGGATTCCGATTTAAACAGAAACAGGCTGGAAATTATGTATTCCCCCCCTCCCCCAATGTCTGGGACAGAAATCAATCCAGCAAATACAACTGGCGTTCTGCGGCAGCCTTCAGTCTGCAAACAATATGTAATTAATTACGCCACCTCAATTTGAATTGCATTTCCATTGCATTGAAATGAACAGGGTGGAATAATGTTTTGAGGACATGACTTTTGCTAATTATGAAAGTCACACGATTTTGCCACAAAGGACAGTGAGGCAAATAACAGAGTTTTTGGCGGAAGACGAACTGCAGCAGAATGGAAACAGTGGAACAGAAAACAACGCCTTCTTGTGCAGGTTTATTGTGTTGCCTGAAAAAAAACAAACTTGCAACACCTGTTTGATTGGAGGCAGCAACAGGGTGAAACAAATAGGTGACAGTCATGAGAAGCGATGCTTCCTAGGTTTCTAGATCATCAGAAATGTATTGGATAAGGTGCTGCTTTTCAGAGAAGGTTTCCTGGTGACATAGGAGGAGCGTAGCAAACAGGGGTGGGTTGTCCTGCCACAACGCTGATAGTGAAATGATTTAACAACTCTCGTCAGCTGAGCTTTGGCCTCCGCCCTGCAAAGCAAATTCCATTTCCTCCATTTATTTTATGGTTTGTTTGGTTTTTGCTTGGGCCGATCACATCCTGTAGGAGTCGACAGTATTGGTAGCACTTGGAGACACTTTTTTGTGTCTCATTAACAAGCCATGGGCTTAGCACTGAGCCCCAGTCAATGGTTCCTGCTGGTGAGAATCGAGCCCCATCGTGCTGACTTGCAGAACTTCTGATTGTAGCTTTCAAGGCCCCTTATTCTTTGGGAAGCGCTAGGCAGAAATTGATTGTGTTAATTATCCATATGGCTGAATCATAGAATCATAGAACTATAGAGTTGGAAGGGACACCGAGGGTCATCTAGTCCAACCCACTGCAATGCAGGAATCTCAGCTAGATCATCCAGGACAGGTGGCCATCCAACCTCTGCTTAAAAACCTCCAAGGAAGGGGAGTTCACCACCTCCCGAGGGTGACGGTTCCACTGTCGAACAGCTCTTACCGCCAGAAAGTTCTTCCTGGTGTTTCGTCGGAATCTCCTAACTTGAAGCCATGGGTTCGAGTCCTACCCTCCGGGGCAGCAGAAGACCAGCTCGCTCCATCTTCCATGTGACAGCCCTTGAGATATATGGAGATGGATCTCATATCCCCTCTCAGTCTCCTCTTTTCCAGGCTAAGCTCCCTCAACCGTTCCCAGACCCTTGATCATCTTGGTCACCTCCTATGCATTTCCATAGAGTCGGGCAGCAAATTATTTTCCATGTTCTTGTTTTTCTTCTGACCTGAAATGGGAACAGTATGTATGTATTTTAAATAAACAAGGGTGAAGGACAGCGCAGGTGCCGATTTATTATTGTAATTGCTTTGGTATCCCACATTTGCCTCCAAGGATATCGAGGTGCCGTAAATGGTTCCCCCCCCATTTGATCCCCACAACAACCCTGTGAGGTAGGTTAGACTGAGAAACAATGACCAGCCCAAGGTCAGCCAGTGAGCTTTATGGCTAAGTGGGGATTTGAACCCTGGTCTCCCAGGTCTTAGTTTAGCACTAGAGGACTGAACAGCCAGATAACTAGCAAGGACTGGTGTGTGTAGTCCAGGGGGGGGAAGCTACAATAAATAAAATACTAAAAGAGAACTCTAAAAGAGATCGCTCTCTCATTTCCCAAATTGCTTTGTGCCTTGTCTATTTAGATTTTTACCTCACTGAAAAAAACACACCCCACCGCTTGTTGTTGTTCAGTCGTTCAGTCATGTCCGACTCTTCGTGACCCCATGGACCAGAGCATGCCAGGCACCTCCTGTCTTCCACTGCCTCCCGCAGTTTGGCCAAACTCATGTTGGTAGCTTCGAGAACACTGTCCAACCATCTCATCCTCTGTCGTCCCCTTCTCCTTGTGCCCTCCATCTTTCCCAACATCAGGGTCTTTTCCAGGGAGTCTTCTCTTCTCATGAGGTGGCCAAAGTACTGGAGCCTCAACTTCAGGATCTGTCCTTCCAGTGAGCACTCAGGGCTGATTTCTTTAAGGATGGATAAGTTTGATCTTTTTGCAGTCCATGGGACTCTCAAGAGTCTCCTCCAGCACCATAATTCAAAAGCATCAATTCTTCGGCGATCAGCCTTCTTTATGGTCCAGCTCTCACTTCCATACATTACTACTGGGAAAACCATAGCTTTAACTATACGGACCTTTGTCGGCAAGGTGATGTCTCTGCTTTTTAAGATGCTGTCTAGGTTTGTCATTGCTTTCCTCCCAAGAAGCAGGCGTCTTTTAATTTCGTGACTGCTGTCACCATCTGCAGTGATCATGGAGCCCAAGAAAGTAAAATCTCTCACTGCCTCCCTTTCTTCCCCACCGCTTAGGTTTACATAAAATAGTATAAAATATTCATTTAAAAAGCAATAAAAGCGGACTTTTTAAAAGCAGCTGAATAAAAAATATAACAGTATTCAAACGAACGTACGTAATATAATTACATGTCTGGGGGAGGCTTTCCTGTATGTTTCACAAATGCACGCTCAGGTACGCTGATGTGTTCATCCTAGAACTTGTAGCAAAATGCCTGAAAGCTGTTCATTCAAAACATGCACAGAAACACAGGCACACATGACAGGAGCAGTGACAGAGGAGGGAGCTGCCTGGAGAGGAACTCCTTGCTTCTGAGCCGCATACAAGTGTCTTCGCGCCAGAAGCGAGACATTGCACCTTGTTTCTCAGGCGCAGAGGTGTGGAAAAGAGTGCGTCACAAAGAGAAAGGAGCGGGGCGCTCTCAGGGGAAGATTGAGGGTTGCCGTTCCAGTTGTACTCGGCTAAATTCCACGCAGAGCAGACATAACGAAAGCTAGGTTCGTTAATTTCAACACGTTCACACTGGGCTGTTGATGTTTGGTGTTGATTCTGCCCATGATATTCAGGTTAGTATTGTGGCCGTCCTTCCTGGTTAAAAAGTGCCTGTTTATCTCCAAAACAGCCCTAAGGGGTAGCTTGAAAACAGAGATGACCTAGCGCTTACATTTCCTGCCCCCCCCCATTACAATAGAATAGAATAGAATTGTAAAGTTGGAAGAGACCCACAAGGGTCATCTAGCCCAGCCCTCTGCCATGCAGGAATCTCAGCTAAAGCATCCATGACATCTGGACGTCGAACCTCTGCTTAAGAACCTCGCCGCCATCATATCATCATAGCACGAGGAACGGCTTAGGGAGCTGGGTATGTTTAGCCTGGAGAAGAGAAGGTTAAGGGGTGATATGATAGCCATGTTCAAATATATAAAAGGATGTCATATAGAGGAGGGAGAAAGGTTGTTTTCTGCTGCTCCAGAGAAGCGGACACGGGGCAATGGATTCAAACTACAAGAAAGAAGATTCCACCTAAACATTAGGAAGAACTTCCTGACAGTAAGAGCT
Source organism: Lacerta viridis (assembly GCA_900245905.1). NCBI lineage: Eukaryota > Metazoa > Chordata > Lepidosauria > Squamata > Lacertidae > Lacerta > Lacerta viridis. The sequence continues at coordinate 249,390 of OFHU01004260.1, read as the reverse complement.
GTTCGGCAGTGGAATTTGCTGCCAAGGAGTGTGGTGGAGTCTCCTTCTTTGGAGGTCTTTAAGCGGAGGCTTGACAGCCATCTGTCAGGAATGCTTTGATGGTGTTTCCTGCTTGGCAGGGGGTTGGACTGGATGGCCCTTGTGGTCTCTTCCAACTCTATGATTCTATGATTCTATATCATCATATCATTCCTGCATTGTGGGGGGTTGGAATAGATGACCCTCAGGTCCCCTCCAGCTCTTTTGTTGTTGTTCAGTCGTTCAGTCGTGTCCGACTCTTCGTGACCCCATGGACCAGAGCACGCCAGGCACCCTATCCTCCACTGCCTCCCGCAGTTTGGCCAAACTCATGTTAGTAGCTTCGAGAACACTGTCCAACCATCTGTCGTCCCCTTCTCCTTGTGCCCTCCATCTTTCCCAACATCAGGGTCTTTTCCAGGGAGTCTTCTCTTCTCATGAGGTGGCCAAAGTACTGGAGCCTCATTCTATAAATTACACATTTAGAAACAATAACCTGCGCCTCCCCCTTTCTTTACATGTTCATTTCTGTCCTGCAGACACTTACGGAAAGCTCTGCCTCCTCAACTCCGTTGGCCAGGAGATGTCCCGCTGCAAGACCTCCCTCCGCCGCGGGCAGCCGAATCCCGTCTACAAAGAGACTTTCGTCTTCCAGGTTGCCTTGTTCCAGCTGTCGGACGTCACGCTGATGATCTCCGTCTACAACCGCCGCAGCATCAAGCGCAAGGAGATGATCGGCTGGCTCTCCATGGGGCAGAACAGTAGCGGGGAGGAAGAGCTGAGCCACTGGCAGGAGATGAAGGAGTGCAAGGCTCAGCAGGTGTGCCGGTGGCATACTCTTCTGGAATCCTAAGGGGAAGAGCCTCCGAGGTCCCGGCATGGCGGTTGTCTCCACCCGAGGCCCAGGGGGGTAGGCCAACCCTCCCTGGCGTTTCGAAACACGAAGGACTGCCAAGTTCCTGTTATGAACTGGACTTCTGACGATTTCTACTAGTCACAGTCGTACTTGCACTCTTCCCCTCCCGAAAAAGATCTCTCAAAATGACAGCCACGCCAGATCTCTCAAAATGACAGCCACGCCATTGGCAAAGGCAGAGCAGATCTGACTGGTACTCGGATCCGGCCCCTCAGAGAAGTAGGCCAGGGCTGATGAAACTTTTCCGCTCCGAGGGCCTCGTTCTGCTCTCGGCAACCTCCCGAGGGCCGCATGCGACTGTTGAGCAGGGCCAGAGGCAAAATTGGAGGGTGGGGGCAATGGAGGCGAATGTTACATTTGCCCAGTAGGCTGAATTTCTAGACACCCACAGCACACAGCCCTTCCGATGCGTTGTCCACACCAGCAAGAGACGTTTTTAGGGTTGAAAGGATGCATTCCGGCCAGGGCATTAAGTTTTGAGGACCATATTGCATGGCCTGGGGGGGGGCTGTGTCCAGTCTCTGATATTCCCCGCTTCCATATGAGGCTTTCCTTTGTCTTTGGCGATGCCAAATCTGATTGGTTGGCCTATGGAAGGGGGGCTGCAAACGGCAGCAAGTTGTCATGCAAGAAGTATGCTTTGAGGGCACAATTTTCCTCTTCAAAACCCTCCCATCCCCCTTTTTTCCACGCCAAAAATAATGCTTGCTGGAGAACATTTGGCTCAACCCCAATTTGCTTATACGATGGCAGTCGCTGAGATGACGTTTGGAAGAGGATGCTTGGCAAAGAATGGAAAGGGATGAATGGTTCTGACGGGAATGTTTGGTAGAAGCCATGGAAACGGGAAGACAGTATCTAGAAGGCTGGCCTTCAGCACTATAGCGTAGGATAGTCGGAGAAACTGGGTGTAGATAGACTCTGCTCAAGTCTTCCTTTTTAATTTCTCAACCTCCTGCAAGTGTGGTCCCTCTGTTTTCTAAACTGAGTACGGCCGATGTGTTTTTTGCTGAGCCACACCTCTAATCAGCCCAAGCAGTCGCAGTCAATGATCAGAGATGATGGGATGGAAATCCAACGATACTTGGAGGGCCACAGATGCAGAATTCCCACCATAAGCCCATGAGGGCTAGAAACTTAAAATAAATTTGTTTTAACAAGTTGAGGTACAAAGCCCACACAGAAAAATGTAACTTCTGGCAAAGCTCGGCTTGTGCACTCAGAACATGGAGGGTGTGTGGATGGTGCCATTTGTATGGTTTAGCTAATAGATGGTTTCGTTACTGGAGTTCGTTGAATCTGGGTGGAGTCAGGAGTTTCCTTTCTGGGGGCAGGGGCTGCAAAGGTTTTGTCTAGCTTCTAGACTGGTGCGTCCTCTACACCTCCCGTGAGGAAAGAAGAACATCGGGTCAGGACTCAATGGAACACCAGTTAAATTTCCGCCCCACCCAAACAGCTGAAATCAATCCCAAGCTTGGGAACAAGGGCCCTGGAAAAATGAGCACAGACAAAAATGGCCTCTTTTAAGCATCAGTGACCAATCAGCGAAGCAAGCTCCTTCGGTCCATGGCCATCTTTCGGGGGAGGCTTTAGCTAGGATTCTTGCATTGTCGGGGTTGGACTAGATGACCCCTGGGGTCCCTTCCAACACTACAATTCTATGATTCTGTGACACAGCCAGTGAAGGGTCCCAAGAGCCAGATACACTGTTGTAATAAAGCAAGCATGCGTCTTCAGAACGTAGGAGCCAACTCCTAGGGGCCGAGGGGGCTTTGGCCCCGCAATAAAATATTTGAGCCCCCCCCCCAATTTGGTGGGCATTGCCATTCAAATGCTTTGCATGCACCATGTAATGTGATTGATTATGCGAGGCAGAGATTACCTGCCCCCTCCCCTGTAATTTATTCAAGTTGGCTGCCCTGCTTAGGAACAAATATAGGCAGGTTTTAGGGACTGATCAACCAAAACTCATGTTTTTGTTTTCCTTACCACCTTTTTATTTCAAATGACTACGGGGGGATGGGAGCTGGGTGCAAGATTTGTTTGAAATTATGCAGATGAGGTCATTAGTCTAGCACTGCATATTACTCATCTATTCTTATTTTTTTAAAAAAAGAACTGGGGTTTTATTTTCTATTCCCGAGACAAAACATCGTTTGCTGCAGCTCCAGGCTTGGAAAGGGGTTGAGGGGCGATGATGAGTTGAAGTAGGTGGACCAGCAGATCACCTTTGGAAGAGCTGTAGATCCCACCCAGCCCTTCAAACTTCCAAGTGCCTATAGGCTGCGCTCAAACTTGGATATGTGCCAAGAATAGCAATGGATCCAACATGAGCAAACATCAGTAGTTGGGGAGATGCTAAACCTTTGCAGCATCTCCCCCCACCCTCCGCAATGTTCAAATGGTTGCAGGAGAATGTGACTGACGGATGCAGCAATTATAAGGAGGCGGCTTGTGCGGTGGATCGCTAGACCTCTGTGTTTCCTTGCCTTGCCAAATCCACCAGTGGGAATGCCAAAACATTCTGCAGCTCCTTAATTTCCGAGGCAAAAGGCCCAATTATCCATTTGCCAGCCTTTGCACACAGAGATGGGCATTTCTGTGCAAAGGCTGAAGACATGCACTTGTTTGCAGCACAAAAACCTAATCTCCCCCCAATCCTGAATTTCCCCCACTTGTCCTTTCAATGCAGATTGATTCTAGATCCTGCCATCCACAATGATGAGTGTGGTTACTTGAGAAGCAATTGGAAACCCTCCGTTGCGTAGGTCATCCATGCCTTTCCATCCCTGAACCTGCCCCAGGTGAATGAAGATGGAAGTGGTGCTTATGGCTCTCACATATCGTTGGGCAAAACAAAATAAAAAATAAAAAAAATTCCTTCCAGTAGCACCTTAGTGACCAAAATGTTGGGTCATCCCCTCTCCCATTTCGTTCATTGTAGTTTTGGGGGAATATTTACTGTGACCTTTAACGGCCATGATTCAGACTGATTCACGGCAAAAACATCCATGATAAAGTTACAGGTAGGTAGCCGTGTTGGTCTGCCATAGTCAAAACAAAATAAAAAATAATAAAAATCCTTCCAGTAGCACCTTAGAGACCAACTAAGTTTGTTCTTGGTATGAGCTTTCGTGTGCATGCACACTTCTTCAGATACACATGAAAGCTCATACCAAGAACAAACTTAGTTGGTCTCTAAGGTGCTACTGGAAGGAATTTTTTTTATTTTTTATTTTGTTTTGACTATGGCAGACCAACACGGCTACCTACCTGTAACATATCATTGGGCAGGCTTGGATAGACACACCAACACACTGCAGGGACTGCATTACATAGGATCTCATCATTTTTTAAACGGGCACACCTGCATGCTAATACAGACTCGATCTGGCGCGAGCTTTTCATGTTGAAACCTGTTCCTCCAAAAGTGCTGTTCAGAGATCAGAAAAATATGCAGTAGGTCTAGATTGCATGTGGGCTATGTAGAGAAAACAAGTACTTGGTCTCCATTGAGTCTAGAATAAAATGTTGTGTATGCACAGCCAAAAACGGGCACCTTGTACGCACTGATCTCACTTTGCTACACACACCGGTGCTGCATCACTCCTGCACGCCATGTGTGATGAGTTGCCACTTGCCTGATGTCGCTTCCGGACAACGTGTTTATTTAGCATTTATCTCGATTTGTTTAGACAGGTTTTCCAGGGAGGAAAGGGAGCGTTCATTCCGTTTTGCTCGCTGGGAGGTTAGATGTAGTCATCCCAGGAAGTGTCACATGTATTTGCAGGCATGTGCCCCTGTGCAGCCACAAGAAGTGTGCACCAGGCCACTGGGGAGGAGCCCCAAGATCCAGCAAACAGCCTATGAGCCCCATAGCACTGTCTGATGTGTGGGGTGAGTGCAGCAGGGGGTGGGATTTGGGGTGCTTCCATGTCAGACGTGGGGAACCTGCAGCCTATGGGACACATTTCAGCCTGCAAATACATTTCCCCCCCCAAACCATGCCCACCTGCCCCGCACACCTGATGCTGCATTTGATATCAGGTGTGGGGCAGGCAGGGACCTGGCTGGATTGGCAAGTTCTCTGTGGGGGACACAACCCCTGCAGAAAGCAGCTTTACCAGCCCTGTGACCAGCGATTGAGAAGTGCTGAGATTAAAGGTAAAGGGTCTCCTGACCATTAGGTCCAGTCGTGTCTGACTCTGGGGTTGTGGCGCTCATCTCGCTTTACTGGCCAAGGGAGCCGGCGTACAGCTTCCAGGTCATGTGGCCAGCATGACTAAGCCGCTTCTGGTGAACCAGAGCAGCGCACGGAAAAGCCATTTACCTTCCCACCTATTTATCTACTTGCACTTTGACGTGCTTTCGAACTGCTAGGTGGGCAGGAGCAGGGACCGAGCAAAGGGAGCTCACCCTGTCGCAGGGATTCGAACCACTGACCTTCTGATTGACAAGCCCTAGGCTCTGTGGTTTAACCCACAGCACCACCTGCGCCCCAGGTGCTGAGCTTAGGGCATCTCAAACTGGCTTCCAGGGCTGGGAAGAGATCACTGGAGCCGGAAAGGACCTCAGTCAGTAGATGGCCAGCTCTGCAAGAGCGTTCACCCCCGAAGTCCCTTATGCAGCGTGCCTGTCCCTAAGCATGGCAGTCTAATGGGTGCATGAGCATGGAATCATCCAGTCAAAGGAGCCCCCTTTTTAGACTTGCTAAACGCAGAAGCACAGTTCATCAGAGTAGCTGATTGATAAGAATCGGGATCAAAATCTTCAGGATAAATTAAGCACAGTTTATGGGCAATATCTATCTATTATTATTTTTTAAATCTATATAATTGTTGTTTTGTTCTTGCATCAGAATACCCTTGATTTAAATGTATGCATTGTTTTAGTTTTTACCGATAGAAACAAAATGTACACCTTGACCGTTTTCAGATACTTAATTTTTGTGTGAGATGCATCTGAATGTGCAACATTAAACTTGCAACGTTTCTCTTAACTGTCCTGTGCAAGTGTAGAGTGCTGTCTGCTTTGCAGCAATATATGCACGAAACCACCCAAAGAGGTGATGGGACGCAGAAGGGATGGATCTTATTGAGTTCAGAAACTACTTGCAATTGTCCAAAGTGTTGATCCCAAGGAGTGAAATACTTCCTGTTTCCCTTTCATGTGCAGTGAGAATTTCAAAGCAACACAGCAAAGTTAAAGGGGGGTTGCAGGAGGCGGTTTGTGGGTTTAACTTGTGGGGTCACAAATGTGGAGGTTGACAGGGCACAGTACTGCTCCCAAAGCAATGCAAGCACTTTTTAAAAACCAATGGTCTCTTCCTCTCTCTTTTGCCAGTCAGATCCAGATCTGACTGTTCTTATCCACTCTGTTCACGCAAGCTAGTATTCAGTCCCACTCTTCTAGTTAGGTTGCAATCTGAAGTGCACTTAGGTAGAAAAAACTGCCATTTGAGATCACTCCAGTTCCTTGGATTGCATTGCGGAGACTTTGGCTAGATCTAGACACATTAAAAAAAAAAAAACATTTCGGGAAAATGCATCATAAACCTTGTAAGGGGAAAATCATGTTGCCGAAAGACGGAACTCCACAGCGCCATCTGGTGTCACAGTGCTATAATGCATTTAAAACACTTTTAAAAATATTATTATTATTGATGCAGCTGTGTCCTTTCTTTCCAGTGACTGGGACTGACAGTATCCGTTGCTTCCCTTAGTGACCAGGCCACACCAAACCTTTGGAGGAAACCATTTCCACTTTGCACAGATCGGGGAAGGTTACAAAAGTTGCACGTGGGGGTTGCTTTCATGATCTAGAAAGAACCTTTCCTTAAATGTTTTGAGTCTCAAGCTGTCGGTGCAGAGCAAAAGGGCTCTCGCATCGCTGCAAACTGGCGGCAGCGGCAGCGCACTTTTCCAGTATTGCAGCCGCATAACACGAGCAATTAAAGACGTGTGCATGGAGTGCCAAAGCCACAATAGACTTCAGGGTGCAAATACAGCATCCAATTGCAGACTCTGCCTGTGCATTGAACTTGACCAATTACCTGGTTTCTCTTGGGTCAAGTGGTAAGCAAAGTGCCCTTGCATTATTCCCTTTGCAAAGCACACTCTTTGGGTTGGGGACATTCAGGAATTATCCTTTTGCTCCAAATGCAGCAATGTGCTTTGCAGTTGGAAAATTCTGACTCTGGTAATGCATGGAGTTTGCATTACAAGATTCCTCCCCCCTCCCACCCCCAAGGAAAGAGAATTTTAACCAGATAAGCATCGATCCCATTCCATCCTCCAATCTTGATAAAGGAATACGAAGCCGAGCCAGAGCTTTTTGTCTATCTGTTCCAGGATTGTTTAGCAACAGCTCCCCAAGCCTGAGAGAAGGGTCTTTCCCCATCACCTGCCACCTGAACCCTTAAACTGGAGAAGGATGGAACTGGGACCCTTCCGCATGAAAAAGCATGATTCCGCCACTGAGTTATGGTAGAGGTTTATGTGAACCGCGCAGAACAAATAGGGTCACACAAACACCATACATTTCAAGCACATTCGATGCACATTTAAAGCACACGACTTTCTCCAAGGAATCCTGGGAGCTTAAATGGTTGTTGGCATACCCAGTTGGTTAAATAAATCAAATAACTCCAACGGGTCTACTCTGAGTAAAATTTTAATGAATACAGACTTCTTCTGTTGTCACAGTGGCCGGCCAGATACCTCTGGGAAGCCTCAAGCAGGACCTGAGTGCCCCGCACTCTCCCCACTTCCCATTCCCAACAAATAAGCCCAGCCTGGATAGCTCAGTTGGTTAGAGCATGGTGCCGATAATGCCAAGGTTGCAGGTTCGATCCCTGTATGGGACAGCTGCATATTCATGAATCGCAGGGGGGTGGACTGGATGATCCTTGGGGTCTCTTCCAGCTCTGTGAAAGTGAAACGTGTAACTCTGGAACGACCTATTTCTTTAATGCTTTTTTTTTTTTAATATATGAGGTAGAATTTTTGGGGCAGGTTTTTGGCTTGATTGCTAGTGCAGTTTCCACTTCCAGCATTTATGCTTCTTTTCATCTGCGATGCCATTTATCCTTGCGGGTTCTCCCTCACCCCATGTTTAACTTCACCCCATTGACTATTGATGAGCTCTTTTGGGGAGGACGCATGCGATTATGCAGCAGCTGCATTCCGCCACCTGCTCCTCACAGAAATTGTACATATCTCTTCAAGCCAGTGACTGCTGGCGCTTGTAAAAACCATGCCTCGCAATCACCCTTCTGTCTGATGCAAAGGAAACTGCAGATGCACAGTAATTTGTGTGTGTTTTCTTTTCCCACACCCCATCACGCCTTTTTGAGATCTGGAGCGGAGGTGAACCTTCAGAAACATTTCCTCTGCTTCATTGCCACAGTCTCAGTTTTGTATTCTGCCTGTATCTCCAGCCTGGCATTGATCTGGGCATAGATTTCTGTGAAGCGCTGGGCTTTGAGGGCTGTGAATGAGTCTTGTGTTATTAAGAGGAGGAGAGAAACGAGCAATCATTGATCCTGTTGGGTGACGCAAGGTCAGGAGGAAAGGCTTGGAGATAACTGCAGAAGGACATCGGGTGACAGGCATTTCCGTGTAGCGAAAGTGTTGGGGCCTTTGCACTCTGGTCTCCAAGGGAAGGATTATATTGACAAAGGGGAACCCGAAGCTCTCCAGATATTGATGGACTACAAGCTGGGCGATGGGAGTTGGAGGTCAACATCTGGAGAGCCACAAGTTCCCCATTGTTGAAGTAATAGTGGAATAGTGGTATTGTCCCAAGTAAAACTCCATCCCCTCTTCTATCCCACTTCTTCATTCGTCAACAGCACCCACACCCTTACGGCTGCCGCTTAGGGCCATCTGTCTTTGAGCTCTTTGCTCTCCTACTTTTAAGGCTCGCCGGGTTCTGGGAGATGGTGGATCTGGAATGCTCTCTAGTGATAACGTGTCACTCAGCTGCTCCAGCTCTGCCTCCTCTCCCTCTCCCATTATTTCCCAACTTCTCATCTTCCTCTGAGCTGTGACCTCCCTCAAACCCCTGCTGTAATTCTGAACTGTCTTCTTCTTCTCTGGAAGGGTCAGGCTGGGGAGGCAGTCTCCACCATTCCTCCTCTGCCTAGTCCCCGACACCATCCCAGTGGTCAGGTTCCCTGCCTACTCAGCCATATACCACCCTCTGCCCTCAAAAGGGACTAGTGGACCTCACCTATACACAGGTGCAAGGCTCCACCTCCTGAGTCCGAAGGGGGTGGGGCTCTTGGAGTGAGTTCTTAATCCTTGAAGGAGAGGTAGCAACCGGCTAACTGTTGTGGAGGTGCTGTCCATCCCACAGGAGCTCAGGGTTGGGCTGTAGACCCTAAGGCAATAGATAACTTACACTCCAAATCAAAAAGCTACTATTAAAGCAGAAGACAGAATTTTATTTATCATATGCACCTCTCATAACTTAATTTTATTCCAGTTATAAATTTTCCTATAAAACATCTCAAAGTGATTGAACAATAAAAACAATCTCATGTTTGGTGCCTCAGTGAAAAGCACAGCATCCTGAATTTACTCAGTACATTCAACTGAGATTTTTTTAAAAAAAATCAAAAAAATCTATAGTCCATAATGTAAATAAATAAATAAATAAATAAAAAATAGAGCATTTTCCTATTGCTTTATCACATCTTTAATAAAATGACTGGTGGGTGGGGAATCAGGAACAGCAGAAAACACTCTGTTCATCTATTGCACATGTTTGTTTGTTTGTTTGTTTGTGAGAAGCAATACTGCTTTTTTTTACGGCATCTAGCAACCACAGATCAGCTTAACACAAACCAGACTACGAATGCATTGCACCCACAAACCAATAATAAAAAAAAGTTGCATGTATAGGTGATGGAATCATTCTACAGGCAGATCAGAGGGATGTGGGTTGTTTGGCTTGACGCAACTTTATTTTCCGGACCTTCTTAAGGCAAATTTGTGCAGTGACCTCCAGGCCTTTGGAACTGCCTTGTCCTATGACATTAGGGCAAGTCCTCAAAGTACTTCTTAATACAAAGGAACTATCCCTAAATGATAAACTCTGTCTTTACAGGTGATTTTCCCCTTTCCACCTCACCCTGCTGCCCCCGCTGTGGATTTGGAGACCAACTGTCTGCTGCTTCTGGGTGTCTTCCCCATCCTTTCCAACTCATGTCACCATTGCTTCAGAGCCTGGGGCAAACTGCTGCCTCTAGGCACATCTCTTATCCCTTTCTGCCTCGTGGCACCTCCTTGCACCCTGTGCTTTTCTTCCTTCTGCTCTTCATTACAAGTAGTGTTGGTAACAGCAGATTCCAAGGGTGGCCAACAGTGGCATGGACCAGCTTGGAAATCTGGATCCCAGGGGCAGGACCCCCAAGGCTGGCAGCTTGAGGAACCAGGGAAGCTGGGGGGGGGTTACCACAGCCTGTTCTGGGTGTCCCTCTGCAATTCACCTGGGCTGCCCACTCGTGAGCTCTGTAGTCTGCAGCACTGCCTGTCAGCAGCCAAGCAAACTACAGTGTGACGACAACCTTACTTTTTATTATATAGAAAGATATAGCAGAAAGAAAGAAAGAAAGAAAGAAAGAAAGAAAGAAAGAAAGAAAGAAAGAAAGAAAGAAAGAAAGATATAGCAGCTATTCAACACGCTTCTGAGTCAACATGTGTATGTGTCATTTTGAAACTTAGGACTTGATCCCAGCTTGGATTTTTGGGGGAGCGCTCTAACTGAAACCCACAAGCTCTACCCCTTGACTCCTCCTCCTCTGAATTTTAGCCAAGTCATAACTTTCTGAGAACAGTTGCTAAGAAGTCACCATCCCTCTGCCCTCTCCCCACCCCCACAAGCAATTTGAACACTTCTTGAGAATTTCACCTCATTTTCTAACACGGTTCTGGATTACAGGTGGGTAGCCGTGTTGGTCTGCCATAGTCAAAACAAAATCAAAAATTCTTTGGATTAGTTTAGCTCTTAGGTTCTGGATTAGTTTAGCTCTTTGTGTTGCCTCGGTGCGCTCAAGTTAATTACTTTGAAGGTTGTTCCATTCTGCCTTCACCTTAATTGCTCCTGGGACCGCACGAGTCTCCTGTTTGTGTTTCTCTAATATGGCTTGAGTTTTTTGAAATGCCTCCCTTCTGGGATGCTGCTCCTTGCACAGTTTACCGTGTCATGGATACACAGACAGGGCCCTGATGTAATTTTAGCTCCTGCTGACCTTACGCAGCTTTACATAATTGGCTGGTGTTCAGCAGGGAACGTGGTGCATTCTGGAGAGTGTAACCAGCTGCAACCTGCATCCATCTGAGCCAAAAGCAGCAACTTAGTGTGGTCTCCCATAGGCTTGTCAGTTTGGCTGTCCCAGCCAGACAAGAAGCAAAATGAAGAGGGGCCACCTTTTTTTTTAGTCCCAAGGGTGCTATTAACGGTCAGCCACCCCTACTAGGGTGAAGTAGCCAATTTAAATGAATGTTCACGCACACATAAAGGCCTTCTTTTATACCCAACAGATCACTCCTGCGTTCTGAAGGAGAGGGCATCCTGCAGATACCATTTTATTAGGAGGTTCATTCCACACCATGTCAGAACCGGTCCTTTAGGGTGGTGGAACGTGTCTTTTAAAACTGCTTCCCATTCCGCGTTCCTCCTCTAACCTCTTTGTGGTACCTGCTACAGATGTTCCTCTTTCGACAAGCCTTCTAAATGGAGATTTGCATTGGATTTGCATCGATTTTATTTATGTGTGCTGTTGTTGTTTTAAACTGTTTTCACACACATGGGGTGTTTTCTTTTTTTTAAAATGTTTTTATATATGCAGTTCAAGATATGTTACTGTTATGGATTCATTTTTATTATATTGCAAATAGCTCCAGGGTGCCTTACGGAAAGCACAAAAATAAATGAATAAAAGACATGCAATATACTGGCAGCACACAAGCACACATGCAGAAGTGCACGCACGCACACACACACACACACACACACCAGCAGGTATGTTTAGCCTGGAGAAGAGAAGGTTAAGGGGTGATATGATAGCCATGTTCAAATATATAAAAGGATGTCATATAGAGGAGGGAGAAAGGTTGTTTTCTGCTGCTCCAGAGAAGCGGACACGGGGCAATGGATTCAAACTACAAGAAAGAAGATTCCACCTAAACATTAGGAAGAACTTCCTGACAGTAAGAGCTGTTTGACAGTGGAATTTGCTGCCAAGGAGTGTGGTGGAGTCTCCTTCTTTGGAGGTCTTGAAGCGGAGGCTTGACAGCCATCTGTCAGGAATGCTTTGATGGTGTTTCCTGCTTGGCAGGGGGTTGGACTGGATGGCCCTTGTGGTCTCTTCCAACTCTATGATTCTATTACTTTTACTCCCAGGGAAACGCAGTGGGATAGCTGTCCTAAGCAGCTTGCTAGGCTCCCCACAGCCACCCTTGTTTCCCTGCCGTTGACCCAGAAGTTGAAACCGCGGATCTCTTTGCCCTTGTCCTGCAGGAGGCGCCTGTCAAAATTGCAAGGTGACATTCCTTCCTGAATCTGAGCCAAGGCTAAATAGCGCGAGCCTCGGAACTCAATGACATGGTTCTCGCGATGGGCCAAATTGCCTTTCCCTTCATTATTCAGATCTAACGCTCCTTTGTGAAATACTGTTTCCTGGATGAGCTTGAATAAACTTGGACGGAAACGATGATCAGGGAGGTGGTAAGAGGTGCCACCTGCTTCTTGTGCTTCGCTGAGTGTGTTTCTGGAATGTTCTACATGGGTGAAAATGACACTAAATGGAGTGAGCAAAAAGATTCTTGCATCGCAGACTAGATGACCCTCATGGTCCCTTCCACCACTACAGTTCTATGATTGTAGATGCTGCCTGCTCCGGGAGTGGGGGAGTATTTTCATCCCAACTTTTAGGGTGAGCTTAATTTAGGGAGACAGCAGTAGAGGCGAGAGTGTTATTGCTTCCTGCAAATGCCTACTGCATATTTGGTGTGGGGGACTGCTTGCATTCCTGTATTTTGGAACTGCTCGTAGTTATCGTGGCCCACATATATTAGCTGTTTCAGTTTACGGTGATGTCTTAAGAGGATGTATAATCGATCTGTGCTGCTTTAAAATATGGATTTGTAAGTTGTATTTATTTGTGGTGTTTTTTACGATGCTGTAAACCACTCAGAGATTTGTTTGAAATATTCTTATTCATTTATTAATCACCTTCCTCACGAGTCCCAAGGTGATGTACAAGATGCAGTAAAAACATCCCAGTAACCCACACCGAAAATAACATCGTATAAATTTAAATACTGAGCAGAGACCAATTTGTCTAGCTGGGAAAGTTTACTGGAACAAAAAAGTCTTCAGTTGTTTCCGGAAGGTGCCAATAGTGGAAGCCTGTCCTACCTCAAAATATGAAAGGAAGAGGGTCTCTCTTTAAATGGTAATGTGCAGAAGTATAGGGTTTAGATCAAGGGAAGTAATAGTCTCGCTGTTTTTTGCCTTGGTACAGTCCATGCCTGGCGTTCCGTGTCTAGTTCTGGGTGCCACAGTTTAGGAAGGATATTGACAAGCTGGAAAGTGTGCAGAGGAGGGCGACCAAGATGATCAAGGGTCTGGAAACCAAGCCTTATGAGGAACAGTTGAAGGAGCTGGGTATTCTAGCCTGGAAAAGAGGAAGAAGAGAAGAGTTTGGATTTGATATCCCACTTTTCACTACCCAAAGGAGTCTCAAAGCGGCTAACATTCTCCTTTCCCTTCCTCCCCCACAACAAACACTCTGTGAGGTGAGTGGGGCTGAGAGACTTCAGAGAAGTGTGACTAGCCCAAGGTCACTCAGCAGCTGCATGTGGAGGAACGGAGATGCGAACCCGGTTCACCAGATTACAAGTCTACTGTTCTTAACCACTACACCACACTGGCTCTCAAGGAGATACGATGGACTCTCACAGGGGAGCAAGCTTGTTTTCTCTTGCTCTGGCCTCAAACCACTGGCTTTAAGTTACAAGGAAAGAGATTCCAACTCAACACCAGGAAGAACTTTCTGAGAAGTAGGAGCTGTTCGACAGTGGAGAGGACTCCTTCCGGAGGTTGTTGAGTCTCCTTTCTTGGAGGTTTTTAAGCAGAGGCTGGATGGCCACCTGTCATGTATGATCTTGTTCCGATTCCTGCATTACCAGGGGGTGGATGTGACCCTTGGGTTCCCTTGCAATTCTACAATTCTACGATTCTGCGATTACTTCCCTTCCTTCAACATGTGGCAAGCTAGCCTTGCTGCGTTTGGAGGTCCTCCTGTTCATTCTGCTTAGCCGGACACGAGACACGTGCCCTAAAGATTTACCCTGGCAACTCCATCGCTACACTATTTCCCGCCATTGCCTTCTTCCCAAGCAATGATTTGGGTTGATTCAACCTGCATTCACATGGGATGTAACTTTTTATCACCAGTTTCCAATGTGTAAATAGTTTTGTTTAAGTCGTATGTAAACCTTGGTATCTAAATTTATTATGTCCACTGTTTCTAAAGCCTGTTTTTGATAAATGTTTTATATCATTCTATTTAAAGAGAGACAGTGTGGGGTAGTGGTTAGAGTGTCAGGACTGGGACCTGGGAGACCAGGGTTCAAATCCTCACCCAGCCATGAAGCTCACTGGGCGACCTTGGGCCAGTGACTGCCTTTCTGCCTAACCCAACTCGCAGGGTTGTTGTGGGGAACAAATAGGAATGGGGAGAACCATCTATGCCAAGTCAAGCTCCTTGGGGGGGGGGAGGTAGGGAATAAATGCAATATAAAAAACAAACTGCTTTGGAATTATTATTATTATTAAACAGTGTATATACGGAAATAAGCATATAATGTCTACTATTTTAAAGTTACAGGTGGGTAGCCGTGTTGGTCTGCCATAGTCAAAACAAAATCAAAAATTCTTTCCAGTAGCACCTTAGAGACCAACTGAGTTTGTTCTTGGTATGAGCTTTCGTGTGCATGCACACGAAAGCTCATACCAAGAACAAACTCAGTTGGTCTCTAAGGTGCTACTGGAAAGAATTTTTGATACTATTTTAAAGTCTGTTTTAATTGCTTTAAAAATTGTGTGCCATTTTATGATAACCACTTAGATTTTTTTTTTTTAAAAAAAATAATAATATTCAGTATATAAATCTTACTAGAGAAATATAATGGGTGGAAATCGGAATGCAGCGTTGCACTCTTCTAATCATTCCCTCTGCGCAAGCATTTCAGCTTTCCAGATGGAACAATTCCCTCTCTCCTCCCTGCACTGTGTTCTGTTCTGGGGGTTGTCCTGATTTCTGGGGTTGCCGATTTCAGGGGACTCAGGGAGCACGTGGGAGGAGGCGAGGGGTATTTGTGCAAAGCTCAGTTGGACGTGCAGAAATCCTTGCTCTGCTGATGGGGCTGGTCATGTGAATCCCACTCATTACATCTCCTATTTTCAAAGCTTTATTGCTATTTTAAGAATAATTTTGAAACTACCAATTTCATGTAAACAGGATTTTAATTATAATAATAATAATATTGGTAGATAAATCTGTTAAATAAATAACTGTGAGCAAAAAATAATAATACATCTGAACACATCCACCCGCCCATAGTAATGCCCCTCCCCCTTTCCATATCCCACAAGCCAAGCCCACTTTTCCTGCATTACCGGGGTTGGAGTGGATGACCTTTGGGAGACCCTTTCCAACCCTACAGTTCTGTGATTCTGCCTCGCTGGCTCCATCCCCACATCTAACCATCCCCTCCCCTCCCTCCCGCCTCCCACCGTCCCTGCGCTCCCACTGGGCTGGGGGTGGAGTGTGCTCCCCCCCCCACCTCCTTCCCCACCTCTCGAGCATCTCAGCAGGACATTTGGCTAGGGCCCTCTCGAGCCGCTCCGGAGATGCTGCGAGAGCGTCACCGCCTCTTAGCAACTCGCCTAGCAACGAGCCCAACATCTTTTCCCTCTGGACCAATCCGGGAAGGAAGGGAACATCTGGGCGACCGCCTCCCTGCTTCTGGGGAGAGAGGGAGGCGATGAGCTCGACAGTGACTGGAGGGACCCGCAGGAGCTGGGCTGGCTTGTTGCAGCCACGGGAGAGGCTATTTTTTTGCCGAAGCGAGCGTGGGAAAGAGGAGACAGCCCCCCCACCGCCCCAGCCAGCACCCCGCACCTCTTTGGCATGTGCGCTCCTGCAGCGACTGGGAAGGTAAACCGGGCGATCCCGAGTCCCTTTTCTCCCCGTTTTCTTATTCTGAGCTTTAGGCTAGGACTTTGCCTGCTTAGTCCTCACCAGGACCGAGTCTCCTCCGTCTGCTTCCTCGTGCGCTCCCGGAGCTCGGCGCTGGCGAGAGTGCTTCTGTGCATGCACAGAGAGACTTCCCCAGGCTCCGTCGAGGAAGCGTGCAGCGCGGGGAAAGCTTCCAGGCGCCTGAGGGTGGGGGAAGTAGCATCGAGGCGAAGAAATGGAGCTGGCTTGTGGCTAACTGCGCTACTGGACCGCTCAAACCCAGTTTGGGCTCACTCAGTTTAGTATCGCCTCCTTTCCTTAGACTGGCAGCCGGGAGTGGGGCGGGGAGATCTTTTCCCCTGAGATCTTTTAGGTTAGGATAGGGACTGAACCTGGGACATTTTCCCTGCAAAGTGTGTGCTCATCTTCTCAGCAAGGCCGAAGCTCTCCCCAGCTAAGAACAGGGTGGCTTCATGATCCACCCAATAACCTCCCCCTCTCCTAGTTACCTCGGAGTTTCAATGTCCAAGGATGCATCTTCAAGTCAGCTATGACCAGGGCCGGCCCATGCATGAGGCCAGGTGAGGCGACCGCCTTGGGCGGCAGAGCCCCAGGGGCATCAGATCACAGTGTTGATCTCCCTACTGCCTTCTTCCTGATGTCAATCTTCACTCACCCCTTCTTCCCTAGGAGGGAGGGGGCGCACCCCAATTTGGGGTTTGCCTTGGGTGCTGAAATATCTTGGGCCAGCTCTGGCTATGACACCCTGTGACCGGCATCTCAGTCAAAACGAACCCCTCTTTTCTTCTCTCCCTCGTTTTAACCTTGGTGGTCTTCCTGTAGCCTATATATTTGCTGGGAGGTGTTTGCTTGGTGGCTTGTGGAGGAAGTTTCTCTCTTTGCCCCTGGAGAGATCCAGTCGCATGGGGAAGGAGGACAAGAGAGGTGGTGGCAAGGAGAAGACCAGATTTCAGGAAGAGAAGTGTGTGTGTGTGTGTGTGTGTGTGTGTAAATTCATACTCACTCTGGTGCCAATTTGCAACTCCTCGCTCACCCCACCCGGATACTCATTACTGTATTATTATTTTTTCTGGAGAGTCCCCAACACAACCCCACCTTGCAAGCCTCGAGTGTTCGAAACTCTGAAAAGTAACCATAGAAACACTACTAAAAGTTCTTCTCATCCATGTGAAGCAGCCTCCTCCCTTGATGAAATAACTGTCTATATATAGAGAGCTCATATACGTGCCAATATGGAGGGATTAGGCGCAGATCAAAATACCCGTTTTGTGACTTGGAGCTGAGGCTCATTCTCTGGCGGTGTTTAGAGATGGTGCCTATTGTCCGGGCGGTGCATTCGATTCCTTAAGATTTAATCTCTTAGTTTATAATTTTAGATTCCAATCATTTGTTGCTGCGGTCATTTGTTGTCGTTGTCCTTGCTTTGCTGCACGTGCCACTTTTTATATATATATATATATATATATATATATATATATATATATATATAAACTAGAAAGGCTCGCCATAACACTTCGCAGAGAATTAACGAAAAATAAGCTAGCTGTCTGCAGTTTTTCTCTGACACCATCCCGTGTTCCTGTGCTTTCTCCATTCAGCAGGCATTCTCCGCACTTATTCGCAGGGATCTATCTATACCTACACGAGAAATTAGATAGATAGAGCAATTATGATTCAGTGCCTTAGAGTGTGTGACTTATCGGGGAAAGGCTGTAGCTTAGCAATAGAGCGTCTGTGTTGATGCAGAAGGTGCCAACTTCAATCGTGGGCATCTTCAGGTAGGACTGGGAATGTCCGGGAGAGCCACTACCAGGGTACAAAATGCTAAGCTGGATGGACCCAGTTGTTTGACTTTGTATAAGACAGCTTCCTATGAGCTAGGAAGTCCCCTTGGCAATTAATCATAGAATTGTAGAGCTGGAAGGGACCCCAGGGGTCATCTAGTCCAACCCCCTGCAATGAAGGAATCTCAACTAAAGCATCCGTGACAGATGGTCATCCGACCTCTGCTTAAAAACCTCCAAGGAAGGAGAGTCCACAAGCTTCTGTGGGAGACAGTTGTGCTCAGAAGTTTGCTTTAGCCAAACCTTCGTTCCTCAGACCCTCATCTGCAATAGGATAATAATACTGACCTACCTTGCAGGGTTCTTGTGAGGATTACTGAAGGTAATGCATGTGCATTATCCTCCCATCGTTCAGCCCGGACACTGAGATCCAGCGCGAGGGCCTTCTGGCGGTTCCCTCATTGCGAGAAGTGAGGTTACAGGGAACCAGACAGAGAGCCTTCTTGGTGGAATGCCCTGCCATCAGGTGTCAAGGAAATAAGCAGCTATCCTATTTTTTTAAAAAAAACATCTGAAGGTAGCCCTGTTTAGGGAAGTTTTTAATATTTAATGCTGTATTGTTTTTAACACTCGATTGGGAGCCGCCCAGAGTGGCTGGGGAAACTCAGCCAGATGGGCGGGGTATAAATAAATATTATTATTATTATTATTATTATTATTATTATTATTCATAAATCGTGGGGATTTCATCAATTATGCTTTTTGATCGATTGATAAAGCAATAGTTTATCAATTATACACAAAATGCAAAGGCTGGGTGTGAGCAATTCATCAAGACCTTCTGCAGCATGGTGCATGAATAAAATCATTCAAAAACACAGCAAATTTCCCAAGTTTTCATTCATCCTTTGGCAGAATCCTTTGCCGCTAGAGTCCTTCATTGGTGCCTCTTAATTGTTTTGAATTCTGGCAGGTATCAATTATGAACTTTCATCAGGTGTCAAATGCAAAATGCCATTCTATATTGCGTGATAAATACTGGCAGAGACTAAATTCTACAGCAAACCATCAATCAAAAACAAAATGCCTCTGCATTTTGACTCTCGGAGACCGTCAAAAATAAAACATGCTGTGATTTCAATCTTCACATCCTACCAAGTTTCAAATGTTGAAATAAAAACAGACCATCTTAGCAAATGCAGATATCTGGGGCTTGATCCCTCTAGGGGCACAGTTTTGACATGCTTATCTGTAGCTGCACGGATGAGAGGCTGTATGCACAACTAAATGTTGTTTGGCATGCAACCAACAGTGCGGGACCCCTTATGAAAAACACTCAAATCCCACTGTTGGGTTGCTGGAGGGGGGGGGAGTGTCTGGATTCAGCCCTTCCCATTCTCCTTTCCTGAGCAAACAGCTGATTGGCAGGATTTTAAGCTCCTTCCTGCGTGCTCCAATTGGGATGACCAAGTTTCCTGAGTATATGCGGCAAATTTTCCAAAAGTGGATAGGGTGCCCGCCCAATGCTCCACATCAAAGTTTGCAGAGGGTAGAATTCAGAGGTATTTTTAAGAAGAGGTCAGACGGCCCTCTGTTGTGGGTGCTTTAGCCGAGATTCCTGCATTGCAGGGGGTTGGACTAGATGACCCCCTGGGGTCCCTTCCAACTCTACAGTTCTGTGATTCTGTGAGATACTTTGGAATGCATGCTGGTGCACTTAAGAAACCCAAACTTTTAATTATTTGTTTTAAGAGACCATGCTAGTAAAGGAAAACACACTGTGGTGCTTTTGTGTGGATGGTCAATGCAGAGTATCAGCTGAGGGTTTTATATCAGCTTGCCAGAGATCAGTTGGCCCATCAACCAGCCCATCACAGAATAATGTAACTGTAAGGTCTGCGACTGGACTTAACTGCCAGGGGTCCTTTACCTTTACCTTTTACCTTTAAGGTTGGAAAGATTCCCCACACCTGTCTTGGGGGAAAGTGCATTCGGCAGCCACCACATCTCAGAGCACCCAGATCTTTAATCCATCTGCCGACAAGGTCTCCGGAACATGAGTGGCGGCACTACGGTCCTCATCCAATGCTCTAGAGGTGTTTAATAGACTCCCCCAAATCGTCCTCTCCAGCGGAAGACCGAGAGATGGATTGTGGAGCCGGGTCTTCTATGGCCCTCTGCAATTAGGATTAATTATGTATATGCAGGGTTTCGCCCCCACCCCCCACCCACAGCTGATTTCCTAACCACACTTAAGTGGTGCCATCGAAATCAATGGGACTTACTTCCAGATCAATAGGTTTGAGGTTGAAGAGTTCATTCGCCAAGCACTTTTGCAAAGAACCCTTTTCACAGTTACCGTATTTTTCGCTCCATAAGACGCAATTTTTTCCTCCTAAAAATTAAGGGAAATATCTGTGCGTCTTATGGAGCGAATGGTGGTCCCTGGAGCCGAATTGCCCAGGGGCCAAAAGCAGATAGTGCTTTTTATTTTACAAAGAGAAAAGGGGGTGTTGAAAGGACCCCGCTCAGCAGCTGATCAGCAAGAGATCGGGAGAGAGATAAGAGTCCCGGCTCCCTTTCAGCCCCGCCCCTTGCCCAGGCCTCCATTGTTGAATGTGCTGCAGAGGGAGGTTGTTTGTTTCCCCAGTGACATCTGTCTGGAAACTGTAGAAATGGCTCCCTTTCCTTCAGAAGCTGCAGAAATGTGAGTTGAACCCCATAAAAATGGGGCTTTTCCTCTTTGCTTTTCCCCCTTTGCAAAAGGAGCTTTGCTTTTCTCCCTTTGCAAAAAAGCTGCAAAACTTTTAGCTGATCCTCAAAAAAACAGGGCTTTTCCCTTTGCAAAAAAGCTGCAAAACTTTTAGCTGATCCTCAAAAAAACAGGGCTTTTAGAGGAGGAAAACCAGAAAAATATTTTTTTTCTTGTTTCCTCCTCTAAAAACGAGGTGCGCCCTATGGTCCGGTGTGCCCTATGGAGCGAAAAATACGGTACCCTGTGAGGGACCAGGCCCTGGCTATGTTCTCTTTTAGGGCTGGGGACCTGCCTTAGGCTGATTCCTGACTGAGGTCACATTTGAACCCAGGTCCAGGTTTGTAAAAGAGTTGGGCTTGGGTGTAGTGAGGGAGAGAAATAAACGCTGAAGACCAGTGTGAAGTTTGGGATGCACCATGTCGAATGCACCCCGCTTTTCATGTTTGGAACTTGGTCAATTGATGGGTTTGGGGGGCTTGTCTGGTTTGGCAAATGTAAGGGAGCCTTTGAGCATCTCTCGGGCCACACAGCACCTGCCGGATGGGGCCAGCCTTGTATGCAAACGTAGGCTTCATATCTTGAAAGAGGTAACCTGTCCTTATGAACGGCACTTCCCACGCAGAAGTTTTAGTGGAGCCCTGTGGGTTGCAGAGAAAACGGATGAATACTGAGCATGTTCAGTAGCCACGGAATGCTGAACACGGGGGAGGAAAATGGGGGGAAGAAGGGGCATGCAATGGAGTATCTTGGGCCAGGGCATGGCTGGCTGGCGCTAGAGTAATTGCATGCCCTGCTTTGCAGAGGACAGTTCTTTCTCTGAAAGAATCCTCTATTTGAAAGGCTGTATCTACTGTGAGTCTGGCTTAAGCCAATAGGGAAACTGAAACGGAAGGAGTGAGAAATGGGGGCAGGGTCTTGAACTTGCCCATCAACAGTTAGCAGCACCTGGAGAGGTGAGTTACATTGCCAGGTTCATTTAGTCCAGCCTCCTGAAATGCAGGAATCGCTGCTAAAGAATCCCTGACAGATGGACATCCAAGCCTCTGTTTAGAAACTTCCAATGAAAGAGAGCCCACCACCTTCCGGGGTTATCCGTTCCACTGTCAAACAGTTCTTGCTGTCAGGAAGATGTTGAGTCAGAATCTCCTTTCTTATCATTTGACTCTTTTGATTCGGGCCCTACCCTCCAGAGCAGTTGAAAACCAGCTTGCTCCATCTCCCATGGGACAGCCCCTGAGATATTTGATGATGGTTATCCTATCTCCTCTCAGTATCCTCTTTTCCAGGCTAAACACAAACAGCTCCTTCAACAGTTCCTCATAGGGCTTGGTTTCCAGACCCTTGATCATCTTGGGTTCCAGCTTGTCAACTTTTGGCCAATCGCTGGAAAGACTCTTCTGGTTCCTATATGTGGTAAACATCTCTCTCTCTCTCTCTCTCTCTCTCTCTCTCTCTCTCTCTTTCTCTGTGCCCCATTTTACCATTTTTGTGGGAGAGTTGGAGTTTTAGAAATTGAGTCATGACCACATGTGCACTCTAATTATTTGGGGTTCTGCCCCATGGCCTGGGACTTGAGAAGCTAAATCGCCAGGTGAGCCAAATCTTTGCAAACTTCGACAGCTGTCTTGAAACTTGCATGTCTGACGATGGAGAACTTCCCATCACACACAAACCACACGGGATTCTTCAGCTTCCTTCTGAGACTTGAATGCTGTTATGTACTGAGTTGAATAGGATCCAAACTGCAGCAGTCTGATTGGTCCTAGAACAATAGGATTGAGATTGCAGCAGTCTGATTGGTCCCAGAACAATAGGATTGAGATTGCAGCAGTCTGATTGGTCTGCAGGAGCCACCCAATCCAGCTCCAGGTGGAAGTGAATCCGCACTCTGATTGGCATACAGGAGTATCCCGGAATTAGCCAATCACGTGGGGCCCATTGTGTAAATAGTGTATATAAAGCAAACGTTTTGGGGGAACTACATTCCTCACTACTATGAGCTGAATAAAGAGCATGAAAGTCACACTGGACTCCGAGTATCTTTCAAATGCCATGCAGAGGTCCCCCCCAAAAGCCGACCCTGAAGGCTCCAGGAACAGTGTGGCCTCTGGACCATCCTACAGGCCCACGGCTGAAGTTCTTCAAAGAAAGATCTCCACAATTCCTAAACTAGTCTGCGCAAGCAAGGGGAAAGCTTGAGGGCAGACAGAAGGAAGTACATTTTTAACCCAGCGAATAGAACTATGGAATTTGCTCCTGCAAGATGATGGTGTGGCTATCAGTTTGGATGGCTTCAAAAGCAGATGGGGCAAATTCATGGAGAAAAGGGCTATCAATGGCTACTAGCCACAACGGCTATGCTCCATTGCTGGAGGCAGGATGCTCTTAAAGGAGCAGGTTCTGCTTTCAGGCTTATACGGGCATGTGAGAACAGGCTGCTGGACAAGATGGGCCTTTGCCCTGATCCACCTGGTCCATACTCTCCAACGTTCCTCAGATGAAAATTGGGACCTTTCTCACTCCCTCCTCCAACTGATCCTCCTTGAACCCTCCTTTTTTGGTCCCCCGCCCTGCAGAGCATTTCCTATCAGAAAAAAGGGCAACACATTCTTGGACCTAAGCCTTTTCCGTTGCCCCGAGACTTCAGGAAACGAGGCACCCAAATAGCAGGCATTTTCAGGGTATTGTTTTCCAGAATGCGGCAGCTAGACTGGTGACCGGGAGCGGCCGCCGGGACCATATAACACCGGTCCTGAAAGACCTACATTCTCTCCCAGTACATTTCAGAGCACAATTCAAAGTGTTGGTGCTGAACTTTAAAGCCCTAAACGGCTTCAGCCCAGTATACCAGAAGGAGCATCTCTACCTCCATTGTTCAGCCCGGACACTGAGGTCCAGCTCCGAGGGCCTTCTGGCGGTTCCCTCACTGCAAGAATTGAAATTACAGGGAACCAGGCAGAGGGCCTTCTCGGTGGTGGCGCCCACCCTGTGGAACGCCATTCCACCAGATGTCCACGAAATAAACAACTATCTGACTTTTAGAAGACATCTGAAGGCAGCCCATTTGATGTTTTATCATGCTTTTAATAGTCTGTTGGAAGCCGCCCAGAGTAGCTGGGGAGACCTGGCCAGATAGGCTGGGTATAAGTAATAAATTATTATTATTATTATTATTATTATTATTATTATTATTATTATTATTAGTTTGTCCTGGGCTGATGTGACACATCCAGGTGTATGCTCTGACATGCATCCCTCTCTTTCTCTCCCTCTCCCCTTTCTATCCTCTCCCCTACTCCTCCCTCTCTCTCCTCGATTCACTCAAACAGGTGTTTGTTCAGCAGAACCGCGTGGGAAGCGATGCGAGCAGAGCCTGTGCAGAGGGAGAAACTCATCAGGGCTGCTGAAAACACCGTAGAGAGGCGCTTCGCGGACTGATTCGGCATTACGAGGTACGACAAATTGCTTCAATGAAAGCGCCACGCTGCAGAGCGACAACACTGTAACCAGCTGTGCTGTAGGCAAGACTCCTGTCTCAGGGATCAGCTTCCTTACTGCACTCACTTGATGGTCTCCTCTCAGCTGCTCTGCAGTGCCACCACTGCAGGTGGGCATACGGTGGTACTGCAGGCTGTACCCCAGCAGTGATCAGGTGACTCAGGAGAGCCAATAAGGTTCCACCTGCCCCTTTAACGTGACCGACTCTGTCCCGGCTCCTCTGTTTGTAGGATTTGTGCTTCAGAGGCACTAATGGGTGCTGCGCATTGATAGCCTTCCCATTTCTAGACTCCCTGCCGGGTTTCTGCTTTTTGCTTTATTTATTTGGTATATTTATAATCGCTTTCTTACTTACAACACAGAAAGCTGCTGCCTTGGGTCCAGTCAGACCATTAGCCTATCTTGCTTAGAATATAATTAATATTATATTTGATGCTCCAATAAGCTATGAAAAAATGCCAAGTATTAATTGAATTGGTTTTTCTTCCTCCCCAACGTTTTAAATAAATCACGGCAGTTTAGCTTAAAAGCTCAGAGCATCCCGAAGTCTTCCGAACCCACTCCTATAAAAAGGCCCTCTTTCGCTGCCAATTTTTGTGGTGGTGACGCGATTAGGTTAAAAATAGTTCAGATATCCTTGCATGCCGCCCCTTTTAAAAATCTGAATAGAAAGAGCAAGTCAGGGAAACAGCCCAGCGCCAGACCAATCTTAGACATTTCTGCTCGGACATAAACCCACACCGAGCTGTTGTGGTGGTGGTTTTTGTTAAAATTTGTATTTCCGTAGATCTTAGGGTGGTTCACAAAATGAAATTACAATGTAGGAAACTCAAAATACATAATAAGGAACAAAAAAACAAACAAACCAATAATCCCCTCTCCCACAACACATTTGAAAGGGTATTGGGTGTCAACCAGCCATATATCTGGTTGAAGAGGAATGTTTTTGCTTAGAGCCAAAAGGTTTATAATGAAGGTGCCACGTGAGCTTCCTTAGGGAGAGCATTCCACAAATGGGGAGCCATCACAGAAGATGCCCGTTCTTGTGTTGCCAACGTCTGGACCTCTTGTGGAGGAGACACACGAAGAAGGGCTTCAGAGGATAATCTCAGGGTCCATGTAGGTTCATATGATGAGAGGCAGTCCTTCATATGGACCTACCCGGTTCAATGGGTCTCTGTCCCAGAATATAGCAGGATGAATGGCAGAGGCAGGTTAGACTTTGTGGCCCAGCAGATGTTGTTGGACTACAATCTCCCATCTTCCCTGGTCATTGACCATGCTGGTTGGGTCTGATAGGAGTCGAAGTTTCCCTCCCATCCGCCTGCTCCCTGATGAGTTCTTCAAGGGGCAACACAGAGACCAAGGAGGAGGAAGCTGGCAACCTGTGTCACCCTCCGGACTGGTTGTCAGAAGGCAGATGGTGGGGTGTGGGGTGGGGTGGGGTGGGGCAGGCTGAAGATGGTGGGGCCATTTCCTGTTGGCGCTACTAGACCAGCCTTCATTACCAGGGCTGGATCTACACAGATATAAAAAACGCTATCAAAGGTCCCAAAGCAATTTACCATTCACTTTGGATTGCAGCTCTACAGCGCCATCTCGTGTCACATTTTTATAATGCAGTTATAACATTAGAATTGACCCACGTAGCTGAGTCCCAGATGTCTCAGGACCACAATACCTCAAGGACCACCTCTTTCCATACCAACCTACCTGGACCCTGAGATCATCTTCTGAGGCCCTCCTCCATGTGCCTCCTGCTCGAGAGGTCCAGAGGGTGGCAACATGAGAACAGGGCCTTATCTGCAGTGGCTCCCCATCTGTGGAATGCTCTCCTCATTATACCACTTTAGGCACCAGGCAAAAGCATTCCTTTTTAACCAGGCCTTTGGTTGATCTGATTTACATCCTATACCCTTTTAAAATGTGCCTTTTTGTGGGGGGAGGGCTATTGGGTTGTTGCTTTTATTTTTATTATGTATTTTGTGGTTTTATCTCTTGATTTTATTTTGGGAACCGCCCTGAGACCCCTGGGTATAGGGCGGTAAGAGTTAAAGGTAAAGGGACCCCTGAACATTAGGTGCAGTCCCGGACGACTCTGTGGTTGCGGCGCTCATCTCGCTTTACTGGCCGCGGGAGCCGGCGTACAGCTTCCGGGTCATGTGGCCAGCATGACTAAGCCGCTTCTGGCGAACCAGAGCAGCGCACGGAAACACCATTTACCTTCCCGCGGAGCGGTACCTATTTATCTACTTGCACTTGTGTGCTTTCGAACTGCTAGGTTGGCAGGAGCAGGGACCGAGCAACGGGAGCTCACCCCGTCGCGGGGATTCGAACCGCTGACCTTCTGATCAACAAGCCCTAGGCTCTGTGGTTTAATCCACAGAGCCACCTGCTATATAAATTCAAATAATGATGATGATGATGATGATGATGATGATGATGTCTCTCTGTGTGTGCCTCATACAGTTCAAATATGCATGGTAAAGGAAAACGTTTCTGTTGACTTTTCCTTCAAAAATCTGGCTTCTGCACATGGATTCTGACAAGAGGCCCTGAGGCCAAACGAGCAAAGAAAGACAATAGAACCCCAGTCCAACCATTTTATCCCCGGCCATTTGGCAACCTTACCGTTCACGCATCAGAGCAGGAGAGAAGGTTTCACCCTTGCTCTATACCTCCTGCCCCAAGGGAGACTGGAAATGCAAAAGTGTAACAAAGACCGATGGTTGGCAACAGATTCGACGGCAAGGGCATTCTGCAACTGCACACACTTCACTTTAGGTTATGAAGCAGAGGCTGCCAAGAACATCACCATATATCCCATGATGTCAGCCTCGTCGTGCCTCCTGAAAATCAATGTCAATTACAGCTTGGCTCCAAGCCCTCCGGAATTGGTTCGTAAGAAGCTGCCTCTCGCTTCACTCCACCTTATCTGGTTGCATATCGATTGTTTTTAAAGACAGAGATAGTAAAAAAAAAAAAAAAAAACCCCGAACAAAACAGGAGATAGTTGCCTTGGCCTTTCTAGGAATCCCAACAAACCAGAGATCGAGATAGCAAGCAAATTCCAATTCTGGAACTCTGTTGGGGTGGGGGGCGGGGGAGAGAGAAATCCCAAAAAAGACAAACAGGTTCATTATTGCGGAGTGTCAGGTGCTTCAGAAATGCAGCACAAAGCACTTTGCAAGACCTAATCTTGGCACCTGGGAAGTACCGATTACTTTGCATGATGTTTCCCCAATGCCCCATAACCAGCTGATTGTCTAGGTTTTGTTTTTGTTTTTTGTTTTTGTTTGGGGTGGGGGCAGGACTGGTGCTAGGGTTTCTTGAACCCTAGGCAGGCCACCTTCTGGCGCCCCCGCCCCCCGCCCAAGCCTGCTTTAGCGGGAGGTGGGGGGTGATGGAGAAGCTGCTGCTGCTCGCCCGCCCCCCCCCCCCGCCCCCCGCCAAAGCCTGCTTTAGCAGGAGCCAGGGGTGGTGTAGGGGGCAAGCAGCACCTCTCCGCTACAGCGGAGAAGCTGCTGCTAGCCCCCCCGCCCCCCCCCAAGCCTGGCCAGCGCCCCCTCCATTTTGGCGCCCTAGGCAATTGCCTAGTTCGCCTTAATGGACGCGCCGGCCCTGGGTGGGGGAGTGTCACGCAAGAGGCTTTGCAAACCCCATTGTCAGCACATCCCGGCTTAAGCAGAAGGCTTCTCAAATGCACGACAACCAGCTTCCAAAAGCACTCTGAGACTAGGAGGTTCTGCTCCGATCTCCGAGATGCTATGTTCCTGTATCGAGAGAGTTCTGCTCGAAAGGGCAAAAGGAGGCACCGTTGAATGCTAAATGTTTTATTGAATTTTTAAAATAAAATTTTAAAAAAATAGCTAAATTGAATGTGATCGCAAGAGGAAATACTGCTACTTTTATTTTGGTTCTGGCTGGAACACCTACTTAGGTTTTTCAATGTGTCAACACTGCCACCTTGTGCCGAAAGGGAAATCTATCTTTTAAAACATACAGCTGTGAGGTAAGTCATCTCTGCAGGGCTAAAGGTAAAGGTAAAGGGACCCCTGACCATTAGGTCCGATCACGGATGACTCTGGGGTTGTGGCGCTCATCTCGCTTTACTGCCCGAGGGAGCCAGTGTACAGCTTCCGGGTATTGTGGCCAGCATGACTAAGCCGCTTCTGGCGAACCAGAGCAGCGCACAGAAACACCGTTTACCTTCCCGCCGGAGCGGTACCTATTTATCTACTTGCACTTTGACATGCTTTTGAACTGCTAGGTTGGCAGGAGCAGGGACCGAGCAATGGGAGCTCACCCTCTCACGGGGATTTGAACCACCGACCTTCTGATTGGCAAGCCCTAGGCTCTGTGACTTAACCCACAGCGCCACCTGCGTCCCCTGTGCAGGGCTAGCACCCCGCAATTACATTGCCTGAAGTGGATTTTTGGTGACTCTGCCTTCCTGGTGGTGACATAGTCCTCTCTCCTGTTGCCTCCCAATCCTTTCTCTTCCTCCCTCCCCCCCCCGCCCCCACAGCATTAGACAGGGCAGTACTAGTGCTTTCTCGGCCGAAACCTCCTCCTCCTTTTTTGCTTTTATATGTCCATTTCTTACATTAATATGTCACCTTTCTTTCCCTCCAAGGAGCTCAGAGCTGTATAGAGTGGTACCTTGGTTCTCAAACTTAATCCGTTCCGGAAGTCCGTTCCAAAATCAAAGCATTCTGAAACCAAGGTGCACTTTCCTATAGAATGTAATGCAAAATGGATTAATCTGTTCCAGATTTTTAAAAACAACCCCTAAAACAGCAATTTAACATGAATTTTACTATCTAACAAGACCATTGATCCATAAAATGAAAGCAATAAACAATGTACTGCAGTCACACAATCAATCAATCAATCAACCCCACAACCAACCAATCAGTAGCTGAACTGACTGGGTTCCACACAGTCACAAAAACAAAACAAAACAAAAAACAAAACAAAACAAAACAAAAAGAGCCGCAAACACAAAAATGCAAAATAAATAGCAAAAAGAGACAGACCTCAGTGTAACACTCAAAATGGAAGCATACCACTCAAAACGGAGCATGTTCAGCTTCCGAAAAAAGTTCGCAAACCAGAACACTTACTTCTGGGTTTGCAGTCTAAGGTACCATTGTACATTGTTTTCCCTTTTCTCCATTTAATCCTCCGTCAGGAATGCTTTGATGGTGTTTCCTGCTTGGCAGGGGGTTGGACTGGATGGCCCTTATGGTCTCTTCCAACTCTATGATTCTATGATTCTATGAACAAGCCTAATTCCCCCAACGCTCCAGCAGATGACATTCCATTTCCTCTGGGAAAAGACCTGGCGTGGAACTCCCGTATTATATACTTCCTCCACGGTTCTGCTGGGCTCCATACATAGAGCTGATCATTGTGCAATTGCTTGCAAATGGATGTTGTGTGATTGTAGAAAGTTGCTGCCAAATGCAACAAAAATTGATTTTACTTCTGAAAATAAAAACAAACCATATTTCTTTCTTTGGAATATCTATAACCTGCTTTATCAAAGATGTTTCCTAAAACACAATAAAGCTGGGAATAAAACACAATTGAAGCCGACAGTCCAATGGAAACAGACACCCGGAAAGCCAACAGCACAATTCCTAATGGCAACTCCTCCTTGTTTGCACAGCAGGTCCCAGCCAAGTACCGACAAATACCTTAACAACGTCGAAAGTAGCCTATTTTAAGAGGAAATATGCAGAAGAAGAAGAAGATTTACATCAGGATTACCAGGGGTATTTTCCAAAAGTGAGTATGTTTCTGAGATCGAAAAGAATTGACTCCCCACCCCGGAAAAATAATAACTCTCTGATAATAGATTTTGACAAACAAACATAACTTACAACATTACTGTAGAGAGCTAATTCAATCCAATAAGATAAAGGGACCCCTGACCATCAGGTCCAGTCGTGTCCGACTCTGGGGTTGCGGCACTCATCTCACTCTATAGGCCGAGGGAGCCGGCGTTTGTCTGCAGACAGCTTCCGGGTCATGTGGCCAGCATGACAAAGCCGCTTCTGGCGAACCAGAGCAGCGCACGGAAACGCCGTTTACCTTCCCACTGGAGCGGTACCTATTTATCTACTTGCACTTTGACGTGCTTTCGAACTGCTAGGTGGGCAGGAGCTGGGACCGAGCAATGGGAGCTCACCCCGTGGCAGGGATTCGAACCGCCGACCTTCTGATCAGCAAGCCCTAGGCTCTGTGGTTTAACCCACAGCGCCACCTGGGTCCCTTTGAATCCAATAGAGAGGCCAAATTTATTTATTTATTCGATGCTTTAATATACTGTTTTCTGTGACCTCCAAGTGGTTTGCATGCAAAACAATAAAAATACAAGTTTTGAAATGTATTTAAGTATCTGGTGACTTCTGTTTCAGTGTATCTGAAGAAGTGTGCATGCACACGAAAGCTCATACCAAGAACAAACTTAGTTGGTCTCTAAGGTGCTACTGGAAAGAAATTTTTATTTTGTTTTGACTATGGCAGACCAACACGGCTACCCACCTGTAACTGAAATGCCTTTATTACTCATAGCATTTGTTTCCCAATGAATTCAGAAGGGCCCCATTTGGTTTAATTTTTCATTCCGTCTGAAGTAGAAACCCAAAGTCCCATAGCCTTTCCCAAGCCGGTGCCCTCCAGAAGCTGTAGGACTTTATCTCCTACCATCCTCATTCCACCTGCCCAATGATCAGGGATGATGGGGGATTCGGAATAGGGCAACCAAAATGAATAAAGGGGTGGGTCAACTCTCCTACATGGAAAGGTTGCAGCGTTTGGGCCTTCGTAGTTTAGAGAAAATACGAGCAAGAGGTGACATGGTGGAAGTTTGTAAAATCAGGCATGGCATGTAGAATGTGGATGGGAACAACGGTTTCTCCCTCTCTTATAAGAATAGAACTCATGGAAACCCAGACAGGCTGAATGTTGGAAGCCTCAGGACAGAGAAAAGGAAGGATTTTGGGCCAGATAACCCTAACGGTCCCTTCCAGCTCCACAACTCTATGATCCATGCAGCACATAGTTAAATTATGGAACTCGCTCCTGCAGTGATAGCCACCAATGTAGATGAGTTTAAAGGAGGCAGTGATTTTTGAGAATACCGGTTGCTGGAAACCACAGGAGGGGAGAGGGCTCTTGTGCTCAGGTCTTGTTTTTGTGGACTTCCCATAAAGGCATCTGGTTGGCCACTGTGAGAAGAGGACTAGATGGACCATTGGCCTGCTCCAGTAGACGCTTCTTATGTTCTTATGTTGTAGTCCAAAAACCACTGGGAATTGGACCAGGCTGGGGAAGGTTTTGAATCCAGTCTTCTTCGCCATCTTCTGGGAATGTTGTGGGTAGCAGGAGAGGATATATTGATTAAATATTATCCTTCCTAACTCACGCTAGCGAGTTTATTCATACAGCAGAGTACATTCCCCTCTTTACACAGCAGGAAGCTAGTAGCAGATTCGTTAGAATCTCTTAAGTTCTATTACTCCTGGTAAGACCCCTTTGATTCCCTCCTAAAAGAATACAGACACAACAGTCTTCTTTTAAAAGTAATAAGAAGTTTACTCACATTCAGTTCACAGTTGGATCCCTGAAGGCAGGCTTTAGCTTAGAGTTACAGAAGAGGGTTTGAGTTCATCCCATATGGGAACTCATCCCACATGCTGCTGGCTGAGAGCCAGCAGTGCAGTCCAAGACAAGAAAAGGCATCAAAAGAGGAAGGTGGCTGCATGACTGGACCTTTTGTTAGGTCTGGAAGGGTCACGCCCACCTACCTGGTCACATGCAAAGGAAGGATGCTCCAGACCAGGTGTAACAGGAAGTTCAACTGGCTGGACCAACATTCCCCTGCATGTCCACTCTAGGCAAACAGGAAATGTGGTATTTGACTGCTTATGTTGCACCCCACACATCTGATGTTTCTGTTATGTACTACAGGGGTGGCCAACTCCCTAGAGACTGCGATCTACTCAGAGTTAAAAACTGGCAGTGATCTACCCCCTTTTTGGGGGTTCAGGTCAAAGTTGTTGAGCTTTTTTAGGAAGGAGGAAGGCCCATTTTGGGGGGGGGGTTCAGGTCAAAGTTGTTGAGTTTTTTTCAGGGAGGAGGTAAAATGTTGAGCTTTTTTTAGGGGAGCCACAGTTGTTCAGCTTCTTTGGGGGGAGCAAATGATCTACCAGTGATCTATCGCAGATGTAGATCTACCTGTTGGACGATCTACATGTTGGACGTACCTGATGTACTAAATCAGTTTCCTGCGCTAACGTTCTCTATTTATCCTTTAAACTCACCTCAGCACCTGATCCTGCCCGAAGACCGGACTTGTATCTTGAAACTTTCTCTGCAGAAGCTCCAGTTCCTTGAAGATCCCGAGATCTACCTCCGCCGGTCCGTCTTGATCAACAACCTGCTGCGGAAGATTCACCTGGAAACGGAGCGGGAACGCTATGAATACTTTAAGGAGAGTCCGTGCTGCCGGACTGCCTACGCGGATGCACGAAAACGGCTGAAGTTCATGGTCCAAGAATGCCGTTCTCAATCCCTTTATTACGAAGAGCTGCATTCGTATCATATCGTGCCTTACCCTACGGAGAATGCCATTTACGGAGTGGGCTACTCGAGCGGCCACCTGGAGCAGAATTCTCAGTTGCTTATTTATAAGATGGAGTAAAGGTTGTGCTTTCTTTTCTTGTAGACCTGCCCGTTGTTTCGCTTCTGAGCGGCTAGGAGAGCTTCTTAGCCTGCTACGGCAAGGCGCTAGCCGCAACCGTAGGGAGGGGGTCAAAGGTTAGTTCGTCGTCTTAGGCTGCAATGATGGTAGCCGTGGGCGAGCTTTGGCCAGCTTGGTTGCAAACGTCGCTTGGTGTCCACTTGGAACCGGTGCAATAGGGAGGTTCCTCAGAAGCAGAGAGAGATCTTGCGCTCAGCGATCAGTGGCTTTTCGATTTGTCCGTTATGTATATAGATGAATTAACACTAGCAGCTTAACTAGACCACCCTTGCTTAGGAAACGTAAACTGACGACAGGAGACTAATCCATTAGTGAGGTTTTGTTGAGAATCAGAAAGGGTGGGTGGGACTGACTTCTCAGAAGGGTCAAGAAACAAGCTTTCGTTTTAAGGGAGTCCTTCGGCACCGAAGGATTCTCTGCTGTTATGGATACGGATTCCTTTTCATGCTTTCTTTTTTATTCCACGCTATTAACTGTTCTGAGATTGTTATGCTTAGCCATTCATTTGCTGGCTCGCTGACTTTGCCAGCATGCATGGTTCCTTGTTTTGGTTGGCGCTTCTGGCATTGTGTAACTTCAGTGAATTTGGTGAGCCGGAAAAGACGCATTCGCCCCGTGATCACCGCTTTCTAAGCGATCCTCTTTGAGTTCCTGTCAAACTGATATGACGGTTTGATGGCAGGGTGCTTATCAGTATTAATGCTTTGGCAGGTGTGTGTGTGTGTGTGTGTGTGTGTGTGATTTGGGGGACAAATATATGTTTGATTCAGTGAACCATATGAAGCAGTTGTCCCAGTGTTCACAATTCATGAAGGCACCCAGTTGAAGCTTAGGAAATGTCTTCTACAACCCTCGAGCATGTCACACAAAGGAGGATGGCTAACACATCAACAGAGATTGGTGAGAATGCCATTGCTGCCCAAGGTGTGTAGTGAAATTGCCAAAGAGAAGCATTAGAGAGGAGAAATAAACCAAGTCCCGATTGACACTGGAAGCTCATGGCAGATTTGTGCCCAATTTTTACTCTGGACTTCCGCTAAAGTAACTTGGGAACTATAGTCCGCTGAGGTTTCCCTATCAGATCCTACTACAATTCTCTGCAAACTACAATCCCCACAGTTCCCTAGGGAGGCAGAGTCAGTAGGTGGCGGTAACAGGGCCTTTCCTTTGGGCTTACATCCAAATTAAACTCGGAGAAGGAGCGAGTTTAAGGCCGCATCCACACCACATATTTAAAGCGCATTTATACCACTTTAACAGCCATGGCTTCCTCCCAAGAAATCCTGGGAACTGTAGTTTGTTACGGGTTCTGCCAGTTCCTAGGAGACCCTTGTTCCCCCGTGCAGAGTTATAAAACCCATAGTTCCCTGGGAAGAGGGCTTGACGGTTAAACCACTCAGGGAATTGCAGTTCAGAATAGGGGTCTCGGCACCTTTAGCAAACTACACTTCCCAAATTATTTTGGGGAAAGCCATGGCTGTTCAAAGAGGTCTGATAGTGCTTTAAATGTGTGGTGCAGATGTGGCCTACATCTGCATTGTGGGTGTGCCTTCCAATCTAGGGAAGTTTCTATTTCAACCTTTGAAAGCTGCATCATTCAGCATTAAATGACACAACCCAGTGAGGCATTTTCCTGAAGATGCACTGCCGAGATGAAGTCCGTATTGTGCTGTTTACATGGGAGAAGAATCCAAAGGGTTGGGCCCTCATGGGATGCCATCACTTGCGAGCACATGGATCTCTTTGTTTGCATTTGTACATTAAAAAGAAAGGAAGGAAGCTTATGTTCAAGAAGAAATAATACTGACAGATGTTATACCAGGGTGCCCTCTTAAATTTCCACAAGCAAAGCCATTGTTCTTATGCAAAAGGCAGTTAAAGCCGCCTCTGAATGTTTCTTTTCTAGGGGGGCAAGTAAGAAAAATCTTTAGCGAAGTCTAGCGGGGGGGGGGGAGGGAAGGCACCCTAATTCCGAGCCAACTTAAAATGCCTCGTTTTGGCCTGTGCTTTTGCTCGTTTTTGCACACACATCATTAGCTTACTCTAGTGGTGCTTGTGAGGATTTTTCAGCTGATTATGCAAATGGACCTCATTGCATAGCACTGTGTGTCTGCTGGCGCCGAGGGCGATGTGGAAATCCTGTTCTGTGATGCTCGCTCACACCTGAATGCTGCAGCCAGCGAAGGGTGAATGTGCTTGAGTCCTAGGGCTGGCTCCGACCCACGCACTTGCGTGTTGCTTGTTTCACAGCATTTGTCTGGCGCTCGGTTGTAAGAAAACCCCAAAGCGGTTTGCAAAGCGTCCGATGTCAAGGTCCGTTGAGAGCCAGGGTTAGAATTGTAGAGTTGGAAGGGACCCCTGAGGATCATCTAGTCCAACCCCCTGCAAATGCAGGAGTATGCAGCCATGCCATACAGGGATCGAGCCTGCAACCTTGGCATTATCAGCACCGTGCTCTAACCGACAGAGCTCTCCAGGGTAGCCAACTGGGTGCCCTCCAGATAGTGGCTCCTCTGCGCACTGTTAGCCTTAACTGACCTAAGACTTCTCGTGCTTTGATACCGCCTCGTGAGGACAGCTTTGCACAGAGGCTGCTTCTGTACTGCCTCTGCACAACTCAATAATAAAGCTAAGCACCGTCCTTTAGGCATCTGAGAGTGTATAAACAGTTTGCCACCTTGGCGGGTGGCACTGAAGTGTGCCTAGGAGAAAAGTGGCTTCAGCTATTTAACGTTCAGTGGAATGTTGCATGTTTTTTTCCTGCTTTTTTAAATGACTTGTAAATAAGGAACTTGAGGACATCAGCCTTTTCCCTACTGATCGCAGTGTGTTCGGAATATTGGTAATCCCAATGTAGTCAGAGTCAGCAGTCAAATTCACGCTGGCAGTAATCCGCCCTGGTGGTTTCCCTTTCTACCGCTGAATCAGCGGAGGCTGGTTTACTTAGGGCAAATGGGGCACTGCCCCACCAGCCTGCCTTCTTGCCTACAACCAGTCCAGGGGGGTGGCTGTGGCTGTCTGCTTCCTCTTGTTCAGTTCAGCAGACAGGAGGAAGAGGGGACAAAACTTAGAATGACTTGGCTCTGCCTGCCATTGGCTCTGGTGCCACCTGCTGTTAGTCTCCTTGCCTTCCACCCTACCAGTCCCAATGGACGCCAGCCATCATTAGATTGAATGTATCTGTTGGCAGCTCTGGCACGTTCCAAGGAAAATTAAATGAAGTGTCCCAGGTCGTTGGCTTACATTGCTATTACTGTTGTGTACATCCCAGTTTCCAACTGGTGAGAGATGCCAGGGGTTCCGGTGCTCACCCAGGTTTCGGTTTCCTTGGAATGAAAGTCCATGGAGGTGATGGTGTCTTTGGGATGTATGGCTTTATTTACGCATATTTACAACCTGTGCATGGGATGGAATAGCTCATAGCAGCAGCAACCCAGCATATCTTGCTCCTCCATTAAGTTTCCAGGGAGGCCATGAACATAGCTTTGGGACCAGCACAGATCTAGACAAGCCTCTGTGTCTCCAGCTTCCAGCGGGCCAAAACTCTGTCCTGGTTTGGCGCAGGGATACCAAAGAAGGCTATCAAAAACACCGGAGGGATCAATCCTAGTGCTTTATTACAAGAGGTCTAAACCAGGGGTCAGCAAACTTTTTCAGCAGGGGGCCGGTCCACTGTCCCTCAGACCTTGTGGGGGGCCGGACTATATTTTGAAAAAATATGAACGAATTCCTATGCCCCACAAATAACTCAGAGATGCATTTTAAATAAAAGGACACATTCTACTCATGTAAAAACACGCTGATTCCTGGACCATCCGCGGGTCGCATTTAGAAGGTGATTGGGCCGCATCCGGCCCCCGGGCCTTAGTTTGGGGACCCCTGTTCTAAACTGACAACACAGCCTGCAAAGTCTTACTGCCATTACAGACACAGGGCAAACACCAGAGCAGTAAGAGGCCATCATGAATTGTCGGCAAAGTGCTGATGTGCTAAGTATTATTTATACACAAAGCAAGCTGTGTAAGCTGGCATCAGTAGCCCTATTAACTCACCCCTGGCTTAGAGGACCCTTCCACCTCTCAGATAAAGGAGTAGCTGAGGAGCAGCCAGCTCGAGAAGTTCCCTTGTCCCCACTAACTGAACGAAACAAAGGCTCCCAAGCAGATAAGCATTTGTGAGATATTCTTGCAGCAAATAGCATTTAGTCCTCAGCTTAGCTTGACTACCAAGACGGTGTTTGCAGACCTTCTGACACAGATTCACCAGTGGTTCTACCCAAACTCACAAGCAGAAACACACGGTCCCCTTTCGCCTGTTGTTCTCCCTTCTAGAAAGATGTGGCATCCAATTAGGTGATGTGGGAAAACACTCATCCATTCTTGGAACCAGGGCAACCACTTTGGACATGTAAATGGAGGTACTTAACTGGCCAGATAGGCTCATTACCTTAACAAAGGAGCAGGTTTGGCTGGTTCAACAGGTTTCCTGTTACTGCTCCTAACCTCACAGATCACAGGTTTGGAAGGGACCTGCAGGTGTCATTCTTACTGACCCCACAAACCTATCATTATTAAGCATCTTGAAGCCATTTCATGATACAACAAAACATGTAAAACAATTGCATATATTAAAACAGCTGAACCAACTGCATAGCCACCTCCTCTCTCCAATCATGATAAGATAACCCTTTAGTGTGGCTATCCACCCCGAGTTGTTGTGAACGGGTAGTGTGTTGCCATCAGAATTGCATCTAAAATCAAATAGTCTGGCAGGATAATTAAGGGTTCCAGCCAACATTAATGCTACTCATTGAAATCAACGGACATGGCTAACTTAGGTACGTGGATTTCAGTAGGTCTACTCTGAGTATAAATCATAGTCTTATGGAATGCCTAAAAGACTAGGTGCAATCTCTCAGAGGGGGGTTTGCATGTCTGTAGGGTATCATCTGAAATGGAACTTGAAGCCTTTCTGGCAGTTCTTCTTTGGGGAAACATCTGAAGAGCTTCAAGGAAAGCTAAAATAGTGTCAAGAGGACTAGTGACATGTCTCCTTAGGGTAGTGCTAAGTTTTCTTCCAAGTTGCCATTCTACAGCTCTCTTTAGCATTGGCATCAGTGCTGGTCTGTGGGTCAGTCAGAAACCAGTAACTTCTTCTCAGGGAGTTTGGCCCCAACTCACATCATCTTGAGCAGGGGTGGGAACCTCTGGTCCTCTGGAGGTTGCTGAACTACAACTCCCATCACCCCAGGGGTGATGGGAATTGTAGAGGTAGAAGATTGCAGTTTCCATTACTTTGTGTGAGAAGAGGCATGGATTTTCCGTAAGGATGACTATTACACAGACCAAAGCCATTTCTTTGGTCCACAAAAATTGAGACTATCTGGAGAATTAATTTTTTTTGGAGGGGGAGGGGAGAGGACACATGCCAAATTTGTCAGTTTGGAAAGGTGGACGCTGTCAACATTTCTGTTTTGCTCTGCGGCAATGCAAATGTAGCCAGTGCGGTGAATCTTGTTACACCTCAGTTTCAGGTCGGAAGCTATAAATGAGCTGTTATTCTAGAAAACCTGTATCTTGCTCGCTCTTTATTTTTCCTTTCGCTCTTTGCTGTGGTTGCTGAATGTGTGTGGTTGAGTATATGGAATATTGTGCCTTAAAGTTCCCTTATCATGTGAGCCTTCAATTCTTCTCTGTGATAACTGTAAAAACCGTGCTATAGCCGAGGATGATTTCATGCTCTGAGAAGACCCATGCTTGGTCCTTGGGTCTACCCTAAAAAGCCATTGTTCTGTACAAAACTCTGATAGGACTCCAGACTGTAATCTGGACCCAAAACTCCGCATACGTGTTGAGACCTAGGCCACCTTCACACCGTACCTGTATTACGATACTGCTTTAAACAGTCACTGCTTTCCCCCAAATAATTCTGGGAGCTGTGGTACGTTAAGGGTGCTGAGGACTATTAGGAGACCCCTATTCCCTTCGTGGATCTACAGTTCCCAGAGTGGTTTCGCAATCAATCCCTCTTCCCAGGAAATTGTAGCTGTGGGAGTGGAATTGAGGTCTCGTAACAACTGTCAGCAGCATTAGGAAATGACAGCTCCCAGAATTCCTTGGGGGGGAAGCCATGTTTGTTTAAAATGGTCTCATAGTGCTTTAAATGTATGGTTTGAGTGTGGCCCTATTCTGTTTTACTTTTTGCATTTCTGCTACCATTTTGCAACTTCAGCTGTACAGTGGTACCTCAGTTTACGAACTTAATCCGTTCTGGAAGTCCGTTCTTAGACCAAGGTAAAGTTCGCAAACCGGGACACTACTTCCGGTTTTGCGGAGTTTGTAAACCGAATAGTTCGTAAACAGGGTTGTTCTTAAACCGAGGTATCACTGAAGATACAATTGATTTCTACGTACAATGGGCAAGAATTGAAAATTGATTTGGCCAGGATCTGCTTTATGCTCCTTTTCATTTATGAGCTCCTTGCAATCATGGGGACTGTGTGTGTTTGCATGTACCTTTGCCAGAGCCACTGATTTCTGGAGATTAAATCTGTTACCTCATTTTTAAATCTCCTAGTTACAGGTGGGTAGCCGTGTTGGTCTGCCATAGTCAAAACAAAATCGAAAATTCTTTCCAGTAGCACCTTAGAGACCACCTTAGAGACTCAGTTGGTCTCTAAGGTGCTACTGGAAAGAATTTTCGATTTTGTTAAATCTCCTAGACGTTGCCTTTTCCTCACCAGAAACCACAGTTGCAGAAAACAGGCCTTTGTAAGCTGTGTCAAAGATATCACCGGCAATTTGATAGGAGTCGGTCTGTGGATAATGCCACAAACAAACACCTCAGCCTTTAAGGTGCCACAAGGCTCCTGCTAAAATGGCTTGTGACGCCGTTTCTCAATCAATCACCCCATTAGCTCATTAAGAAGTTGCAGCCCTGGATGGTATCAGAAATGCAATAATGTGTTTGCTAGTTAACAGAATGAATAGGCCTTGAATTCAGATGTCGAGGTATGGGTTGGGTTTGATTTTTTTTATGGCACTTTGCTGGAGTGACTTTTTGTGTGTGTTGTACAATCAACATTTTGGACCTACTTGAGATCTACCAGAAAGGTTTTTATGCTTTTCTTCTTATTTTCTCTCTCTCTCTCTTTTTTTTAAGTGAACGGTGGGGTGGATGGGAAATAGATGTATTTTAAAATATAAATAAATGAATGAATATATATAAATACATGTATATGTGCATGGTCTTACTAATAAAGTTCTATTTCTATTGAAACAAGTGCATGTTCATTACGCATTTCATTTAAAATGTCGGACTCTGTTTCTCTTTATCAATGTGGCTTACTCTCTCTAATAGATAAAGAACAATGACACAGTGCAAAGGGCAATGGGTGACGTGGCATCAACCTGTCCACCCACCAGCTGAAGGAATTTCCTCTTCCTCTTCTCCATCCTGCAACCTCACATGCACTCCACTCCCAAAAAACAGAGCAGCTCCCCAGAGCCAATTTGGTGTAGGGAGGAGAGGAAAGGAGTGAGAAGTCCTGTTGCTTCAGCAGAAGTCTCCTCAGGAGCATGATTAAAGGTACCCCCAGTTTAAGAAACATAGGACCAGTCCAATGGCCCATTTAGGCCAGCATCACAGAGAAGGGAGGGGGTTCCATCAATGGGATGCCACCACAGAGGAGGCCCTGTCAAGCCACAAGCTGGAATGGAATGGAAACCACGCTGCGTGCAAATGTATACAGGGAAGATTGGAACAGAAAACAGAGGGAGCAAAAGTTCAGGAAGGCAGGATAAAAGCACAGGGTTGCATTCCATGTTTTGCTAAGGTGAATGTTCCACCAATACAAGGTTTTCTCCTTGTGCAACAGAATATTCTAGCCCTCTCCTCCCCCCTGTGCTACCCTAAATATGTTCCGGAGGTTTTCCCAACCCTCTGGAGCAGATTTAGGGACAGCTTGGGTGAGCACTGGAGGAGAAAGATAGATAGATAGATAGATAGATAGATAGATAGATAATGTGGCACTATAGGGGAATGACGAGGCACAGGGAGAGTGGCAGCTTCCTTGCTTAATGCTAGGACTGGCTCCGGCCAAATGAAATTTCTGCATATCTTAGAAAGGTGTCCGTTAAAAATGGCCACAGGTATTTGAAACCACAAATGTATGCCAGTTTATTGTGATGCAGCTGTTTACTGTAACTATGGATGTAAGAAGGCAGCTTTTTCAATTATGGCCGGCGCTTGTCACATGCATTGCTGTTTCCATTCTGCAGTTCGCCTTCTGCCAAAACCTGCATTATTTGTCTTGCTGCCCACTGTGGCCAAATGATGTAATTACTTAAATAACATTGCCAATACACTACTCTACCCCATTCGTGCCACTGCAAAGGAAATGCAATGCACATCGAATTGATACAATGAATTGTAGAGTTGGAAAGGGAGCACAAGGCTCATCTAATCCAACCCACAACCCTGAGATTAAAGAGTCTCATGCTCTACTGACTGAGCTATGCCAGCTTAGAAGGGGCAGGGAGAGCAATCAGTTATGTACAGTGCCAGATTTACGTATAAACTAAACAAGCTATAGATTAGGGCCCCATTCTCTTGGCGCCCTCCCCCCAAATGTAAAGGGAAAAACACCTGGATGTACATTTCCAAAATATATGATAAAAAAACAAATTTAAAAAACCTACATACAGCAACAGTGTCTTGTGTTGTGTAGCATTCTATGATGTAAGTAATGGGCCCCACCTGCTAGCCTGCTCCCTAAAATATCACTGGTTTGCTCATTTCTATATATACAGGTGAAACTCGAAAAATTAGAATATCGTGGAAAGGTTCATTTCTTTCAGTAATTCAACTTAAAAGGTGAAACTAATATATGAGATAGACTCATGACATGCAAAGCGAGATATGTCAAGCCTTTATTTGTTATAATTGTGATGATTATGGCGTACAGCTGATGAGAACCCCAAATTAACAATTTCAACTTTGGGGTTTTCATCAGCTGTGCACCATAATCATCACAATTATAACAAGCAAAGGCTTGACATATCTCGCTTTGCATGTCATGAGTCTATCTCATATATTAAACTCCAGTAGCTAATGAAAACAATTGCTTACATAAATGGACTTTTCCACGATATTCTAATTTTTTGAGTTTCACCTGTATAGGGTGCCTACATTCTTTCACTGCGGGAGGCAGTGGAAGACAGGCGTGCCTGGCATGCTCTGGTCCATGGGGTCACGAAGAGTCGGACACGACTGAACGACTGAACAACAACAACATTCTGCATGTGCAAATGGCTTTAGATACCTATTAGGTCCATAAATTACCATATAGCATATATTCAACACAAAAAAACAGCGACAATTTGTTGTTGACAAAGGACAGCTGGACATATAAAGGGCCCCATTACCTTCAGTAGCTTAGGGCCTCATCAAACCTAAATCCATCCCTAGTTATGTATCATTTGCAGACTGAAAGCAATAACCACAGTAAACACCAAACACATTCACCGCATCAATTTCTGCTCCAGACACGGGATGAATAAGTGAACCTCAGCAACTTCCAAGCCTATTTCCATTTCTGTTGGAATTCCCTTTAAAGTGAAACACTCCCCTCCAGACAATTGCTTTGAGCCAAAATCCCCTTTCTACGCCTTCTTTGCTGTAGATGGAGCTGTTGCACCAAGAGGCTCCGAGAACTAAAACCGTTAATCCTTTTGTTCATGGCGATAAATGCTGTGCGCTTTTGCTTTCCTCTCCACAGGACACAAAAAAAGACAATGTGCGACTGACTGTTCGCAGACTGTGAGGGAGGAGGAGAAAACACCTCATAGTTAGCTAACCTTAAAGCCTCTTAAAGTTCTTTTGCTCCAGGCATGCCTGCAAGGGGCCACAATTCCCGACATTTATGCCAGCAGGACTCGCCTTGCCGCTCAGCTGTCACAGGTGGTCATCTGAGGTTGCATTTCAAGGGATTAGTACCGGTAGTTCTTCTACAGAAGAAGAAGAAGAAGAAGAAGAAGAAGAAGAAGAAGAAGAAGAAGAAGAAGAAGAAGAAGAAGAAGAGAGGAGGAGGAGGAGGAGAAGAGGAGTTTGGATTTGATATCCTGCTTTATCACTACCCGAAGGAGTCTCAAAGCGGCTAACATTCTCCTTTCCCTTCCTCCCCCACAACAAACACTCTGTGAGGTGAGTGGGGCTGAGAGACTTCAGAGAAGTGTGACTAGCCCAAGGTCACCCAGCAGCTGCATGTGGAGGAGCGGGGAAGCGAACCCAGTTCACCAGATTACGAGTCCATCACTCTTAACCACTACACCACACTGGCTCTGTGGTTCTGGGCACCACAGTTCAAGAAGGATACTGACAAGCTGGAACGTGTCCAGAGGAGGGCAACCAAAATGGTCCAAGGCCTGGAAACGATGCCTTATGAGGAACGGCTTAGGGAGCTGGGTATG
Organism: Lacerta viridis; assembly: GCA_900245905.1. NCBI lineage: Eukaryota > Metazoa > Chordata > Lepidosauria > Squamata > Lacertidae > Lacerta > Lacerta viridis. The sequence goes on along the minus strand of OFHU01004260.1, from coordinate 205,903 downwards.
TTTAGCCTGGAGAAGAGAAGGTTAAGGGGTGATATGATAGCCATGTTCAAATATATAAAAGGATGTCATATAGAGGAGGGAGAAAGGTTGTTTTCTGCTGCTCCAGAGAAGCGGACACGGAGCAATGGATTCAAACTACAAGAAAGAAGATTCCACCTAAACATTAGGAAGAACTTCCTGACAGTGAGAGCTGTTCGGACAGTGGAATTTGCTGCCAAGGAGTGTGGTGGAGTCTCCTTCTTTGGAGGTCTTTAAGCGGAGGCTTGACAGCCATCTGTCAGGAATGCTTTGATGGTGTTTCCTGCTTGGCAGGGGGTTGGACTGGATGGCCCTTGTGGTCTCTTCCAACTCTAGGATTCTATGACTGTAAAGGGGAATCTTACCACTAGCGTGAGTGAGGAGGGATAATATTTAATCAATATACCCTCTCCTACCTTCCTCAACATTCCCACAAGAATCACTCCCCCTCCATTATGATTCCCGGAAGCTGGCGTTCTACTGACTCTGACAGCGGAGGTACAACGCAGCTATGGTGGCATGCAGCCGTTGATGGTCGTCTCCTCCACCCACCCACCTACATAATCCACTTTTTGTTGTTGTTGTTCAGTCGTTCAGTCGTGTCCAACTCTTCATGACCCCATGAACCAGAACACGCCATGCACTCCTATCCTCCACTGCCTCCCGCAGTTTGGTCAGACTCATGCTAGTCTGTTATGTACTGAGTTGAATAGGATCCAAACTGCAGCAGTCTGATTGGTCCTAGAACAATAGGATTGAGATTGCAGCAGTCTGACTGGTCCCAGAACAATAGGATTGAGATTGCAGCAGTCTGATTGGTCCCAGAACAATAGGATTGAGATTGCAGCAGTCTGATTGGTCTGCAGGAGCCACCCAATCCAGCTCCAGGTGGAATTGAATCCGCACTCTGATTGGCATACAGGAGTATCCCGGAATTAGCCAATCACGTGGGGCCCATTGTGTAAATAGTGTATATAAAGCAAACGTTTTGGGGGAACTACATTCCTCACTACTATGAGCTGAATAAAGAGCATGAAAGTCACACTGGACTCCGAGTATCTTTCACTGGCGACGAAGGTGGGATCCCGCTGAGCTGACTGCCACACACAGCACCGCAGCAACGCCACCTGCCGCACAGCTGCCTCGCACCGTGTATCCAGGCTTCAGCTCCGGGTCCCAAGGAACTCAAGATGGCAACGGACAGCAGCTTCTCGCCATTCAACCCAGCATCAGGAGACTGGGAAGGATACGCCACCCGTTTCACCTTTCTTCTAGAAGCTAAAGGGGTCACCAACGATGCCAAGAAGAGGGCGATATTCTTCAGCGTCTGCGGAGAGGAGACATTCGAAATCGCCCGGGCTCTCCTTGCGCCTGATGATGTCGCTACCGTTCCTTACAAAACAATAGTGGAACGGCTGAAGGGGCACTTCTCGCCACAGCCCTCGGTGGTGGCTCGTCGAAATGCCTTCTATGCAAAGCGGCAAGCCCCTGGGGAAACCATAACGGGGTTTGTGACCTCCCTCCGCCAAGCCGCTCGGTTCTGCAACTTCTCAGAGTTGGAGAACATGCTGCGTGACCGCCTCGTCGGTGGCCTGAGGGACGAGAAGCTGCAACGACGCCTCTATGCCAAGAAGGACCTAACGTTCCAGGTCGCTCTGGAGGAGGCCCTGGCAACAGAAGCCGCTGAGAGGTCAATGCAAGAGGCACGGCCGAGCGTGCCGTCCCAACCAAGGGTCCACCACGAGGACCTCATCGACGATTCAGGATCAGACAGGGAGGAGGTGCACAGAGTACAGCGGCGCACTCAAGCCGTGCACACACCACAGCTGCCTCGACCAGAAGGAGGGAACTGCGCAAGCTGCGGGGAGAATCACGAGAGGAGGACCTGCCGTTTCCGCAATGCCGAGTGCAGGCAGTGCAGAAAATCAGGCCACATCGCCCGGGTGTGTCGGGCTCGGCCCATCCGACGCCAGGCATCAGATGACCGCCCCAAGAGCCCCAGGTCCCGGGGCCCAACGCACCAAGGCAACTCGACAGAGACCACGGACTACCAGGTATACCAGTTGCCCCACCCCAACATAGAGAAAATTTATGTAGAGGTACAGATAGAGGGGGCCCCGTGCCGCATGGAGCTGGACACAGGTTCAACCCTATCCATAATCTCGGCACGGACTTTAAGGAAACTGTGCCCTAGTGGGGGTCCCAAACTCAGGCCGGCCCCATTCACCCTCCGGGACTTCCAGAAACGTAAGGTCCCCACAATGGGGGTGGGGACCTTCAGGGTGCAATATCGAGGGCGGACGCGGCAACTGGACTTGCTCGTGGTCAAGGGCTCCTACGTTAGCTTACTGGGATTGGCATGGTTTGGACCACTGGGGCTAGCCGTCACCGGGGTGAACCGCACTAGCTTACAAGTGGATGTGGACGCCATATGCAAGGAGTTTCCGGCAGTTTTCGATGGGAAATTGGGACAGTATACGGGCCCCCCCATTGCCCTACAGCTGGACCCCGCAGTACGACCTGTCAGGCTCAAGGCCCGCCGGGTCCCGTTCGCCCTGAAACCCCGTATAGACGAGGAATTGGACCGGCTCGTGGAGCAAGGAGTGCTGGAGCCTGTGCCTAATGCCACCTGGGAAACCCCGATCGTCACACCCGTCAAGCCTAATGGTTCGGTCCGCATCTGCGCAGACTACAAATGTACCATAAACAAGGCCCTCATGGCCCATGCATACCCAGTGCCAGTGGTCAGCCATGTCCTCGCCACCCTGGCTGGGTCAAAATTTTTTGGCAAGCTGGACTTGGCCCAAGCCTATCAACAGCTGCCAGTAGATGAAGCCACAGCAGAGGCACAGACGATTGTGACGCACAGGGGAGCGTTCAAGGTAAAGCGGCTGCAATTCGGTGTCAGCGTGGCACCAGGCATATTCCAGAATCTAATGGACTCGCTGCTTAAAGGGATTCCTGGCGTCACCCCCTTCTTCGATGATGTGTTGATTGCCGGGCCCACAGCAGAGGAGTTTGAGGACCGCCTTCGCACCGTTCTGCACCGTTTCCAGACGGCGGGTCTCAAGGTGAAGCGGGAAAAGTGTCTACTAGGAGTGCCTCAGGTGGACTTTCTGGGATTTATGGTGGATGCAGAAGGGGTCCACCCGACTGGGGACAAGGTACGGGCCATTTGTGATGCCCCAGCGCCCAAGGGCAAGACTGAACTTCAGGCCTTCTTGGGGCTATTGAACTTTTACCATGCCTTCCTTCCCCATAAGGCAGCAGTAGCAGAGCCCCTACACAGACTCCTGGACAAGCGGGCCCCTTGGGTGTGGGGCCAGCGCCAGGAGGCCGCATTCCAGGCAGTCAAGGACTTGCTCGTCTCAAACTCGGTCTTGGCACACTTCGACGAGAGGCTGCCGGTGGTGCTAGCATGCGACGCCTCACCCTACGGCATCGGCGCTGTCCTTGGACACCAACTCCCAGATGGAAGAGAGGTGCCAGTGGCATACTTTTCCCAGACACTCACCGCAGCTGAGCGGAACTACTCGCAAATCGACAAGGAAGGTCTGGCAATCGTGAAGGGAGTAAAAAAATTCCATGATTTCTTGTACGGGCGGCCCTTTACCGTGGTGACTGATCACAAGCCGTTGCTTGGTTTGTTTGCCCCCGAAAAGCAGACCCCCCAAGTGCTGTCTCCTCGCGTCCTCAGGTGGTCAATTTTCCTTGCCGGCTACCAGTATGCACTGATTCACCGCCCTGGGAAAGCGATGGGCCACGCAGACGCCCTCAGCAGGCTACCACTACCAGAAACAGGCCCCGACCCAGCACCCGCACAAGAGGTTATGAGCCTGGAGCTGCTTCCCGACCGCCCTATTCAGGCACAAGAAGTTGCACACCATTCCAAGAAAGATAGGGTCATCTCCCGGGTCCTGGACTGGGTGTGGAGGGGATGGCCCAGCAGCAGCCCCGGGCCAGAATTCGCTGGCTACACAACCCGTAAACATGAACTGTCGGCCCACAAGGGGTGCCTGTTATGGGGAAGCAGGGTCGTCGTTCCTGAGCCCCTTCGCAAAAGGGTCCTTGCAGCCCTACACGAGACACACCCAGGGGTAGTGAGAATGAAGGCCCTCGCCAGGAGTTATGTATGGTGGCCAGGGATTGACGGAGAGATAGAGACCTGGGTCAAACACTGCCAGGCCTGCCAAGAATCCCGCCCAGATCCCCCAAGGTCCCCAGTGCAGTCCTGGGAGTCCGCCCGAGCACCATGGTCACGCCTGCACATGGACTTCGCGGGCCCCTTCCAGGGGAAAACATTCTTCATAGTGGTGGACTCCTACACCAAATGGCTGGAAGTCGCACTGGTACCATCCACTTCTACGTCCGCAGCCATCCGGGTACTACGCAGGCTGTTTGCAACCCATGGACTCCCTGACACTCTCGTCTCAGACAACGGAACCGCATTTACGTCAGAAGAATTCCAGACCTTCACAGCGCAGAATGCCATCCGCCACATCCGCTCAGCACCATTCCACCCTGCCACCAATGGCCAAGCAGAGCGCATGGTGCGGACCACCAAGGACACCCTACGCCGCATGACGCAAGGGGACTGGGAGTACCGCCTTGCCACATTCCTTCTAGCACAGCACAGCACCCCCAGCTCAACGACTGGCCGGAGCCCCGCTGAACTACTAATGGGCCGGCGCCTCGCAATCAGACTGGACCGCCTCCACCCCGACAGAGCTCAGGATGAGGTAGTGGTGGGTGAAGGCAGGAACCCCCGGACCTTTGTGGCCCAGGATCCAGTGTACGCAAAGAATTTTGGGGCTGGCCCGGCATGGGTACCGCCACAGTCACCAGGGTGACTGGCCCCGTGTCATACGAGGTGCTAACAGAGGGGGGACAATGCTGGCGCCGCCACTGCGACCAGCTACGGCGACGATTCCCAGGAGAAAACCAGGAGGAGGACAGGTCAGAGGAGTCCCAAGGGAACAGTGGGGCATTGAGACCCGTAGAGCAGGAGGGGCCGGCAGGGGAGGCAGAATCAGTAAATACTGAGAGGACCCGCGAGGCCGAAAGGGCACCGGAACCAGAGCCACGACAGAGCGAGCTGGTTGCGCCAGACCAAACAGCCCCATCACAACCAGCAGCCTTGGAACACGAGCCAGAACCAGAACCCCTGACCAGGGAACAGCCCAGGCCGCAACGCACACGTAGGCGGCCAGCGTACCTTGAGGACTATGGATGCAACCTCCCAGGCAGGACTGGAACTTAGAGGGGAGGGGTGTTATGTACTGAGTTGAATAGGATCCAAACTGCAGCAGTCTGATTGGTCCTAGAACAATAGGATTGAGATTGCAGCAGTCTGACTGGTCCCAGAACAATAGGATTGAGATTGCAGCAGTCTGATTGGTCCCAGAACAATAGGATTGAGATTGCAGCAGTCTGATTGGTCTGCAGGAGCCACCCAATCCAGCTCCAGGTGGAATTGAATCCGCACTCTGATTGGCATACAGGAGTATCCCGGAATTAGCCAATCACGTGGGGCCCATTGTGTAAATAGTGTATATAAAGCAAACGTTTTGGGGGAACTACATTCCTCACTACTATGAGCTGAATAAAGAGCATGAAAGTCACACTGGACTCCGAGTATCTTTCATAGTCGCTTCGAGAACACTGTCCAACCATCTCATCCTCTGTCATCCCCTTCTCCTTTTTTAGCCCTTTTAAATCCACTTTTACAGCCCTCCAAGTCGGTGGCCGTCCTGTTCTTTCCCTTTAGGTGGCAGCAAAGCTCAGGACATAAAAACGCATAGTAGGTCCTAATTCCAATATTAGCTTTCTGCCTGCGGCAAGTCCAAGTTGCACATAGTAATTACTAGAGCTGTCATCCAATTAAAGAAATCTTAGCCAATTAATCATGCAATTTTTTTAAAAAATAGCACAATCCCAGCAGCAGTGAGAGCTGGTAAAATGTGGGCTGGCTGATGCGGCCATTAGGTGGATTTGTGGCTGGTCGGTTGCTTCCATCTAGTCTGTCCGCATTTTGCAGGAGCGATTCAAGCATATGCTGGCCGGCGCTTTGGGCTTGCGCAATTAGTGCATTGAAGTGCTCTGCTACCCTAGCTCAACATCAATTAATCGACCCGATTGACTAAATGTTGCTCTTCTAATAATTACTAATGCTCTTGCACCTTGTTTATTCTCTGGCCATCATCTTCCAGTAAGCTAAACACAAACAATTTTAATTAGATCAGCAGCAAAATCATCATCATCATCTTGGAAACCAGAAATGCTCTGATCTTGGAAATAGGACATAAATTTCGACGTAAAATTTACCAATTTATCAACGTTTTCTAACTGGTTCATAAATGAAAGTATGAAATTAGCACAATATTTTAGATGTGCCCTATTTGCGAGCTGTGAAGGACGCGAAACACTTTCGGCCCATTCCAGGGTGAGGTTGGGGGCTTAAATATTTCCTCCGGGCAGGCAGATTTATTTTTGCAGTGCCCCAGTATCATTCAGAGCCAGTGTGGTGTAGTGGTTAAGAGCGGTAGACTCGTAATCTGGTGAACCGGGTTCGCGTCTCCGCTCCTCCACATGCAGCTGCTGGGTGACCTTGGGCTAGTCACACTTCTTTGAAGTCTCTCAGCCCCACTCACCTCACAGAGTGTTTGTTGTGGGGGAGGAAGGGAAAGGAGAATGTTAGCCGCTTTGAGACTCCTTCAGGTAGTGATAAAGCAGGATATCAAATCCAAACTCCTCCTCCTCCTCCTCCTCCTCCTCCTCCTCCTCTCCTCCTCCTCCTCTTCTTCTTCTTCTTCTTCTCTTCTTCTTCTTCTTCTTCTTTCACTCTTTTGGTCTGCTTTTAACATGTACGAGCGGTAGACTCGTAATCTGGTGAACCGGGTTCGCGTCTCCGCTCCTCCACATGCAGCTGCTGGGTGACCTTGGGCTAGTCACACTTCTCTGAAGTCTCTCAGCCCCACTCACCTCACAGAGTGTTTGTTGTGGGGGAGGAAGGGAAAGGAGAATGTTAGCCGCTTTGAGACTCCTTCGGGTAGTGATAAAGCGGGATATCAAATCCAAACTCTTCTTCTTCCCCACAGTGCTATTTCTCTGGAAAAAGAGGTGCCAGAACTCACCATGAACTCCTCCCTCGTTCTCTTAGAATGGCAATGGCGCCCACTTGAGAGGTGCCGGAATTGAGTTCTGACGAGTTTCCACTGAAAAAAAAAAAGCTCTGCTTTCCCACAGTGAGCAGTGATATTTTAAATTTTGGGTCTGTCCACATCCAGGAGTGTTGCAGCCTCCAATGAATCTGAGGAAGGGAAGGTGATCCTCATTATGTGTAGGTTTGCTTGTCTGTTTCTCCCTGACTTCATGAAACCAAAACCAAATACTAGTTGAGAGTTTTACTGTTATTTTTTTTCTATTAAATTTGTATGGCACCCTTCATCTGAAGTTCACAGGGCCGCTCACAACATAAAAATACAAAACAAGAACACAAAATATGTAATAAAACAAGAACAAACCACTATCCCCCTGGCCCACAAGCGCACTTAGAAGGCCATAAAATGTCAATCAACCAAACAACTGGTTGAAGAGAAAGGAGCAATATGTAATAAAGGTCTAAACTTGTTATTACCCCCCCCCCCATTTTATTGGGCGTTCTGTTTGCATGGTGAGTGAATAGGACAGAGAGGAGAGTAAAATCCTACCTTTTGAGGTATAGATTATCCGTGTCGAGGTCCCCAAGCCACCCCCCAAAAATTCACACTTCAGACATAATTTTTATTTGGGTCTTTGGCAATAATTTAGGCCACAACTTTATTAAAATAAAAATTATGTGAGTGGGTTGCATAGGCATTGGTTCACACTAGCTGTCTGCCGGGACAGAGCTGACTTTCGGCCAGCGACGGAAGAATGCCATCTGGGGAGAGTTAAGGAGGCTGGGGGCAGAGCCTCCCTCTCCCCAGAGGTCCCAGGGGCTCTTGCGTGGCCCTGTCCCCCTACCGGGGGTTCGGACAAAAGCATGTCGAGCCCCTGGATTCCTTTAACGGAATTCCCTGCACACCATCATCATTCTGGAGGTGGGCACCACCCTTCCAGTAACCAACACAATAACCAATGCCTAACCGCCAACCTTACAAGTTGTGACTAGTTGCTACTGCAGTAGGCGAAAACCAAATGGCAACAGCCAATCAGCCAAATGGAAAAATTCCTACTGGGCCCCTGCCCCAAAAGCAGACGACCCCATGACAGGCAGTTGCAAGGTCAATGCAGAGGCCTAAAATAAAGGGAGGGAGGGTGGGTGATCCGAAGCACGCAGCCAAGAGAAGGATCACCCTGCGTGCAGAGCAATATAAAGGACGCTGGGCTGTCCATCACAACATTGCAACATTTAGTTTTCCCCAGTAACATCTCAAGGTCCTATTGAAGCTGTGGCCGGCTAGCAACCCCTCCCAGCTGCCAGGGAGGTGGCTTGTCAGCCCCCACCGCAACGCGTGCTCTCCTCAAAGGTAGAACCCGATTCATCTCTCCTGAATGGAATGGCACTTTTTGCATGCAGAGCAGGTGATCTACCGCTGAGCTTTTCTGTTGAAAACCAGAAGCCAGATTCAATGGATTTTTGGTCTTGATCCACCAGGAATCTCCTGATTCTCACTTGTCCCTCATATGATGTGTATGCAAAGAAATAGAATCCAATATTTGCTGGCGTCCGACCCCAGCGTTGTGCTTAAGGATTCTTCCCTTTTCAGAGGCGCTGGCCTTGCAGACCTTTATCTCTCTCTCTCTCTCTTCCTTGTCAAAGAGAAAGGCATTTGCCTTGCCAGGGGTGGAAACACTGGTATGAAAGAGGCTTCTGACAATGTGTGCGGGGAGAGAGGATGTATTTCCGAGGGCATCTTAGCTGCTGTTTTGAAGCTGCCGGTTCTCTGCCCTGCAGTGAGTGACTAACGCTCTTCGCATTGCTCACTTACAATACCAGCAGCCCCAAAGCAGGAATAAAAAGGCACAAGGATGGAGAATGGTAGTGGTTAGCAATGAGAACAGTGTACTCCACCTGGAGGGCATTGGTTATGTGTGTGTGTGCGCGCGCATGCACACTCAGGCACACTGCAGGATATTGATCGCTATAGCATCTTTGAGCTTTATTTTCGCATCCTGCACCCTCCCCTTCTAAAAACCAAGCGCTGCCAATTCATAGAGGCTTCATTCAGCTGTGATGGTCCTTTAGTGTCTCACTGCCATTGCAAAACCTTTCTGCCCAAGTTGTGTCTGAATGGGTGCTGAGCTCTCTCTCTCTTAGTGTTTGAACTCTTTGTTGTTATTTAAAGGCAGCAAGGCCAGTTGCTGGAAGCCGTGGCTTAATCTTGCCCTTCTGGATGATGAGAAAAGCTGGAGGGTGTGTTTTGCATGCGTGTAACGTGATGAATTCACCTTAAGACACATTGTGCGGCAGCCCACCGTTCCTTTATACCTCCTCACCTTGTTTACTGAAGGTGACTGGGGAAGAAACAGCAAGCTGAAGACAGAAGGAAATACACCGAGCGACGAATTGCTGGAATATTTACAGGGCACAGAGTACGCAACCCCACTCCTGGCAATATCAATAATTCAGCTGTCTTGCTGGTTTTCTGACTGCAAGCTGAGTGTCCTGGTTTTAAGAAACATCCTAACAGATGGGTTTAATATTGCTGCTGCTTTTGTGCAGAAGTTTTGTGTGTGTGTGATCCGAAGAAGAGGTGTGGTTTTTTTTGGGTACATTTTTTAAAAGGAATTTATTCAATTTTCCAATAAAACAAACAATACAAAATACAATAAAACAAACTACAACAACCACAAACAAACAAACAAAAAACCCTACAAAAATACAAAAATACAAAAATTCTAACTAACTTATCTTAATCATAACATACTATTGGGACCTCCTCACGCCAATCTTCCACTGTTGGTAATTCTGCAATTCTACCTTCCTGTTCCCTTTAATTTAAGAACATAAGAATGTGAGAAGAACCTGCTGGATCAGGCCCATGGACCATCTAATCCAGCATCCTGTTCTCGCAGTGGACAACCAGAATCTTTCAAGCAGATTCGAGCACAAGAGCAACTGGCCCCTCCTGGGGTTTCTAGCAACTGGCATTCAGAATAATTTCTGCCTCCAATGGTAGAGAAGAAGAGTTTGGATTTGATATCCCGCTTTATCACTACCCGAAGGAGTCTCAAAGCGGCTAACATTCTCCTTTCCCTTCCTCCCCCACAACAAACACTCTGTGAGGTGAGTGGGGCTGAGAGACTTCAGAGAAGTGTGACTAGCCCAAGGTCACCCAGCAGCTGCATGTGGAGGAGCGGGGAAGCGAACCCGGTTCACCAGATTATGAGTCCACTGCTCTTAACCACTACACCACACTGGCCCTCCAGCAGAGATGAGCCCCCATGGCTAGCAGCCTTCAATGGCGCTGTCAGGCAAAGAATGTCCTGAGTGAGGAATTAACTTTTTGTTGTCAAAAGTGCACTTACACTTCATTTGCATTCAGTATGAGACACTGTTGTCATAGGCATTATGCGGTTGGGGGGAAAGAGAGAGGAGACAAAGAGGAGGGGAGAGAGATGTGACGGGAAGAATAATGATCTTTCATTCTATTCCATAGTTTTTTGCAGGGTTTTTGTGTCAGTCCTTTATTTCTCTCTCTCTCTCTCTCTCTCTCTCTCTCTCTCTCTCACACACACACACACACACACACACACACACACACACACACACGGGCATTGTGAGAGATTGGAGGGTCCAGAACTTGGCTGGTTGCATTTGGTTGGTTGCAGTGGGGTTTAAGGGAGAGGGCCTAGGTTAGCCATATTGATTTGTGTAGTGTTGGAGCAGATACTTCTTTGTCCTGTTTTGCTGCATATGTGATAAAGGGGGAACCACACCAGGGTAAAGGCACCCTCCTTTGCTTGTCCCTATGCTAGTTTAAATTTGCTGGTTAACTTTTCTAACAGGGCAGTTTTCCATATTTTTTTTGGTACCGGTGATCTGTATTCACCCGGGATAGGCCTTTCCAGGGTCTAGTTATGATGTTTCTAGCTTCTGGACGTAAGCGGCTTATGAATTCCTTGCTGTGTGAACGTGTGTTGTTTTCCTGGAAGACTCTAGGTCTGGATCTACACACAGGGGAAAAAACACCACTATAAATAAGTCCTAAATTAGATCGTTATAACAAAAGAAAAAAAAAACCCTTCATAAAATCACATAGACAAAGTGTTTTGCTCTACAGCTCCATCTGGTGTTGCATCTTTATAACAGAGTTACAGCAATATAACTGAGTGTAGCTGAAAGTGGAGATGCTATATGTAGTTTTCTTGTTTCTTTGTTACTCAAGAAAATCGTTAATAAAAACTAATTTTTAAAAAGTACATCTACAAGTTAAAAAAAGGCATGTCCATCGGTCCTACGTTTCTCAGCTACTCCTAGGTGTGCACCCAATGAGGCAGTTGCCACAACAGAGACCTTGGCTTATGTATCTGTCAGGCTTCCCGGAATCAGATCCCTCCCCCGGTGGCAGCCCAGAATAGAGAAACGATAAAAGTTCTTACCAATCAATTTATTCAACAATTCACAGAGAATGATGAAGGAATGCAGCCTTTCCTAATAATGGCGTTGCTCCATGTAAAGTCCCACCAATCTATGTCCCCCTTATTCAAAGTTACTCCTGCATTGGTGAGTCTGAGCTTTCTGCCTCTGAGCTCTCTGTTCTGATACCCCCAATGCCCGCCTGGTCCTGGGAGAAGGGCAGGGGGGGGGTAAGAAATGCTTTCAAAGGACACTGAGTCTGTCAGCTGTCTCTCCTATGGTGCTTCGTCTTCTTCTACCTGCTGTTGCTCTTCTAATATTTCCCAGCTTCTGCCCTTCGCAACCTCTGAACTATGCCCTTCTGTAAACCACTCTTCTAAATCTATACTGTACTCTTCTTCTCGGGATGGTTCAGGAGAAGGGGGGAAGCGGTCCCCACCATTCCTCCTCAGTCCAGCCCTTGAGAGTATCTCCCCCACATGAGCTGCATGCCAGCAGGCGTAGATCCACCTGCATGCAACCTGCTTCTGCTCCTCCATCTTCAATCTTCTTCTGGTCCTGGGAGATAGTGGAGCAGGAGAGGTTGGGGAAGGAGGAAGAGGTGTGGAAGTCCTTGTCTCCACACCAGCCCAACTTCTCCCTCCCTCCTTCTGCTCCTGTTCTCCTGTCAGGAATGAGCCAGCTCTAAGAGAAGGTATGCAGCCAACTGCAGAAAGCAGCCAGGAACAGAGAGACTTTAGTCAGACAGAGGAGAGCCGACAGATGCAGGCTCTGCCTGACCTTAATGTGCCGGCTGATGAAGCAATGTATGAAAGCAGACTGGAACACAGCCAAAGTTCTCCAGAAGAGCAAATAGGCGCAAACAGACAAAGAGAGAGTTTATCAGAAACAGAAGGGGTTGGAGATGATCCAATCAGTCCAAGAAGTCGGCGAATGGGAGGGCTTCTAAACAGGAAGCAAAACAAAAGATGTAAGGTGAGAAAGGTGTAGACACAGGAAGCAGTCTTCAGAAGGGTCATCTTGAGTGATAATGCCAGCGGCTGCGTTAGAGATGTCTGGAGCTATCTGTTTGTTTTTGCAACAAATCTTCACTTTGAATACCTACACTTACTGTGTTATCAAGCTGGAAACTTGGACTCCTGACATCTCCACTCTCCAATCCTGCGGTTTCTCCTGCCTCTGACTCTCGTCTCCCAGCTGTTACAGGATCTCCCTGATCACTGACTGCTTCTTCCAAGTCAGTCTCCAACACCCCATTTGCGTTAGATGTCTGGTGTGGATCCGATACCCTGATACCATTTGCTCAGATGGACCAGCCATCCCTGCTGCCTCTTCCATTTCCCAAAAACAGGCCTTCTTGCCAGAGGCAAAGGGGAACCAAAGGTCAGGAGAAGTTTAGGTGAGTTGCAGACATGTCCCCGGGAGTACAGCAAGTTGAAGCTTTCATTCATTCCACCAGCAGGCTACCATCAAGCATGAAATAAACCCAAATACATCTGCCTTGATCTGGTGGAATAAAGCAGTGAAGAAGGAAGGAAATGATCAACTGCTTTAGACAGGCATTATATGTGTTACTGAGCCTGCAATCGTACGGCCACTTTGTTGTTGTTCAGTCATTTAGTCGTGTTCGACTCTTCGTGACCCCATGGAGCAGAGCACGCCAGGCATGCCTATCTTTCACTGCCTCCCTCAGTTTGGCCAAACTCATGTTAGTCGCTTCGAGAACACTGTCCAACCATCTCATCCTCTGTCATCCCCTTCTCCTTGTGCCCTCCATCTTTCCCAACATCAGGGTCTTTTCCAGGGAGTCTTCTCTTCTCATGAGGTGGCCAAAGTATTGGAGCCTCAGCTTCAGGATCTGTCCTTCCAGTGAGCACTCAGGGCTGATTTCCTTCAGAATGGATAGGTTTGATCTTCTTGCAGTCCATGGGACTCTCAAGAGTCTCCTCCAGCACCATAATTCAAAAGCATCAATTCTTTGGCGATCAGCCTTCTTTATGGTCCAGCTCTCACCTCTGTCTATTCTATAGAATCAGACAAATTCATGGAGGATAAGGCTATCAATGGCACCCATTCAGACAGGCTATTGAAAAATTAGGGCTGCTGCCACAGCAAACTGTATTTTAATGGTTGGTTTCGGATGTGTTCTGCTGTATTTTGATTATGGTTTTTAACTAGTTTCCCTCATTGTGAGAAGTGAGGTTATGGGGAACCAGGGAAAGGGCCTTCTTGGTAGTGGCGCCCTCCCTGTGGAATGCCCTCCTGTTAGATGTCAATGAAATAAACAACTCTCTGACTTTTAGAAGACATCTGAAGGCTGCCCAGTATAAGGAAGTTTTTAATGTTTGATATTATACTGTGCTTAATGTGTTTAATTTGTTGGAAGCCACCCAGTGTGGCTGGGGAAACCCAGTCAGATGGGTGGGGTATAAATCCGCTGGATCACCAAGTCCCCAGGATGCTCAATCTGAGGTTTTTATGAGGCTCCGCGACGCCCTTGCCTTGTCCTCAAACCTCAAAGCACAGGGGCTCTTTCAGCCAAAAGTTCCCCCATCCGCCATAACAGAGTGATCAACCGGAAGCCCAAATCAATCAATCAATCAATCAATCATCATCACCATCATCATTTTATTACTTTGCATTTTGTAATGTTGTTGTAGGGCTTATTCACTTCTTTTTTATGGCTGCTTTTCCTGGGGGAAAACCGCTCTTTAGCACTCAATTGGAGCAAATGGCAATTGAGATTTTCTGCGGATTGTCCTTTGTTCCGACAGAGAGCCAAAGAGCAGGTTTTCCCTGGAAAAGGAGAGGGGCAAGCGGAAGACCACATAGACTCCTGTTTTCTAGGCGTGGGACAAGCGACCCCTAAATCAGACAGAAAATTCATTCAAATCAGGCCACGCATAAGAGGCCTTGGCAAGGCCACAAAAAATTAATAATATTCAGAGCTGGCCAGGTGGGTTCACCCTCTTGGCTGCTCCAATAGACATGTGGACAATTCTGAAGCAAGTTATGGGATGTGCACTCATTTCTTTCCCAAAGTATATATATTTTTGCTGCTAGGCCGCAGCCGAGCCTGGCTGTTCTGTTTCCACATTCCCAACACGCCTCCCGTTTTTCTTCTGACATGCACCACTAGAAATGTTTTCTTCTTCCAGTAATCTCGTTGCCTGACATTTTGTCTGATAACCGTGGAGCGCTGTTGAGCCCCAAGATTAAAAGGTTTGCATTGTGTTCCTGTCAGTAATGTGGGGAGGCTTTCCCAGAGCCAAACAGCCTCGGCTCATTATTTCTGCTCTCCTCTCTTTCTCTCTTTTTTTGCCTCTTGTCATAATATTGCCTCCAAAGACTTACTTTAATTCCAGCACCACCAACGTATTACAAGGCTGCAGACTATGATCGAAGATCTTCTCTCAAGTGGGCATCCGATGCTTGAAGAACCAACCTACCTTTCATGCTAGAAGACATCTTTTCCTAATAAAAAATTACAGGGGTACCTCAAGTTACATACGCTTCAGGTTACAGACTCAGCTAACCCAGAAATAACGCTTCAGGTTCAGAACTTTGCTTCAGGATAAGAACAGAAATCGTGCTCTGGCGGCGCAGCAGCAGCGGGAGGTCCCATTAGCTAAAGTGGTGCTTCAGGTTAAGAACAGTTTCAGGTTAAGAACGGACCTCCGGAACGAATTAAGTACTTAACCAGAGGTACCACTGTATGAGATTCCTCCCTTTTCCTTGATGGTCACTATGCAGAATTTTTGCATAACTCCATACCGTCCAACATTTCTCCGATGAAAACAGGGACATTCTGGGATCAAATCAGAAACCAGAGCAGCTTCTGTAAATCTGGAAAATAAGGACACTTGGAGGGTCTGTCTGGATAAGTAAATAAAATGAATTTGCACACATATTTCTCATGCATGCAAACATATCTTGTTAGCTTCATTTGGAGAGTTGGCACCATGTTTTAAGCAGTCCTGGGATATCAGAGATTGCATCTCTATGAAATAGGTAAAAGGATAAGGTACCTTTACCTTTTTCACTAGTCCAGTCAAAAGCGAATATGGGGTGCAGTGCTCATCTTGCTTTCAGGCCGAGGGAGCTGGCGTTTGTCCACAGACAGCTTTCCGGGTCATGTGGCCAGCATGACTAAACTGCTACTGGCACAACGTAACACTGTGACGGAACCCAGAGCGCACGGAAACGCCATTTACCTTCCCGCCACAGCGGCACCTATTTATCTACTTGCGCTGGCATGCTTTCGAACCGATAGGTTGGCAGGAACTGGGACAGAGCAATGGAATCTTACTCCATAATGGAGATTCGAACCGCCGACCTTCCGATCAGCAAGCCCAAGGGGCTCAGTGGTTTAGACCGCAGCGCCACCCGCGTCCCTATATCTCTAGGAATATAAGAAGTGCACTCACACCAAATCAAACCACTGGCCCCCCGAGCTCAGGGCCGTCTACTCTGACTTACAGCAGGTCTTCCAGATTTCTGACAGGGGGTACTCCCAGTCCCACCCGGAGATGCTGGGGCTTGGTCCTGGCACCTTCTGCGTGCAAAGGAGATGCTGTGGCCCTGAGCAAAAGCCCCCCCCCCCCATGTTCCTCACTGGCAGTGGCTGGAGAAACCTTCCACCAACTGGAGTTACCAGGAAATAAAAGGAAAGTAGCAGTAGAACTGAGTCAAGGCTGTTTGGTGGGCATGTGGGCATCTGTAAGATTTGCTAGAAACATAAAATTAATGAAATACTTTGAAGCTGGGGTACCTCTGGAGGCATCTCCTGATGGTTGCTTTATCCAAGGCTGGATAGCCTTACTTCTTTCCTGAGATGCTAACTTCCACGAAAGGGGAAATCATAAGTGGGATGTTAATGCTGAATGACGACATAATGAAATTTGGACGATTTCCGCTGTTCCTGTTCTTCCCAGGTGCAAACCCTGTGAGAATTGGCTGGCCTGGGAATCCCCCAGGAAACCGTTGCTAACTTTTTTCTTTTTTTTTTAGAGTAAGCATGCACAATATTACCAAGGCTAGTTTGGGAAAGAGAGAGAGAAAGGCTCATAAAATCTCATCAACTAATAGCAGGTGAAATTAAAGAAGCAGAAAGCTTGGGACATTTTCCAAGCTAATCATTCTGCAAAAAAGAAATCATTTCTTATACGCAAGTGTGAGATTTATAGTCCCCTCCCCACCTGAAAGTGTAATGCCATATAAAGATTTAAAGGTGGTTATTGCATCTTATCCTTCCCAGTAAATGACGAGGGAACAAGGGACAATCCCCAGCATGATAATGCAACCAAATGGTTGAATGTCCAGAGAGTGCATCAAACATAAGCATGATACTTCGTGTCAGGAGCGAGCCAGCAGTAAATCACAACGTGCAAGTTGGAGTGAACTCTTAATTAGCAAAAGCATGATCGACACAGGAGTGTCAGGCCTAATGAGCATAGCAACCCATCCCCAATAGGTCTTGCCCCATGGATCAGTTGCCGAGATTGAATGTCCTTGCCTCCCCACAGTTATCTAAGTCTCCTCCTCTCCAGGGTTTCCCCCAAGCAGTCAGAGACTGTGTCTGCGTGTCGCCAATTTCTCCTCCCTCTCTTCATGCCTCTTCTGGTTCTGGGAGACAATGTGGATGGAAGCTTGCTGTAGCAGAAGGGGAGACATATGACTCTGCACCAGGCTGACTCATGTCTGCCTCTTGGATTCCCTCCTCTCCTGCTTCAGCTTCTGCCTCTCATTCTGGACTTTTCTCTGCCACAGACTCTCCCAGCTCACTAAGACCTGTTACCTCTTCAGCTTCCAACACCTCCTCCTCTCAGTCTGCTCCCTCTTCTCCCTCTGACCACTCATCATCGTCCCACCACCAGTCCCCTAGCTCTGAGCTTTCTCCCCCTGACTGTTCCCTTGGGGGTTCCCCAGCTGGTCCCCTCCACCGCTCCTCTGCACCCAGCCAGTCTATGACAGTCAGGGACCCCAAATGTGTGAAGTTTTCTCCTTGCACTCAAGCAAACATGAGTAGAAGCCGCACCCCCCCCCCCCTGCAGACCTTCTGTGATCAAGATGGTGATGATCAAGGACTGAGGGTGTGTGTGACACAATTCTTGAGGACATTGCGAGGTGTGGCTTGTGTGCCTGCTCCTGTCCCTCTGTACATTTGGAGCATTTGCATGTTCAGGCAAACATCTGAACACACATTCCGCCCCTCTGTAACTCACACACCCAAACTTTCTCACTCTCTCATGGTACATCAATAGGAGTACCATGGGCTGCATCAATAGGAGTATAGCATCTAGATCAAGGGAAGTAATAGTACCACTGTATTCTGCTCTGGTCAGACCTCACCTGGAATACTGTGTCCAGTTCTGGGCACCACAGTTCAAGAAGGATACTGACAAGCTGGAACGTGTCCAGAAGAGGGCAACCAAAATGGTCAAAGGCCTGGAAACGATGCCTTATGAGGAACGGCTTAGGGAGCTGGGTATGTTTAGCCTGGAGAAGAGAAGGTTAAGGGGTGATATGATAGCCATGTTCAAATATATAAAAGGATGTCATATAGAGGAGGGAGAAAGGTTGTTTTCTGCTGCTCCAGAGAAGCGGACACGGAGCAATGGATTCAAACTACAAGAAAGAAGATTCCACCTAAACATTAGGAAGAACTTCCTGACAGTAAGAGCTGTTGGACAGTGGAATTTGCTGCCAAGGAGTGTGGTGGAGTCTCCTTCTTTGGAGGTCTTTAAGCAGAGGCTTGACAGCCATCTGTCAGGAATGCTTTGATGGTGTTTCCTGCTTGGCAGGGGGTTGGACTGGATGGCCCTTGTGGTCTCTTCCAACTCTAGGATTCTATGATTCTATTCTATGATTCTATGACGGTCATGTCTTTAAGAAAGAAATTCCCCCAATTAATCAGCACTGAGCGTGCATAGCACATTTATCTGAGAAGGAAGCACAAGTTTTGCAGCTCCTGCAGACAGGAAGTTGTTATCTCCAATCAATAGACATTATTTCCTCCCCACATGTAATTGTCGCTGCCAATTCAGCTGATACAAGGGATCATTAATGCATCCTGTTCTTCTTACCGGCTTGGAGTTATATGAGAATTAAGAAAACTGTTCTAAAAACAGTAGATGGATTGACTCCATGGTTTCAGTCTCAAGGCACTCTGTACAACAGTTTATATTGCTGTTTGAGAGAATTTTTATTGCATTCCTCACCCCACCCCACATTTGACATTTATCTGTGATATTTTTAATGTGTTGTAAACTGCTCATAGATTCCTTTGAAATATGAAGATGATTCATAAAATCATAGAACTGTAGGATTAGAAGCTAGGGTCATCTAGTCCAACCCCCTAACAGCCCTTCTCACGTTCCCATCCCACTGTGAGACCAGGGCCACACAGTGGCGTAGCAAGGTCAGGTGGTACCCGGTGCAAAAATATTCTTGTCACCACCGCTCACACATTGAAATCCAATTGGACTCCCAAGAGACTGCGATCTACTCACAGTATAAAAATACTAGTTACAGGTAGGTAGCTGTGTTGGTCTGCCATAGTCAAAACAAAATAAAATAAAAAATTCCTTCCAGTAGCACCTTAGAGACCAACTAAGTTTGTTCTTGGTATGAGCTTTCGTGTGCATGCACACTTCTTCAGATACACTGAAACGGAAGTCACCAGACCCTTAAATATAGTGAGGGAGTGGGGAGGGGTATTACTCAGAAGGGTGGTGGGAATGGGTGATCAGCTGATAGGTGTGGAAAACCTGTTGACGACTGTTAACAACTGCAATTTTTACAGGGTCTTACAGGGAAAGGCAAGGGGTGAGATGGGGTATACATGACAAAGCCATCTTTCACCATCTTAGTTGGTCTCTAAGGTGCTACTGGAAGGAATTTTTTATTTTATTTTGTTATAAAAATACTGGCTGCCATCTACCCATAGTCATTGCCAGGGGTTGTTGAGCTTTTTTGGGTGTTACAGGGTTTGGGTCCTGACTTGAGGGAGTTTCTGCTTCTCTTCTTCCCTCCACTTGTTTGTTTGCTCGCCGGCCTCCTTCCCGTCATCTCCCTCCCTGCCTGCCTGCCTCTTCCAGCTGCCCGGGAGCACGGAGCTGTTGAAGGGGGAAGGCCACTGGCAAAGCAGCGCAACTCACCCCCTTCCCCTGTTGGCTCAGGGGAGGCGGGAGTCACGGACTTGCGGCGCTCCGAATGTCACCCCCCTTGGTGATGACACCCTTGGCAGACCGCCCCCACCTGGGGCCACAACAAGACCACAATATCCCTGATGGAAGGAAGTCGAGATACGAATGTAAGGGAATAAAGAAGTGTGGAGTCTTTGTTGTGGCTCCTGCAAGAGACTTCAGACAGCTCCCCATTTATACCGGCTATTCCACAGGGGCTTTTTATGGAACACATGGATTAAAATAGCACACAAAACAGTCAAAGATTAGAACATCTGGAGTGATATTATTTCTTTACGTCCTGACACAATGGACCCAAAGCTTCTGGAGTATCTTGACAACACGAATGGAGATCATAGAAGCCACAGCCAAGGAAGCTGAGAAATCCCCAGCCGGCCTAAGAAAGAGAAGCTTGGCAGCTGGAGACTGGGTTTATTTTTTTTCTTTCGTTTTGGTGCTTGACAGCTTCAGCCTCATCAGGTAGCTGAAGGTTTGCGCCTTTCTTGCAATGTGCATAGTCTGCAGAGTCAGACGGAGCAAGGAAACGGACTGTCAGCCTGAATCAACATGGCGTAGGGCAGAGGACTCAGCTACATTAGTTAAAAAAACAACAGCAGCATTTTAAATGCATTATAAACATGCAACACCAGATGGTGCTGTAGAGCATAAAACCTTTCAATGCAATTTTACATAGCGTTCCCCCCCAATTGTTATAACAATTTAATTTCTATCTTATTTATTGTGTCTTTTTTCTCCCCTGTGTGTAGATCCACCCAGAGTGAGAACTGATATAATGCTGGATTGGTATCCTGCCTGGTGCCATCTCCAGAATTTTGAGAGCTTTGCGGGAAAGGCATCTCCAACCCCTTAAAGATAAAAATGGACGCATGCAAGCCATGTTGCCTTCAACCTTCTTGGGTGCAAAATGAGAATGCCTGTTAGCAAAATCACTTAAATAACAGAGTCCAGAGAGAAAGGAAATCCTGATAACACTTTACTGAAGAAATGAAAACAGTACAGTGGAACCACGGTTTTTGAACGTCTCGGAAGTCAAACTTTTCGACTTTTGAACGCCGAAAACCCAGAAGTAAATGCTTCGGTTTTCGAACGCTTTTTGGAAGTCAAACATGCCACATGGCTTCCGTAATGAGTTTTCCAGACGTAAATGCTTCTGGAAATGCATGTTTCAGTTTTCAAATGTTTCGAAAGTCAAATGGTCTTCTGGAACAAATTACATTTGAAAACTAAGGCACCACTGTACATCATTTGAGGAGAAAGGATCAGAAAGGTTTTGCCTTCCTATGTCCTTGTTCATAGCAGGGAGACATACAACGAAAGATATGGAAGAAAACTCCCTCAGAACTACACTGGCAATCAGATCACATGATACCTCAGGAAAGATCATACCACCTAGCCTGGTTGCTAAGCAATACCTCCCCCCCTCCCCAGTGAGCTGGCTTACTGACTACAGAATTAACTCTTCAGCTACACACTGAATGATCTCTGCTGTTAAATTTCCAGCGCTACCATTTGGGCAGAAATTCCCCATCAATGATGAGAGAGGCCATAGCTCAGTGGCAGAGCACTTGCTGTGCAGGCACAAGGTCCCAGGTTCAATTCCTGGTATTTCAAAAGGATCAAGTAGCAGGTGATGGGAAAGACCTCCCGGACAACTGTTGATAGCTGCAAAATGTCTTGGGTCAGCTTCTTAGAGGCTATTCCAGAAACACTGGAAGGCTTCGCTCATATTTGAGGCGTATTGCTAAAGCTACAGATACTTTCCAAACCATTATCGCGTCAGCTCCATTCTGGGCAGGTGACACTGGAGTTTGGGTTTCTGTTGTGTCGTGGGTTCTGATAGCAAGAAGTCCAGCAACACTTCTTAGTGAAAACAGCTCTTTATTGTAAGGGATAAGACAAGACTGGGGATAGGGGGTAGGGAAAGCTCTATTTATAGACACATTGGGACTGAGGGAAAAGATACATTTTAGCGGGAACCAATAATATTCAAACTTTCCGGCGGGACCCAATCAGGCTGTGGATTGTGATTGAACACTTCAAATTGACCAATAGCAATACTTTACCCTGCTGCCAGAATATCTTATTTAATACACAACACTCCCCCGCACCTAGTTGAGACTATACACGTAATCTTTCAAGTGTTGCGGAGGTCTTCGAGTCCTACCGGATCGCCTAACCCCCGGTGTGTCACTCCTTGGACTATCCGTGGTCAGACTTCTCTCTCCAATAACCTCGGGTACCTCAGCTGGAGCTGTGTCACTAGCTGACTCTCTAGGCTGACTAGTTGTTTCCGGGTTAGGTTCATCAGTGGTGATCTCGGTTTCCTGACTCTCGGAGCCCTCCACCCCCTGTGGCCCGGAGTCATCCTGACTAGACTGCTGCGATTCACCGGACGCCGGCAGAGTTGTGCGCGGCTCCTCCCCCCTCGGGCTTACCCTGCTTGGGAACCGGCGCCTTAGCTGGTCAATGTGGCGGCGCATTACTCTGCCATCCTCTAACGTCACAAAATATGACACTGGCCCACTGGGTCGGGTGACCACCCCCGGCACCCATGCGGGTCCCCTTGCATAGTTCCGGACCCAAACCAAATCCTCTGTTGACAGGTATCGGGTTCTGTCACCCTCGGCAGCCGGTGGTTCTCTTGCATCGCGGC
This sequence comes from Lacerta viridis, assembly GCA_900245905.1. Classification (NCBI taxonomy): domain Eukaryota; kingdom Metazoa; phylum Chordata; class Lepidosauria; order Squamata; family Lacertidae; genus Lacerta; species Lacerta viridis. The sequence continues at coordinate 183,462 of OFHU01004260.1, read as the reverse complement.
CCGGCACCTTGTCAGGGTGGACATAGTCTAGGATTGTGGCTAACCTCCTCCCCATTAATAACTCAGCTGGGGACTTGCCTGTGGATGCACACGGCGTTGTGTGCTGCAGGAACAACATCCTTGCAATGCGAGCAGACCAATCCCCTTCCAAGAGGCGCGCTATTGCACCCTTGGCTGTGCGCACCATCCGTTCGGCTTGTCCGTTCGAGGATGGATGAAAGGGAGCAGAAGTGACCCCTCTAATGAAATTATCGGCCAGGAATGCCCTGAACTCTTGGGACACAAAAGCCGCCCCGTTGTCTGATACTATGGTCTCGGGTAACCCATGCGTTGCAAACAAAATGCGAAGGGCCCTGATTACAGCAGCTGAGGACATGTTTGGAACAATTGAGACCTCCAGCCATTTCGAGTAGGCGTCTACTACAATTAAGAACACCTTTCCCTGAAACGGCCCTGCAAAATCTACATGGAGCCGGCTCCACGGGTTCTTAGCCCGCTCCCACCAATGCACTGGTGCCCTGGGCATTTCTGGGTGCACCTCCTGGCACGCTCGACAGGTGCGCACCCATTGTTCAATGTCCTTGTCCATGCCAGGCCACCACACATAGCACCTGGCTAAAGATTTCATCCGAACCATGCCTGGATGACCCATGTGTAATGTGTCCAACACCTCATTCTGTAGAGACCTTGGAATAACCACCCTATCGCCCCACAATATGCAACCCTTATGGAGGGACAGCTCATTTTGTCTTGCCATGAAAGGTCTAAATTTCTCTTCCTGAGTCCCACTTGGCCATCCCCTCCCCACCCACACAAGGACACGGGCGAGGACGGGGTCCCTTTTAGTTCTTGCGGCGATGTCGACGGCCGTCACGGGTGGTCCGGGAAGTGTCTCCATCATCATGACGTGCTCGGCCGGGGCTGGGTCGTCGTCGGCTGCTCCAGGTAGTGGTAGACGACTCAGCGCGTCCGCATGGCACAACAGCTTACCCTTCACATGACACAGTTCGTATTGAAATCCATTCAAAAAGATGGACCATCGGAGCATGCGTGGGGACAAGATTTGAGGCGTTTGTTTATGTGGGCTGAACAAACCCAGCAAAGGCTTGTGGTCCGTTTGAATTGTGAAAGGGCGGCCGTACACGTAGTCATGGAACTTCTTGATTCCTGTGACTATAGCCAGTGCCTCCTTATCAATCTGGGCATAGTTCCGCTCTGTGGGGCTCAAGGTTCTGGAATAGAATGAGATTGGACGCTCCGACCCATCCGCCTCCCGGTGACTCAAGACAGCCCCCACGCCATATTGTGAGGCATCACACGCCAGCACCAGTGGTTTAGCAGCATCATAGTGGGCAAGCGTACTTTCCTTTGACAGCACGCCCCGCAGCGTTTCAAAAGCTCTCTGTTGCGGTTGCCCCCAACGCCATGCACACTTCTTTTGGAGTAGCCGATGCAGTGGTTCGGCTATCGATGCCTTGTGTGGCACAAAGGCGTGATAGAAATTGACGAGGCCCAAGAAGGACTGCAGCTCAGCCTTGTTACTAGGTGTCGGTGCTGCGGCGATAGCCTTAACCTTGTCTTCCATGGGGTGGATGCCAGCAGCATCAATTCTGTACCCTAAGAAGTTCACAGCTGCTACCCCAAAACTACATTTCTCTTTCTTTAGTTTCAACCCCGCATCCCGGAATTTGCATAGGACTGTCTGGATGCGTCCCAGTAGTTCTTGAGCATCCTTGCCCGCAATTAACACATCATCAAAATACGGCAGGACACCTGGCAGGCCCCGTAACAGGCGCTCCATAAGACTTTGAAATATGCCAGGTGCCACGCAGACTCCAAACTGCAGCCTATTCACCTTAAAGGCGCCCTTGTGCGTCACAATTGTCTGGATTTCAGCGGACGCTGGAGTCACTGGGAGCTGCTGGTATGCCTGTGCCAAGTCAATCTTTGCAAACACCTTGCCCCCAGCCAGCTTCGCTAATAGTTGGGACACTACTGGAATTGGATACGAGTTGCCCCTGATGGCCTTATTAATCGTACATTTGTAATCCGCACAAATTCGTATTTCCCCATTAGCCTTCAGGGGTGTGACAATGGGTGTTTCCCATTTAGCAGAGTCCACTGGTGAAAGCACCCCTTGCTGTATTAGCTTCTCCAATTCAGCCTCTATTTTAGGCTGTAGCGCAAATGGAACCCGCCTGGGTTTGAGGCGCATTGGCGCAACCCCCGGGTCCAGTTCTAAGTCAATTGGAGGCCCCTTATAACATCCTAACTCTCCATTAAATAGCTCCCCAAATTCCGTGTACAGGGTGTTAAATGTCTCCGAAGCTATCTGGACCGTGTTGAGCCCTGAGATTCCCAACCCTAAGGCCGGGAACCAGTCCGTGCCCAGCAGGCTAGTGCGCTTCCCTTTTGCGATCACAAGCTTTAATACGGCCTCCCTCTCGCGGAACTGTACGTTCACTGCGCACATTCCCAAAATGTCTATGCGGCCAGCGGAATAGGATTGCAGAGTAGCCGGGAAGGGCTCCAATCTCGGAAGCTTACCTCTAGGAAATAACGATCTGGCCGTGTCCTCCGATACGATGGAGAATCCGGATCCGGAGTCCACCTCCATGTTACACGGCTTCCCTTCGATTAGGACCCGCACAGCTGGTTTCCCTTGGGCTGGAAATGGCACAGTTCTGCCCTCGATTTGCGTGAGGTAGTTGCAATCGTCGAGTTGGTGCGTCGCTGTGGATGTCCTCTGACCTCTTGATTTCGCGGACCCCGACGTGCCACTCGACTTGCAGACCCTGGCTATGTGCCCCGTTTTCCCACAAGCATGACACGTAGCTTCTCGGAACCGGCACTTCCTTCTCTCATGTGATCCGCCGCAGCCAGGGCAGACTCCCTGCCGACCTTTATTTGCTGTGCTCTCCTGTCGCACCATCTCTATTCCCCGCACAGGGCTTTGGTTGGGGCTGACATCCTGGTCGTCCACGGTGTGGGTTGACGCTCCAGCTCTCTTTTCGGCTCGCTGGTCCGGGTCTTGCTCCTCTCTCTCAGCGCTTTCTGTCGCAATGGCCTCACGGAGCGCTGTCGACAGATCCATATCTTGTTTTGCCGCAATCCGCCTGCGGCCCTTGCTGCTGCGAAGGCCGCACACAAACCGATCCAGCAGGGCCTCCTCCAAGTTGGCGAATTTGCAGTGTCTCGCCAGCTTCCTCAGTTCGGTGAGGAAAACTGCTACCGTCTCTCCAGGTCGTTGTTGCCTCTTGTGGAATTCGATGCGCCATGTCATCTTCGACGCTGTCGGATTAAGGTGATTGGAGAGGTGTTCCGTAATGCTCGCGAACGACGCCTCCCGCAGTGTCGTGGGGGCCAGAATTGCCCGAGCCAACTCAAAGGTCTCTGCCCCGCAGCAACTCAGGAACAACGCCTTTTTCCTTTCCTCGTCAGTGACCCCTTTTGCTGCCACGCTGAATTCAAAGCGCTCGAGGTAAGCATCCCAGGCCTCAGTTGCTCCGGGATGAAATGGTTCCATGAACCGTGACGCAGCCATCTTAGTGGACTGATCTGTCCTGTCAGTCACAGGGAGTCTTGTCGCCAGAATCAGGTCGCTAGGGTCAGCAGCCCTCAGCCGGCCTAATTCAATCCCACCTTCGTCGCCAGTATGTTGTGTCGTGGGTTCTGATAGCAAGAAGTCCAGCAACACTTCTTAGTGAAAACAGCTCTTTATTGTAAGGGATAAGACAAGACTGGGGATAGGGGGTAGGGAAAGCTCTATTTATAGACACATTGGGACTGAGGGAAAAGATACATTTTAGCGGGAACCAATAATATTCAAACTTTCCGGCGGGACCCAATCAGGCTGTGGATTGTAATTGAACACTTCAAATTGACCAATAGCAATACTTTACCCTGCTGCCAGAATATCTTATTTAATACACAACACTTTCTGCTGTTACATAATATGGGACAGGTTGGGGTTAATGATGCCGAGCAAGCCATTTGTCTCTTGGAGCACATTGAACAGCATGAAATCTCAGCTACGCAACTTTCCTCGCATGAAGACTGTGAAATGCTTTGCTTGTTCAAACACAAGCTGCCTTTATTAAATTTGCATTAACAATGATGGGGTGGGGGGTGGGGATGTAAATCTCTGCTATTATTAATGGAAGCAAAAGAAAACCTATCTAATTTTTCTTTCTAATTGCTTCTAGTGTATAATTGAACTGAGCAAAAAAAAATATATGCCTCCCTCTGTCATTTGACATGCCTTTTGCAAATTTGGGGTATGGCATTTCACTGGCTCTTTTGAAAAGAGAAAAACAACAATAACAACAACAGAAACACTTCACAAGTTTTGGTGACACAGCGATGCAATCGGGTTCACCCGAGTCCTCTAGTACTGCTGGGCAATTATTAATCTGGCAGCAGTTAACAAATGGGAAATAAGATCTTTATATGCCAGCGCCTTCTGTCAAGAGTTTGGGTGTAACCTTTGACGCCTCTCTTTCCATGGAGGCACAGGTTGCAGCCACAGCAAAGGTGGCATTTTTCCATCTCCGCCGTGTTAAGCAGTTGGCCCCCTACCTCTCTCGCCCTGATCTGGCCACAGTGATCCATGCGACGGTCACCTCCAGACTTGACTATTGTAACTCGCTCTACGCGGGGCTGCCCCTAAAGCTGACCCAGAAACTCCAGCGGGTGCAGAATGCCGCGGCGAGGCTCCTTACCGGGTCTTTGCCACGGGACCACATTCATCCAGTGCTTTACCAGCTGCACTGGCTCCCGGTGGAGTACAGGGTCAGGTTTAAGGTGCTGGTTTTGACCTTTAAAGCCCTATGCGGCTTAGGACCCTCGTACCTAAGGGACCGCCTCTCCTGGTATGTCCCGTGTAGGACCTTAAGGTCCTCAAATAATAATCTTTTGGAGGTCCCGAGCAACAAAGATGCTAGGTTGGCCTCAACTAGGGCCAGGGCTTTCTCAGTATTGGCCCCGACTTGGTGGAACAGTCTATCACAAGAGACCAGGGCCCTGCGGGATTTGGCATCTTTCCGCAGGGCCTGCAAGACGGAGCTGTTCCACCTGGCCTTTGGGTTGGTTTCTGTTTGATATTTATGCTTCATTCTTTTATTGGTGGGTTATTTGAAAATGAGACTGCAGTTTTAATATTGAATTTTTAAATTTGTATTTTAATCTGTTATTTTAAATTGATTGTGTTTATGTTTTTGCTGTGATTTTAATTAGTGTTAGCCGCCCTGAGCCCGGTTTTTGGCTGGGAAGGGCGGGGTATAAATAAAAAGTTGTTATTATTATTATTATTATTATTATTATTATTATTATTAGGTATTCATTGGCATTTCCTAAAGGAAAACAAGATAATAGTGCTATTTTGGGGCCTGACTGGACCGGGTGTTTCATAATCTGGTTTATGGTCTGAATTCCGACCCCCCACCCCCGCAAAGGGAATAATTCTTGGACAGCACCACCACATGTGCCACAGTGATTCAGTCTTGCCAGCATAATGGAGAGCTATTTTGGATGATTTTATGCAATTTTGCAGGGTGCAGGTACTATCGGTGTAGATCCCCTACAGCAGTGATGGCCAAACTTGGCCCTCCAGCTGTTTTGGGACTACAACTCCCATCATCCCTAGCTAACAGGACCATTCATCAGGGATGATGGGAACTGTAGTCCTAAAACAGCTGGAGGGCCAAGTTTGGTCATCACTGCCCTACAGGGTTTAAGTCCTACCGAACACCTGTGACTTTTTTTCTGAGTAGACCTTCTGAGGACTGTGAAATGGGATAGAGGGTGCTTCCAAATTATTGCTTTTTTGTGGATTGGGTGCTTGGATGTTTTCCACAGTGCCCACATGGCATCATTGGCCCTAAATGGTCTTGGCCCAGTATACCTGAAGGAGCATCTCCACCCACATCATTCAGCCTAGACACTTGAGGCCCACCTCTGAGGGTCTTCTGGCGGTTCCCTCACTGCGAGAAGCAAAGTTACAGGGAACCAGGTAGAGGGCCTTCTCGGTAGTGGTGCCCACCCTGTGGAACACCCTCCCTTTAGATGTCAAGGAAATAAACAACTATCTGACTTTTAGAAGACACCTGAAGGCAGCCCTGTTTAGGGAAGTTTTTTTTTTTTATAAAGATTTTATTGGTTTTTTTTCAAAACAAAGAACAACAAAACACATAACACAACACATACACAACATTCAAAACATAATGAAAAACAAATACAAACCACCGCCAAAAACACCAATAATTCTTTTTCTTGCTTATTAAAAAAAAAATCTTGTTCGAATCTAGGTGGGGTGACTTCCCCCATTTTCTCTCCTTTGGTTCCAATTCTAATTTATTTTAATAACTTCTAAAATTCAAATCATCCAATAAATCTAAACAAACTTCTTAATCTTTACTTTTACTTCAAAATACATCCTATTACTTCTTAACTCAACTCTTATTTCTTATATCACTTAAACTGCTGCTAATTAGACATTCACATATCTCTTCACTTGTTCAAATTCTTAAAATCTTAACACACTGACTTCAGGGTACCATGGTGAGCCATCCCAGTTATATTTTAAATATTCTCACCCTATCCCTTTTCTAACCATTTCCCTTCGCCATCTCGGGGTCTCCCCCCAGACATTTCTCCATCTCTCTCCAACGACAATGTCCAGAATGTCCTCTCTTTGTCTTTCCATAAATCCACAGGTCCAGACATAGTCCAAAAATGTCCTTGCAGGGTACTTCAGGGTACACAAATCATCACCTTCCAGCATCTCCGTTTCAAAATTCCGGTCATCTTCTAATTGTAGATTCACAAATCTTCTCCCCATCATTCCTGGGCTCTCACCCCAGAAATTGGATATAAATTGTTTTCTAATCCTGGGTCTCTCACCCCAACAGGATTTTCCTTCGTCTCGGAGTTGCATAGTCATTGTACTTTGTTTCTCAAAAATTCCCTCAAGTTCTCTGCCAAGGTTTCCTTCCAAATTAACCAAAGTCTCGTAAGCCTTTCCTGTGGGATATAACTTCTCCTCAACATCCTCAACATGTTTAGGGAAGTTTTTAATGTTTGATGTTTTATTGTATTTTTAATATTTTGTTGGAAGCCGCCCAGAGTGGCTGGGGAAACCCAGCCAGATGGGCAGGGTATAATTAATAATAATAATTATAATAATAATAATAATAATAATAATAATAATAATAATAATAATAATGCCAAACTGTACTTTTTATTTTTTTGCATCCAGATTTCCCCTTGCCACGGAAAATCCAATCAGTAAAAATATATCTGCAGCTCCTTAACACTTGTTTGTTTGTGTTTGTGTTTGTGTTAGTGAAAGTTGAAGTCATCCACAGAAATGCCACACATGAAGGCTCAAGGCAGGTAATGAATGCAATAATTGGCAATAATAATAATAATAATAATAATAATAATATATTATTTATACCCCAGCCACTCTGGGCGGCTCCCAATTGAATATTAAAAACACAATACAGCATCAAGCATTAAAAACTTCCCTAAACAGTACCGCCTTCAGATGTCTTTAAAAAGTAAAATAATTGCTTATTGCCTTGACATCTGCTGGGAGGGCGTTCCACAGGGAGGGCGTCACCACCAAGAAGGCCCTCTGCCTGGTTCCCTGTAACCTCACTTCTTGCAGTGAGGGAATGGCCAGAAGGCCCTCGGTGCTGGACGTTAGTGTCCGGGCTGAACGATGGGGGTGGAGACGCTCCTTTGAGGTATACTGGGCCGAGGCCGTTTAGGGCTTTCAAGGTCAGCACCAACACTTTGAATTGTGCTCGGAAACGTACTGGGAGCCAATGAAGATCTTTCAGGACCGGTGTTATATGGTCTCAGCGGCCGCCCCCAGTCACCAGTCTAGCTGCCGCATGGCAAGGCAGAATTCGCTTCCATCTCACTTGCTGGCAGTTCCCCCTGATCCTTTCCCGGAAATCCCGAGCTTCCACAGCCAGCGGAAACTGCTCTCCCCAAAGATGCTCAAGTCCGGGCTTGGAGAAGTAGAAAGGAGATCCATAGCAAAGGTATGGCATATTCCTCTTTGTGTCCCACCTGATTTAACCTGATGCAGAGATGGCGTATTTTAAAGCCAATTCCTTGGTTATTATGATGCTGCGTCTTAAGGGAGTGGATACGATGTGCTGTCCCTTTCGGTACTTCGTGGCATACCTGAGGTGTGTCAAGCTCAGGTTAGAAGGCTGCCATTTCTTATTTCTTAATTGCATAGCCGGAGGCACAGCTGACTTTAAGGATACTCTTTACTCCTAGCTGGGATACATCTTTAATCTTGTCAGAACAAATGCATCTTGCAGCCCAGATGGGAAGCTTGAACCAACCTGTCATTTTGTTCCCCTAATGAGCCCTGGGCTTCAGTCAATTTAGCTGATTCTTCAGCATCCCAAATTTTGTGCAGATAAGTTCATACTTATGGTGTTAGTTTGCATCGGGGCTGAACAGAAACTACTATTTCTCTCTCTCTCACACACACACTCTTTACATGGGATAAAAAAAAATTCCTTCAATTTTTGGACACCCTGTGCAAAAACAGAGTTGTTGACTTTGTCCCCACTTGCACTGACTTTCACTTGCTTCCTCTCATCCTGGCTAGATCGACACTGCTATAAAAAACGCTTTGAACACGCCCTGCAGAAAACAAAACAAAACAAAAAACTGTTGTAAAACTCACAATTGGAAATACAGTGGAAACTCGGTTTTTGAACATAATGTGTTCCAGAAGACCGTTTGACTACCGAAATATTTGAAAACCGAGATCAATGGGCGGTTGGCAAAATCCATTGAAAAGATGGAGAAATGCGCCATTAGAAGCCATTCGACTTCCGAGGCGCATTCGAAAATGGAAGCAATTACTTCCGGGTTCCGAATCATTCAGCTTCTGAGACGCTTCAAAACCGAGGTTCCACTGTATCATTGAGTTGCGATTTAGACTCTACAGTGCCCTCTGGTATCACAGTGTTATAATGCATTTATAACGCTGTATTTTGATTAATGTAGCTGAGTCCCTTACTGAGATATCACCTTGTCTATACCTCTTCCTCTTCTAAGTAACCAGTGCTGGCCCACCCATGAGACAGACTGAAGCAGCTGCCTTGGGAGGCAGAACCCCCTTGGGGTTCCACTCCCTTGGGCACCCCACCTGCTGCCACTGCCACTGCAATGTTGGCTTCCAAGTTCTGGGAATATCTCGCTGGAACCCAGAAGCTGCTACCGCATCTCCTGTGATGGTGGGGGCCCCACCGGTGGAACCAGAAGGCTCCAGTATTTGTGGGGCGCGAGAGCCTTTGGCTAGGGATGAGTGGCAGAGGCAGCAGTAGCTGGGTGTGGAAGCTCCTCAGGTGGCAAAATGGGACGCACTGCCACTGCAACGAACAGCAATTAAAGTGCTTCTTTGATTAGGGTTACCTGATTTTTTTTCAAAGAATCCAGGGACACTTTTTTTTTTTGGAAAAGAATTTTTTTAAAAATAAAAAAGAGAAGTAATATCTTGTCTTCTGTGTTCTCCTCTGTCGTGCAGCCTTCCTCTGGGCCCCGGCATGCTCTCTTGGAGTGCTAGCCGCCATGGAGAAGGCTCCGGTCGGGCCTGGGCTCGGCCAAGTGTCCTTGCCTTCCCGGTTGTTATGTACTGAGTTGAATAGGATCCAAACTGCAGCAGTCTGATTGGTCCTAGAACAATAGGATTGAGATTGCAGCAGTCTGATTGGTCCACAGGAGCCACCCAATCCAGCTCCAGGTGGAAGTGAATCCGCACTCCGATTGGCATACAGGAGTATCCCGGAATTAGCCAATCACGTGGGGCCCATTGTGTAAATAGTGTATATAAAGCAAACGTTTTGGGGGAACTGCATTCCTCACTACTATGAGCTGAATAAAGAGCATGAAATTCACACTGGACTCCGAGTATATTTCACTGGTGCTCTCCTACCTCTCTTCCTCAGCGGCAGTGGTGTGGCAAGGTTGGGTCTCCCCTCTTTTTTCTCCTTCCTCTTTCTCTCTCTTCCTTCTCCTTCTCCTATCCCCCCTGTGTTGGCTCTGGGGTTTTTCCTGGCACCGGAGAACTGCTGGGCAGTCGACTGTATGGCCAGGCACTCTCAATCCCGGCTCGATTTGGGTTGCAGGGCGGGGCAGGGGGGGTCAGTGGTTTCCCCAGTTGACAAGCCAGGCGTCCCCGGTTCCCCGGTGGCGGCAGTCTCAGCAGCCTGGAGCCAGCCTGGTAGCGCAGTTGGCTCTGGCTGGCTTCAGGAGCTGTACGCTGCCGTGGTGCCCATCATTTTGCCTCGCCGGAAGTACCCATATGATGTGTCTTGCGCCGTTGAACCAATCACACAACATTCTTTCTCTACTAACAAATCTACAACACTTAAAATATTAATCCGGCGACACTAAATGAAATCCGGGGACATTCTGGGGACGGATTTTGTCCGGGGACAGATTTGTAAATCCGGGGACTGTCCCCGGAAAACGGGGACGTCTGGTAACCCTATCTTTGATGGGCTTCTTTGTGAGGAAGGTTTGGTGCATCATCCAGGAGTTGTTCTTCCCAATCAGCGCTTTTCCTCATTCAGCCTCTACTTCCCTCCGGAGGTTGCATAATGGATTGCTTCTGCCTATAAAGCCGTTTCATTTGATGCATTTATTTCTTTGCTCCGCGGAAATATTCATGTATTTTTAAACATGCGCGTCCTCTCGGGGGTCTCGTTCACATGCTTAAGATTGTACGCTAATGCCTTGCTCCCTGTTACTTCGGCCCCATCTGCAGAGTTAGGAACACTCGAATCCTCAAAAGGTAAATGCTTCTCAACTGAACCAGACAACTCACCTGTCACATCAGACATTTGTCTCCGGCACTTCACTTCTCTCTGCTTCATTGACTATTCCTTCTGCAAGCTTTACTTATGCCCGATTCATCAGGAGCCACAAAGAGAACCACTCGCCTTTGAAGAAAAGCCCCCATTATTTTTTCATAAAGGACAACAGAGCTTCACCTTAGATTAAGATGGGCATTGCTGCCTCTTTGCAATTAAGCAAAACGTGTTTCCACCGAAAGGCTGGACAAGAACAGCGGAACCTACTTTTGTCCTCCGGTTAAAAGGAGCATGAGGCAGTTTCCTTCGCGAACCATGATGCTCAGAAGATTTCCCATATTTTATTAGCAGCTCAACGCACCATGGCCAAATTCTGGAAGACCTTTATACAGCAAGGGAAGCCCCACACAGACCGCTCTGCAGTAATACAGTGAGTAAAGCTTGCTTCTGTGGTAGAGAATCTCTGGCCTGCCAGGCCTGCTTTGGACATCCACTACCCTAGATTTGATCTGTGAGGTCATTTTGGATGAGTCATGCTCAACTATCACATGCCCAATATCAGCTGTAGGGAAGCGGACACGGGGCAATGGATTCAAACTACAAGAAAGAAGATTCCACCTAAACATTAGGAAGAACTTCCTGACAGTAAGAGCTGTTGGACAGTGGAATTTGCTGCCAAGGAGTGTGGTGGAGTCTCCTTCTTTGGAGGTCTTTAAGCGGAGGCTTGACAGCCACCTGTCAGGAATGCTTTGATGGTGTTTCCTGCTTGGCAGGGGGTTGGACTAGATGGCACTTGTGGTCTCTTCCAACTCTAGAATTCTATGATTCTAAGTTCAAGCAATGAAAGAATGGTTGGCCATTGTGAGAACGAGATGCTGGAGAAGATGGACCACTGGCTCCTCCTACTCGCCTCTACTGGATAGGCTAATATCACAGATTTAAAGAGACACAACATTGTGCGTGTATTGAAATTATTGTCCCTGAATCATTTTTATTTTGCATTTTGTGGTGGCAAGGAGGGGAACACACACATCTTCTTCAAAACTGTATTTAAAGAGTTCCTGGTGCTGCTAGTCTTCAGGTTTCAACCCCCTCTTCTAGAAGTTCCTTGTCTTGGGGTGGGAGCATGGATGCATCTATTCCTGAAAGAGCAGGCTGCTCTTTCATGTGCTGCAGCTGGCAAGTTCATTTTGATCTGTTGATGGCATATTATAGGACAATTATGTATTTCTGGTGTCTCTTTAATCATAAATGCCCACCCCTTCTTTCCCTTCGCCTTTCTATCAACGCAGGCCAGGCTACCACTGAGCGAATTAATACGGCGCACAGCAGGCAGAGTGGAAGCTAACGTGTAATTGTGTGCCTCTGTGGGCGGGCGAAGGAACGAGTAAACAAATGTGCACGTCTGGAGCAGCCCAGACTTCCCACGGGGAGTGGTGCCTTGCTTGGAGGTGCATCTCATTGTTCCCCCATTGGCATGTTGTGCAGGCATGCACCTGACACAGGTGTGTGTCCCTGGGCCCCATCTCTAAATTTGTGTGAGCAATGAGATGGAACGAGTCTGGCCTGCAGCAAAGGGTCACAACAAAATGGTGCTTCATAGCTTCGGCCAGCCATGCCGTTTTCCAGGATCACTCCATTCCATTTCCCCTCTCCACAGCTTTCGATTTCCCTTTCCTCTCAACAGTTCGCCATCAGTCCCTGCGCTTGGAGCATGCTCCGTCTCTCTGGGCTGAGAGGTCCCCAATTGATGCCTCACACTTTCCCACAGATGACATCATTTTGGCTACAGAAGGATCGGCTCTTAGAGAACGGGTTTGCAGTTAAAATGCAGCAGGGATATGCATAGGCCCCAGGATCAACCTTATGACTGAAATTTTTAAGAAATTCTGACCTGTTTCTAAATTGCTTTGTTCTCTCTCTGCTTCTGCTGTTAATTTGGGTTTCATGCCGCTCTGAGTAAAATGAAGCTCTACATTCCCCATTTTGCTATAATAGGGCAATTGGTACAATCCTTCCCCATTTTTTTCTTTGCCAAAGTGGACTAAATTTACAGGCAGAGGACCCTCTCCAGAGGAGGGTAAGCCTATCTAACTACAGATAAGTAGCAAAACCTTCCTGATGAAAGCCCTCCCTTGCACGACCGGTGCTAGGGCTTCTTGCGCCCTAGGCGAGACCACCTTCTGGCGCCCCCCCCCCGCCCCCCAAAGCCTGCTTTAGTGGGAGGTGGGAGTGGTGGAGAGGCAAGCAGCAGTTTCTCCGCTGTAGCAGAGAAGCTGCTGCTTGCCCGTCCTGCCGCCCGCCCCCGCCAAAGCCTGCTTTAGCCGGGGGTGGTGGAGGGCAAGCAGCACCTCTCCGCTACAGCGGAGAAGCTGCTGCTAGCCCGTCCCGCCCAAGCCTGGCCAGCGCCCCCTCCATTTTGGCGCCCTAGGCAATGGCCTAGTTCGCCTTAATGGACGCGCCGGCCCTGCTCCCTTGTCTGAAGGTAATGCTGCAGCCAGGGTGCCAACTCCCCCCCCCATTGAGGGGGCCCGGCGTCACGTGACCTCACTCAATGACATCATGCACCCATCCGCGCTTTCCGCACCTGCCCGGTGCATGAGCGCTCACCAGGTTGGGGGTGTGTGCAGGTTGAATGGAGGACAATGTGCACGTCTGCATTCTGTATGAAGGAGATGGCTATCAGTGGCTTCAAGCCATCATGCTTATGCCTCTGCAGTTGCTGGAAACCACAGAGTGCTCTTGCGCTCGGGCTTTGCTTATATATTCCATTCTGGTTGACTATTATGGGTGAGATGGGCTGTTGGGCTGATGCAACAGGTTGTCCTTACGTTCTTAGCTCATGTGCCCAGTTCTGAGTTCCTGGCTTTTAACCACTGATTAGGAGAAAACACCATGAGAATCCTTTGAAGCCCCAACCTGTATGCTCAGCTAACCTTTGCAAAGCAAGAGCGCAAAGGCATTTGCTCCTGCTCATTCCGGATTCAGAAATTGCTATAAATATCTACTTGGCGGCATTACTTTTTTATAAAGGACAGAGGCGTGCATCTTGAAAATGCAGTTTATTATTGATGTTTGCCTCTAAAGAAAAGTCTTGCAGGGTTCCCATTAAGAGAATTTCACATTGATGCCTCCACTTCAAAGACTTGGGCTAACCAACTGGGGGGAAAGGGTGAGTTATTTTGTTTTTTAAGGAAGATCTAACCTTCATAATGAAGTTACAGGTGCTACTGGAAGGATTTTTTAAAATTTTGTTTCTTCATGAAGCTTCTGATCTGACTTAGGTCATGTTTCATGGTGTCCATAAAGAGCAGAGATAGTGTGTTGGACTAGGACCACGGAATCATAGAATCTTAGAGTTGGAAGGTACCCCAAGGGTCATCTAGTCCAACCCCTTGCAATGCAGGAATCTCAGCTAAAGGATCCATGACAGATGGCCGTACAACCTCTGTTTAGAAACCTCCAAGGAAGGAGAGTCCACCACCTCTCATGGGAGTCTGAACAGCTCTTAGAGTCAGAAAGTTTCTCCAAATATTTAGTCAGAATCTCCTTTCTTGCAACTTGAAGCCACTGGTTCGAGTCCTACCCTCCAGAGCAGGAAAAAGCAGGTATGCTCTCTCCTCCATGTGACAGCCCTTAAGATATTTGAATATGGCTATCCTATCTCATCTCAGTCTCCTCTTTTCCAGGCTAAACATACACAGCTCCTTCAAGCGCTCCTCATAAGGTTTGGTTTCCAGACCCTTGATCATCTTGGTTGCCCTCCTCTGCACACATTCGAGCTTGTCAACATCCTTCTTAAATTATGGTGCCCGGAATTGGACACAGTATTCCAGGTATGGTCTGACCAAGGCAGGATAGAGTGGTACTTTTACTCCCTTTGATTTGAACACTAGCTTTTGTTGATGCAGCCTAGAATAGCGTTAGCTTTTTTTGCTGCTGCATCACACTGTTGACTCATGTTAAGCCTGTAGCTGACCAAGACCCCTAGATCCTTTTCGCATGTACTATGAGTAAGCCAGATGTCCCCCATCCTATATATGTGCCTCTGGTTCTTCCTGTCTAAGTGCAGAACCTTACATTTGTCCCTATTGAAATTAATTTTGTTAGCTTGCGCCCGGTTCTGCAACCTGTTAAGGTCATTTTGAATTCTGATTCTGTCTTCTGCGGCAGTTTGGTGTCGTTTGCAAATTTGATGAGCACCCCCTCAATTCCTTCATCCAAGTCATTTGTAAAGACGTTGAACAACAAAAGGCCCATGATGGAACCCTGCGGCACCCCACTTGTCACTTTTCTCCAGTTCTAGTTTCAGATTTTGGAGGACTCGGGCAAGATGCAAATCAGGGATATTGAGCTGCAGCGCAATATTATGCTGGGCGGGGGGACATGCTCACCGAGATATCTGTGCATTGTACCCCCACTTCAAACACCTACCTATCTATCAACTCTTTCCATTGCTAGTCACCGTTTCACTTTTATTAAAGCACGGTTTAATGTCTTCCCTTCAAACGTTCTTTTTCACAGATTTTCTGGGGGCCAAGTTTCAGTCTTATGTGCCTGTGATAACCGCTCGATTGAATCCTTGCACCATATAGTGGTTGTCTGCCCCTTGTATTCTGATGCCCGAAAGACTTTACTACTTCCATTAATTCAAAAATTACCGGGGTATTTGGAAGAGACTTACCTTGCTCTTCTGTTGCAAGATACAGACCCGATTGTAACTTTACATATGGCAAAATTTCTGACCTCAGTCCTGACACTTAAGAAACGCAATGGTTTGCTATATACAGTTTGAAATTTTAATTTAACTTTTATCATATTCTACTCAGCTGAGTATTTTTAAAGCTATTTTATTGTTGGTAATTGTAAACCAGTATGTGACATTCTGTTTCTGTTTCTGGTTGTTATGTTTATGGGCTTAAAGCCGAGATGAAGTGAGTTGTTGAGTTGAGTTGATGCAAATCAGGGATCTTGTAGAGCACGGGTTTAAAAACATGGCGCCCTTCAGATATTGCTGGAGACTACAACACCCATCATCCATATCCATTGGCCATCCTGGGTGGGGCTGATGCGAGCTGTAGTCCAAAAACACCTTGTGGGAATGTTTAGGAGTGTGGATGAGTATATATTATTTTATATATATCATCCCAGCTTGTGTGAGCAAGCTCCAAACTTAGCAGAGTCACATTCCCTTTTAAAACACAGCAGAAAACGGTTGCATAGGCTTGCTAAAGCCTCTATAAGAAATATATATTCCTGGTATATTCCCCTTGTTCCCTCTTAAAAGCAAAGACACAATACAGCACTGATTATTAGATATAATAGAGTTTACTTACAGTCATCCGTGAGTCACAGTACAGGCTAAAAGAGGCAGACAAACTTAGATAAATCTATTTACATGTGGTGAAGCTGCTTCCATAGGGGAAAGGCTTCACCCCTGCTTCTCTCAGCTGCAAGCTGAGAGAGAGCATCCTGCTTGTTCAAAAGACGAGGCAAAATGGGGAGTCTTCTTTGGGTTCTTGTTCCCAGGTAAGACCACACCTACTTCTGGTTCCTGTAACTCAGTCCAGGTAAACAGGAAGTTAAGCCTGGAGGACTGAGTTACCTTCATGTCCTCTCTAGGAGTGTTGTGTTTGGCTGCTCTGTGTTTACATCCCACACACCTGGCCTGAAGTAAGCTCTAGAATGAGCTCCAAAGTCTAGCTTGGTTGTAGGGACATCAACCCCAGGCAGTAAGGTAGCACTCTCAGCGTTCCTTTGCTCCTAATAAGCTTCCCCATGAAAGCCCAGAGAAGAATACTTTCTTTGCCAAGCCACTTAGTCTTCTGATGAAGATTGTTATTTGAATTGGCACCCTGGAATACCTAGGCCATTTCACAGAGGGAAAATCATGCTGTTGCCCAGGCTGTGCAAAAGCCATTTTAAGCAAGGCTCCCCTTTTGTAATCTTATGCTGCACAGGGGGTGATTATAATGGATTTTCATTTGTCTCTCAAGAACCTGACCAACAGTAGCCGCTGTACTTTTGGAAAATGACAGTGTTTTCACGTGTGTCTGTCAACCAGGCCAAGGGAGCCCATTTTATGGGCAATTAGGCCCCCACTAAAATGGCAGCAGGGCATTCCTTTTCAGAAAATGGGTTGCCGCGTGGAGGTTGGATTAACTCCGCTTCTCTTGGAAAGGAAACAGAGAGGAAGGTAGCCATATTTCAGCTGATTGTCTTGGGCTTTGTCCTGAAGACCTGGGTTAAAAATTCCCTTTGCCAACAGATCCCAGAGCGAGTTGCAACAAAATTCAATATTAAAGACAGTTAAAACAAGTTATAGGAACAGGGTGTGTCCTGAACACACACCTATCAGGTGTCAAAGGCAGGGTAAAGAGGTGTGTTTTCAGCATTCGCCAGAATGAATGCACCTCTGTGGGGAGGAAATTCTATGACTTAGGGCAGGGCCGTCTTCAGCATATCCGGCTTAAGATCCCTCCAGCTAACCCCCCTTTCCCAGAGTTGTTGACCTTTTTTAGGGCTGGAGGAGGCAGGCAGTGGCTGGAGGGCGGCTCCTCTGGCGGGGAAGAGGCAGAGGCAGGACGCGATGCCTCCCAGCTCAGCTGGCCGCTTTGTGCTGCGGTGGCCATGTGTTATGTACTGAGTTGAATAGGATCCAAAATGCAGCAGTCTGATTGGTCCTAGAACAATAGGATTGAGATTGCAGCAGTCTGACTGGTCCCAGAACAATAGGATTGAGATTGCAGCAGTCTGATTGGTCCCAGAACAATAGGATTGAGATTGCAGCAGTCTGATTGGTCCGCAGGAGCCACCCAATCCAGCTCCAGGTGGAAGTGAATCCGCACTCCGATTGGCATACAGGAGTATCCCGGAATTAGCCAATCACGTGGGGCCCATTGTGTAAATAGTGTATATAAAGCAAACGTTTTGGGGGAACTGCATTCCTCACTACTATGAGCTGAATAAAGAGCATGAAATTCACACTTGACTCCGAGTATATTTCACCATGGCAGGCAGCACGCCGAGTGAGCGGGCCTGTGCCAAGAGAGCGAGGGCGGGCATGCTGCTCCCGCAGAGCGGCGGCTCGGTTTTTTCCCTTTTTGTCTTCTGGCGCCCCGCAGAATTCGGCGCCTGCAGGCTAAAAGCGAAAAAACCGAGCCAACACTCGGCAGGAGCGACACACGCACCCTTGCTCACTCAGCGCGCTCGTTCAGTGTTCCCCGGACTCTCGCCTGGCACCCTCCAGAACTTGGCACCCTGGCACCCCGCACCACTAGCCTTTATGGGTAAGATGGGCCTGACTTAGGGGCTGCCACAGAAAATGCCCTCTCGCATCCACCCCGAACTTCTGAGGGCAGCAGAATGACCTCTCTGCTCTTCTCAACATCCAAGAGTATCTGTAGGAAAGGGGTCAGTCTCTCAGATATCTGGAGCCTAAGTTGTTTAGGGCTTCAGACACCAGCGTGTGTGCCTTAAATTGGACACAGAAACAAACTGGTAACAAATGGAGCTGTTTTGAAACAGAGATGATATGAGTTTTAAGGCAACCCTAGCCAGTGATCTCGCCATTGCGTTTTAAACCAGCAGTTAGTAGAGCATGTGACTTTTAATCTCAGGGTCGTGGGTTCGAGCCCCACATTGGGCAAAAAGATTCCTGCATTGCCGGGGTATTGGATCTGCGGTCCCTTCCGACTTGACAATTCTATAAGTTTCTGAGTCGTCTTCAGAGGCAGCCTAAGGTAGAAGGCAGTCCAATAATCCAATCTGGAAGTTACCAGAGCGATGGAGAAATATATCAAAATATTATCAGAGCAACAGAAAAATAGGAAAACAGAAAAAAAAAAACTCCTAACCATCTGTGCCTCAAGTGACAGTTTGGATCCAGGAGTGACCCCAAGCTATGAACCTGCTCCTTTCAGGGCAGTACAGCCCCACCCAGGCCAGGCCGTCTTCGCTCCTCTTGGATTTGAGAATGGGAAACACAAAACACCTCTGCCTTTTTGGGATTCAATTTCAATTCCATCTTGTATTGAGTTCAATGAGGCATTCCAACCAAGGAAAAACACTCAAGGGGTGTGTGTGAAGGAAAGCTGTTGAGGGAAACAACCTAGGGGGAGTTCTGAGGGCTAGATAGAGAAGGTGTTTATTTTTGGATGCATCCCTTTATAGAGTAATCATAGATCCGCTCCACTTACCTGTGGGGAGGAGTTGCGGTGGACCGCGTGGTCGCCGTCTCACTTCCGGGTGGGCGGGGGACTTTGTCCCTCGTTGCCCGGAGGATTCCTGGCCACGTCAGCAAACAGCTGGCCAAATGGCCGGCTGGGGGGCATGGCTGGGACTCCCCTTTAAAGGCAGAAGTGCGAGCTGGAGGGCTTCCTTTTGGCTTGCTTCCTCAGTCTCCCTCCCACCCTCCCTACTTGCAGGTTTTCCTTCAATGGCCTTGCTCTGGACTTCGGTTGGTCACCTGCCCTTGTCAGGGGCCTGGTAGGAATTTTTCCACTTGGCAGATTGGCTTGGCCATGTGGTTTTCGCCTACCGCTTAGCAACTGTCACAACTTTGTAAGGTGTTGCGGTTAGGCATTGGGTGACCTTATGATGGGGGAGGGGAGGCCTGGCCATCGCCTGCCCCTCCAAGCTTAAGGGTATTCCGTTAAAGGAATCCGGGGGTGTGGATCTTGTCCGAAGCCCGGGGCGGGGCTAGGGCCATGCCGCGACCCCTTGGGAACCCAGGGGGAGCTCGAGTTGGTCTGAATCGACGGAGCTCCCCCTACCAGTGGTTTACCCTTACTTGACTTCCTGCTCTGCGGGCAGGAGTCAGATATAGTCAGGTCCACTCAATGCCTAAGCCAATACCGCTCACATTCTGTAACCAATAAAGTTGTGGCCAAATTTTGCCCAATAACATTAACCTTATATCCTGTGTCCTTGTGTTTTATTTCATCCTTGAGGGGGCGGCCACGGGGTCTCGACACGCATTCAGTCTGTACAGTGCATACTTTGCTTGGCGAGGGTCCCAGATTCAGCCACCGGTTAAGAGACTTGTTCCTTGAGATCCAGTCACAGTAGAGCACTCTGGACTACATGGAGAAGATTGAGGGGCCACACTGAAGGGTCAGACTCAAGCTTCCTCATACCTGGTAATGACACATATTACAATAGCCAAAGTCTGAGTTCCACACTTCCTGACCTTACAATTCTGGTACTGGACCTCTGCTCTCACTTGGCAAGGTCCTCACAAAAGGTACAGCTTCCCCACTTAACATTAATGTAATCTGTTTTACAGCAGAGAAAAACCCACACTGTACAATTAGCACGAGATCAAGAGAAAAATCCTACGCCACTGCTCTTTGACATCCTTTCGCTCCTGTAATGAATGGGGGCAGCTGCCCAGCTCATTCATCCTGCAAACCGCCAACAAAAGAAGTGGATGGACATCTCTAGAAATACGTGGGCGGCCAAGCCCAATCTTGCAATGCACATTTGCATGGCACTCTTGGAAGTGGCTGCCAGCATCCATTGATTCTTTGGGGGGTAAAATTAAACACGAAACCAGGAGTGAAGACAGACGTAGTATTCAAAAGAACACAGTGTGTTTCTCAGTTGTAAGGCAAACCTAGCTTCTTTCAACCTTCATTTGTCATCAACAGTGCTGTTTCCATCCCGCTGCAGTTCTGTTTCTGCCAAAAACTACATTATTTGTATTGCTGTCTGCTATTCAGTGTAAGTTGTGTAACTTAGAATATGAGAGCTCACCCATACTTCTGCGTGTCCCAAACTTAGAAGGCCTGGGTCTGAGCAGTTTTCTGTTGGGGGGGGCAGGACCGACGTGATTGGTCAGTTAGCTATTTCTCTTGGACGTGGGTGGTGCTGTGGTCTAAACAGTGTTTTTCAACCTTTTTTGGGCAAAGGCGATTGGTCAGTTAGCTATTTCTATATATAAAGTAATTTTTCTTGGACAGGTGGGTGGTGCTGTGGTCTAAACCACTGAGCCTCTTGGACTTGCCGATCAGAAGGTCAGCGATTTGAATCCCCACAACGGAGTGAGCTCCCGTTGCTCTGTGCCAGCTCTTGCCAACCTAGCAGTTCGAAAGAATACCAGTGTGAGTAGATAAATAGGTACTGCTGTGGCAGGAAGGTAAACGGCATTTCCGTGCGCTCTGGCTTCTGTCACGGTGTTCCGTTGCGCCTGTAGTGGTTTAGTCCTGCTGGCCACATGACCCGGAAAGCTGTCTGTGGACAAACACCAGCTCCCTCGGCCTGAAAGTGAGATGAGCGCTGCAACCCCATAGTTGCCTTTGACTGGACTTAACCATCCAGGGGTCCTTTACCTTTTACCTTTTTATTTCTATTGTCTTATTTGAAAGGGGGTTGTGGAGGCAGCCTGGAGAAGCTCCGTGATTTATATGCTTGTAAATAAAGCGTACTTGCTTTGAAACAACCCAGACGTTGTGGGAGTTTATTTGCTGGCACGAAAGGCACACATACCGTTGCGCAAGAAGAAGTAAGAAGTTTGAAAAAACTCTGCAAAAGCACTGGAGAAGCAGGAAAACGCAGAGGAAGCGTAGCTGGACACCACTCCAAGTGCTAAACTGGTTTTGAGGCTTTTCCCAGGTTAAAACCAAAAGCCCAACACAAGCAGAGGGTCTTCCCCATTATCATTTAACCTGTGCCTTTTAATTCTGGAATGGGGATCCTGTGACAATCCAGATTATGCTAGACTCCCAACTCCCATCACACCCGACCATTTGCCATGTTGGTTACGGCTGATGGGAGTTAGAAGTCTAACAACACCCAGAGGGCCACAGGTTCCCCATGTTTTAACTAGAGATGGCAAGGATTGAACTCGAAATCTTCTGCAAACAAACCATGTGCACTATCATCAATATGCTATTATCCTGCCACTATTTTTATCTGATGCAAACTTAAAAAAAAAAAGTTTAAAAAGCTTTACTTATAAAATGTTCCAAAGGTCAGGTTCATGCATATATCTAAGCAGCAGCAATGAGAACACAGGCAGAATACTCTTGGGTAGAAAATACAGAAAGATAGCTTCAAACATGGGCTTAGGCACGTCTGTGCCATGTAACGTATGCAAATTTCCTCAAATGCGGCATTCTCCAGAATTGCAATGAATGGAATGCCATGCTTGCATAAAATGCTTTTAATAATAATAATAATAAACCTTTTAAAAAATCATTCAAAAACATCATGCACAACTCTGTTAGGCTTAACTCTGGGAACCGAAAAGGCAGCCCAAATGAAAGTTAATCATGTAATGGATTTCCCCTTTGGATTTATGTCCTCCACTTAAGGGAACATTAATTTGGCTGCGCTCACTCACATACTATCACATTTCTGCCATTTATTTAAGTCATCTCATCCTAAAAATGGTTCTAAAAATACCACAGGTATATATATTGGGAAAGCACATTAAAGCACCTTAAAAGGGCATTAAAAATGGATGGAAGTGCACTCTTTGTTTATTTTTGTAGCCGTTAACCAGGTTTGCACTGGGTGATATGGAACTGGGGAAGGGCTGCAGTGGGAGGGCAGCTGCTGGGCATGCAGAAGGTTCCCTGGGCATCTTTGGGGGGAGGCCATGGGTGGGATTCAACATCTTTTCCCATTGCTCTGTCTGTGCAAGCATGCCAGCTTGCCAGACGCAATAACCCCCTCTCCCTCTCCCTGTCTACGGGTTCTCCTGAACCCCCAGAGATAATTCTGGAGGGCAAGGGGGAGGACAGAGGTGGGAAGCCCCATTGTGCAAGTGGAAGTCCTTTTTTCGGAGTTTCTACACTGACGGGGCTGGATAGCTGAATCCAACCCTGTGTGCTTCAAATGTATGGGGTGTATGATGGGTGCCAAATCCTAAGCGTGGGGGTGTCTTCAGACCCCTCAATATGTTTTAGCAGGGGGATCAGCCAGTGTGGTGTAGTGGTTAAGAGCGGTAGACTCGTAATCTGGTGAACCGGGTTTACATCTCCGCTCCTCCACATGCAGCTGCTGGGTGACCTTTGGCTAGTCACACTTCTTTGAAGTCTCTCAGCCCCACCCACCTCACAGAGTAGTGTGATAAAGCGGGATATCAAATCCAAACTCTTCTTCTTCGTCCAGTGCTGAGGGCTTTCTGGCGGTTCCCTCACTGCGAGAAGCGAAATTACAGGGAAGCAGGCAGAGGGCCTTCTCGGTAGTGGCACCGCCCTGTGGAAAGCCCTCCTACCAGATGTCAAAGAGAAAACAACTACCAGACTTTTAGAAGACATCTGAAAGCAGCCCTGTTTAGGGAAGCTTTTAATGTTTGATGGATTATTGTATTTTAATATTTTGTTGGAAGCCGCCCAGAGTGGCTGGGGAAGCCCAGCCAGATGGTGGGGTATAAATAATATTATTATTATTATTATTATTATTATTATTATTATTATTATTATTATCCCCGTATTGAGGGGGCAGAGCTGAGCACAGCGCAGCATCAGTGGCAGTCTCTTCCTCCCCCCCTTTTTATTCATTTATTTACATTTTATACATTCTTTTTTGGACAAAGTAATAATCATAAATGAATAAGAATAAAAATGTGCACCCCACCACTGAGACCGTTCCATCCAACCTCCCAAAATTTCAACACCTCTTGCGATGGTTTGACCCCTTTCCGTTTTAACAATACAAATTCTACAAAAAAACCTTCATATCCCCTCATATCCCCGGGGGCAGTGTGCTCCCCCCCCCGCACTCCTCTTCCTCCGTCAGTGTGTGTAAAAGGTCATGTATTTAAGCTTTGGGTAGCCAAGCACAGACAGTTTTACAAATTCATGTGCATGTGGCAAATTCTAGAGGAGCCATCCTGTAAGGCTGTGGTAGATTGCAGCGGATTGCTTTGAAGTCACTTCAGCACCTGATGAAAAGAAATGGCCGCCCAACCGTCCAGCCCTTTCCTGTATTTTGTTAATACAAAGGTGGCGACCCGAGGCACGCAATGCGATGCCAGGCCTCCCCAATCTTGTGCCCAAGCCGGCGCCACTGGTGTGCATAAGGTAAAGGTAAAGGAACCCCTGACCATTAGGTCCAGTCGCGGACGACTCTGGGGTTGCGGCGCTCATCTCGCGTTACTGGCCGAGGGAGCTGGCGTACAGCTTCCGGGTCATGTGGCCAGCATGACAAAGCTGCTTCTGGCGAACCAGAGCAGTGCATGGAAATGCTGTTTACCTTCCGCCAGAGTGGTACCTATTTATCTACTTGCACTTTGACATGCTTTTGAACTGCTAGGTTGGCGGGAGCTGGGACAGAGCCTTCTGATCGGCAACTCCTAGGCTCTGTGGTTTAACTCTCTGGTGTGCATATACATCCCTCATCGATCGCCTCAAGTTCCTTCTCCTGCACAGCTAACTTGCTTCCTGAAACCCTCTCGGGAGATTGTGGTTCAGCCCTCATGGCACCTGCTACTGAGCAGACCTCAGGTGCATAATTCAGAGCGACTCTTGAAATGCAGCATGTCTGACGAGTCTTCACCTCGACACATTCTCTGAGGTACTTTTCTCCACACTGAAGGCTGGTGAATGCGATTTGGAATGAAGAGCTGAAGGCGGATCGGAGCTGACAGGACTCCATGTTTCTTTCTGGGTGGCTGACTTAACTCAGCCAAACCCTGCTCCCTCAGAAGAGAGAGAGAGAAAGAGAGAGCTGTCTTTGGAGTATTTCGTGTGGCGGTAAACAAAATGGAGGACAGAGGAGCAAAACTGAGCTCGACGCCCTGTGACTTCCGCGTTGCCTCATTCACTTAACACAGATAGAAATGCAAAGAGGTTATGATTGAGCCGGTTGCTTTTTGTTTTGGGTCTTGTGTATGCTTTTTTCTTCTTGCAAATGGGTCGGGCGCTTTTAGACGGAGACAGAAACCCAAGAGAAACATGCCAAGTTGGTTTCCCCCTCAGCTTGCTGTTGTTTACAGGACACCTTACAAGTTCAACCCGAGGCTGAGGTCGCATGAAGGGCGATCTGACAGAGAGTGCAGCGCTCTCGCACACCACTCTGAAAAGGAAACTGAAAAAGGAATAAAGAAGCTGCTCCAAATGGTGCAGATCTCCCAGAGGTCATACCTTTCCCCCTCCACATTGGAATCTCTCTGCATCTGGAAAGCTAGCATGCCAAAGAGTAAGTCTCTGATATGCTAGATTTCCAGATGCGGAGAATTTTAACATGAGGGGTATTTAATGACCTCATCATGTGCACTCCAGTTCGTCTCCAGTTCTCCAAACCCGTGTTTCTCCTATGATCTTATATTATCTTATTTTCAGGGTTTCGGTACCTTAGCCACGCCTTCGGAATGATGGTCACTGGAGGCTTACAGTGTGCTATGGTATTTATATATACAGTGGTACCTCAGGTTACATACGCTTCAGGTTACAGACTCCGCTAACCCAGAAATAACGCTTCAGGTTAAGAACTTTGCTTCAGGATAAGAACAGAAATGTGCTCTGGCGGCGCAGCAGCGGGAGGCCCCATTAGCTAAAGTGGTGCTTCAGGTTAAGAACAGTTTCAGGTTAAGAACGGACCTCCAGAACAAATTAAGTTCTTAACCCGAGGTACCACTGTATTGTATGTATAGGTTGAGAATAGATTATTATTCTCAGTTTAAGTCCCTAAGACGGTTGGATAGTGCCTTGTACGCCTCCTTCCAGCAACTCCTGTAGCCCAGCTGGTGCCAAATCTATTGCTCTGCTTTCCTTTGACGCACACCGGCAAGGTCTTGTCATCTGGGCAGCCCAGGACCTCCAGCCACATTGCCCAGACTTGCACCCCAGGGCGTCACTTTGGTGCTACAGTTCGACTTCACCCCTGGAGGCCAGTGCGTATAAGCTAAACAAGCTATAGTTTAGGGCCCCACTCTCTTGGGGGGTCCAAAAATTTTTTTTAAGGGGGGAAAAACTGGATGTACATTTCCAAAACGTAAGATAAAAAACACATAAAATAAAACATACATACAGCAACAGTGTTTTGTGTTGTGTAGGCCTCCTATGAATGATGTAAATAATGGGCCCCGCCTGCTAGCCTGCTCCCTAAAATACCACTGGTTTGCTCATATAAAGGGCCCCATTTCCTTCAGTAGCTTAGGGCCTCATCAAACCAAAATCCGGCCCTGCTGGAGGCACACTCCATTGTCTCTCGAAACAGATGAATGCCAATAACTCAGATTATATTATTATTATTTGGACGATAAGGCTATCGATGGCTATTAGCAATGCTGGCTATGTTGGCTATTTTTCTGAGTCATGCAGAGCGACGCAGCGGTTTCACCCTCGAAGCCCTAGTGAAGAAGTAGACTCCACACACAAGACTTTGAAGAAGACTCTTGCAGGATGGCAGCTATTACAAGCAGTATCATACACATCGTACTTTTCCATGAATAAGACCATGTTTTTTTGCTAAAAAAAGGCAAAAGTTGGGTTTTGTCTTACACACGGATAGTGAATGCAGAGGGGGGGATGTGTGATTAATGGCAGCAGCAAGCAGGAGATTGGCAGTGGCGATTGGGTGGGTGATTGGCGGCTGCGGCAAGTGGGAAGATGGGTTGTTGGTGGCGGCAAGCAGGCAGACAATTGGTGGCTGCAGTCAGGACCGGTGCTAGGGCTTCTTGCGCCCTAGGCGAACCACCTTCTGGCGCCCCCCCGCCAAAGCTTTAGCGAACCAGTTTCTCCCTTCTGGCGCCCCCCCCCCCGCCAAAGCCTGCTTTAGCGGGAGCGGGGGGTGGTGTAGGGGGCAAGCAGCACCTCTCCGCTACAGCGGAGAAGCTGCTGCTAGCCCGTCCCGCCCAAGCCTGGCCAGCGCCCCCTCCATTTTGGCGCCCTAGGCAATTGCCTAGTTCGCCTAAATGGACACGCCGGCCCTGGCTGCGGTGAGGTGTGCAATCGGCAGTGGCGGACAGGCGGTGAGCGATTGGCAGAAGTGACCCCCCCCCAAGCTAAACAACTTAATTTCTTAATTTTGGGTTTAAAAAAATAGGGGTCTTATACATGGGGGCGTCTTATACACGGAAAAATACGGTATATACTAAATCCAATGCAGTTGAGCCCAAGAGAGGATCTTCTTGCTTCTAAAACACCTTTGAAGCAGTTCATAAATTATAGCTTGTCTGTCCTCACCAACTCCTCCAGGCAGCATATTATTGGATTCTCCATACTCGCTAGAACAACGGCACAAGAAAAACCATCCAACTGCAAGTCCCATGCACCCCAGCCAGCATGGCCACTAGTCAGGAATTATGGGAGTTACAGTTCGCCAGAATCTACAAGGCTGCAGCTCTCCGCATCCCTGACTTAGAGATGATGGGGGGAAACGCTTATGTATATACCGTTATATCAGAAGCGATGGCAAGGCTTGTGTCCGGCTGCTTGAACGCAGGATGAACGTGGCAACCAAGTGTACAAATTCTTTGGCAACCTGTGATGTGCAGCTGAAAAACAACAGGGTCATCCAACGAGCCTCTGTTTTCGGGGAAAGGTCTTCAAGTTATGCAGCCAGTGAGCTTGCAATATTAAAACTTCCTGTCCTATTACGGTAACGGGAAATAAATGAACCTGTATTTCCAACAGTGAGCAAACTGTCCTCCCGCGGAAACTTCACACACATTAAAATGAGAGCAAAATAATTCAGAGCCAATAGTTTGTCCCCGAGGGAATAAACATTTCATCTATGTTTTCTTTTCTTTTTTTTTCATTCCTAGGAAAAAGAATGTACACCTTTGTTTAAGTAGGTGAACTGAAGGCTCGTGCTACATTAGGTATGCTCATAAATTAAAATGATACCAACCCATAAATATGCATTAACTCCTTTGCAAGCGAGGTTTGTTGCTGGTGCTGTATATAGTATAGGAATAGTGCACCTGATAGCTGGTTCCTGCAGCGTTACTCACAAAGTGGCAGCACCTGAATTTGTTTCCCTGTCCCACCAGTATTCCCAACAATTGTCCCAACAATTCTTACCTGTATGGTTTATATTTTTTAACACTTGCAGCTTTTTATATGATCTTTTAAAAATGTTTTTAATAAGCTTATGTGCCTTGTAGGCTTTTTGATTAAAAGGCAGGTTATGAATAATTTTAATATATAAAGGACAGTGGGATCCAGTCACTTCCAAAGAAGATTGCATGGACATTTAGACAGATTCATGGGGGGGGGGGGGGGGGTATGGCTTTTGGTGGTTTCAAGCTACAAAGACTATGTTCTGCCTCCATAGCTAGAGGCAGTATTTTTCTGAATACTGGTTGCTGGAAACTGCAGGAGACAATAGTACTGTTGCTCTCAGGTCTTGCTTGCAACAGGTTGGCCCCTGGATTAAATGGGCCACTGGACTGACCCAGAAGGCTGTTTTTATATACATATTTAATGGGATTTACATATGACTTAATTCTCAAAATAAGCTGTATGCAAAACAAAGCACAATAAATTACAAATTGTACAGTAATATTACTGCTCAAATAGCAGTAATCAGTGGAATGCAGGAGAGGCCTTGAAGTTGTCCATCAGGTGTGAGCAGATGTTGCGGTGGACAGCAGACTGAGCAGGCAGGCAGGTCACCCACCGTCTTCCCCATGAGGGTTAAAGGCACTGTATTTGTTAAGTTGTGGGTGGACACAGCAGACGACACAGTGATTTTCAAGCAGCTCTTGTTTATTCTCAGGCTGGAACAGAAGTGAACTGAAGGGCTCAGCAGCCTGCTTATATAGAACTCAGCTACAAGCAACAGTAACAACTTTCTGTAGTTACCCAATCCCTGAATGTCACTTTTCAATCCCTCATTTGCATGTGCGGACCTGAGTGAAAACTGCAGCAGAATGAACTATATACACACACCCCTAGTGGCCTAGGGTGAGAACTTCAATACATAACAGTATTCCCCTTTGAATTATTATGTTACTTGAGTTATTATTTCTAAAGCCGTTGCTCTGCCACTTCTGGTTCCTCGTTACGCAGAGGGGAAGGTTCTGGTCCTCCAGTTGACAATGAGCATGGAAAGCCATCGAGTGATTCTGCAGGATAATCGCGGTCGCATCTTAAAACCGTGCAAATCAGCCTGTTGGTTTGTTTCCAGGCAGAGAAATGATTGCAGCCCTTGTCTGACAGACATGATTAATAACCCGGCAGTTGCCTTTGAACTAGATGCAGCACTTGCCAAAAAAAATCGGAAGGAATCGGAGGAGGAGGAAGGCGATTGTGGCAGTGACAGTCATTTCGCAGCCAGACGACTGTAACTATGTGATTAAAGAACAAACACAGTTACATGGAGGACATACAACAGCAGAAGCACTCTCTTCCTCTTCCACTTCTGCCTCCCTCTTCTTTCCAGCCCCTCCTACTTCTTTAAAGCCCCTTTAGATATTTGAAGATGGCCATCATATCTCCCCTTGCTCTCCTCTTTTCCAGACAAAAAAAAAATACCCAAATCCTTCAACCGTTCCTCATCAGGCTTGGTTTCCAGAGCTTTGATCATCTTGGCTGCCTGCCTTTGCACACCTTCCAGCTTGTCAATATCCAGCTACAAATCCACATAACAGTTACCTCATCCAGCTCACACTTTACCAGCTTCTCCTCTAGAATACCATGGGGAACTTAGATTGAGGGGGTTGGTGGTTATCCCTCTTTGCCCCTCCTAAATGCATACCCAAATAAATAAATAAATAAATAAATAAATAAATAAATAAATAAATTTATATTTATACCCTGCCCATCTGACTGGGTTGCCCCAGCCACTCTGGGTGGCTTCCAACATATATAAAAACATAATAAAACATTAAACATTTTTTTTAAACCCTATACAGGGCTGCCTTCAGATGGCTTGGGGTGGGGTGGGGTGGGGGGTCGGATAACTCCATACCCACCAACATTTATTTGATGAAAATAGGGACATCCTAAGGAAAAGCAGGACATTCTGGGATCAAAACAGAAACCAGGACTGTTTCTGTCAATCAAGGACTGCCCCGGAAAATAGGGACACTTGGAGGGTCTGTAAATGTCTGCCCTGCTGGTCCCTGCTGATTCAGAAAAGCCCTTTTGTTCTCCTGTCGCCAATTTCACTCCAATCACATTGATACCACCCACAAACACCCTCTAAAATGTCTGCTGGCTGAGCTTGATAAATAAACAGGCTGTGGAATTTCATAAACCTCCCACTTGCAACTCCCAGCCAGAAGTGGCTGAAGATTTTCCAATCCTCTCAGCTCACCCTGGAGTGGGAGGTTCAGTCCTGTTCAATCAGCGCTAAATTATGACCCTTGCTTGGAGTTTATTCTCGGCAACCTCTCCAGACAACCAAGAGCATGATTTTAATGACTTGCAGCATGGACTCTTCCAAATAAAGAAATAAGCTTACAAAAGTCCAGTTGTTTCTAGTATAAACACAACTTGCAAAAATGGATCCCTATAGGGCCCAGTGCAGAGGCCCCTTCCCAGACTTTCACACTTTGATGTGCATGTGTGATGAGCATAATTGATTTAATTGAAGGTTTAAAAATGTGAAATGGAAGAATGTGTATTGCTAACATTGTGGTTTTTGAGCTCCTAAATGGGTAAATTAGGCTACCTGTTGATCATTCTTTAGCTGTAAACTGAATGTAACCTTTGATCATGTGGTAAAGGTAAAGGTAAAGGTAAAGGTAGCCTACTCCTGACCGTTAGGTCCAGTCGCAGATGACTCTGGGGTTGCAGTGCTCATCTAGCTCTATAGGCCGAGGGAGTCGGCATTTGTCCACAGACAGCTTCTGGGTCATGTGACTAAGCCGCTTCTGGCGAACCAGAGCAGTGCACGGAAACACCGTTTACCTTCCCGCCGGAGCGGTACCTATTTATCTACTTGCACTTTGACGTGCTTTCAAACTGCTAGGTGGGCAGGAGCTGGGACCGAGCAACGGGAGCTCACCCCATCGCAGGGATTCGAACTGCTGACCTTCCAATCAGCAAGCCCTAGGCTCTGTGGTTTAGACCACAGCGCCACCCGTGTCCCTGGTGAAGGTAAAGGTAAAGGTACCCCTGATGTGGACGACTGGGGTTGCGGTGCTCATCTCTAGCTGTAAACTGAATGTAACCTTTGATCATGCGTTGAAGGTATTGAGTTGCAAATCTCCATTTTGAAAGAGAGTTGCCTTTGTGCTTCTGTCTCCCAAAGCCCATGGAGTGAGGATGTAAATGAAGCTCTCCTGAAGGGAGAATAAACAGCCTAAGGCCAATAGAGGCTGTAATGCAGGCTGTGGGGGAGAGACTGTTTCTATACCTGTTTGGATTGTTTCCTATTTTCTAAATTGCTGTGCCTGTGCTAGACAGCACAAGACATTGTGTGAATATTTTGGGATGCATGTTTGATGCTTATGTTCTGTTTTTGAAGCGTCCTGCCAAGTAAAAGTTTGAATAATATTTTTATGGGCCTAGATAATGATTTCTTCCAAAAAACCGAGTCAGTTATTATGCTTCCAGTCAATTCAAACTGTGCAATATTAATATCTGCAACAATGTGTAAAGAGTACATGTCTGACTACACTCAGCTTTCCCTGGCCTGTGTATCATGAAACCCAGGAGAACATGATCACTTCCTCCCAAATTTCCAAGTACATCCACTTCATCAGTCCGTTCCTCACTGATGGTGAGGACCAGGTCCAGGATAGATGATCCCCTTGTTACTCCTTTTACCTTCTGGGGAATGAAATTGCCAGTGAGGCAATGGAGAAATTTGTTGGACTTTACACTCTTGGCAGAGTTTGAGTTCCAACAGACATTGGGATAATTGAAGTCACCCATGACTACTAAGTATAATTTTTGAATGTACGTGAAAGTCTAGCAATAGTGGTGGGCAGGTTACTGGTGTGTGTGTGGGTGATGCCCTCTCACTCCCCGCCCCCCAAGTGCCGCCCGTGTTTTCCAATCAGAGTAATTCTGAAGACCCTACTGACGAGCTGTTCTAACTCTTGAGTGTATCAGATCATGGCAAAGCAGCTTCAGCTCACTGTGTTGTCGTTTGTTTGGGAGTGTGGATACTAAATTTGCATGCCATTAAATTCATTCACGGGCTCAAAGCTCTTGCAGTGCTGCAGCTTCAGACAGTGGCTCTCCTAAAGGCGACTGGAGGAGAAATACTGAATTTGCCTTTATGAGCTTGCTTTTATGTCCACCCCCCGTCCACCCCACCGTTCCTACCTCAAAGGATTGTACCAGGTTTCTGCTTACAGAGAGAGAGTGAGGAAGAGGGGAGCAACAAGGAGGAGCCAGCTTATGTAACCTGACATGTTTATCTTGGACTTTTTACCCCTCCTGGCAATTCCCTTTGGAATTCACGTTAATGGCCTGGGTTTTTTGTTTCTGCTGAAATCACCGGCAGCAAATCCATGCCCCAAAGGAACAGCGCCAAACTATTTAAACTCAAGAGACAGCCTCGCTTTTGCTTAATAGTTTCATCAAAGCCAATTAAGCAATTTCTCTTGAAGTCCTCCCCTTCTCAACTCTACCGGCCTCGAACCATCGTTGCAGCTTTGCTTTCTTCTTATTCGGAGAATCACAAGTGAACGTGGAGACTTAACGAAACAGTCTCCTTCTTCCTCTTTCACGTTGGTCCTTAAATGCTGCTTCATAGATGCCTGCAAGTGGCTTCTGTCCAGGATTGTCTTAGGGACTAGCCTCATCTCTAGGCCCCATCTGGAGTAGAGATTTGACTGACGTTCTATCCCAGGCATTTTACAGGTAGGGGTTGGTAGGATTCCTGCTTGAGAGAGAGAAAAAGTGAATGCAATTCAAGGCGGCAATAACAGAAGTCTAGTGTCCAGATCAAGGGAAGTAATAGTACCGCTGTATTCTGCCTTGGTCAAACCACACTCGGAGCACTTTGTCCGGTTCTGTGTACCACAGTTTAAGAAGGATATTGACAAGCTGGTAGGTGTGCAGAGGAGGGCGATCAAAATGATAAAGGGTCTGGAAACCAAGCCGTGTGAGGAACGGTTGAAGGAGCTGTGTATGATCATGCTGGAGAACAGAAGACTGAGAGGTGATATGATAGCTATCTCAGCTATTGGAAGGGTAGTCCCATGGATGATGGTGCAAGCTTGTTTCCTGCTGCTCCTAAGGGACCCAATCCAATGGATTTAAAGTGGCAAGGATGGAGGTTCTGGCTAAACATTAGGAAGAGCTTTCGGACAGTATGTGCTGTTTGATAGTGAAACGGACTGGTGGTGGACTCTCCTTCATTAGTGGCTTCTAAACAAAGCTTGGGTAGCCATTTCTAAGGGATTCTCTAGCTGTGATTCCTGCTGAGCTAGATGACTAAATGATCTGACTTGGTGCCCCAAAATCCAACCATTCTGGACAACAACCATACGAGTAATATGTAAAATAAAGGGTCTGGAAACCAAGTCGTATGAGGAACGGTTGAAGGAGCTGGGTATGTTCATGCTGGAGAACAGAAGACTGAGAGGTGATATGATAACTATCTCAGCTATTGGAAGGGTTGTCCCATGGAAGATGGTGCAAGTTTGTTTCTATCTGCCTATCTGTCTATTA
Organism: Lacerta viridis; assembly: GCA_900245905.1. Taxonomy (NCBI): domain Eukaryota; kingdom Metazoa; phylum Chordata; class Lepidosauria; order Squamata; family Lacertidae; genus Lacerta; species Lacerta viridis. The sequence goes on along the minus strand of OFHU01004260.1, from coordinate 150,086 downwards.
AATACAAATAGATTAAAACAAATGAAATACAAATAGATTAAAACAAATTAAATACAAATAGATTAAAACAAATTAAAAACAGATTGATAGCATAGCACCATCCCTATGTACAGTGGCACCTCAACTTACTAGCTCCTTGACTTACGAAATGTTCGACTTCCGAATGAGTTCCGGAAAGAAAAAAAATGGCCACCGCTTCTGAATTTTTCAACTTATGAAGGGAAAGCCGAGGTGTGATACCTCGACTTACGAGTTTTTAAATGCGGTTTTCTCGACTTAACGAAATTTTCCCCCCTTCAGATATAGCGCCTTTCGACTTATGAAAATTCTGAACTACGAGGGCGCGTTTGGAACGCATTATCTTCGTAAGTCGAGGTAGCACTGTATAAATACAAAACCTATTGAAAACATGTAGATAAAATATAATGAAAACAACATAGCGCCAGCCCCTTCATTAGAAGCAGTCAGTCCCCAAAGCCAGTTGGAACCAGGAAGTCTTCACCAGTTGGTGAAAGTACAATGAAGGAGACAGTCTGGCTTCTCTAGGGAGGGAGTTCCAAAGTCTGGGAGCCACCACCAAGAAGGCCCTCTCCTTCCCGCCCCCCAACCAAGTGTGCCTGTCAGGGTGGCGGGACTGACAGAAGGGCCTCCTTCAAAGATCTCAAAAGGGCAGGTTCATCTGAGGGAATATGGTCTTTCAGATAGCTTGGACTTAAGCCATTTAGGGCTTTATATATCCTAAGAAGAACTTTGAATTGTGCCTGGAAACAGACTGGTAGCAAGGGGAGCTATTGTCACAAGGGTTGTCATATGCTCTCCATAACCAGCCCTGGCCAACTGATCACTTTTCAAATATGAAACCACCCAGGTAAAAGGGTGGGGGTGGGGGTGGGAAGGGTTGTCAGAATTACAAGCGCTCCTTTGAAAAGCTATTGGCACTGGGGGGGGGGATCCCATGCCTTCCTTTATGTTCGAATCACACAGTCAGCAAAATCTCTCCTGCAGCCTCTAATCTCAGATCCGTGGCTGTGAAAATATGCCCAAAGGGAAGGATGCTGAAATCTGCAATAAAAAACCCAAAACACCTTGTGTGGCAGACAGCAGTGACGCTACCAAAGCAATACGTACCTTTACAGAGTGCTAGAGGCGAGGAATGAGAGTCAGATAAATCCCCAGCAAAGATCAGACAAGACCTTGGCCTGTCACTTTAAAACAAAAGAGAGTTAGCACAGGGTACTGAAAGCCTGCAAGAAAAGTCCCCTTTGGATTTATAAATTCTACCTCTCCGTCTCCAAACCCCCCCCCCAATGATCTTTCATTCTTAGTATGTTTCATAAGCAACTCATTCTCTCTCACTTCAGGTCTCCCATAACCTCTGCTGGGTGGAGAGAGTTTATTGCAGGCTGCACAGGGAGGCGAAGGCAGCTTGGGGCGGGCGGGGGGGGGGAAGAGTGCATTTCACTTTAACAAAGCGTTTTTATTGCTTTCCTCCCCTCCCCTGCCTCGCCTTGCTTCCATCCTTCCGAAATTTCATAAAAGCGCACCCTGTCAATCTATGAAGTGCACATACTGAGCTGCGTACGTGTAAACTGTATATATAAAATATATATAACACAAAGAGAACGTTTCACTGTTTTTGCTATAACAGCTATTGTTGTTGAATTAGGTTCATCCCAGATGAGAAGCATCATAATGCTTTATTCAATAAAGCTAGGTTGGACTGCAAACAGCAAAACTCATTTAAAAAAATGAGTTTTTTTTTTACTTAGTACATTTTTTAGGAAACCAGAAACATTTTTATTAGGCGAGGAAATACCCAAGAAAGACCAAAAACTGTTTAGGTATGCAACTGTCGCAGCAAGGGTTTTATTAGCACAGAGATGGAAACAAGATTTACCAGCTATCCAGGACTGGCAGACAAAGATGGTGGAATGAGCGTTCCTCACATCAAATGGGGTGCGCATGTTGCGAGGTTGCGGGGAGGCCCGTTGAATCGCGGTGGCAGCTCCTGGCAGTTGGCTTGGCTTCGCCTTCCCAGGTAGGGATACCTGTGGACTCCACCTACTCTAGCAGCCGCCCAATCCCAGCTGGGGAGGTGTTGCCAAGGGGATTGGCCAGGTAGAAGGAGGGATTATACAGTACACACAATAGAACTTGAGTCATACCTGGGAAGCGGCCGTTGGATTCAGAGCTTCCCCACCCTCCACTCCCTCAATTGATGCTTACTTTGCAGGTTTAACCACCTTTTTCCACAGCCACACAGCCACGCAGGCGCTGCTATGACAAGGTCGCTGTTGAAGGGCCGGAAAGGAATTTCCCTGCATTGGCAGGTTTCGCCTTTCCCGTAGCAATTCGTCACAACTTTGGCGGTTGCAGGCCTTGGGCGGAATCCTTTAGTCATTTACAGGATTGGGGGGGCGTGGGGCGGTGACCCCAGCCCCCATTGCGGCGGCAATAACAGGGTTCCCATTAAAGAGGTCTCAGGGGGAGGCATTGACCAAACACCCAGGGTCGTCACTGCCCTCCCCTTCCAGCGGCAGCGAACATAGGGGGGTGGGCTATCTGCTTGAACATATGTTCTCCAGACTAGCCCACTTCCCAATCATGCTGGATAACCCTGAAGTTACCCAGAACCCCGGCTGGGGGGCTGGGAAGGATAAACGCCCAATGCCTGAGCCAAGGTCTTCCTACATCTGAAATATTAATAAAGTTGTGGCCAATTTAATCCCATAGAACGTTGTCATGAGTCGTTATTTCCCTCAGGGGCTGCCCCAGGGTACGGGGGGACTTCGCCTGGCCGCGCAATATGCCGAGTTGGCGAAATTGACTGGGAAAATCCAAAAATCCGAAAGCAGCAGGATCAAACGTTTCAAAAGGACTTTATAGAGTATTTGAAAGATAATTGTAAACTCTTAACAACACTGACCAGACTGATTTAAAGCTTGTTAGTTTATAGAAAGCACCGATTTGCAATTAATATAATTAAGTGACTATTGGGATTGAATAGAGAGTAAAGAGGGGAAATTGAAATGCAATTAAAAAAAGATATAATTTAAGGTAATCATGGGCCGGGAGGGAGGCGAGTCAAGTGATCATGAGAGTGGAATATAATGTGAAAAAATAGAGTGTGTTATATTTATATAAAATGGAAACTTAACAAAAATGATTTAATTTTTTTTTTTACTTCCCCCCCCCTCTAAGAGCCGATCCTTCTGTAGCCAAAATGATGTCATCTGTGGGAAAGTGTGAGGCATCAATTGGGGACCTCTCAGCCCAGAGAGACGGAGCATGCTCCAAGCGCAGGGACTGATGGCGAACTGTTGAGAGGAAAGGGAAATCGAAAGCTGTGGAGAGGGGAAATGGGAAATGGGAAAATGGAATGATTATGTTTTTGAATACGTACAATCTGAAATATTTGCACAGATAGCGGCAGAGGATAGTTGGGAAAATAAATGCCAAAGAATTACAAATAAATGGGCAATTTACAGGAATTGGATAGAAAGGGGTGAAGCCAACCCAAACATACAAGCTCGAATGAACAGACTGTGTACATGGATAAAGATCTGAAGAACGAAGGTCTGTCCAGAGGGGAGGGTGGGAGGGGAGGGGGAGGGGAAAAAAAAAAGTCTATTGGAGATGCTTGAGAGTGCTACCTTGTTTAGTGGCTGTTTTAAATGACGCATTCGAAATGTATTAATTGTATTCTGAACTTTGTGCATATCTTATTGTACGATGATTCTTTTTTCTGTAAACCAGCTGCAGATTTTTGTTAAGAGGTATTTATATCTTCTGAATAAATAGTTCATTAAAAAAAAAAAAGAGAGAGAGAGGGGAAATGGAATGGAGTGATCCTGGAAAACGGCATGGCTGGCCGAAGCTATGAAGCACCATTTTGTTGTGACCCTTTGCTGAAGGCCAGACTCGTTCCATCTCATTGCTCACACAAATCTAGAGATGGGGCCCAGAGACCCACACCTGTGTCAGGTGCATGCCTGCACAACATGCCAATGGGGGAACAATGAGATGCACCTCCAAGCAAGGCACCACTCCCCGTGGGAAGTCTGGGCTGCTCCAGACGTGCACATTTGTTTACTCGTTCCTTCGCCCGCCCACAGAGGCACACAATTACACGTTAGCTTCCACTCTGCCTGCTGTGCGCCGTATTAATTCGCTCAGTGGTAGCCTGGCCTGCATTGATAGAAAGGGAAAGGGAAAGAAGGGGTGGGCATTTATGATTAAAGAGACACCAGAAATACATAATTGCCCTATAATATGCCGTCAACATCTCAAAACGAACTCGCCAGCTGCAGCGCATGTATCTTTAGCTGGAGACAGGAATAGATGCAGCCATGCTCCCATCCCCAAGACTCCTTTCAGAGTTGAACTTCTGGAGGAGGGGGGCTGAAACCTGAAGAATAGCATCACCAGGAACTCTCTAAATACAGTTTTGAAAAAGATCTGTATACCCCCCACCTTCTGCCTCCGCACAATGAGAAATAGAGAGGATTCCACTATTCCTTCATTTATTAATCACTTTCCTGCAGCATCACAAAGCAATTTCACAGAATCATAGAACTGAATAGTTGGAAGGGACCCTGAGGTCCGTCTAGTCCAACCCCCTGCAGTTCAGGAATATGCCGCTGTCCCATGCGGGGATCGAACCTGCAACCAGTGGCGGAGGAAGGCTCCGCGGTACCCGGGGCGGCAAACTCACTCCCACAAGAGGTGGTGATGGGCAACAACTGGGATGGCTTTAGCAGAGGACTGGGCAAAAATAGCCCGGATAACTCAGTGTTTAGAGCAATGTTTCCCAGGCTTGGGTATCCAGCTGTTTTGGGACCACAACTCCCATCATCCTTAGCTAGCAAGACCAGTTGTCAGGGACGATGGGATTTGTAGTCTGAAAACAGCTTAGTTGGTCTCTAAGGTGCTACTGGAAGGAATTTTTTATTTTATTTTGTTTGGGCTGTATAGGGAAGTTTTTAAAAAAATGTTTATTGTTTCATTATGTTTTAAATTTGTTGGAAGCACCCAGACTGGATTGGCTGGGGCAACCTGGTCAGATGTGTGATTTATTATTATTATTATTATTATTATTATTATTATTATTATTATTATTATTATTATTACAGTTGTACCTTGGAAGTCCAACAGAATCCGTTCCAGAAGTCCGTTCAACTTCCAAAACCTTTGGAAACCAAAGCGCTGCTTCTGATTGGCTGCAGGAAGGTCCTGCAGCCAATCGGAAGCCATGGAAGCCGCATCGGACATTCAGCTTTCAAAAAAAAGTTCGAAAACTGAAACACTCACTTTCGGGTTTTGTTCGTCGGGAGCCAAAATGTATGAGTACCAAGTCGTTCAACAACCAAGGTACGACTTTATTATTATTATTATTATTATTACTATTACTATTATTAATAATAAATAGGATGTCCCTATTTTCATTGGAGAAATGTTGGAGAGTATGTAAATGTGGCCCTCCAGGCTTGTCTGCCTGGCCCTCATGAGTTTCCCCAAGCCACACCTTTTCTTCCCCAGGCCACGCTGTTCAATGGCCTTGCTTCACATCTTATTTCTTGAATGTTTTTGCTTGGCTGGAATGTATCCTCCTGCTTGCCTTCCTGGAGAAGAGAGAGCAGAATGTGATGGTTTGCAGAATCATAGAATCATAGAATTGGAAGAGACCACAAGGGCCATCCAGTCCAACCCCCTGCCAAGCAGGAAACACCATCAAAGCATTCCTGACAGATGGCTGTCAAGCCTCTGCTTAAAGACCTCCAAAGAAGGAGACTCCACCACACTCCTTGGCAGCAAATTCCACTGCCGAACAGCTCTCACTGTCAGGAAGTTCTTCCTAATGTTTAGGTGGAATCTTCTTTCTTGCAGTTTGAATCCATTGCTCCGTGTCCGCTTCTCTGGAGCAGCAGAAAACAGAAGCTGGCTTACTGTGCAAAGGTAAAAAATAGATTGGTGCTCCAGTCACTTTCCTTTCTGTCTCCATCCACCCCTGCCATGTGGCCCTCAGAAGTTGGACCGGAAAGGTGGCCCTCAGCTTCAAAAAATGTTCCCCACGCCTGCTCTACACCGACTGGCATTGGCTCGACAACATTTTGGACAGGAGACATTCCCAGAGCCCCTGCAAATGCCAGCCCTTCTCCATCAGCGTCTCCACCACTGAGCTCAGTTCTTCCTGATGGCTACATTTTGCAGCTCTGGTATTATTTTTTAAGTGCCTCATCAGAGCAGAAGGGGCTGAAATGAGAAGCAAACAGTTCCCACTGTGATATTCCCCATGTTTACCCAAGAACTCCGCTGTCTTCAAGGCCTGTGTGGGTGGAGATTGATGTAAGTCCGAGGCACTTCGGAGAGCGCAAGCGAGCTGTTGATATTGCATCCTGCCAACCCCCCCCTTTAAATGTAGAGAAATGCCTTTTGCATTACGGCCGTAACAAAGTGCTCAGTACTGGGGATGGCTGGCACGCTTGCGTTGGGAGAATTCTGCACATCAAAACTTTGCAGGAATCCCCCCCCCCAAAATGTGCGAGTTATATTTATTTATTGGTGGCGTTTTCAACCCACATCATAAGATGTAGCCCCCTACAAACCCAAACACTGCTGTATATGAAGGAAAATGATGGCAGTAAATATAATGCTCTGATATCAAAGTTGCTAACCTCTGCATAATGCACATGAATATGCTTTTGGGGGGAACCCCCCCAATGTTCTCCAGCATTATGGGAGCCATTATTGAAATTGGTGGACATGCTAGAAAGATAAACTTGCTGAAGCTGGTTGCCGAGGACAGAGAATAAAAAAAATCAAATATAGCAGGGGAAGCTTTTGGGATTACAGAAAGGTTGTTGTTGTTGTTCAGTCATTCAGTCGTGTCCGACTCTTCGTGACCCCATGGAACAGAGGCATGCCAGGCACGCCTATCCTTCACTGCCTCTCGCAGTTTGGCCAAACTCATGTTAGTAGCTTCGAGAACACTGTCCAACCATCTCATCCTCTGTCGTCCCCTTCTCCTTGTGCCCTCCATCTTTCCCAACATCAGGGTCTTTTCTAGGGAGTCTTCTCTTCTCATGAGGTGGCCAAAGTACTGGAGCCTCAACTTCAGGATCTGTCCTTCTAGTGAGCACTCAGGGCTGATTTCTTTGAGAATGGATAGGTTTGATCTTCTTGCAGTCCATGGGACTCTCAAGAGTCTCCTCCAGCACCATAATTCAAAAGCATCAATTCTTCGGCGATCAGCCTTCTTTATGGTCCAGCTCTCACTTCTGTACATTACTACTGGGAAAACCATAGCTTTAACTATACGGACCTTTGTCGGCAAGGTGATGTCTTTGCTTTTTAAGATGCTGTCTAGGTTTGTCATTGCTTTTCTCCCAAGAAGCAGGCGTCTTCTAATTTCGTGACTGCTGTCACCATCTGCAGTGATCATGGAACCCAAGAAAGTGAAATCTCTCACTGCCTCCATTTCTTCCCCTTCTATTTGCCAGGAGGTGATGGGACCAGTGGCCATGATCTTAGTTTTTTTGATGTTGAGCTTCAGACCATATTTTGCGCTCTCCTCTTTCACCCTCATTAAAAGGTTCTTTAATTCCTCCTCACTTTCTGCCATCAAGGTTGTATCATCAGCATATCTGAGGTTGTTGATATTTTTTCCGGCAATCTTAATTCCGGTTTGGGATTCATCCAGCCCAGCCTTTCGCATGATGAATTCCACATATAAGTTAAATAAGCAGGAAAGGTGCCTTATACCAAACACTGGCCCAGTGGCCCAGAGCTTCATCCACTGGCCTGAAACATACCCCAGCCTAACTTGCTCCTATGCTTTTAACAGCTGCTGGCTGTGCAAGAATTAGCAGGTGAAGCTTTTCAAGACCTGGAGATAAAAAACACAATCATTTGCTAATGCCAGCATATGAAGCTGCCTTTAAAGGCACAGCAACAAGGGTCTCTGTTTGTAGTGATAAATCACCGATTATCTGTGGCGTGGGTGGAATATCCTTGCAGATAATTTTGTTCCTTTGCAAGCTGTTCAAAACAATGTTTCATTGGTAGCGCTCATTTGCAGAGCAACGAGTCCTCGGGTAATTGCAATGCTTTAACTTTTAAAACAAATGTCCTGTTTTTATTTAATTGTCTAATAAGACGGCCCTCGTTATCAGGTGTATGGCTCTTCATAGCTTTCCCTATTAAGCTTGCTCCTACAACGGCATGGAATTGTTTTTCTCAACTCAGGTTTGTGAAATCGCACCCACAGATGAAATGGGGCACTTCTGCATTCTTAGCAGACCCTTAAAAATGTTTGATTTCCCCCGAAGGAAATGGAAGCTAGCTAAGTAGCAAAGCTGCCAGGGGCGTAGAAAGATTGCTATGCAATGGGAGCAGGAAAACGAAATATGCATAATCTCATGAAAGACGCGGTAAATCACGAGAAATGCCATAAACTGATGATGCGAACAATCAGCTGCTAGGAGAAACTATAAATAGACAAGTTTATAAATTCAGGGTGGATATAGGTGGCATTATTCTTTTTTTCTTTTTAAATCTGTATACCTAGGAACGCATTATGCAAGCACACACACAAAGTGAAAATAGGATAGAGAGGTGAGAGATGAATTCAGCTGCCTTCCACTGAGTCATCTGTCTAGTCTTGACAGACGTAGCGCTTAAGATTCCCAGCAGAAGGATTTCTCAACCAGATGGCTCACAGAAGCAGGTAAAGGTAAAAGACCCCAGGGTGGTTAAGTCCAGTCAAAGGCGACTATGGGGTTGCGGCGCTCATCTCGCTTTAAGGTTGAGGGAGCCGGCGTTTGTCCACAGCTTTCCAGGTCATGTGGCCAGCATGACTAAACCGCTTCTGGCGCAACGGGACACCGTGACGGAAACCAGAGCGCATGGAAACGCCGTTTAGCTTCCCACCACAGCGGTACCTATTTATCTACTTGCACTGGTGTGCTTTCGAATGGCTAGGTTGGCAGGAGCTGGGGCAGAGCAATGGGAGCTTGCCCATTCAAACCGTCGACCTTCCGATCGGCAAATCCAAGAGGCTCAGTGGTTTGGATCACAGCGCCACCTTCGTCCCTTGTTTTCAGTTGCTGAGAACATAAGAAGAGCCCGCTGGACCATCAACATCCTGTTCTCACGATGGCCACCCAGATCCTTGTAGGAAACTAGGGAGAAGAACATGAGGACAAAAGTGGGGCAGACCTACTGGGAAGAGTTGCTGTGACCACTAGGCCTGCACTGCTTCAGCTTCTTTGAATGAAGAGTTTGTCAGGAGATGTCCTACTCACGAGTAGAACCCTGGCAGAGACACATGCCCGACTGGCATGTTCCCTCCCTCCTGGCCGATCGTTCGGGAGCTTCCAAAGCTTTCTTCAGCCCGAACATCACAGCGACTAATGCCAGAAGGCATTAGCACACTTACGGATCTGCAGAGTTTGCTCAGCTTGCGTAAGAGACCTCAGCAACTCAGCATTGTGGCTAATCTACTTTATTTACAAATAAACACACACGGAGCACTGCAACATGGCCCCCCCTCTCTCTAGCATCAGACGACAGAGAGAAAGAACAAAGGGAAATAGTCCCACTTCAGGGAACACAGTAAGACAAACACCCTGTCTCTGTCACTTCCCATTCCTGTGGAATCAAAACACATGCCATCATGTAATAGATAATAACCCCATGACTGCACACGGGGAATGAATCTCCAACAGAGTTAACTTCACTGACACTGGGTGTTTTATTGTTAACTTACTCCTGACAATTGACTCCTGTAAACTGGCAGTCTCTACTTTTGTGGGAGGGCGTGGAGTTATGCAACCCCACAAGCCAAGGAGATAAGTAACTATAATAGGGTTGCCCTATGTCCATGAAAACCCAGATATGTCCTCCTTTTGGGGACAACATGACCATTGGGCGGATGTTTACATTTTAAAGGAAATGTCCATTTTGGGGGGGCTTGGGCTATGGCCGCTGCTAGCCCAAGCTGGGGAAAGAGGGGCTCAGGTTCTGCCTTTCCCCAGCTCGGGCTGGCAGAAGCTTGGGCTGTTGTCTTTTTTGCTCTTCAAGATATGGCAGCCCTACTATAGGGCAGCTCTCTACAGAGAAGTTTTTTATGTTTAATGTTTTATTATGTTTTTATATATGTTGAAATCCGCCCAGAGTGGCTGGAGCAACCCAATCAGATGTGCAAGGTATAAATAATAAAATGACGATGATGATAGAATAGAACATCCCTATTTTCTTTGGATCGGGACACGGGTGGCGCTGTGGGTTAAACCACAGAGCCTAGGGCTTGCTGATCAGAAGGTCAGTGGTTTGAATCCCCGTGACGGGGTGAGCTCCCGTTGCTCGGTCCCTGCTCCTGCCCACCTAGCAGTTCGAAAGCACATCAAAGTGCAAGTAGATAAATAGGTACCACTCCGGCGGGAAGGTAAATGGCGTTTCCATGCACTGCTCTGGTTCGCCAGAAGCAGCTTTATCATGAGTGCCGCAACTCCAGAGTCGGACACGACTGGACCTAATGGTCAGGGATCCCTTTACCTTTACCTTTTTATTTTCTTTGGGGAAATATTGGAGGATATGGGGTCGTAAACCTGCATTTTTTTCTCAGTAGCAAACGGACCTTGAATGGACCTTGAGTTTAATTGAGTAGTCTCTGAAGCACTTTGGACCGAGGGCATCTGCTTCCTGATGTGACAAAGTAGGGTAAATATTAGGTCTTTGGTTGATACACATATCCCAATTCAATAGATATCTTAAAAATGTATCTACTTATGAAATGCTCATTTCTAGATGTATTTTCTCTCCACAGTACACAATTCCCAACACATTTTCTCTTAAAATATGCATTTTGGCCCGCATCCCAGTGTGTGTGTTTTTGAGCTGGAAACTGTGTCTGATCATTTAGAGTATAAAACCCACCCATCAGTCTGAGAGATGAAGAGCCGATCTGTCCATATAGAAATTTGCCGGAAAAGAAAAGAAAAGAAAAACGGAATTCCTCAAGCATTCCTAACTTATTTATGCTGCTGTCAGAAGCATGACACATTAGGCCAACTGAGCATGCAATACCCAACGATAATTCAGGTCTTCCTGCATTTATACTGGACACCGCTCCTTTGAATGGGAACATGATGCACAGTTAAGTCAATTGGGCATGCGATGCACAATGGTGCTTCAAATCCTTACTCCAGGCTATGGAGTGTGTGCAGTACCATAGATGATAGCATTGATTCACTTCCAGTTTGCAAAGATCACATTTCTGCTTCTCCAGATAAGTGCTCTGAACGAGTGACGCCGGCATAAAGGAATGGAACGTTTCTGAAAAGAGTTCCAATAAGTTGCTAGCGCTCTCTTTATGAAGTTGTGCATTTCAAACCTCAGTCTTGGCGTTTAGCGTCGCTTTTGGGGTCCTACCCCAGTGACAACGAAGCCCGAGGCATCAAAATACAGCGCAGCACATCGTGTAACAGCCGACATTTATGTGCCCTAACGATGCGGGAACCCCAGGGAGGGAAGAGCCTCCTGGAATTTGTGCAAACAAGTCGACGGAGGGGAAAATACAATTCTGTGAAATGGGGTATTGTGGCGTGAATGGCAACTTGCATGTTTAGGGTGGGATTTTAAAAGCACCTCTGTCTTCAGGACCACAGGTATTTGGGGTTTTCGGAGTTGTGCTTTGTAATTCATAGCCACACATGGTGTTATGGGATGGTCTTGCGGAAAGTTAGGGGGAAGTGTGGTGTAGTGGTTAGAGCAGGGGTCCCCAAACTAAGGCCCGGTGGCTGGATGGGGCCCAACCGCCTTCTAAATCCGGCCCACAGACGGTCCGGGAATCAGCATGAGTAGAATGTGTCCTTTTATTTAAAATGCATCTCTGGGTTATTTGTGGGGCCTGCCTGGTGTTTTTACATGAGTAGAATGTGTCCTTTTATTTAAAATGCATCTCTGGGTTATTTGTGGGGCCTGCCTGGTGTTTTTACATGAGTAGAATGTGTCCTTTTATTTAAAATGCATCTCTGGGTTATTTGTGGGGCCTGCCTGGTGTTTTTACATGAGTAGAATGTGTGCTTTTATTTAAAATGCATCTCTGGGTTATTTGTGGGGCATAGGAATTGTTCATATATTTTTTTTCAAAATATAGTCTGGCCCCCACAAAGTCTGAGGGACAATGGACCGGCCCCCTGCTGAAAAAGTTTGCTGACCCCTGGGTTAGAGTGTTGGACTGGGACCTCGGGAGACCAGGGGTCAAATCCCCACTCAGCCACAAAGCTCACTGGGTGACTTTTGGCTGGTCACCTGCTCTCAGCTGAACAAACCTCACAGGGTTGTTGTGAAGTTAAATTGGGAAAGAGGAGAACGATATAGGCCATCTTGAGCTTCATGGAGGAAAGGTAGGATACAAATGCAATGTAAAATGTATCTAGGGATTGAATCTAGGACTGCCTGCATGCAATACAGACTGTGTGGTGTAGTGGTTAAGAGTGGTAGACTCGTAATCTGGGGAACCGGGTTCGCTTCTCCTCTCCTCCACATGCAGCTGCTGGGTGACCTTGGGCTAGTCATCACTTCTTTGAAGTCTCTCAGCCCCACTCACCTCACAGAGTGTTTGTTGTGGGGGAGGAAGGGAAAGGAGAATGTTAGCTGCTTCGAGACTCCTTCGGGTAGTGATAAAGCGGGACATCAAATCCAAACTCTTCTTCTTCTTCTCTAGGACTGAGCTACAGCCCTCCCTAAAATGTACAGTTTAATATTGTAAAGATCAAGGGAACAAATAATACCGGTCTATTCTGCTTTGGTCAGATCGCACTGTGTCCAATTCTGGGCACCACAATTTAGGAAGGATGTTGGAAAGCTGGAACGTGTGCAGAGGAGGGCGACCAAGATGATCAAGGGTCTGGAAACCAAGCCTTATGAGGAGTGCTTGAAGGAGCTGGGTATGTTTAGCCTGGAAAAGAGGAGACTGGGAGGAGATATGAAAGTCATCTTCAAATATCTTAAGGGCTGTCACAAATGTCACATGAAAGAGGGAGCAAGCTTGTTTTCTCCTGCTCTGGAGGGTAGGACTCAAAGCAATGACTCCAAGTTACAAGAACGGGGATTCTGACTAAGCATCAGGAAAATCTTTCTGACAGTAAAAGCTGTTCGGCAGTGGAGCAGACTCCCATGAGAGGTGGTGGACTCTCCTTCCTTGGAGGTTTCTAAGCAGAGTTTGGATGGCCATCTGCCATGGATGCCTTAGTTGAGATTCCTGCATCGCAGGGGGGTGGAATTGATGACCCTTGGGATCTCTTCCTACTTTACAATTCCTACTCTACAATTCCTACTTCCTACTCTACAATTCTATGAAATTGCTTTGAGATGCTGCAGGAAAGTGATTGATAAATGAAATAATAGTGGAAATTGCAGTCAAGATTACCTGGTGGGTAGCCTAGGACAAGCCATAGCTGTAGAAAGGGGACCTTGAGTTTTAATGTGAAATTTAAATATTCTGTCTGCCCCCCTCCATGACTATATTACAGTGACTTCAAAGCAAAGCAAAACATTTTTCCTAGAGTAAGTCCTGCATTAGTCTGTACTTCAGTTCTATCTAATATGATTTATTGAATCATTAAAGCCAACTGTCACAGTGTCTCTTTCATTATTCCAGAAACCAAGCCACGTAATAGTTGGGGAAACTGGTTACAGAATGGGTTTTGTGTGTGTGTGTGTGTGTCAATACCGTGGTATTAAATCAAAGCACATTAAATGCGGAAGCGCTGTAAACTGTTTTTTTCTCCTAATTATGGGCATTAACACGCTTTGTAATCTCATTAAGCTAATTGTATTGCTTCAGAATGGGCCTCTCAAATGTGAGATGCGAAAACAGCTCAGCTAAACGAACTGGATGTTTGATTCAATAAAAAGAAAATTACCACGCGAGTGCAAACAGCTGCAACAAGGGTGCCAACTTGAATAAAATATCGTGGGGGCCCAGGTCAGCCCCGCTCTGCACAATTGATCTCATGGCACATGAGGGGAAATTCCTTAAGTGGCAGGCATGGAACTGTTGTGTGTCACATGTCCGTTTACACACCAGCACAGATTGCTGGGAACTTCCGTTGTGTATAGCTTTTGCTTGTGAGACTTGTGAGACTCTCTCTGAGGAGAGGAAGGGGAGACGAAATGTTTTTCTTAGTCCTGATTTATGCTCAATAAATCTGCTTGTAAATCTGCTTTCACAAGCCTCTCCTCGCCACTCTGCTATTATGGTGTGCCCAGGCTTTTGAAGTCTGGGTCGCTGGCTTATGTTGCACCAGAGATCGGGGGTCATCCAGCAGGTCGGCTGGAAGGGCATGATCCAGCTGGGGGCTAGCCAGCTGGCCTCCCGATTCCCTCTGGATGGCCAACAAAGTGCACCCACACCATTTGAATGGGAAAGCCCATTAACTTTGTGGGGGCCCAGCCCTCTCAAATATTTTATTGTGGGGGGGGGGCAAAGCCCCCATGACCCCTAGGAGTTGGCTCCAATGAGCTGCAATATTTCGTATTGCTAGAAACACTCCCCATTGTGGGATGTAAAGCACAGGGGCAGTCAAACACAATATTGCTAGAGTGGACATAGAAGGGGAACTCTAGGCCAGCCAGTTGGAACTTGCTATTTCTCCTGGGCTGGGATGGACTTCCTCTGTTGTAACTGGAGATGGGTGTGGTCTCACCTGGGCAGGTTAACACAAAACCACAGGGGCGAGACTCCATCTTTCTCTTTTTTGGACCACGCTCTCAAAGAAGTGAGACCGCTAGGAGGAGCTGTTTTCCCTTATCATAGAATTATAGAATCAAAGAGTTGGAAGAGACCACAAGGGCCATCCAGTCCAACCCCCTGCCAAGCAGGAAACACCATCAAAGCACTCCTTATGGAACAGTCTCCTGAGTAAATGTAACTTTTACTAAGTTTAAGTCTGCCGTCTGGGATTCAATTGTGAACAGATGATTTCTCGTGAGTAAACATTCTTATGCTTTTATAGAAGACTGTGTAATGTCTTATTTTGAGAGCGCTCTCCCAACAGATGAGTCTCTTGCTACAACAGCTCTGCTGGATACCTGTCTGTTTCCAGGCATAGCCCAAAGTTCTGAAAGACGGTATGGGTTTTGAGGGAGGCCTTCCTCTTGGTACTGCCACTATCACAGGCACCCATGGCAGGAATGCAGGAGAGGACCTTCTCAGTGGCTGCTCCCAGACTTTCAAACTTCCTCCCTAGAGAAGCCAGACTGGCTCCCTCCTTGTTGTCCTTCCGCTGGCAGGTGAAGACACTCAGGTGAAGACAGGCTTTTGGGAGTGGACTACTTTTAATGAACGGGCAGGTGCCGTATTGTTTTTATAATTTGCTTATCTGTGTGTTTTTAATAAATCTTATATTTTTATATACAGTGGTACCGCGGGTTAAGAACTTAATTTGTTCTGGAGGTCTGTTGTTAACCTGAAACCGTTCTTAACCTGAGGTACCACTTTAGCTAATGGGGCTTCCCACTGCCGCTGTGCTGCCGCCGTGCGATTTCTGTTCTCATCCTGAAGCAAAGTTCTTAACCTGAGGTACTATTTCTGGGTTAGCGGAGTCTGTAACCTGAAGTGTCTGTAACCTGAAGTGTCTGTAACCCGAGGTACCACTGTAGTTTTAATTCCATTACTGTTTGTTTTATAACGATTGGGTTTTTCCCTATGTTCTTAGCTGTTCTTATTTTATCGGTAAGAAGCTTTGTCAGGGTGAAAGGTGGGGTACAAATAAATAACTACCGTATTTTTCCGTGTATAAGACTAGGATTTTTTTTTACCAAAAAAGGTTTAATTGGGGCTTGTCTTATACACGGGTAGTGCTGAGGGGGTGCTTTTCTTAATTTGGAGTCCCCCAAAATAGGGGGTGTCTTATACATGGGGGCATCTTATACACAGAAAAATAAGGTATATACTACTACTACTACTACTACTAATCATCATCATCATCATCATCATCAGTGTTTTTTTCTAGGGGTACTATACGGTATGCAGTACTGGCACCTTTTTTGCTTTCTCAAATGTTAAAAGTATGACACTTCATGGTGAGTACTGGCACTTTTCCCCTTAAAACACCAACAGAATAATAATAATAATAATAATAATAATAATAATAATAATAATAATAATAATTTATTTTATACCCCGCCCATCTGGCTGGGTCTCCCCGGCCACTCTGGGCGGCTTCCAACAAATATTAAAATACAATACAAAGTCACAGATTAAAAACTTCCCTAAACAGGGCTGCCTTCAGGTATTTTCTAAATGACAGGTAGTTGTTTATCTCTCTGACCCCTGATGGGAGGGAGTTCCACAGGGCGGGCGCCACTACCGAGAAGGACCTCTGCCTGGTTCCCTATAGCTTTGCTTCTCGCAGTGAGGGAACCGCTAGAAGGCCCTCGGTGCCTTCAGGCAGACTGACCAGCTGAGACACGGAGACAGACACAAATGATTCCCATCCTCTGTGAAGTTCTGGTCTAGCTCATCAACACTATGGCAAATGCACTCCCCTGTATGTATGGCGCCTGTTCCAGTCTTTAAATTCGATTTTGGAGACATAGTCTACCATTGGAGTTGCAGCGAGGAGATGTAGATGCCCAGAGAAGGCAGGAAAAGGCAGTGGCGGAGCTTCATGCTCCGGCACCGGAGGCGGGAAGCAGACAGGGGCGGGGCGTGCGTTCTGGGGGCGGGGCGCACGAAGATGGAACCCTATCGGGATCGCTCTGCCCAGGGCGTCCCACCTCGTTCGCCCCACCCTTCCTCCGCCAGTGGGAAAAGGTGAGTGCAAGCCTTCTCCTGCATATATAAAAGTAGGTCCTGTGTTTCAGGCCAAGAGTTAGAGGCAGATCTCAGGTCTGGAGCAGCTGAAGACCACTCTTTTAGCGCTTTAAACATTATTGTGGGTGCGACGAACCTCCCTGCCAACTACCCCTCTGTTACTAAGTGTATTACTTCTGAGGTGTTCCGGGTCACTTTTTCTATTCACCCCACCTCGATGCCTTGAGGTCCGTCTGTGTGGATAATCCCCTTTTATTATAACTAGGGATAACTTAGTAACGGGGTTCTCTTGTCCAGCTGTCGTGGCCTGTTAGATATATATTTTGCTCTGGGCTCCTGGGTTAAGAATACCTCTCAGCTCTATCAGTTCCGGGTCTCTCTCTCATTAGATCCCCCCACTGCGTCAGTTAGCTAAACCCTTTTAGCAACTGTGTAGCCTTACCAAGGTTTCTGCCCTTTTGCCCCTCCTGAGTGAAACTCCAAGACACAAACTATCACCCTGCAGGTCAGTTTTGTCTTTTCCCTGAGTTCACCTCCTCATGAGCATCCATATATCGCTGGACCAAATAAATGCCTCTTTTCTCTTGGCTCAACAAAAACAAGTCTTTATTTATTTCAGAACATCATGTTTCAAGTACTTCAATAGTTCATCAGCTTAGTTACATCTAAAGTATAAACTCTTTCAGTATAACCGACTGATCTTCATCCTATCCTAGCCTAACCACCACTATCCTGGCCCCACACCCCTCTTCTTCCCTGTCTCCACACACACCCTCCCTCTTCTCAACTGCCAAAACGGCCGTTCCCTCCTTTTAAACCGGGGATCGCCCCGCCCCCAAAGGATGAACTGTCCGTCAAGATGAAGGTGGATTAACTCCTTCTGCGCTGGGATATAATACCTCCTCCACCCTAGGGCCAATCCGTCACAGTGGGCACCTGGGATTGGGCCCAGAAATGAACTGCCAGCCCATGCAAGTTATAAAAAGAACGAGCACGATTTGCGTGAATGCGTGGGGAGGGGAGAACCAGCCTTTTACCCCTACACAGCAAAGAATGTGGACTTGAATCATCCTCCTGGAAGTCAAAAGATAAAGACAAGAACATCTTGAGGAGCCCCCTTGCGATGTTCTCATCCTTTGAAAACGTCTTCTTCTCTTCTGCCACCCCTTACCTTTTCTTTAAGGAAATAAAGGCTCCACAATGAAGATCGTCACAATGAGTTTGGAAGAAACCCTCTTTTGTTGCGGACGGCTAATAATACATTTAAAAACTGCCTCGACAATAAGCGGAATTATATAAAGTGACTGAATAATTAGTAGCTACCAGCCTGACAAAGCTTTATTAAAATAGTGGTGGGGGCCTGCTAAAATTATCATTGTTTATGCATCGGGGAGGAAAAGAAGCGACTAACAATGAACCAGGAATAGGCCTAAGTTGAGACAGGTGATGGGAAACAAAAGGTGGAACCAGTACGTTTCCGAGCACAATTCAAAAGTGTTGGTGCTGACCTTTAAAGCCCTAAACTGCCTCGGTCCCGTATACCTGAAGGAGCGTCTCCACCCCCATCGTTCTGCCTGGACACTGAGGTCCAGCTCCGAGGGTCTTCTGGCGGTTCCCTCACTGTGAGAAGGCCTTCTCAGTAGTGGCACCCACCCTGTGGAACGCTCTCCCACCAGATGTCAAAGAGAAAACAACTACCAGACTTTTAGAAGACATCTGAAAGCAGCCCTGTTTAGGGAAGCTTTTAATGTTTAATAGATTATTGTATTTTAACATTCTGTTGGAAGCTGCCCAGAGTGGCTGGGGAAACCCAGCCAGATGGGCGGGGCATAAATTATTATTATTATTATTATTATTATTATTATTATTATTATCCTCTGGGTGCACATTATAGATAAAAACAGTGAAAGACAAAGGGCCTTCCTCCTCCTTCTCAGCCTCATAGATGACCCAAACTACATCATGTTCCACAAGTGTCCTGGAAAAACTGGGACATCCCATTTTTATCACAAGAGAACAATGGTCATTTTGGTTGCCATGGTCTCCCCTAAGCACTTTTTTGTGGGCTGAGATCTACCTAACCTAGGTTTGCCGTATTTCAAGAAGTAAGAATCCAGACACAGTTGCTCAGCTTTTTCTGGGTGATCGTCCATAAAGCTGTTGAGCTTCTTTTGGACAAAGGCAGCGGTGGATGTCAGGGTGGCGAACGAGTTTCTGTAATTGCCGTCTAGGACATAGCTGTCAACTTTCACCTTTTTTTAAGGGGAATTCCCTTATTCCGAATAGGATTCCTCACAAGAAAAGGGAACACGTGACAGCTATGGTCTAGGAGGCAACAAGGAACCGACCGCTGCACAGCGCTTCCACTGGCGAACAGATGAAATCCTGGACATTCCCGCCGGGCGCCAATTTAACCCCCAATTTTTCGGGAACAAGTGGTGACCCTATCTCACCTTGCTTGAAAATTCTAAGGAACAAAAAATAAAATAAAATAAAATAAAATAAAATAAAATAAAATAAAACCAGTGTAGTTTTGATATCACCAGTTAAAGCCAGTGTAGTTTCGGAAAAGATTCAGGTTGCCATCCAATTGTATCCAAACATAGATGGAACCCTGCTCCTTGATTTCAGGAACCACCATGCAAAATTTGGTTATGAGAGCTTAAGATGTGCCCAAATGCAGACCAGACAAATAAAGTACAGTCATACCTTGGAAGACGAATGGAATCCATTCTGGAAGTCCATTCGACTTCCAAAACATTTGGAAACCAAGGTGCAGCTTCCGATTGGCTGCAGGAAGCTCCTGGAGCCAATCGGAAGCTTCGTTGGATGTTCAGGTTCCAAAGAACACCTGCAAACTAGAACAGTCACTTCTGGGTTTGCAGCATTTGGGAGCCAAAACGTTCGACTCACAAGGTGTTCGTCAACCAAGGTATGGCTGTACTCTCCTAATTATGCAAATGAGCTAGGGTCCTTTCCTGTTCCTGACTCCCATCCCTGCCTATTTGGGCATCCTGTGTCACTTTAGGTTATTTGATTTATGTATTTAATCAAATTAACCATAAAAATCTCTGCAATTGATGCACAGCTTTGATCCCCCCCCCAACTGAAAGTAGGGATTGCAGTTTTTTTTTAAAAAAAATCAAAACTGGTAAACCACTGGGAAAGAGTGCGGTGAAAAGAAAAATCTTTAAATAAATAATAAAATGGTAACGAATAATTTACTCGCACATGAAGTATGCATTGAGGCCTTCCTATAGATTGCCTAAGGAAAGAGTGTGAGCATGGGGAACACATAGATGCAACGATGCCTTGCAGTGCCTTCAGACTGACGTTGGGCTCAGCAATCTCCAAAGCAACACATCCTTTTATCCCGTTGGCTTCCTTGGGCACAGGCAGTTCACTCAATGTCACGTGGACTTTGCTTCAGGCACTACTAGTGACTTGGGATTCTCTTTTCACGCCTGCTGTGGTTTTGTAGCCTCCGCCCCCCCCCCCGCCACCTTTCTGAAACGATCAGCTGAAAGGCATGTTGGTGTTCCTGATGGAAAGAGGCAGTTTAGAGAATAGCCAAGCAGGAAAGCCAAGGTTTTTAAACTTTTCATGTTGAATTTTCATGTTGAAGCTCTACAGTTTTTTTTTTTTTGCATGTAAATACTCTTATTTATTTTCATTCATGTATTAAATTCAGCGATAGGAGGGAAATGAAAGCATCATGGAAAATGGAGTGGGAATTCGGCAAAATCAAAAGAAGAAATTACTATGCATTGAAGTATGTATGTATATGAGAGAGGAAAGTGTCTCAAGGTGTGGCTACCACAAGGCCCTTTCACAGCTGTAATCCTGACATTGGATCACGAGCAGCGGCAAAAAGGCAGAGCTGTGGACCAAGAAGGAAGTCTCTCTGTCAAAAACTTAACCAAGCAGCATTGCTGCCTCTTTCTCTTAGCACCAACTGGCAATCTGCAAGGGGAAGAGAACGATTTATATGTGGAGGGCTTTGCTTTTAATGTGTGCACCCTATCCCCCCAAACGCCCTTCCAGCGTGCTGCAGGAGGTCTTTCAGCCTGCCAAACTCCTTTGACTGATCTCCGGTTTCGCTCATTCCTGCCTACTTATTCTTCCCGGTGGGAGCCGAGGGCCTGTTTACCCCCCATGACTTCGTCCTGCTCTCTGACAAAGGGAGCGTCATCAGAGATGCCGTGGGGGAGCTCAGTTGGGAAGTTAAATAATGGAGGGCAGGAAGAATTGGGCTGTTTGGTGGCTTTGCTGGGAACAAAAGTGTGTATGTGCGTGTACCGGCAAAAATATTCTACATGCACTAAGACCCACTAATATGTTTCCAACTTGCAACCTGTTAAATAAAATCCTCTTCATAGTCTGCTTCACCTCTCCTCACACAGGATTCTGCCTTAAACTGAGGTCCAGACCCTCCAAGTGTCCCTATTTTCCAGGGACAGTCCCAGATTTACAGAAGCCGTCCCAGTTTCTGATTTAATCCTGCCGTATCCCGCTTTGCCTTGGGGTGTCCCTGTTTTCATCGGAGAAATGTTGGAGGGTATGGAGTTATGTGACAACCCCCCCCCCCCCAAGCCAAGGAGATAAGTAACTATACAACCTTTAGGAGACATCTGAAGGCAGCCCTGTATTGGGAAGCTTTTCTATGTTCAATGTTTTACTATGTTTTTATACATGCTGGAAGCTGCCCAGAGTGACTGGGGAAACCCAGTCAAATGGGCAGGGTATAAATATTCTTGTTATGGAATAGGATGTCCCTATTTCCATCAGAGAAAAGTTGGAGTGTATGTGAGGTAGATCATTGCTCTGTCAAATTGAGTGTTGTCTGCCCCAGGAGTGGGACACAACGTTTCAGGCCTAGAGGTTGCAAGTCCACAGGACTCTTCCCAAGCCATTCCCTTGCGTGTGGAGGTCCCCAATGCCACCCCCAAATAATTCAGACATGAGACATCATTTTTGTTTGGGTTTTGGCAGAATTTAGGCCACAACTTTATTAAATTACAAATCAATGTGAGTGGTTGCGTAGGCATTGGTCCAGACTAGCTGCCCGACGGGACAGAGCTGACCACGTGTCAGCAGTGGGAAATCCCATCTGGGGAGAGATCTGGGGGTTGGTACGCAGAACCCTCCCCCTCCCCAGTGGGTCCCAGGGGCTCTCGCGTGGGCCCTGACCCCTACCGGGGTTTCGGACTAGCATATGAGCCCCTGGATTCCTTTAACGGAATTCCCAGCACACCATCACCATTTGGAGAGACTTGTTGTTGTTCAGTCGTGTCCGACTCTTCGTGACCCCATGGACCAGAGCATGCCAGGCACGCCTATCCTTCACTGCCTCTCGCAGTTTGGCCAAACTCATGTTAGTAGCTTCGAGAACACTGTCCAACCATCTCATCCTCTGTCGTCCCCTTCTCCTTGTGCCCTCCATCTTTCCCAACATCAGGGTCTTTTCTAGGGAGTCTTCTCTTCTCATGAGGTGGCCAAAGTACTGGAGCCTCAACTTCAGGATCTGTCCTTCTAGTGAGCACTCAGGGCTGATTTCTTTGAGAATGGATAGGTTTGATCTTCTTGCAGTCCATGGGACTCTCAAGAGTCTCCTCCAGCACCATAATTCAAAAGCATCAATTCTTCGGTGATCAGCCTTCTTTATGGTCCAGCTCTCACTTCCATACATTACTACTGGGAAAACCATAGCTTTAACTATACGGACCTTTGTCGGCAAGGTGATGTCTCTGCTTTTTAAGATGCTGTCTAGGTTTGTCATTGCTTTTCTCCCAAGAAGCAGGCGTCTTCTAATTTCGTGACTGCTGTCACCATCTGCAGTGATCATGGAACCCAAGAAAGTGAAATCTCTCACTGCCTCCATTTCTTCCCCTTCTATTTGCCAGGAGGTGATGGGACCAGTGGCCATGATCTTAGTTTTTTTGATGTTGAGCTTCAGACCATATTTTGCGCTCTCCTCTTTCACCCTCATTAAAAGGTTCTTTAATTCCTCCTCACTTTCTGCCATCAAGGTTGTATCATCAGCATATCTGAGGTTGTTGATATTTTTTCCGGCAATCTTAATTCCGGTTTGGGATTCCAATCACACATAATGACCAATGCCTAACCGCCAACCTTACAAGTTGTGACTAGTTGCTAAGCAGTAGGCAAAAACCAGATGGCAACAGCCAATCAGCCAACTGGCAAAATTCCTACCAGGCCCCTGCCCCAAAAGCAGACGACCCCATGACAGGCATAGCAAGGTCAACACAGAGGCCTAAACACAGGGGGGGGGGGGGTGATCCGCAGCATGCAGCCAAGAGGGCGGTCAGTCACGATCTCCCTAACAATACCCCCAAGCCCAATCAGAGCTGTGGCCATCTATACTATTCCGCCCACAGCAATGGAGGTAGCTTGCTCGCCCCCACCGCAACACGTGCTCTCTATGAGGGAGAACCCGCTTTCCCCTCAAGTTGTGGCTACACAATAAAGGTGCTGTGCAGATGCGCCCTAAGAATATGAGCTGCGCTCTGGGGTGTCCCCTGCTTCCAATCTCACCTCAGCCATAAACCCGTTAGGTAGTGGTAGGGAAGCCTCTCTCTTTTTGCCTCAGTCTCACCATCTGTGCAATGGGAATAATAATACTGAACAGCCTTGTGGCGTTGCTATAGTAGGGCCCACCGTTGGTGAAGCTGTTTCAACCCTCGAAAGGGATATGCAAATAGTTGTTGCTGCTGTTGTTGATTTCCTCAGTGTGCTTTCTTCTCCATTCGAATGGCTATAATGACATTCAGCCACTAGAGGTTTATTTCCTTTCATTTCCTCTGCCTTTTGTAAGGTTTTGATATTTAAAATGACCATCTGGTTCAACAGAGCATCGATTGAATAATAGATCAAACACCTCTTTGGTGTATTTAATAAATGATGTAGCTTTTTGCTTGCCTGGTTCAGAAGGGTGTTACGTTTAGAGATCACACTTCATGGACTCTCATGCAGTATGTCTTAACCAGTGATTATTCCCGCCCCCCATTCATTCATTCATTCATTCATTCATTATTTTTTGGTCTAAGGACAGCATTTCTTGGCAGCCAAAGGAATCAAAGGACCCAATTTAAGACAAGTTGAGACTCTCAAATCTTTTGGAAGACAAACCAGGCGACTTGCTGTTGTCATTATTCCATTGCTCTCTGATGTCTGCTTCTCTGTCGGTACAAATGTAATCCAGCAAGCAACGTCCTCAAGATTGGCAGCGCAAGGTTTTACTTTCTGACAGTAAGAGCCGTTCGGCCATGGAAAGGTCTCCCTTGGGAGGTTGTGGACTCTCCTTCCTTGGAGGTTTTTAAGCAGAGGTTGGATGACCATCTGCCATCCATGCTTCAGCAGAGATTAATGCATTGCAAGGGGTTGGACTAGAGGACCCTTGGGGTGCCCCTTCCAACTCTATAATTATATAGCTGTATTATTCCCAGTCAACAAATACTCACCCACCAAAACATCACCAACAAACCATTCAAGGACCACCAAAGACACCTTTAAACATTTCAGTGCAGTATAGTGAAGTACAGTATCAAAATAAATGTTTTATTTGCAGCATATGGAAATAATTTGCAGAACATAAACAACATCCACACCAAGACTCCTAGATCCTTTTCCCATGTACCTGGCTTGAGAGCAGTACATGTGAAAAGGATCTAGGAGTCTTGGTAGACCATAAACTTGACATGAGTCAACAGTGTGATGCAGCAGCTAAAAAAGCCAATGCAATTCTGGGCTGCATCAATAGGAGTATAGCGTCTAGATCAGTGTTTTTCAACCTTTTTTGGGCAAAGGCACACTTGTTTCATGAAAAAAATCACGAGGCACACCACCATTAGAAAATGTTAAAAAAATTAACTCTGTGCCTATATTGACTATATATAAAGTAATTTTTCAATTTTTCCCACGGCACACCAGGCAACATCTCGCGGCACACTAGTGTGCCGCGGAACAGTGGTTGAAAAACACTGATCTAGATCAAGGGAAGTAATAGTACCACTATATTCTGCTCTGGTCAGACCTCACCTGGAATACTGTGTCCAGTTCTGGGCACCACAGTTCAAGAAGGATACTGACAAGCTGGAACGTGTCCAGAGGAGGGCAACCAAAATGGTCCAAGGCCTGGAAACGATGCCTTATGAGGAACGGCTTAGGGAGCTGGGTATGTTTAGCCTGGAGAAGAGAAGGTTAAGGGGTGATATGATAGCCATGTTCAAATATATCAAAGGATGTCATATAGAGGAGGGAGAAAGGTTGTTTTCTGCTGCTCCAGAGAAGCGGACACAGGGCAATGGATTCAAACTACAAGAAAGAATCATAGAATCATAGAGTTGGAAGAGACCACAAGGGCCATCCAGTCCAACCCCCTGCCAAGCAGGAAACACCATCAAAGCATTCCTGACAGATGGCTGTCAAGCCTCCGCTTAAAGACCTCCAAAGAAGGAGACTCCACCACACTCCTTGGTAGCAAATTCCACTGCCGAACAGCTCTCACTGTCAGGAAGTTCTTCCTAATGTTTAGGTGGAATCTTCTTTCTTGTAGTTTGAATCCATTGCCCCGTGAAGATTCCACCTAAACATGAGGAAGAACAGCCATCTGTCAGGAATGCTTTGATGGTGTTTCCTGCTTGGCAGGGGGTTGGACCCTGGTGGTCACTTCCAACTCTATGATTCTATGATTCTCTCTTCCAGAGAATAGGCTCTTCTGCAGTTCTCCACGACATAGGAGAGATCAGGAAAGAGAAAAGCTTGTTTGTGTGGATGAGGAGATGAGTTCGTTTGTCTCAAATTAGACCTAATATAAATGAGATTTACCCAGCAAAAGCAAGCTCTCACCTCTCCTTGAATTTGCATACATACTTAAGGTACAGTACATATGTAAGAGGCTCGTTTATAATGATATTATGGGAATGATTCATGTCCTTAGGCAGCT
This sequence comes from Lacerta viridis, assembly GCA_900245905.1. Classification (NCBI taxonomy): domain Eukaryota; kingdom Metazoa; phylum Chordata; class Lepidosauria; order Squamata; family Lacertidae; genus Lacerta; species Lacerta viridis. Next base: position 124,299 of record OFHU01004260.1, on the reverse strand, counting down.
GCATTGTGTTATACTTCCTGGTTGTCCCACGATCAATTTATGAAGTAGTTGTGTTCTATGTTATAATATCAAGAACTGCTAGGAGTTGTTGCTTTTTGTTTTTCAACCTATTTCTTATCAATAAAAAACTTGGGGTGACGTGAGCATATTTTTATTCTTAAAGTGTGGCCCAGAGAAAAGAGTTTGAGAACCACTGGCCTAACTTACATCTCCTAGGGTTGTTGTAAGGATAAAATTGGGGGGGGGGGAGACCTATGTATGCCATTATTATTATTATGATTATGATTATGATTATTATTAGTATTACTGTGTATAGTTAAAGCTATGGTTTTCCCAGTAGTGATGTATGGAAGTGAGAGCTGGACCATAAAGAAGGCTGATCACCGAAGAATTGATGCTTTTGAATTATGGTGCTGGAGGAGACTCTTGAGAGTCCCATGGACTGCAAGAAGATCAAACCTATCCATTCTTAAAGAAATCAGCCCTGAGTGCTCACTGGAAGGACAGATCCTGAAGTTGAGGCTCCAGTACTTTGGCCACCTCATGAGAAGAGAAGACTCCCTGGAAAAGACCCTGATGTTGGGAAAGATGGAGGGCACAAGGAAAAGGGGGCGTGCTCTGGTCCATGGGGTCACGAAGAGCCGGACACGACTAAATGACTAAACGACAACAATTATTATTATTTCAGCAGGAAAAATAAAGGCAGAGCCAGTTTGTGAAACAATTAGGATCCAGACATGTTTGCAGGTACACTTCAAATCGCCTGGAGATGTAACAGTAGACCCCTGGTCTCCTCCTGCCCACCCCACCCCCCAGTACCAAGTATTTCCATAATATTTGAGTTCTTTACTCAAATATTTATTTAAGGTTTATGTAACGTTTGAGCATTGTGAGGACTCAGGAGGCAGGCAAGCGCTCCAAGATGCTTTACACTTCCCAGAGCTCAGAGCTAGTCCTCTCTTTCTTCTGTCTCATCCTGCAAGGGGAAGAAAACATTGCAGAAAGGGAGGGGCGGCGGCTTATGACGAAGAAAAAACTGCAAGAAAAAGAAGCAGAACAGAGAACCCCTCTTCCCATGGGGAAACCCGCTCTGCTCCCAGCTTGCTAATTCTGGTTGTGACTTCTGGTGACGAAACAAAATGAAATACATTTGGGAGTCATTCATGACCTTAAACTTCCCTCCCCAAATACTCTAGCATCCTGCATGCAAAGAAACTTATTTTGCATGGGGAAACAGTCTAAAAATGACCCCCCCCTTCCGTCTCTCCCGTCTCCCTCCTGTCTGAAGTGGTACAGTCCAAAATTCTACGACCTCCATGTACCATCTCATTAGGCGCAATGTGTAGAGCGGCACTTAAGAGTTAACCCCACTGGGATCATTACGGCTGTCGGCAGTGAACACGAGCTTCTTCACAGCAGAGCCTGAGCTGCTGCTTTCCATCCTGAAGCCCAGTTGCCTAGCAATCGCAGGATCCTGTGAAACCAAATGTATGAAAATATAATTCACTTTGCAAAAAGAGAAGAGAATAAGGCTCTTTATAATTTCAAAAGAGGCTGCCACAATAATGCACAAACTTCACAGAGGAGAACCTCGGCAGACGCTCTTTGGGAAATTATTCCGATGTTTTATATTTCTTCGGTGAGCGTTGTAAGATTGATGGAAGAAGATACACCGGTGCAAAATTGAGTTAGCATCCTTGATATAAATCATTTCCCTCCCCACTTCAGAACAGACAATATCTCTAACTAGAGCAAAATTACCAAAGACACACACTCCCCCTTCCCTCCCTTCGCCTTCCCTGATGATGTCTTTGACTGGGACGATATTACAAAATCAAAACTAGGATTTAAGTTTGACAGCAGGAGTGGGGAACCTCCCAGTGCCCCAGTTCAAAGGCCTGATTCACTCATGGTAACTTTCTGGGGGGCCACATGCCACTCACTGGTGGTAGGAGTCACAAATGTGCTTCTTCACTTTGTAGAGTAGGGCTATGTTACGGCCATGCAAGTATCTGTGGCTTCTCTAGATGTCAGGGACTGAGCAGATGAGAAGGAGTGGTGGAGACTGCCACCCCGAGAGACTTCCAGAGAGGAGGAAGGAGGAGAGAGTAGGGACCTATATTTGTGGTTTGAGATGGTCCACACCCCAGAAGAAGAGAGGAGCTGGGAAATAATGTGCGATGAAGAACAGGAGCCAGATAGCTGTGAACAGTGACAACAGTCAGATGTCAGAATCAGTACAGCAGCCAAGTGACACACAGTGGCGAACCGAGCCGCTTGGCTGCCGGGAGCAGCAAGCACAGCAGCACCCCCCCCCGGGGGGGTGGGGCGTCGCTCCGTAGCGCACATGCGTTGTGACATCATGACGCATGTGCTACGGAGTGCGGTCCGACCGGGCTGCCTGGCGTGAGCGGCCCATCGTCCGTGCGGCGGCTGCTCACGCAACCTTACGAGTTGCCGAGTGTGAGCAGCTGCTGCACGGATGTGGGGCTGCTCACTCCCAGCCCAGCAGCCCAGATGGACCGCGCATGTTCGCACATGTGCAGTCCATCCGGACTCCCAAGCCGCTACCCGGCACCCCTTCCATGCGGCGGCTGCTTGCTCAGAAGGGCTGCCGGGGGGCGGCTTGGGAGTCGCACTCGCGGGGGGTGGCGCCGAGTGCCAATCCCCCCCCCTGGCTGGAACCCGGGGCGCAGCGCCCCCATCGCCCCCCTTGCTACACCACTGGTGACACGCTGTCTCTGGAGAGTATGCCAGCGCTCCCTCCTTCCCCCAGGACTAGACATGCTCTGCATGTCTCAGAGCAGGAAGCCCCATAGAGAATTGCCCTTAGCGGCCACCATAGGCAGCAGGAGGGGCTCTGAACGCCAGGAAGTAACTGCCGGTGTGTGTGTGTGTGTGAGTGGCACTCTAAGCAACGTCGGCTCAAGTGTGAGGGTGTACTTTTGTGTCTTCAGCTATACAGCTGCTAGTAAAATGTTTTAAGTGTGCTTTAGGTGCAATATACAATGTGACACTAGATGGCGATGGTGAGCCTTATGGAAAATTCAACGTACAGTGGTACCTTGGGTTAATAACTTAATTCGTTCCGGTGGTCCGTTCTTAACCTGAAACTGTTCTTAACCTGAAGCACCACTTTAGCTAATGGGGCCTCCTGCTGCTGCTGCGCGAGAGCACGATTTCTGTTCTTATCCTGAAGCAAAGTTCTTAACCTGAAGCATTATTTCTGGGTTAGCGCGGAGTCTGTAACCTGAAGCGTCTGTAACCTGAAGCGTCTGTAACCTGAGGTACCACTGTATAGTGGTACCTCGCTTTAAGAACAGTCCATTTTAAGAACGATTCAGGTTACAAACTCCGCAAAACCGGAAATAGTGTCTTGGTTTGAGAACTTTACCTCGGTCTAAGAACAGAATCTGAATGGTGAAAGGGCACCAGCGGCAGGAGGCCTCATTAGGGAAAGTGCGCCTCAGTTTAAGAACAGTTTTGGTTTAAGAATGGACTTCTGGAGCGAATTAAGTTCCTAAACTGAGGCACCACTGTATTTTTTTTTAAACGCTTTTTTAGGCTGCTTTTTATATGTGTGTAGATTTCACCTGTATCTCTGATTTTCTTAGGCAGATAGCCAGTGAGTGGTTGACGGCACCCCAACGAGAGACATGTTTCTCTAGATGCAGGCAAGAAAGAGACATAATTACAGATACTGTCTAACCAAGCAAAAGCACCTGTGGTGACCAGGGGTCTACCAGCTCCATCTGGTGTTCTGGCTGAGTCCCTACCTGCTTGTGCATTGTCTCGCCAGGGTGGTGCATGCTCTGGTTATCTCCCACTTGGACTACTGCAATGCGCTCTACTTAGGTGACTCAGAAACTACAGCTAATCCAGACTGTAGCTGTCAGATTGGTGACTGGGAGTGGCCTCTGGGGCAATATAACACCAGTCCTAAAAGATCGATTTGGTGTTGACCTTTAAAGCCTCAAATGGCTTCGGCCCAGTATGCTTGCAGGAGTGTCTCTGCCCCCATCATTCAGCCCAGACACTCAGGTCCAGCGTCAAGGGCCTTCTGGCAGTTTCCTCATTGAGAGAAGTGAAGTTACAGGGAACCAGGCAGAGGGCCTTCATCTGAGAGAGAGGGAGGCTGCAAAACCCTCCCTCTTCCTTCATTCGAAAACTTTGCGGGCACCTTCTCTCTTGATCAAGGAGGCTGGAAAGAGTCTTACGGGGCTGGATCACATTCAAGCACTGCACTCTTTTCTTTCTCTCTTGAGGGCAACTGAATCTTTCCATCCTTCTTTTCTGCACACACATGAAAAGGCACATCTTTTGGAACCGTAAACTCAAAAGACCTGCCATCCTGGAGCTGCCCTCTGTATTTATTAGAAGATGAATGCACACTACCAGGTGATGTGCCTAATTATGTCTTTCTTAATATGATAAACTTTTTTCTCTCTGTGTGTCTCATTATCTTGGGAACGACGTGACCTTCATCCCATCTCTTCATTCCGTCTACATGGGGTTCACGAAAGGGCGTGAAGGACAAAATAAAAGCTGAATGCTAATAGCTAAAATTTCAATGGGGAAATGGCCAATTTGTAGCCATCAGCTATTGAACTCACCATCTATTTTAACCTAAATAGCAATTTCCCCCCGATTCCTTTGGCTGTTCATATACCCTCTGATGTAAATTGTAGAGTCTTGCGAATTGTGCGATGGATGAAGAGAGCACAAGCCTTGGAGAAGGAAGGCCAGTTTAATGTGTCAGCACATTACAAGACACCCACAGAATTGTAGACTTGGAAGGGAGTGTCAGGATGTCCTACACACGAGTAGGAGTGTCGGAGAACCTGCTCCAACAAATGAGGGAAGGTCGTGAGGGTAAAAGAATGGAAGAAACAAAAGAAATGGGAGACTGCAGTCTGATACCAGGTGCACAACAAGAACAGCGGACGAATCCTCCCGTCAGCACCGGGGCAGCAATTTTTATTTCTCTCCTGCTTACGTAGCGTCTCACCTCATATACAAACAACCAATAACAATTGGACACATACAAGCACTGCTCCAATGAGAACAACTCTGTACATGCACATTACTATGCTTAGCATATCTTGCCGCATTTATCTCCGTCATGAGCAGCAGGCTCATTTGCGGCTAATGGCGGCCGCGCGCAACAGCGCTAAAACAAATATAATCCTACATAGGAGCTTGGCAGAGGCACATGCCCGACTGGCATGTTCCCTCCCTCCTGGGCGATCGTTCGGGAGCTTCATAAGCATTCCTCAGCCCGAACATCACAGCGACTGATGCCAGAAGACATCAGCACACTTAGGGATCCGCAGAGGTTTGCGCAGTTGCGTAACAGAACTCAGCAACTCAGCATTTGGCTAATCTACTTTATTTACATATAAATACACACAGAGCACTTCAACATGGCTCCTCTCTCTCTAGCATCAGACAGCAAAGAGAAAGAACAAAGGACAATAGTCCCACTTCAGGGAACACAGTAAGACAAACATCCTGTATTCGTCACATCCCATTCCTGTGGAATCAAAACACATACCCAGTCATGTGATAGACAATAAACCCATGACTGCACATGGGGAATGAATCTCCAACAGGGAGCCCAATTAAGATCTCGCCCAACCCCAGGAACAGTTTCCAGCCACTGCCTTGACGATGATGCGATGCCAGCTCTGCTTTGTGAGTTTTCGTGAGTGCGGCGTGTGCCCTTCCAATAATTTTGATCAGACTGATTGGAAGGGCACATGCCTGTCACATCCTCCTCACGCCGCCCTGCCAGTGCCCCACATAAAAATGTTCCCGAGGCCATTGCCCCACTCCCACGCTATGCCCCTGTACCTTCCCCCCTTTGTACTGGTCCTGCTCCTATCAGGGGTGGAGGAAAGGGGGTGCGGTGTGTGTGGAATGCCCCAGGTGTCACCACTGAGGGGGGTGACAAAATGACGGGTGGCACTCTCCTGGGAGAGATGCGGTGGCTTGGGCGCATGCAGGCTCCACATTGCCCAAACGGTCTGCCCGCTGCCTCCCCCCAGCTGTAGGGCGGCTGAGTGGGAGGAGGCAGGCAGACTCTGGAATCCCTGTGGTGCACCCTGCCCTGCCCCAGGGCACGCTGCACCAGGTGCCTGAGTGGCTTCCTCTGCCGCTGGATCTTATACTTGTGGTGGGAAACCTATAAGCCTACTTGGTGCGCAGCCCCCAAACCCTGATTTGAAACAAATCCCTGCAGCCTGCAGGGTCGCACCAGCCGGTGAATGGAGGGCATAGGAGCCAACTCCTGGGGCAGAGTTCCTTTCACCTGCCCCTAATAAAATATTTGAGGGGACCACCTCCTCCTAAAGTCGATGGGCATTGCCATGCAGGTGGTGTGTTTGAGCTGCATCTTCCGTTCCATTGTGCAGGCTTATCAGGTCCCCGCAATATTTTATTCCGGTTGGCACCCCTGCTGGAGGGTTCAATCCTGCTAGGGTCTGCTTCCCCACTGTGTGCATTGTAGGGGAAAACCAGATGGACCTTGCCAACAAAGGTCCGTATAGTTAAAGCTATGGTTTTCCCAGTAGTAATGTACGGAAGTGAGAGCTGGACCATAAAGAAGGCTGATCGCCGAAGAATTGATGCTTTTGAATTATGGTGCTGGAGGAGACTCTTGAGAGTCCCATGGACTGCAAGATCAAACTATCCATCCTTAAAGAAATCAGCCCTGAGTGCTCACTGGAAGGACAGATCCTGAAGCTGATTGGCCACCTCATGAGAAGAGAAGACTCCCTGGAAAAGACCCTGATGTTGGGAAAGATGGAGGGCACAAGGAGAAGGGGACGACAGAGGATGAGATGGTTGGACAGTGTTCTCGAAGCTACTAACATGAGTTTGGCCAAACTGCGAGAGGCAGTGAAGGATAGGCGTGCCTGGCGTGCTCTGGTCCATGGGGTCACGAAGAGTCGGACACGACTGAATGGCTGAACAACAACAACAACAACAACAAAAGATGGACCAGTGGTCCGACCAAGTGTTAATACAGCTTCCTACGTTTCTACAGCATGCACCCTCCATGCATTAGACCAATTGGTTTGTGTCTAATTATACATGGAAATTCTGGAAATGCCTCCTCTTTATGGACCAAATCATCAGACTGCCTTCTGCTACAAAATTAGCAGCAGCTCACCCCCCCTTTCTTTCATTGCTGTGGGGCTTCCAGCATGGTCCACGGCTGAAGAACTGGATCATTTAGTTATGGAATTTCTCGATGGCAATTAGAGCTGGCTGAATGGATCATTAGGGATAATTTATTGCAGGAATTTAACTCGTCTTCCACATTAGTGAGCAAGACATGATGGGTCAATCCTGTGCTGCGTTGCCCAGTAGGCAGACTAAGCTTGTGCTGTGGGCACCAGCAAAGCTGGGGCACAGAAATAAATGAGATTCCCCCCCCCCAAGAATTTGACATTCAGTATTTCCAAAAAAGTAGTCGTCATGGGGAAAAAACAAAACTTTGTTAGTCTTTCCGACACTCCACACTCTTCTCCTATTTTTCTGTTCTCCTTTTATTACTTAGCTCCACCTAAACCAGGGGAAATCTTACCAAAGTAGATTGAAAATAATGCAAGGAAATCAGATCCTGTTGTGTGTTGCAATTAATCTATGGTTTTATTATCGATATATTTTCTGGAGTTAAATGTACTTGATTCATTTTCTTTACTGTGTGTGTGTGAGAGAGAGAGAGAGACAGTAAAAATATTGCAGTTACAGGTAGGTAGCCACGTAGGTCTGCCATAGTCAAAACAAAATAAAAAAATTAAAAGTTAATCCCAGTAGCACCTTAGAGACCAACTAAGTTTGTTCTTAGTTTGTTCTTAAGCTCATACCAAGAACAAACTTGGTTGGTCTCTAAGGTGCTACTGGAAGGAATTTTTTATTTTTTAAAAAATATTGCACATTGTGTAATTTTTAAAATGGTTTTTATTTGGAATTGCCTATGGGGTGTGCCATAAATTTTCAGTGCTTAAGGCCTTTAAAACTCTTAAACCAACCCTGGGTTAGTCCCAAAATCTGCTCTGTTCCCTCGTGCTAACATTTTCTTTCCTTTTCAGTCATGGGGCGTTCCAGATTGTCCCAGCTCCCGCCTAAACCACAACAGTAGGTGCACTTACTTATAAGCAAGGCATTAATGCTTTATTACAACAGATTAGTAGTACAGACTCACTGGCACTGAAATAGCCAGATATTGGGGATTGTTGGGTTAGTTTCCCTGATTCTAATGCTGGCACTTCTGTCCCAGATTCTAATATTCGTTTACATGGCATTTCGTTATGGAGCCGTGGCTTTTAGACTGATATACCGCTGCGACATGCTAATTTTCAAATGTCAGGAAAGAACAGTATGCCGGAACCTGACCTGAAATTTTCAACGCATGAAATTTCAACATAAAACTCCGGCAATTTTCTGGGTTAACGGAGTTGCAAATGGATTTATTTCCCCCTGGAAGCACATAACATGGAAATGAGCACTAGGCTACAGCTAAAGAAATTTCAGAAATAGACTGGAAAGAGAAGTGGCTGAATTGCAACTAATCACCAAACTTAAAACCATGGAGAAACCTGGTCTGAACAAAGACATTGGATTCTTATCTCATTATACATAACAAAGCTATCTTTAGCCATCTCACCCCTTGCCTTTCCCTGCAAGACTAATTGCAGCCGTTAAGAGTCGTCAACAGGTTTTCCACACCTATCAGCTGATCACCCATTCCCACCACCCTTCTGAGTAATACCCCTCCCCACTCCCTCACTATATTTAAGGGTCTGGTGACTTCTGTTTCAGTGTATCTGAAGAAGTGTGCATGCACACGAAAGCTCATACCAAGAACAAACTCAGTTGGTCTCTAAGGTGCTACTGGAAAGAATTTTCTATTTTGTTTCGACTATGGCAGACCAACACGGCTACCCACCTGTAACTGGAGCTAAATTTCAGTAGTTTTCCAGTCCATGGGTACTTCCTCGGGCTGGGTCTCATTCTGTTGCACTCTCCAAAACCAGTTCCAGGTACAGCAGGTTTATTGAATGAACTCTCAAATGAGTCCTTGAACTCCCCAATGTCTGGATTCTCAGTTTCTGGTTTAAAAGGTAAGGTAAAGGACCCCTGGATGGTTAAGTCCAGTCAAAGGCGACTATGAGCTTGTGGCGCTCATCTCTCTTTCAGGCCAAGGGAGCCGGCGTTTTCCCACAGACAGCTTTCTGGGTCATGTGGCTAGCAGAACTAAACCGCTTCTGGCACAACGGAAACACCATGATGGAAACCAGAAAGCGCGGAAACACCATTTACCTTCCCGCTGCAGCGGTACTTATTTATCTACTTGCACTGGCGTGCTTTTGAACTGCTAGGTTGGAAGGAGCTGGGACAGAGGAATGGGAGCTCACCCCGTCATGGGGATTCAAACCACCAACCTTCAAATCAGCAGGCCCAAGAGGCTCAGTGTGGGTGGCGCTGTGGTCTGGTTTAATAGAGGGATGTGGACATTGTCTACCATTTTGTAACTGCTTTAGCCCGTTACAACCACCCTGTGAACAAGGAATGCCACGATCTGTGGAGTCAGAGCAAAGCTCTGCTGACATTATGACCCACCTTTACAGGGGTCCAGAAAGGCCTTAGATTTTTTTGATCCGGTGGGGAATGTTTAAGCCTCCCCTTTTTTTGCATGCTCACCTTCCAAAGCTGGAACATGGCTTCAGTTGTTAGCTTGGCAGTGGACGGATCCAGGTGTCCAGCCCTCGGGGAGCTTCACTTCTTCCTTGGCCTCTTGGCAGATTCCCCACCTGCACAGCCAGAGACAGAAGTCCCATCTCTGTTATGAAAGGCTATTAAGTTTGGGGTGGCGGGTGTCAATGTTGCAAAGGGACAGCCGTGTTCTTCTGTTGAAGCCAGAACAACAAAGAGCCCACAAGAGACCAATTGAGATACATAATACATTGCACAGATGTATTTGTGCAGCAAATCGGGCTGTGGACCACAGATGCTTGTGGCATAAATGCATTTGTTAGTGCATGACTCCGTCCCTCCTCTTACCTATACATCTCCCCTTTTCCAAACAGGTTAAACCCAGACAGGTGGGCAGGGTGTGTGTGTGTGCGTGTGTGTGTGTAAATAAATATATATAATTATTAAAATATTATATACTCTTACATTGTTTAACAATGCTCTGTAAGTCACTCTGAAGCCTTCCAGTTTTGGCTGGACCATTTCTGATGATTCTTCATTTGCCTTAGGCATGAACAGTTCAGTGTTTCCCCGGTGATGTTTTTTCCTGGTGTTTTCCTTCTACTTCTTCCCTCTCTTTTCGGTATCTGGAAAATATTGCGTCTCTGATTGCATGCAATTTTCTTGGAGGAGTGTTCATTCAGAAATAAGTGCATGTTGCAGCCCAGTAAGTCCATGATTTCCTTGTTTCTTAGCACTCTTTTCCTCCAGAGGCTGTCCCTTCTCTGAAATACCTGCTCTTGTTGTATTTATGATTCCCCAGGCTTCTCCCTCCACTGATTGTATCAGTGGAAACATTAGTAGTTCTCTCTCTCTCTTAGACTTGCATTCTGGCCTCTGTTGCAGCAACAACTTGTGCAGTCTAGAGTCAGATGACAGTGTTGCCGGAGTCTGTTTTGCATCCGTAGCACTATCTGATCTCTAAAAATGTGAACCGCCCTGAGATCTATGGATGAAGGGTGGTATGCAAATCTAATTTAATAATCATAATAATCATAATAATAACTGTTAAGTTGCATGTCTGATGCACCAGTTTAAGGTCAAGACTTCCTCTGCTACACCACGGACAGAATAATTGCCACACACAGGAAGAACAAGGATACATTTTGAGTGCCGCACTTGTAGTTGTATACAGTGGTGCCTCACAAGACGAAATTTATTCGTTCCGTGAGTCGTTTCGTATTGCGAAAAATTCGTCTTGCGAAGCACGGATTCCCATAGGAATGCATTGAAATTTAATTCCCATAGGAATGCATTGAAATTTTCGTCTTGCGAAGCACGACCATAGAAAAATTCGTCTTGCGAGTCACCTAAAAAATTGCAAAACCCTTTCGTCTAGTGAGTTTTTCATTGTGTGAGGCATTCGTCTTGCAAGGTACCACTGTAAATCATTTAACGTGTCTACACGAATAGAAGTTATTAATATTGCAGCTGTTGTATAAGGGATTATTATTTTGACCGGAATGTAATTGAAATTAATAAGATTTTTGGAACGCAGAAATAAAGAAAACCATCAAACCATCAAATCTAGCACATGGGGAGCAACCAAAATTATATACAGTGGTACATCGAGTTACAAACGCTTCAGGGTACAAACGCTTCAGGTTACAAACTCCGCTAACCTGGAAGAGTTACCTCGAGTTGAGAACTTTGCCCCAGGATGAGAACGGAAATTGTGTGCACAGCAGCAGCAAGAGACCCCATTAGCAAAAGCACGCCTCTAGTTAAGAACAGTTTCAGGTTAAGAATGGACCTCCTGAACGAATTAAGTTTGTAACTAGAGGTACCAATGTAATTTGGTATTTGAATAATTGGTATTGTTGTTGTTCAGTTGTTCAGTCGTGTCCAACTCTTTGTGACCGCATGGACCAGAGCATGCCAGGCACCCCTATCTTTCACTGCCTCCCGCAGTTTGGCCAAACTCATGCCAGTCACTTCGAGAACACTGTCCAACCATCTCATCCTCTGTCGTCCCCTTCTCCTTGTGCCCTCCATCTTTCCCAACACCAGGGTCTTTTCCAGGGAGTCTTCTTTTCTCATGAAGTGGCCAAAGTACTGGAGCCTCAACTTGGTATTAGTCAGTGCTTTTTTTCCTGGGGGGATGCAGGAGTACGCATACCCCTAAACATTTTGTGAATCTAAGTTTGGCCTCATTGAGCGGCAGTATTTCAATATGAATAGGAAAATGAGAGTACCCCAAAACCTTTTTTTAAAAAAAGAAAAAAAGCACTGGTATTAGTAATTGTATTATAATTTGGCATTGTTATAATGAGACTATTATTGGACTGTAACTGAACACACACACACACACACATGAGTTCCTCTACTGATTCCCCTTTCTGCAGCACTCTGAGGCGAAACTTTTTATCTTTCCTTAAGTCTCATCGCTCTTAGGCATGCAGTAGCCTTCACATGTCTTTAGAACTGCAGGGAAAAAAACTAGCCTGTTTCTCCTGGCTTCATTGCATGGCATGTCTACCACCTCATTCCCTGACTATATGCAGAAATGTAGCTACCTCTTGAGAATCTTCTTTTTCATCCTTTCCTGTAGCCTGCATGCAGATTGCAAAGCCTTCCTTAAACCTTTTCCAGAATTCGGTTGCATTGCCAATGAGTTTCAGCTCCCTGGGGGGCTTTGAGCTATACAATCTTTTAATCTCAGTTTTCTTCCCCTTAACTTTCTTGCTGACCCCACTCCCAGGTACCATGTAATGCTCTCTGTTTAATGAGGAGCAGGCCAGAGAAGCTGAACAAGAAATAGTTTGATTGAAGAACTATGTGCAACTGGTCTTTTCTCCTTTAGCTACTTTCTCGCTCTGCTCCTAGCCCTGTATGCTGCTGGGGCCTAGCCTCCTAAACTAGACATGGGAGGTGCCCTAAAACATTTATTCTTACATCTCCTCCTTTATAAACATTCATAGCATTAAATATGGAATTGTGGCATTGAAAGGGACCTCAAAGTTTATTCAGTTCAACTCCCTGCCAGTGCAGGAACTCTACAACTACACCATCCAGAGCTGGCCCAAGACATTTAGACACCTGAGGCAAACCACAAAATGGCGCCCCTCATCACCAGGGATGAAGGGGTGAGTGATGATCTACAGCAGGAACAAGGGGGGAATAAAGATCTACATCAAGAACAAGGGGGAATTGAAGATCTACATTGGAAAAAGGAAGAGCAAAATAAAACCAACCTTGTATTTTCAATGCTCCTGTTTCACAAGCCTCCCAGTTTGCATTTAATTGTTTTCACATATGACATTTATATATGTTTTTATATGTGACGTTTTAGGTATGCTCTCTCTCTCTCTCTCTCTCTCTCTCTCTCTGTGTGTGTGTGTGTGTGTGTAAGAAGGATATGGGGAGGATATGGAAAAATTCTGGAGAACCTATAAGGGGGATCTTGGAGATAAAAAACAACAGGAAGTGGAAGTAGGAGAGTTAGTTGATGAAGAAGAATCCAACTAAAATGTATTTTATGATAAGTATTATTATTAAGTGAAAAATAAATGATGGAACTGAAAATAGCATCTTGGAATATAAATGGATTGAATGAAAAAACAAAAAGGAATAAAATATTTCATGTGTTAGAAAAACAAAAAAATGATATCATATGTTTGCAGGAAACACATGTTTTACCAAACCATCAAAAAATCTTGATAAATAGAAAACTTGGCCAAGAATTTATCGCCTCATATAAAAAGAAGAAAAGAGGAGTGATAATGTATATACATCCAAGATTTGAGCCAAAATTTATTTACAAAGATGATCAAGGAAGAACTTTAATGGTAGAAATTCAATTTAAGGGAGAAAAACTGATTCTAATAGGAATATATGCTCCAAATGAAAAGAAGAAAGAATTCTATCAGGAACTACAAGAAAAACTACAAGAATATATAGGGGAGAGACTCATTATGATGGGAGACCTGAATGGGGTTGTGGAGCCCAAGGTAGATAGATCCAAAAAAAGATCTGACATCAAACAAAGTAGGCTACCTAATACGTTTTTCCAAATGGTGGACATTATGGGACTATACGATTCTTGGAGATTCAAACATCCTTCAGATAAAGAGTATACATTCTATTCTCATTCAAAGAAGTCTGCTGGGAGAATAGATGCAATATGGACATCAAAGGACATACTTGGGGAGATCCATAAGGTAGAAATACATCCTAATATCTTATCTGATCATAATCTACTTCAATTAGATATAAGAGGGAGGCAAATAGGGGGTAGGAGATGGAAACTGAACGAAAATCTATTGAAGGAAGACAAGATCCTATCATTGGCTAGAAAAACATTAAAAGAATATTTCCAAATAAATAACAACAATGAAGTCAACATTATGACCGTTTGGGAGGCAAGCAAAGCCGTCCTTAGGGGCTTCTTCATACAGCAGAATTCATATCAGAGGAAAATAAAAGAAGGGAAAAAAATAAAATTATGGGAAGAAATAAAAAGCCATGAAAGAGAATTATTTAAAGACCCAGAAAATGAGACCATCAAAGATAAAATAAAGCTCCTACAGATTCAGTTTGAGATGATAATAAACGATGAGATAGAATGGAAAATTAAATCTACAAAGCAAAGATTTTTTGAATATGGAAACAAACCAGGTAGATTACTGGCCTGGCAACTGAAGGAAAAGAAAAATCAACGAATCATAAATAGAATTAAAATAGGAGAGAATTGGATTACCGAACAAACAAAAGTAAATAAATATTTTATAGAATATTATACTGACTTATATAAAAAGGAGGAGGAGGAAAAGGAAAAAATCAATACTTATATTAAAAAAAATAAATTAAAAGCGATACCTAAGGAAAAACTGGACAGTCTAAACGTATTAGTATCAGATATGGAAATACAACAGGCCATTAAAAAATTACAACAAGGAAAATCACCTGGCCCTGATGGACTCACGGCCCTATATTATAAAAAACTAGAAGAAGAGCTAATTCTACCATTAAAAAATACAATAAACGAAATCCTGCTTACTGGAGAGATACCAAACACATGGAAAGATAGTTTCATAACGTTAATACTCAAACCAGATACAGACCCTACTTCAATGGCAAACTACAGACCCATCGCACTTCTAAACACCGATTATAAAATATTTGCAGACATAATAGCCCAAAGACTTAAAATAGTGCTTCAGGACACAATTCATAAAGATCAGACAGGGTTTTTACCCAAGCGCCATCTAAACAACAACGTGAGGCACATTATTAATATTATCGAATATTTAGACTATAAGATAAACAAACCAGCGGCATTAATGCTTTTGGATGCCGAAAAAGCATTCGATAAAATATCTTGGGCATTTATGTTAGAACTAATGAGACAGATGGAAATGGGAGATAGGTTTTGTAAAGGAATCAATGCCATCTATAAGGAACAAAGGGCCAACCTTATAATAAATGGGACAATAACAGGAAGCCTTCCAATATGCAAGGGGACACGACAGGGGTGCCCACTCTCCCCCCTAATCTTCATTATGGTAATGGAGGTATTAAACAACCAGCTTAGAGAAGATCCAGGTATTACAGGGATTAAAAAACAAGAGAGATCGTACAAAATAAAAGCATTCGCGGACGACCTAATCCTGACGACAGAAGATCCTCAGAAAAGCATTGTGCGAGCCATTGAAATAATCGAAGAATATGGAGGCCTGGCAGGTTTTAAACTGAACAAAGTTAAAACGAAGCTATTAGTAAAAAACATGTCAGAGAAAGAGGTCGAACTGTTGGAAAAGAGCACAGGCTTAAAGGTATGTCGTAAAGTTAAATATTTAGGGATATGGATCAGTCCAAAGAATATAAACTTATTTCAAGACAACTATATACCCACCTGGAATACAATAAAACTCAACATGGAAAAGTGGAACAAACTTAAATTGTCTTTATTGGGAAGAGTGGCTACAATAAAAATGATGGTGCTTCCAAAGCTCCTATTCCTTTTCCAGACAATACCGATACTGGGGGGGGAAGATAAAATAAAAGAATGGCAGAGACATATAACGAAATATTTATGGCAGGGCCAGCGTCCTCGAATAAAGCACCTTAATATGATAGATATTAAAATAAGAGGAGGACTGGCCCTGCCAGATATAATATTATACTATGACGCTGCCTGTCTAACATGGATTGCTGAATGGTGTAGGCTTGATAACCCAGATTTGTTGGACCTTGAAGGATTCAACCTAAGGTTTGGTTGGCATGCCTACCTAAACTACGAAAAGCACAAGGTACATAAAGATTTCTCTAGTCATATTATAAGAGGCTCTTTGCTGAAAGTTTGGCAAAAACACAAACATCTTTTAGAGCAAAGGGTGCCATGGTGGAACTCCCCCCTGGAGGCTCAAGCGTTAAGGCGTGGAAACACAAAGGCCAGTTGGTTGACATATCAGGACTTATTGGAGGAAAAAAATAACAAATTAGAATTAAAACCATATGAGAATATAAAAGACACAGTAAACGATTGGTTTACATACTACCAACTTTTTGAAAGGTATAAAATGGATAGTAAATTAGGTTTTGAAAAAGGGCCATCTAAATTTCAATTAGAAGTAGTAAATTCTAAAACTAAAACCCTTTCAAAAGCATATAAGTTATTATTGGACTGGACAGTAATGGACGAGCAAGTTAAGTCCACTATGACGCACTGGGCTCAGGATGTAGGCCACAATATAATGATGGTAAGATGGGAAAATCTATGGAGATCTAGTTGGAGTTTCACAACATGTAATGTAATTAGAGAGAATATGATAAAGATGTTTTATAGATGGCATCTCACTCCTTATAAACTCTCAAAAATGTTTAAAAATGTGAGTAACATCTGTTGGAGGTGTAAGGAAGTTGGAAACTGGTACCACATCTGGTGGGAGTGTGGTAAAATAGCAAATTTCTGGAATGAAATACATTCAGAAATAGAAGAAATCTTTGGAACCAAATTCCCCAAAACTCCAGAGGCCTACCTCATAGGCATAACCATACCAGACATACCGAGGAAAATGAGGAACTTTTTCTTATATGCCTCAACTGCAGCAAAAATCTTAATTGGGGCTAAGTGGAAAAGTGCAATAATACCATCTAGGAGGGAATGGCTACACAAAATTTTAGAATATATAGAACTTGCATATCTCTCAGAAAAGATAAAAGATAACCCGAGAGAAAAGTTCATTGAAGAATGGAGCAGCTTTATGCAATACCTAAAGAAAAAATGCAGTATTAACACAGTACTAGCTTTGGAATAACCCCTGTTATTTGGAAAACGATATAGGAATTAAAAAGCACACAAGATTAAAACATCAAGAAATATAAGAAGTAAAGTAAAAGAGGTCGGTGTCATAATTTTTTATGATGATTTATTTTCTTGCATATTTTAATGAAGAGATTGACAGGGAAGTCGAAGAACGACATTATTTAACAATTCAGTCTCACCGTGGTAAGCGGAAGGCTAGAAAGAACAAGTTTATATCTTTTTTAAAAAAAAAACAACTTATGTAATAAAAATATATTTGATTGATAATGAGTCTGGAAGATATTAAAATATTTGGATATATGTATATATATTGGTATAAGGTATTGTAATTGTATTATTGTAATTGTAATTGAAATTGTATGAATGTAACTGGATGTGTATATGCGAATGTGTGAGTTATGTGTAAATGGAATCGTATAATATATCATAATAATAAATAAATAAATTTAAAAAAAAAAAAAAAGAAAATTGTTTTGGATGTTTTTATCATGGATAAAACAAAATAAAAAAATAAAAAAATCCTTCCAGTAGCACCTTAGAGACCAACTAAGTTTGTTCTTGGTATGAGCTTCTGAAGAAGTGTGCATGCACACGAAAGCTCATACCAAGAACAAACTTAGTTGGTCTCTAAGGTGCTACTGGAAGGATTATTATTTGATTATTTTTTATTATTATTATTATTATTATTTTGTTTTGACTATGGCAGACCAACACGGCTACCTACCTGTAACTTTATCATGGATGTTTTTGCCGCGAATCAGTCTGAATCATGGCCGTTAAAGGTCACAGTAAATATTTCCCCAAAACTACAATGAACGAAATGGGAGAGGGGATGACCCAACGTTTTGTGTTCCTATCTCTTTCTACTTTCTACCCCACAGCTGCCGTTCTGGGTCACATGGCCATGCCACAGCGGCCATTTTGTGGCTGGCGGCCATGACGCTTCTTCAAAATTCCGAGTGTGCCCACTGGGCCCCAAATATTGGTGACGCCTGTTGTACAATGCCAGCATCCTTCTTATTCAAAGCAGCTCAGCTTTACATTTGCTGCAGGACACCTTCTAACAGCTGCCTGCCTGTCAGGTTTTTGTGGTGGATTATGAAAGAGGTTGTTCCCCTTCCCTTTGCTACAGCTGGTTTCCACATAAATGACCTTTGTACAGAGCTCCCAAGAGACTCGTGGGGATAAGGAATGTAGAATTTGAATTTTAAGCGGCCACTGTACTTCTGTTTGAATAAAGTTCACAGCACAGGAGAGCCTGCTTTTCTGGCTGAGGCCAAATCCTTGGGCTTCCAACTCTTCTGCAGCTCCAATTAAGTGTCTTTTGAGTTGGTTTTTCAGCATACCGGAGAAGGTTGCGTCTGGACTGGTGTCAGGAGTCAGTGCCTTTCAGCTGTAGCCCAGGAGAGCCAAGCATCGATCCCTGACCCTATGCCACTCCTACTTAGCCTGGTTCACTCCCACACTCATTTTTCCCCCCAATAAGATTTTGCGAAGGGTATTTTCCAATTGGTTTGGTCAATAGGGGTTGTGTTCGAGTCTGGGGGAAACTTTTGGGCCCAGCCAACAATTTCTGGAGACAAGTCGAGTTATATAATAAAATCTCCACAAAAAAAACAGCATTACGTTCAGTTTGTAGTGTCATTTCAAGCATGTGTCATTTCAAGTACCACTGTATTCTGCTCTGGTCAGAACTCACCTGGAATACTGTGTCCAGTTCTGGGCACCACAGTTCAAGAAGGATACTGACAAGCTGGAACGTGTCCAGAGGAGGGCAACCAAAATGGTCAAAGGCCTGGAAACGATGCCTTATGAGGAACGGCTTAGGGAGCTGGGTATGTTTAGCCTGGAGAAGAGAAGGTTAAGGGGTGATATGATAGCCATGTTCAAATATATAAAAGGATGTCATATAGAGGAGGGAGAAAGGTTGTTTTCTGCTGCTCCAGAGAAGCGGACACGGGGCAATGGATTCAAACTACAAGAAAGAAGATTCCACCTAAACATTAGGAAGAACTTCCTGACAGTAAGAGCTGTTCGACAGTGGAATTTGCTGCCAAGGAGTGTGGTGGAGTCTCCTTCTTTGGAGGTCTTTAAGCGGAGGCTTGACAGCCATCTGTCAGGAATGCTTTGATGGTGTTTCCTGCTTGGCAGGGGGTTGGACTGGATGGCCCTTGTGGTCTCTTCCAACTCTATGATTCTATGTTCTCCTGACATAAATGGTTAATATTACCTCTCCGCAGACAATTCTGAGTAACTGGTGGGAGAGAATTTTTATCTTCTCCCCTTACATATGGAAAGACCTGGTTTTGCTCCACTTCTAAGTCCTGTTAGTCGTTCTGGGATAGCCTTGATGGCAGACCCTCTATTTTCTAGGGACAGCCCCGGATTTAAAGAAGCTGTCCTGATTTCTGATTCGATCCCAGAATGTCCCGCTTTTCCTTAGGAGGCCCCTATTTTCATCGGAGAAATGTTGGAGGGTATGGAGTTATGCGACTCCAGAGCCCAGGAGGTAAATAACTATACAACCTTTAGAAGGCATCTGAAGGCAGCCCTGTATAGCATAGCTGTCAACTTTCCCCTTTTGTTAAGGGAAATTCCCTTATTCCGAATAGGATTCCTTGCAAGAAAAGGGAAAAGTTGACAGCTATGCTGTATAGGGAAGTTTTTAAAAAATGTTTAATGTTTATTAAGTTTTTATATACGTTGGAAGCTGCCCAGAGTGGCTGGGGCAATGCAGCCAGATGGGCGGGATATGATGATGATGATGATGATGATTATCGTCCCTATTTTTATTGGAGGAATGTTGGAAGGCACGTGATGGTTGTGAGATGAAGTGAGCTCCGCCTCTCACTTCTCCTGGGAAGCAGTGAGGATTTGGCCTGATGGGTGGGAGAGAGATGCTTTGATGGTGTTTCCTGCTTAGCAGGGGGTTGGACTGGATGGCCCTTGTGGTCTCTTCCAACTCTAGGATTCTATGATTCACAGCCTCACTATAAGGTCCACGTAAAAGCTTTCTTCCTGGCAGCAGCATGACTGTTGTACTGTGTTATACCAAGTCAGACTATTCCCCCCCCCCATTTTTTTCATTTTTCATTTTTTTATTAAAGATTCTCTTGATTTACAAAAGTGTAGTACAATGTCTCTCTTGTAGTTTTTCCATATAACATTTTTATAAGTCAGTGTTGTTGAGACATTAGGGAGAGAAGGGGGGGGGGGAAAGAGGTGGGTGGGATGGGTGTAGGTGGGGTGGGGATGACTGTGTTTCTATTTTCCTTAATATATGTAGGGTTTGGTGTCAGCGTTGTTTGTGTAGGTTCTCTGTTGTTTCGCTTGTGCTTCGTTTGGCGGTGAGAGAGGTCGGAGATTGGCTTAGGGATGTGGATTGTTCATTTGTGGTTGGCTGTGGTGATCTTTGGTTTCCTGTGTGAGTGGGGTTGGGTGGGTGTTTTGGGATCAGGTTAGCCATATTGATTTGTATGCTGTCGGTAGATTTTTGTCATTGTCTTGTTGGGCTGTGTGTGTGATGAAGGGGAACCATACCGGGGTGAAGGTGTCTTCTTCTGTTTGTCCCCGTGTCAGTTTCAGGTTACTGGTTAGTTTTTCTAGTAGGGCTGTTTCCCATACTACTTGGTACCATTGGTCCATGTTTACTCCTGACAGGTCTTTCCAGTGTCTGGTTATGATGTTTCTGGCTGCTGAGAGTAGATGGATTATGAGTTCTTTGTGTTGTAAGTGGGCATTATTGTCTTGGAAGATGTTTAGTAAGACCAATTCTGGGGTGGTTTCTAACACTTGCTTGGTTATTTTACATATTACTCGTATGGTTGTTGTCCAGAATGGTTGGATTTTGGGGCACCAAGTCAGATCATTTAGTCATCTAGCTCAGCAGGAGTCACAGCCAGAGAATCCCTTAGAGATGGCCACCCAAGCTTTGTTTAGAAGCCACTAATGAAGGAGAGTCCACCACTTTCGGAGGCAGTCCGTTTCACTATCAAACAGCACATACTGTCCGAAAGCTCTTCCTAATGTTTAGCCAGAACCTCCATCCTTGCCACTTTAAATCCATTGGATTGGGTCCCTTAGGAGCAGCAGGAAACAAGCTTGCACCATCATCCATGGGACTACCCTTCCAATAGCTGAGATAGCTATCATATCACCTCTCAGTCTTCTGTTCTCCAGCATGATCATACACAGCTCCTTCAACCGTTCCTCACACGGCTTGGTTTCCAAACCCTTTATCATCTTGGTCGCCCTCCTCTGCACACCTACCAGCTTATCAAAATCCTTCTTAAATTGTGGTGCCAGAACTAGACAAAGTGCTCCAAGTGTGGTTTGACCAAGGCAGAATACAGCGGTACTATTACTTCCCTTGATCTGGACACTAGACTTCTGTTATTGCCGCCTTGAATTGCATTCACTTTTTCTCTCTCTCAAGCAGGAATCCTACCAACCCCTACCTGTAAAATGCCTGGGATAGAACGTCAGTCAAATCTCTACTCCAGATGGGGCCTAGAGATGAGGCTAGTCCCTAAGACAATCCTGGACAGAAGCCACTTGCAGGCATCTATGAAGCAGCATTTAAGGACCAACGTGAAAGAGGAAGAAGGAGACTGTTTCGTTAAGTCTCCACGTTCACTTGTGATGCTCCGAATAAGAAGAAAGCAAAGCTGCAACGATGGTTCGAGGCCGGTAGAGTTGAGAAGGGGAGGACTTCAAGAGAAATTGCTTAATTGGCTTTGATGAAACTATTAAGCAAAAGCGAGGCTGTCTCTTGAGTTTAAATAGTTTGGCGCTGTTCCTTTGGGGCATGGATTTGCTGCCGGTGATTTCAGCAGAAACAAAAAACCCAGGCCATTAACGTGAATTCCAAAGGGAATTGCCAGGAGGGCTAAAAAGTCCAAGATAAACATGTCAGGTTACATAAGCTGGCTCCTCCTTGTTGCTCCCCTCTTCCTCACTCTCTCTCTGT
Organism: Lacerta viridis; assembly: GCA_900245905.1. Lineage (NCBI taxonomy): Eukaryota > Metazoa > Chordata > Lepidosauria > Squamata > Lacertidae > Lacerta > Lacerta viridis. The sequence continues at coordinate 102,301 of OFHU01004260.1, read as the reverse complement.
AAGCAGAAACCTGGTACAATCCTTTGAGGTAGGAACGGTGGGGTGGACGGGGGGTGGACATAAAAGCAAGCTCATAAAGGCAAATCCAGTATTTCTCCTCCAGTCGCCTTTAGGACAGCCACTGTCTGAAGCAGCAGCACTGCAAGAGCTTTGAGCCCATGATGTAATTTTAATGGCATGCAAATTTAGCATCCACACTCCCAAACAAACGAGAACACAGTGAGCTGAAGCTGCTTTGCCATGATCTGATACACTCAAGAGTTAGAACAGCTCGTCAATAGGGTCTTCAGAATTACTCTGACTGGAAAACACAGGCGGCACTTGGGGGGGGGGGGAATGAGAGGGCATCACCTCCCCTTAAGTAACCTACCCACACCTATTCCTAGACCCCTTGGATTGCTTGAGTGAAAAATACATTTCACATACACACAAGAAAGGAAACATAGAATAGAATTTAAAACAGGGCTGCAATCCTAAGCATGCTTACCTGGGCAATTAGCACCACACCATACATTTAAATGACTCATCCAAGGAATCCTGGGAACTGTGGTTTCTTAAACGTGCTGTGCGCGGATGATTCCAGGATTCTTTGGGCGATGTTTTGTGCTTTAAATGTTGTGGATCTGCCTTTAATTTCTCATTTCCCCCATGTTTGGTGTGGATCTCCAAATATTCACATCAGTTTGCAAGGGTCAGTGTATACGTCCTCATGAAAATCTACCTTCATTGCAGTATGGATTTATCCTAATATGCATAGTTTTGCATGCAATTTTGCAGAACATAAATACCTGTGCAGGCAGTTTCTCCCAATATCCTGTATATCTGAATATGACTTTCAGTAATGTTGTTGTTCAGTCGTTCAGTCGTGTCCGACTCTTCGTGACCCTATGGACCAGAGCACGCCAGGCACGCCTATCCTTCACTGCCTCTCGCAGTTTGGCCAAACTCATGTTAGTAGCTTCGAGAACACTGTCCAACCATCTCATCCTCTGTCGTCCCCTTCTCCTTGTGCCCTCCATCTTTCCCAACATCAGGGTCTTTTCTAGGGAGTCTTCTCTTCTCATGAGGTGGCCAAAGTACTGGAGCCTCAACTTCAGGATCTGTCCTTCTAGTGAGCACTCAGGGCTGATTTCTTTAGAATGGATAGGTTTGATCTTCTTGCAGTCCATGGGACTCTCAAGAGTCTCCTCCAGCACCATAATTCAAAAGCATCAATTCTACGGCGATCAGCCTTATGCAGTGTTTCTCTCAGGGATGTCAATAAAATACTGGGGAGGGGGCCAGGGAAGCCCCATTCCACATAATTGATCATGAGATGCGGTGCACAAACACCATTTGAATGGCAATGCCCATCAACTGGGGGGGGGGGCTGGCCTCCTCAAATATTTGGGGAGGGGGGCAAGGGATCTTCATCCCTAGGAGTTGGCATCTGTGGTTTCTCCTAACAATCAAATGTGCATGGACATGTTCTTGGGTTGCAGAACTGCACAGAGATATTCAATGAAGTGTGAATTTCAACCGATAGCTGTGCTTCCGCTCTGTGTGTTAGGTAAGGTGCACATTAACAACCCAAAACAAACCAAATATCTGCCCTGCAGTCCCTAACTGCCTTCTTACCATATCACCTGGGATCAGTTTCTCTTTCATTATTCCCCCCTCAGTTCACACTGCGTTGCATTCTTCAGATTTACTGTGTCTGGCTGACGTTGCTTTCTTGTACTCCTTTAGGGGAAAGCCTTGGCTAGCAAGCTGTGGAACTGTTCCGACAATATTTATTTCTTTTGTGTGACTTTAGCAAGGTAGAGAATTTACTGCTTTGTTGTTCCTTCCTTTGAATTGTAAACTCACATTTCCCCAAACAAAATTTCCTTCATTTCGCCCACCCCTGTCTGGTCTGGAAATAGTCATTTTCATTTGTTTTGCAATATATCTATGGCTTGTAGAGACACAGCGCATAAGTGTGTTTTGTGGGCTTTTAAACTGCAGCCTGTCATAGTGTCATACATCTTCCCTGTCACATTAATATCTATATTTTACATACATTGACGGAAAGAGCTGGCTGGCAACAACATCACATTCTAAGAAATGAGAGCTCAGGGCAGAACTATGCAGATTCAGGTGGTTGGTTTGATTCTTGGTGCCTCACATAAAGTATTGCTCTGCCAGAGACACAGGCCTCTGGGAATGTAAGAAAGCACCCTTTTTCATTCCGTCCTGTATTTGTCACATGCAGCGTTTCCGTTCCACTGCAGTTCGACTTCCACCCCAAATTACGTTATTCACCTCTCTGCCCACCGTGGCAAGATGACATAGCTTACGTACCTTATGCAATTTATGTAATTAGGTAAATTACGATGCCATTGTGTTGATTTCAGCTCCGTTTGTTTCGACGCAAAGGAAACACAATGGAGATGGATGAGGGAATGCAATCAATTATGCATCCTTTGTAGGCTGAAAACAACAGCAGGGAACACTTGACTGTCATTAGTTGGATTGATTTCCGTTCTGGACATGAGTCAAATAAACAAAGCTCTGCAATTCCCCTCTCCCGTTTCTGTTTCCATCGGACTTCTCTGCTATCCCTGCTGACCTCAGTGATGGATTGGCAGAATGGGAACTGTGTAAAGGACTGGTATCTCCATCCCCAACAGCATCTGTCCATACCCTTCCCTGCTCACCATTGGAAGACATCCAACAGACGCCTTGCGGAAAGTTTTGTGATTGAAACATTTGGGAGATGCCGTTGCCAATGTCTTGCTTGTTTCATTGATTGCTTTTCACTCTTCCTAAGCGAGTCCTACATTCCCATTGGCTTCAGCAACTTGATGTGGGGACTTTCCTTACTTTGCTATATTTTATCATGCTTTTTTTGTTTTTGTCGCGGGTTGGCATTTTAAGTCCAATTCATCAGACTCCATCAAAATAAAGTATAACCAAAAAACCCCCCCGCACATATATTCCGTGACTGCGATAAATCAATCCTCCCTTGGAACAGCAAGTAATTGTCTCCGTCTTGATGGTCTAAAGTGACATTTTTGAGTTTGTTTTGTTAAAATCGGTTAGAGGGAAAGGAAGGGCACCCGCAAGTCAGGTTTTTAAATACGAAACGCCTGCTTTTGGGGAGGGGTTTGTGTTAACAAGACACGCTTAATAAGGAACGACAAAGTGACCTTTCGTTACTTCCAAAAATGAAACTATATGAAGTAATAATAATAATAATAATAATAATAATAATAATAATAATTTATTTATACCCCGCCCATCTGGCTGGGTTTCCCCAGCCACTCTGGGCGGCTTCCAACAGAATGTTAAAATACAATAATCTATTAAACATTAAAAGCTTCCCTAAACAGGGCTGCTTTCAGATGTCTCCTAAAAGTCTGGTAGTTGGTTTCCTCTTTGACATCTGGTGGGAGGGTGTTCCACAGGGCGGGTGCCACTACCGAGAAGGCCCTCTGCCTGGTTCCCTGTAACTTGGCTTCTCATAGCGAGGGAACCACCAGAAGGCCCTCGGCACTGGACCTCAGTGTCCTGGGCAGAACAATGGGGGTGGAGACGCTCCTTCAGGTATACTGGACCGAGGCCGTTTAGGGCTTTAAAGGTCAGCACCAACACTTTGAATTGTGCTCGGAAACGTACTGGGAGCCAATGTAGGTCTTTCAAGACCGGTGTTATGTGGTCTCGGCGGCCGCTCCCAGTCACCAGTCTAGCTGCCGCATTCTGGATTAGTTGTAGTTTCCAGGTCACCTTCAAAGGTAGCCCCACATAGAGCGCATTGCAGTAATCCAATACAGTACAGAGAGATTGCTAGGTTAACTGGTAGGTTCATGCATTTAAGCTCTAATAATCAAGGCCAAATCTTAAATGGTGCACTTTGAAACAACAGTTACAACAAATGTGTTTGCAAAGAGTCAAGGAACAGCTTCATTCTTCCGAGCAGTCCAGCAACCATTCCGTTTGTAACAGGCATAGAATCGTAGAATTGTAAAGTTGGAAGGGGCCCCAAGGATCTTCTAGTCCAAACCCCTGCAATGCAGGAATATGCAGCTGTCCCATTTGGGGATCGAACCTGCAACCTTGGTGTTATCAGCACCATGCTCTAACCAACTGAGCTATCCAGTGGTCCAGGTAAAAATTTATTGTCAAAAGTGGGATTCAAACCCACGCTTCCAGGGGAGACTGCACTCTGAACACAGCGCCTGAGATCGCTGGGCCATCCTGACAGCTGAAACAGCAAAATGCAAGACACAGTGCCAGCGTTCCCAGATACTATTCCAGCCGAATATCTGGGATGTAACCCTAGAAACTAGAAACCAATCTATGATTCTATGATTCCTGTGAAAGAGGATGCAGAGTTCTCTTTTATACTTGCTTCCTCTCTCCCTTCTCTCAAACTGGCACACTGGATTGCTGGAAGTGACGCTCGGCGCTGGCTTGACTTTGGCCAATGAGCCACAAGATGCCCCCGGCAGGTTCAGCACCCAGAACAGATGTCCCCAACTTTGCATTGGGTGGATTAGCTCTGGAAACTGCAGGGTTTTGCACGCACGGTTTGAAAAACGCTCCAGACATTTTCTAAAACAAAATTTAAAAAAGAGGAGCAGGGGCCAGAGGTCCAAGAAGCCTGAGGGTAGTGTTAACTGGACACAACTGACATCTCCATGGCAGATCACTCCAGGCCTTGCTGAGCTTGCTTTTTGCATGGATGCCTGTGTTTTGAAACAAACACAGACTGGTAAATTTTCAGTTGAAGAGGCAGACTGAGCTGCCACGTGCAGCCAGTTCCCCTTTAAATTGGTGTCAGCATTGAAAATTCTCCAGAACTTTGTCAGGCCACAATTGTGCTGCTCACCTCAAACTTGTTGGAAGGGATGCAAAGTTTGTTTTTTAATAAATACTTCATTGCATAACAGTTTACATATAACATTAACAAAAACAAAAAAACATAGAACAAACACAAGAACCAACTTAAACAAACCATACACTCACTTTAACTTCCAATTCATCTCATTGTACTTTTGACATCTTATTAGTCTACACACACTTCATTATTATTGTTTTTCCCATTGTTAGTCAAGTAAATTTTTTTACTTTTACAGTTTCCTTGTAGCTTAAGATTCAGTCTAAATCTGTCAGGAGCTTTGCATTGTCACAATACTTTTTATGATATTCTTTATATTGTCCATTCTTTATTGACTTTCTGATTTCAGTTTCCTCTCATTCTCCCAGTCGTTTTCGCAAACTTCTAAATGCTCTATCATCTTCGCTTGCCAATCAGTTTTTGTGGGAATTACGCCTCCTTTCCAATTTTTTTGCTATTAAAATCCTAGCCGCTGTAGTTACGTAGATAAAAAGGGTTCTATTTTTTTTTGTATTCCATTGGACATATTGCCTAACAAAAAGGCTTCAGTTTTTTTCCCTGAAAAGAGAATTTAAACATATTTTTAAGTTCAGTATATATTGTGTCCCAAATTCTCTTATCTTTGCGCAGTCCCACCAGATGTGCATGAAAGTGCCTATCTCTTTTTCTACATCTCCAGCAAACATCTGAGGTTTTTTTGGTTGTTGTTTTTTTGTACATCTTGGCCAATTTGGCCGGAGTCAGGTACCATTGGTACAACATTTTCATCACGTTTTCTCTCAGATTATAGCATGTGGGGAACCTGATGTCTTCTCTCCAAAGCCTCCCCCCCCAAAAAAAACACACAGAGACACACAATGTCCGGAAGGGATGCAAAGTGTTAGGTTCAGCATGTTGGTGCATGAGTATCTTCTAATCTTGGGTTTTCATTTCTTCCTGCAGCAGAGTTCCTTTTACAGAAAAGTTTTCCTGCATCTTTTACTTCTTTACAGCAGCGGCATTCCAGCTATCCCTTAGTGTAATTCCCACTACAGGAATAAACACCATTTGGTTCTGTTTCTCAGTGTCTTCATTATTTACAATGAAATAAACATTGTATTGATAAATATTACATTGAAAAACAAATAAAAACAAATAAAGCAACATAATCTTTTTCTCTTTTAGCCATCTGGCCAGAGACCTAATGCTGACTCATTTACATACTCATTTACACTGACTTAGTTGATCACATGCCCTATAAGGACACCTGTTGCTGGGGAAATTTTCCGTTGCCTAGCAACTTGTTCAAGACCATTTTCAAGTTTCTTCCAGAATATTCCAACATAGCAATGCCTCCAAATACCAGTAGCTGGAAACCCCAGGAGGGGAGAGTGCTATTGGGCTCAGATTCTGCTTGTGGGTTTCTCAAAAGCATCTGATTTGCTACTTGTGAAAACAGGATGCTGAACTAGACAGGTCTCTGGCCTGATCCAACAGGCTTTTCTCAGGTTCTTAGCTTCCATCAGCACGTGTGGTGGGCCTGTGATAAGGTGGCCACACTCTGGGAGGATGCATTCAAAGAAATCAGATAATAGGACAAAACATAGTAAAAGGTCCAGATACAGGTAGGTAGCCGTGTTGGTCTGCCATAGTAAAAAAAATAAATTTTAAAAAAATCCTTCCAGTAGCACATTAGAGACCAACTAAGTTTGTTCTTGGTATGAGCTTTTGTGTGCATGCACACTTCTTCAGATACGTATCTGAAGAAGTGTGCATGCACACGAAAGCTCATACCAAGAACAAACTTAGTTGGTCTCTAAGGTGCTGCTGGAAGGATTATTTTATTTTTTATTTTGTTTTAAAAGGTCCAGAGTTGTCTTTACAGTGTGGTGTGGTGTAGTGGTTAAGAGCGGAAGACTCATAATCTGGTGAACCAGGTTCGCGTCTCTGCTCCTCCACATGCAGCTGCTGGGTGACCTTGGGCTAGTCACACTTCTCTGAAGTCTCTCAGCCCCACTCACCTCACAGAGTGTTTGTTGTGGGGGAGGAAGGGAAAGGAGAATGTTAGCTGCTTTGAGACTCCTTCGGGTAGTGATAAAGCGGGATATCAAATCCAAACTCCTCCTCGTCCTCCTCCTCCTCCTCCTCCTCCTCTTCTTCTTCTTCTTCTTCTTTACTTAAACTGATGGAATATGCTGAAATGGCAAAGCTAACTGAAAGATTCAGAGATAAAGACAACAGAGATTTTAAAGAAGATTGGGAACCAGTTATGCTGTATCTACGGAATCAATGTAAAGAAATGGACTCACTAGCAGGGTTTGAGTAAACACTTACAATTAATACTATAAACATAGAAGTTATAAAGATGAGGTTAAAATGATAAGGATATAACAGCATTCAATATAACATTCAATATAAGGGTATAATATTGAAGTATAGTATTGTAAGCAGGACAAGTTTATATGTAAAAAAACCCAGAAGGGGAAGTTGAGGGAAGTCATGGGGGGGGGAAGCGGGGAATTCAATTTGTTATTATTTGTTATGACGTAATTGTGATCAAACCTATCCATTCTCAAAGAAATCAGCCCTGAGAGCTCACTAGAAGGACAGATCCTGAAGTTGAGGCTCCAGTACTTTGGCCACCTCATGAGAAGAGAAGACTCCCTGGAAAAGACCCTGATGTTGGGAAAGATGGAGGGCACAAGGAGAAGGGGACGACAGAGGACGAGATGGTTGGACAGTGTTCTCAAAGCTACTAACATGAGTTTGGCCAAACTGCGAGAGGCAGTGAAGGATAGGCGTGCCTGGCGTGCTCTGGTCCATGGGGTCACGAAGAGTTGGACACGACTGAACGACTGAACAACAACAACAATTGTGATAAAATAATAATAATGTAAAATTCAATAAAAAATATTTAAAAATAAAAAATAAACTTTACCTGGGGGAAATATGCACCTGCACTTTAAACATCTTAGAATCATAGAGCTGGAAGGGACTCTCCAAGGGTCATCTGTTCCAACCCCCTGCAATGCAGGAATCTCAGCTAAAAGCATCCAGGACAGATGGCCATCAAACCTCTGCTTGAAAACCTCCAAGATAGGAGAGTCCGCCACCTCCCGAGGGAGACCGTTCCACTGTCAAACAGCTCTTACCGTCAGAAAATTCTTCCTGGTGTTTAGTCGGAACCTCCTTTGTTGCAACTTGAAGCCATTGGTTTGAGTCCTACCCTCCAGAGCAGGAGAAAACAAGCTTGTTCCCTCCTCCATGTGACAGCCCTTAAGATATTTGAAGAGAGCTTTCATATCTCCTCTCAGGCTTTTCCAGGCTAAACATACCCAGCTCCTTCAACCACTCCTCATCAGGCTAGGTTTTTTATTGGCCAGGTTTTATTAGCAGCCAGGATACTAATAGCCAGAAATTCTTAGAGGGTCCAATGTTGACTACGTGCTACCCAAAAAGTGTGGCAATAAGTGACAGTAGAAGAATTAAACTAGAAATATCATGGGGGATGAAACAAAAATACAGTGGTCCCTCCGGTTGTGAACAAGATCTGTTCCGGAGGTCCAGCTGGATCTGAAGGTTTCCGTAACCCGAGGGTCACTGTTTTGCGCATGTGCGCAGGTGGTAGACCGCTTCTGCGCATGTGCACGCAGCAAAACCCGGTCCGATACTTCCAGGTTTGCTGCTTTCGTAATGTGAAGTTTACGTAACCAGAGGGTTATGTAAGCCAAGGTGCTATTGTACACAATGGATTGGTGTGAAAATTAACTGCTGCACAACTGGAAATTCTGAGGTAATTCAACCTCTGAAAGGGTGTGTGGGGTTTGGTTTTAATACTGTTTTGTTGTTCTGTGATTGGGGGTGTGTGGAGAACACACACACACACTGCAAGACAGGGCATGGCAAAATCTTCCACTACATAATGGCAAAGTCTGTGGGCACAGTGTTCCCCGTATCTCACAATAAACCTGTTATGTATTAAGTTTAACTGCAGTACTCATTCTGGCCACCTTGGCTGCAGTTCTCAATCTGCCCACAGTGCTGCTGTTTCCACTCAGGTCCTCCGCAACATGCAAATGAAGTCTTGAGATTGTTGTTCAGTGATTGGATAGCTAAGGGGAATTGGTTACTGTTGCGGGTTACTGAGTACTATATAAGCCAGGCGGCTAAGCTGTTGTGCAGAGCTGAAATAAAGAGCTGGTTGTTTTAAGAGCTGTGTCTTCATCCTTCTACCCACTACTCAACAAAACCCCAACAGCAGATTGTGCTTCTCTAAATAGAAAATTTGCATATGCAAATGTTATACAAATGTGTGTCATGCCCCTGTGCTACAAGAATCTTGCCCAGTATATCCTGCAAATCAGTTTCAAACTGTTCAACATCCTCAACTCTCCCATAAACTGGAAAAATTCAGAACTGGAAAAACCCAAAGCCACCTTGATGTCTCCTGGGAAGGTTGCTCTTTTATTTAGGGCAGCTGCTGTGTTCATCGTGCTCTTCCAGATAGGAATTTCATTGAACTTGAAAAGGTCCCTAGAAACTCCGGAGATCAGCAAATTCTGACACAGGCTGACAGCACTAGGAAAATGCAAGCTGATTAAACACTGACTGCTGCCAATTTTTGCAAATTCAGCAAAAAGAGGTTCTGGTGGGTTTGGCTAGTGTGTGATGCACCGCTCTTTGCAGAATACAACATAAGTCCTCACTTCCACACAGTGGCGGAGTAAGGCTCCGCGGTACCCGGGGCGGCAAAGGAAACGCCCCGGGGGCGGGGCGTCGTGACATCACATTGTGACGTCATGACGCTCCGCCCCCAGGGCGGTTCCGGGGGTGCCGGCGCCGCTTCTGCAGCCCTCTTTTAAGCCGAAGAGCTCGCTTTTAAGCTCTCCGGCTCAAAAGGAGGCTGTGGAAGCGGCGATCCGATGACAGAGTGCGCCTGCGCGTGCAGGCGCACTCCGTCGTCGGGCCGTGCGCTGCCGCTCCCAGGGTGACGGAGGGAGCGGCAGCGCGTGGGAATGGTGGGAGGGGCTGCCTCTTGACGCCCCCACCCGCCGCTTCTCGCCCCTGTCGCCCGGGGGCGTACCGCCCCCACCGCACCCCCCTAGCGACGCCCCTGCACAAACACACAAACGCCATCATCTTTGTTTAATTCTTGTGTGCTATGATGTATTCTTCATGTGTGCTAGCTATGGCAACATCTTTTTTTACAGCGTGCATTAGCTCTGAGGGCCAAATGATGAGGGAAATCAGGGTGTTTCAAGGGTCTTTCCCACACCCCAGAGGCAAAGTGGGATGTCAATAACTCCCCTCCCCCCCCCAGATCAGATTAGAGCTCTGGGGTTTCTCTGCATTTCTCAATTTACACTCTGGGGTTTCTCTGCATTTCTCAATTTACAGCTCTATGATTTCCTACATGTTTCTCTAGGCCCATGAGTTTTGCAAGGTGACGCTGACTAAAATGGTGCCTGAAGAGCACAGAAGCACCTTGCTTTATTTTTTCTTAAAACAGTAGCAGATAACAGTTTTGTTTTTTAAAAAATAATAATATTAGGGTTGCTTTTTTTTTTTTTAATTCCACATTACTCAGCTGTAACAAAAAAAGAGCAAGTGAGTCAGAGTTCTTCAGAACTGGTCAGGCAGTGTTCTGGACAGCCTCGTGTTGTAAAGCCTATTAAAGGCCTGTCAGAAAAGACCACTGTGAAGCTGTCAAGTTTTAAAAAATGTTCAAGGAAGAATACACACAATTTGTCCCACTCTATATTATCCTAAACTAAGAAAGAGCAAGAGAGAAACCCCTCCTGCCCTTGAAAATAGACGCTAATATAGATTTTGGATGTTTAGTTAGCCTGATAAGGATATGGTCCTAATATGGATGATAGAGGAAGCTGAATACTTTTGCTTTCCTCACAAAAAGCCCTAGGATCTCTTATGTTTACAATCTGACAGGCCTAATCCACACTGGAGTGGCTCTTACACCTGCAAATTTCATCCACTTTGTCCAAAGGTGAAAAAAAAAGTTATAGCTGTTTTTAGATTATCTGGTAGTGAATGAGAAATGCAGAGCTTTGTTTTAAGCAGAACAGCTTGGAACACAAAAAAATAGATTGACGAAGAAGTACTTTCTTTTATCTGGACTGAATCTTCCTGCATCTCAAAGGTAATCTAATCCAAAACCCTGCCAAACTGGTAAGTTCACTACTGCATAGATGGCTACACAGACGATTCTCAAAAATTTCCAGCAAAGGAGAGTTTGCCTTCTTCCAAGACAGCTTGTTCAATTGTCAAATGCCTCATATTTTCTGAAAATATTTTCTGGATGCCTATTGTGTAACCCTCTTGTGTGGAATTCAAAACTGCTTGTTAGCATCTGTGTGGCAGAGAATTCTATCGGTTAAGTGTGCTTCAAAAAAGAAAGAAAGAAAAGTCCGTCTTGAATCTCCTGCCCATCAATTTCAGTAGATGACCCCAGGTTGTATTGTTAGGAAAGGAGAGAGAGAAATGTCTCTCTGTCTACTCAGGCTCTGGAGTACCTGAAGTTGCTTCTGCAGATTCGTAACGTGACATGCCTGGCTGCATCTCATGACTACCATCTGGAAACTGCTCTGTGGTTTGAGAGAAAAGGTGATGCAAAAACTGCTTATATAATATTCCTCTGCTGCAAAAATAGGCTCAGTGACTGAAAAGTTATAATGAGCAGCACTCTTTGTGTATGGAAGAAATGGACATCTGTATTCCTGATCTCTAGAGCAACCTGCTGGAAAGTCTTCCCCAATGCGGTGCCATTTGGATGTTTGGACCTACAAATCCCATCAGCCCCATCCAGCGTGGCCAATTGTCAAGGATGATGGGAGTTGTGGTCCAGAACATCTGTAGGGAATCAGGTTGGAGAATCATAGAATAGAATCATAGAGTTGGAAGAGACCACAAGGGCCATCCAGTCCAACCCCCTGCCAAGCAGGAAACACCATCAAAGCATTCCTGACAGATGGCTGTCAAGCCTCTGCTTAAAGACCTCCAAAGAAGGAGACTCCACCACACTCCTTGGTAGCAAATTCCACTGCCGAACAGCTCTCACTGTCAGGAAGTTCTTCCTAATGTTGGAGAAGGTTGCTACAGAAGCATTGCTTTGTAAATATGCTTCTGCACTGGAGAAGAGAAGGTTAAGGGGTGATATGATATCCATGTTCAAATATATAAAAGGATGCCATATAGAGGAGGGAGAAAGGTTGTTTTCTGCTGCTCCAGAGAAGCGGACACGGAGCAATGGATTCAAACTACAAGAAAGAAGATTCCACCTAAACATTAGGAAGAACTTCCTGACAGTAAGAGCTGTTGGACAGTGGAATTTGCTACCAAGGAGTGTGGAGGAGTCTCCTTTTTTGGAGGTCCTTAAGCAGAGGCTTGACAGCATGGGCGTACCCAGGGAGGCAGGGGGGCAGCTGCCCCCCCTAGAAGCAAAAAATTAAAAATAAAAATTAAATGGTTATCGGCAGCCTAAAAGGAAAAAAAAGCTCTCCTAAAAACTACTGGTCTTTCTCCCCCTCCCAAAATCTCAATAACAATTGAGCTCTTGGCCGACACTGTGTGTGTGTGTGTGTGTGTGTGTGTGTGTGTGTTGCGCCGGCTGATCGTTGCAAGGGAGCTTTGGAAACTGAGTTCCCTTGCATGGTGAGTAGTTCCTTTGCGAGGGCTGAGGATCCTGGGAAACTGAGTTTTTCAGCCATTTGGGGCTTTCTGTTTGGGGGGAAAGTTTTTCTGTTTTTTGAAGCTGTTTTTGTTTGCTGTTTACATAATGTGGTCAGTAATCTAAAAACGAACTGAACCCCTAAAAAACGGGGCATTCCTCATCCCCAAAAAAGGTCAACAACTTTGAGCTGAACCCCAAAAAACGGGGGTAGATCACTGCTGAAAGTAGATCACAGTCTCTTGGGAGTTGGCCACCCCTGGTATAAGACATGTAACTAGAATAATTTTTTTAAAAAATCAAGCAAATAATTGTAATAACTACCGTAATAAAGCACTGCTATAATTATATATAATTTTCCTAAAATTTTGGTTTCATTCGCCTTTCCGTGCTGAAATGTCACAACCTGAACGACCATGGCTTGCCCCCCCCCCCCAGTTTTGATCCTGGGTACGCCCCTGCTTGACAGCCACCTGTCAGGAATGCTTTGATGGTGTTTCCTGCTTGGCAGGGGGTTGGACTGGATGGCCCTGGTGGTCTCTTCCAACTCTATGAATCTATGATTCTCTGAATCCTATTCAATTGGGACTGACTCTCATGTGCCTACAGGACTACAGCCATAATTTGCAAGACACTTTACAAGATTCTTACTGTTAATATTTTGCAACATAAGCCTCCCATATAAAATAATCTGATAACAATGTCTCTCACCTCTTTAATTCTGCCTTCTTTCACCTCCAATTTGCCGGTCAGCATGCAGCTTTATTCAGTGAGGAGAGAGCACATCACTTTAAGTTTGAAGGCTCTGCACTGCCAGTAAACTATTGGGCTCAATTAAAGAGCCTGATTTTAACACATAGCGTAGGAAGCTGACTTAGAATCATAGAACTGTAGAGTTGGAAGGGACCCACGGGGGTCATCTACTCCAACCCTGTGCAATTCAGGAGTCACAGATAAAGACTTCCTGATAGATGGCCACCCAACCTCTGTTTAAAAAACCTCCAAGGAAGGAGTGTCAACAACCTCTTGAGAGAGTCTGTTCCACGGTCGAACAGCTCTTACTGTCAGCAAGTCCTTCCTAATGTTTAGTCAGAATCTCCTTTCTTGCAGCGAAGCTATTGGTTTGAGTCCTACCCTCCAGAGCAGGAGAAAACAAGCTTGTCCCCTCTTCCATGGGACAGCCCTTGAGATATTTGAAGAGGTCTGTTGTATCTCTTCTTTTCCAGGCTAAACATACCCAGCTCCTTCAACCGTTCCTCATAAGGCTTGGTTTCCAGACCCTTGATCATCTTGGTTGCCCTTCTCTGTGCACATTCCAGCTTGCCAATATCCTTCTTAAACTGCGCAGAGACATATTCCAGCTAAGCAAAATCACTCGATGAGGGTGCGAAGCAGGGCTGGTGAGGGTCGTGACCTGGGGCAAATTGGAGTGCCAGACAGAGAGGGATAAGGCCGGAAGTTCCATTCCTTTGTTCTAGAAAACATCTGCACCCAGAGGTGTTTTTTTGTTGTTTTGTTTTTGTTCAGGACCATAAAGGATTATTTTCCAATCAGCCATAAGCCTCCCCTCATGCTGATTGACAGGCCTCGTTTGATCTTACTCCCGCTTGTTGAATAAATTTTGATCAGCCGGCTAATTTTAAACACTTTCAAAAGAATAGCAGTGGGACTTGGGGCATCTATGGGACTTGGATCTCTCTGTGCATGCCTCTTTTGGGGGCAATGAAAATTCATAGGTTTTCCAAAATAAACTGTCACCAAATTCCTGCTGACAAGAGGGGTTGAACTGAGAACACTACAGAGGGGTGTCAGGGTGGGTTATATAGGAATATAGCAAGGATTGCTACATAGTAGAAAATAGAATAAGCAGATTTTATGCAAATCAATGTCATCTTACGTGTGTGTGTGTGTGTGTGTGTGTGATCCATTTCCTCTTACAGTGGTACCTTGGTTCTCAAACGCCTTGGTACTCAAACAACTTGGAACCCAAACACTGCAAACCCGGAAGTAAGTGTTCCGGTTTGCGAACTTTTTTCGGAAGCCAAATGTGCTCCGTTTTGAGTGTTACGCTTCTGATTTGAGTGCCACACTTCCGTTTTGAGTGTTACGCTGAGGTCTGTCTGTTTTTGCTATTTATTTTGTGTTTCTGTTTTTGTGGCTCTTTTTGTGTGTGACTGTGTGGAACCCAGTTCAGCTACAGATAGATGTTAGGATATTGGTACAGACCGTGCTGCAAAAGCAGCAGCGAGGCTGGTATGACTTGTGTTTTTCCCATGAGAAAGACAGCTGTTTTGTCTGCTTTCTCAACCATGTGATGTTACTGTATATCTTTACTTTCACTTTCAGTTCTGGCTCAAGAGAGATGCTAGATGCATTATGCACAGCTCTGACTTACTGAGCTGGCAAGCAGAGACAAACTCTGCATCTTATCTACAATAAAATAGTTTAGCCTTAATGGCTTGTGTGTGTTGTTCTTCACACTGGGGAACAATCACATATCAATGTGCCACTGGACTCGAGTAGCCAGGAGTGCACCCAAGCTTCGTCCCTACCTGGGTGTGTGTGTGTGTGTGTCAGTCTCACAACTTGCCCCAGCGGGACGTTTGCTAACAATAGATTGATTGTGTGACTGCAGTACATTGTTTATTGCTTTCATTTTATGGATCAGCGGTCTCGTTAGATAGTAAAATTCATGTTAAATTGCTGTTTTAGGTACAGGTGGGTAGCCGTGTTGGTCTGCCATAGTCAAAACAAAATCAAAAATTCTTTCCAGTAGCACCTTAGAGACCAACTGAGTTTGTTCTTGGTATGAGCTTTCGTGTGCATGCACACTTCTTCAGATACACTGAAACAGAAGTCACCAGATCCTTAAATATAGTGAGGGAGTGGGGAGGGGTATTCCCACCACCCTTCTGAGTAATACCCCTCCCCACTCCCTCACTATATTTAAGGATCTGGTGACTTCTGTTTCAGTGTATCTGAAGAAGTGTGCATGCACACGAAAGCTCATACCAAGAACAAACTCAGTTGGTCTCTAAGGTGCTACTGGAAAGAATTTTTGATGCTGTTTTAGGGGTTGTTTTTAAAAGTCTGGAATGGATGAATCCATTTTGCATTACTTTCTATGGGAAAGCACGCCTTGGTTTTGGAACACTTTAGTTTTGGAACTGACTTCTAGAACGGATTAAGTTTGAGAACCAAAGTACCACTGTACTTGGAAGTGCCCAAGAGGCCACCATAGGTTTTCCTGCTTCTGTTTCTGTTCAAAGTCATAATATTTTCAAAGGATATGCACATTCCTTGGGTCACATCATAGAGGTTACAAGGAGATGATGCATGGAGCCTGAAGTGAACATGGATTTCTACGAGGCAATACACAGTCACAACAGCAAGAGGGGCAAAGCAACTGCTTAAATGTATTTCCAAAGGCCTGGGCCACTCCCGCTGTCCACGTGATTGGCTGTAAACCCCCAAGTTGCGAACTCAGAGCTTAAGAGCCAATGCCAGTTTGCCCGAAACCTGATAATGCTTTGTGATTGGATATCATGTATCGAATCAGAACACAGGAGCTTAGGATCCTTAGTCCAGACTCAGGCTCGGGTGAACTAAGAGAACTGAATATGTAGCTGAGACAAGTGTTACAGGGGGAATCAATTACAGGTGGGTAGCCGTGTTGGTCTGCTATAGTCAAAACAAAATAAAAAATTCTTTCCAGTAGCACCTTAGAGACCAACTAAGTTTGTTCTTGGTATCACTGAAAATAAGCACGTAAGAAGTGTTGTGCATGTGGAGGAAAACTTAAACACATTGCAGAGTTCCCAAAAAATAGACCAGAGGCAATTGTACTTCATCCAGCAGAGCTTTATTGCTACTGAAGGCAAATGAGCATAATGGTCACAAATCCAATACATTCAGGATTGGCACAGTCCGTAAGAAATCCAGTTGCAGCAGACTTAACTTAAACTTTACAATAACTTATAATAAGACTAAACCTTAACACTATATACAGAACGCCACGCCACGCCACACCAAAGAGATAGAGAGAGAAAGTGAGTGAAGTCCAGGCTCCTCCTGGCCTGACTTTTATAGTCAGCATGACCTTGACAGAAAGGATAACAGAACCAGTTTAAACCAGCTGTACTCGGCTTCCCAGAAAGAATAACCCAAACATCAGAAACCTTCTGTCTGCTTCTTTCAAACAGAAAGAAACCTTCCAGAACCCTCTTGAACTAAGTAGAACAGGAAAGATCTCTACACATCAGAGCAAAGAGTCTCCTTCTTTGGAGGTCCTTAAGCGGAGGCTTGACAGCCATCTGTCAGGAATGCTTTGATGATGTTTCCTGCTTGGCAGGGGGTTGGACTGGATGGCCCTTGTGGTCTCTTCCAACTCTAGGATTCTATGATTCTATGAAATGCAAACTGACAAGAAGAGCCTGCTTGATGAGGCCAGTGGCCCATCTAATCCAGAGTTCTGTTTTCACAGTGACCAGCCAGATACCTGTGGAAAACCCACAAGCAGGATTCCAGCGCAAGAGCACTCTCCCCTCCCGTGGTTTCCAGCAAGTGGTACTCAGAAGCATTGCCGCCTCCAAGTGTTGGAAGCAGAGCCCAGCCGTCATGGCTAGTAGTCACCAGTAGGGATGTGAGTGGCGCTGTGGTCTAAGCCACTGAGCCTCTTGGGCTTCCAGATCAGAAGGTTGGCAGTTCAAATCTGCACAACAGAGTGAGCTGCCGTTGCTCTGCCCCAGCTCCTGCCTACCTAGCAGTTCGAAAGCACGCCAGTGCAAGTAGATAAATAGGTACCGCTGTGGCGGGAAGGTAAATGGTGTTTCCGTGCTCTCTGGCACTCGTCACGGTGTCCCGTTGCACCAGAAGCAGTTTAGTCCTGCTGGCCACATGACCCAGAAAACTGTCTGTGGCCAAACGCCGGCTCCCTCAACCTGAAAGCGAGATGAGCGGCATAGTAGCCTTTGACTGGATTTAACCATTCCAGGGGTCCTTTACTTTTACCTCCTCCATAAATTTGACTGTTTTTCTTTCAAAGCCATCTAGGTTGGTGGCCAATACTGCCTCCAGTGACAAGTGAGTTCCATAGTTTAATAACGCTATGGGCAGTTAGATTGAACAGCATGCCGAATGGCAAAACCACAGCAGAGAGACAGTTGCAAACTCCACCCAGAGGCCATTATTTCAATGCCAACACAGCATATTTTTGGATTTGTCAGCATTGCTCCGGCTCTTATTTTAGATTATTTCCACCGAGCCAACCTTGTCATGGCTATTACTTTGAAATGGGTTGTCAAGGAAGTAAATAAATAAAAATGCATGAGATGTTTTCTCTCTCTCTCTCTCCTTCTTTGCGCTTCTCGATTCCAGGAAATCTACAGGAGAAGCCCAGCCAGCAAAATGGCATTGACTCCTTGTTGAAGGCAAGTGCTCATGAAGTCATTTTAACAAGGTTCTCCAGCTCCGGATAATGCATCCAGCTGACATTTAAAAGGAATAACAATTAAAACTGATTAAATTAAAATGTCAACATTTGGTAGATACTTGAAGGCTGCGTTCCTTTCTCTCTCCTTTTAAAAAGAAAACCCTTTTTAATCCCACTTAACAAGTCAATGAAACGAATGATCTAGAAAGCCAAAACCTTAAAATGGTATTTTAAAACTATGTCTATGTCCTGACTCCTTAGAAGGTATTTTTGAGGCCACTTGGTGTGTGTGTGTGTGTCTTTATATCTCTTTATTGTGCATACTGCTTAGAGACTTTTATGATTAAGTGGTCTTTACATCTTTTAAAAAATAAAACACAGGCCTTGTTGGTGGTGCCTGGTTGGTGATTACCCATGACAGGGCCTTTTCATTGGTGGCTCCCTGGTTGTGGAATGCCATCCCTAGTGAGATGTGCTGTTCTCAATCATTATTAACTTTCAGGAGAAATTTGAAAACATGATGGTTTACACAGGTGGTGGCTGATCAGAACCTCTAAGTGTTAGGGCGGTTCATAAAAAAACTTTTTTTTTTTTAATGCCTGCTCCAAATGTCTTATCTTACTCACTAGGGATTATATAGCTATATCTGAAATTTCATGCATATCAGTTAATATCTTGACCCTGCTCCACTGAATGAAATTCAGCCTTCACAACAAGGAAAACGGCCAAGTTAACAGCTTTTGGTGGAGGGTCAAGATATTAACTGCATGATGCATGAAATATTCAGATATAGCTATATAACCTTTGTGAGCAGAGCATTTTTTTAAAAAAAGCTTTTTATGAACCGCCCTACTAAGTTTTCCTTTTTTCTAGGGACAGAAGCTGTCCCAGTTTCCAATCTGATCCTGGAATGTCCTGCTTTTCCTTCGAATGTTCCTATTTCCATTGGAGAAATGTTGGAGGGTATGGAGTACTTCTTCTGGCACCCTCAAGATAACTGGTGGAAGGATGTTTTTACTCGTAATTGCTTTTAGAATCTTTTTAATTGTAATTGTTCTAAGGGTGATTTAGGATGCTTTTGCCTCCCTGGCCTCCTTGTGTGTCTTTAGTTGTGCCGGCTGGGGAGCGGTTGTCCAAAAATATCTGGAGGGCACCAGGTTGGGGAGGGATGCCTTAGATAAATCCCGAGTAAGGCCGGTAGCAGACTGCATTGGAGATCAATCCAAAGAAGCTTAGAGTGTTCTGCTAACAAGAGGGGTTTAACGAGGTAGCAAAAGGCAGACCGTCCAAGGACTCAAATGCAAGGAAGTCCAATCACTCTGAAAATCCAAGGTTTTATATTGCCTTCTTGGGGTTATAACAATGCCTTTATTCCATATTTACTCATTGTCTTCCCTCCATCATCCGTTTGCTAAAGACACCCTCCCCTCCAAGTGTGGGATGTAATCCACTGGGAGCAGTCAAGTACAACATTCCTTGTTTTGCTAGAGTGGACATGCAAGGAATGTTTGGTCCAGCCAGTCGAAACTTCCTGTTCCTCCTGGCCTGGAGCATCCTTCCTTGCATGTGACTAGTGGGTGGGCGTGACCTTTCCAAACCTGGTAAAAAGACAAGGCATGCTACCTCTCTCTCTCTCTCTCTTTTCCACCTTCCTTTCATCCTGAGAACTGCTGGGCTGCTAGCCTGCAGTCCATCCCTTACTGCTGGGCTGCTAGCCTGCAGTCCCTGAGTGAAAACTTTCTTTATTGCTTATGAATAAGACTGTGGTGTCTTTATTCTTTTAGGAGGGATTCAAGGGGTCTTACCAGGAAAATATTAGAAGACATTTCAATCTGGACAACTGTCTTAAGAAACTCACACGAGTTTGCAACTAGTTTCTGCTGTGTAAAGGGGATTGCACTCTGCTAAGGAACTTGCTAGCGCAAGTTAGGAAAGATATTAATAAAAAAATATATGTTCTCCTGCCAATTCTCCCGGTGAGAATTGTGTTCAAAAACGCACTATGCTAGAAAGAAATCCTTTGCAAAATTGTGCATTTTCACTCAAATGCTGGTGAATTTTCACTCGGACTTGTTTTGTTTTTTAATAGCGCCCTTCCCTCTTTCAGGTTCCCAGGGCCAGGCCCTGGTCTTATCGCACCCTATGAGCTCCTGTGAGTCTTCCGCTCATCGTGCACAGCTGCCTGTCAAAAGCCAACTAGGGCGGCCGTATGCCAGACTTTACAGAGGACAGCCCTCTGGTTGAAAAGCTATCAGAGGACAGTACCCTGCGTGAGGCTACTCTCTATTGAAAGGGCTGTCCGGCCCAAGTCCTATTTAAAGATAAAGAAAAGAGATTGCAAAGAGAGAGCAGCTGGGCCTTGGAGTTGCTCATCAATAGATAGCAAGCAGCACCTGAACAACAGATTGAGCAGACACACAGGTCTCCTTCCCATTCCCCCCAGGAAATTCCCCTATCAGTATATATATATATATATATATATATATATATATATGGGAATTTCCCAGGAAAAAAGGGAAGGTTGACAGCTATGTCTCCTGCTCACCGTCTTTCCCACTGTGGTGAGTATAGTTTTTTTATTTAAATTGTAGCTATCATTTCTAAATTTGCGTACGAATGAGCACATGCAACTATTATGCAATATAGGACCCTGCCTTGTACCAAGTGCATACTCTCTAACACTTCTCTGATAAAAATAGGGGCGTCCTGTTCAGTTCTGTTGTTGTTGTTGTTGTTGTTGTTGTTGTTGTTTTATTTATACCCCACCCATCTGACTTGGTTGCCCCAGCCACCTTGGGCTACTTCCAACATATATAAAAACATAACTAAACATTGAACATTAAACAACTTCTCTATACACCAAGTGCATGTCAAGGAAATAAACAACTATCTGACTTTTAGAAGACTCTGTTGGGAGCTCTGGCTGGGGAAACCCAACTTGGCTCAGGGGTCATAACATTTTCTCCAATGAAAATAGGGACGTCCTAAGGAAAAGTAGGACATTCTGGGATCAAATCAGAAACAGGGATGGCTTCTGTATATCTAGGACTGTCCCTGGAAAATAGAGACACTTGGAAGGTCTGTAAGTGAGCCAAGTGTTATTTTCTACACTGACTGGCAGAGGGACGTTCTTAGTCCTACCTGGAGATGTTGGGGACTGAACCAAGGACCTTCTGCATGAAAAGCAGATGTCCCACCACTGAGCCATAGCTCTATTAATTCTCAAGTTTGGTGATGAGCCGCTGGCCACCTTAAAGTCAGCTCATAAGAGACCTACCCCCTGGTACATGCTCCCTGCAATCCAGAGAGATTTGTTGGGGGGCAGTTCCCACCCTATGCCACGTCTCTTGCCTGTCATCTTTCCCAAAGAGCAAACTAGGCATGGATTTCAAAGTCACTTTCTGTGAATTTGAGCCATTATGTCTCGCCAGGCACTCAGAGGTAGTGTTTTCCTGACGTGCTGCACTCAGGGGTCATTTAATAGACCCTCCGAGTCCAAGGAAGAGAGAAACCAATCTTGGCCCTCGATGCTGTTCCAGTGACAGTTTCAAGCCATTAGTTTGAGGGTTTGCTGGAGGCTGGCAGACTCACCAAGCCATCCCCTCAGGGCCAATCCATCCTTTGGCACAAGTTTAATTTTCAGGTTGCTAACAGAGTTCTGATGAGGAAGAGAAATCTCTCCCTCCCCACCACTGGAATTCAATTGGTTTTGATCAAGAAACATGAGGATCCGAGGTGGAATTTCTGCATCATCTACCTCTTGTAATTGACTAGAGGAGAGTTTTGCTGATTTCTCAAGCTGGCAAGAAGAAGAAGAAGAAGGGGACGGGGAGGAGGAGAACCCTGGTATGTAAGAAGTCAGGAGGGTGAGAGCATCTGGCAGGAATGTATCTTCCTGAGCAGACTCTCATCCCAAGCTCTAATGAACTACCAGTGTGCCAACTCGGATGCCCAGGCTGAAAACAAACACTCCT
Source organism: Lacerta viridis (assembly GCA_900245905.1). NCBI lineage: Eukaryota > Metazoa > Chordata > Lepidosauria > Squamata > Lacertidae > Lacerta > Lacerta viridis. The sequence continues at coordinate 80,372 of OFHU01004260.1, read as the reverse complement.
GAATAACATCAAGTAAATAAATTGTTTCCTCAGCTCTGCTGTTTTTTAAAATGGGAAAGGACGTGAGCCACAGCTGCAAATGCGTGTTACAAGGCTAGCTTCCTTCATATTAAAAAAAAAAATCAATTTGTGTAGATGCCACTGGCACTCTCAAATATCATCACAGTTAACAAGCAGTGTGGTGCAGAATTAGCTGCTGACAAGTCTGCTCATGAGTCGTTCCATTAGAAGAAAGGCTAGACCTTCAGGTCTTCCTTTCTGGGTTGTGAAAGCTCCCTTGTGTTTGCTTCTGAGGGGAGAAAGAGCTCTGTGACACTCTGAAAGCTGACACAGCTACATCCAGGCAATTCTGTCATCATAATTGCATCATAAACGTGCGACACCAGATTTCGCTGTGGAGTTTGATGTGATTTTTTTCATTTTCCTCTAATGTTTTTTTTAACGTGCCTAGATCCAGCCACAGATTCTGTGGCCTATCGCTTCAGCGCCATGATGTGTCTCAATCCGTGGTCTCTGCCCCCACTGCGTAAGACAAGAGTAAGGAACACTTTAAACAGTCATGGCGGCCCCCAAAGAATGCTGGGAGGTGTCGTTTCTTAAGGGTGCTGAGAGTTGTTGGGAGATCCTTATTCCAGAGTTATTGGGAAGGCAGTTAATGGAGCCTTAAATGGAAAAGATTGGTCTTTAGTTTGAGGCAGGAGGGCTCCTCCCATGTTCTCATTAGATCAGGGGTTGGAATTTTCAGCCCTCCAGTTTTGTCGACCTCGGTTCCACCATAACCAGCAACCTCTCCATTGACAAAGAGCTAAATAGGCATATTGGCAAGGCAGCTACGGCAATGCCTCTTCAAAAGGGTATGGGGGAATGTGATGTAACGTCCAATACCAAGATGAAGGTCTACTAGGCTTGTGTGTCACGCATGTTGCTTTACGGATGTGAGTCGTGGGCAACTTACACCTGCCAGAAGCTGTTATGTATTGGTTTAATATGCATTCATGAGTTTCACTGCTAGTTCTGTAACTACCTTTCCCGCTCCAGGGTGATTCAAACGGGTGCAGTGACAGTTGCTATTGGTTAACTTGTTGGCACAATTTGGATCCTTACTCTGATTGGGTCCCGCCAAAATCTAAATGTATCCTTTCCCCAACTCCTGTTCCTGAGAGTATAAAAGGAGCTCGCCCTTTCCCTCCAGTCAGTCAAGTTCCTACTGCAATAAAGGAGATTGTTCTTGTTAGACTTGACTCCTAGCATATCCTTGCTAGCATGCTGAATCACTACCCAGAGCTGATTACACGAAGAGCTGAAATCATATAGACACTGCACCCATGACTTAACAGGAGCGACACCTTAACCTATTCCACATGCAGCGGCGTAGGTAGCTGCTCGGGTTCCTGGTGCGGGGTGTGTGTGTGTGTCCTGCAACTGGGGGCAGGGTGATCCACCTGTGGGGGCGGAATGAGCTGCCCATGGAAGCGGGGCAATCCACCCATGGGGGGATGGGGTGAGCCTCTCAGACACTTGGAGGCTCTCCGCCACCTCCCCCTCAGCTGTAGGGCGGCTGAGGGAGAGGCAGTAGGCAGGCGCAAGTCCTACGCTGCTGTTTCAGGCAGTGCGGAATCTGCAGGCGCCTAAGCCACCACGTCACTCCTAAAAAGTTTTGTGAGCCCATTTTAAAAAAACAACAACTCATTTTGCCACCCCCCTTCAGTGATGACACCCGGGGTGGACTGCAACCCCCAGCACCCCTTTCCTCCGCCACTCTCCACATGCGCTGCATCAGGAGAATTTTGGGGTATCACATGGCAGGAAGAAAAAGAAGAAGAGTTTGGATTTGATATCCCTCTTTATCACTACCCGAAGGAGTCTCAAAGCGGCTAACATTCTCCTTTCCCTTCCTCCCCCACAACAAACACTCTGTGAGGTGAGTGGGGCTGAGAGACTTCAAAGAAGTGTGACTAGCCCAAGGTCACCCAGCAGCTGCATGTGGAGGAGCGGAGACGCGAACCCGGTTCACCAGATTACAAGTCTACCGCTCTTAACCACTACACCACACTGGTTCTCAGGACAAAGTCTCAGACAAAGATGTGCTTCTCCAAGCCCACATTCCCAGCATGTTTGCACTCCAGACTCAGCGATGTCTACGGCCGCTGGCTTGGTCATGTTCCACAAAATAGAAGATGGCAGGATGCCCAAGGACGTGGCTTTAGGCTCCAGGCCTGTTGGCAGGCCAACTCTGTGTTGCAAAGATGTCTGCAAATGTGACACGAATTCTAGCAACATCAACCCTGCCCTGTGGGAATCCCTTGAGGCAACCACAATATCTGAAGACAGACAGTCAGGTTGTGTATCCACAGCAGTGACTAGAGGAGGAATGACCTCTGGGAGGAGTGCAGAGAGAAGAAATGCCATGGTGCATCTTCAGCAGCACAACCGGATGCTTTCATCTGCCCCGGCTGCAACACAACATGTCTCTCCTGTACTGGTCTCTACAACCACAGCAGGCACTGCACCTTCTAACAGTTTGACTTCACCTCCAAAGGCACACTCCTCGTTTGTTTCCCAAGACAGATGGATGCCAACCAACCAAGTTTAACAATCAACCCTTCTTCCCAGGAAGCTACAGTGGCAGAAAAGTCTACACTAGAATTTTTGCATCCCTGTTGTATGGAGAACCATTCAGCTATACATGCCTCCCTCCTGTAATCTGAAGTGACATAGCTTAGGCAAGTTCAGTGCCAAAGGTCAGCATTTCTGGGTATCAGCCAAGAACCACATGCCTGTAGAGGCCTCACTTCTAACTCTTTGCTGCCACTGCTCTTGCTTTCTGTTGGACCTCATTCTCCTTCCCTCCTGCCCTCTCCAAGTGGCACAATTCAGGATAAGGAGGGCAGCCTCCATTCGCTCCTTCTGGGCAGTGGTGTGGATTGTTCCCTGAAGGATGTGGGACCACGCTGAGAGAGAGGAGACCCCTAAATGAGAATTAATGTGATCTAATTCCCTCAACTGTCCATCAGCAAACCTTTTGGGTGATTCACAAAGAGAATAGGGCAAACAAAGCATTTTGGTGATTCATCATGCTGATGATATCTGTGGGTAACACACCTAGAACAGGCTGGTCTAGAAAAAGAACAGGAGGGAACACAAAGCTCGTGTAGGAAGATAGATTGCGCACCTCTCCTCTGGTCTCCCTGATGCATTCGACTTGATGAATAAAATGCCCAAGTAGAACTTGGACCAAAATTGGTTCAGGAAGACTTCTTGGCCAGCAGAATGCAATCTACAGTACTTAGGACTGAACTGTCCCCTCCGCTCTCCTCACAGCACAGTAATTGAGCAGATAAATCACACACCACTCTGTTTGCTTGTGGTTGGCAAGGAAGGAAGATTATATGGCACCAAACCTGAGCTGCTTTTGAGGAGAAGTATAGTTTACTGTTCTGGCCACATCCCTTCAGGAAGGGAACTTGCAGGGCTGGGAAAAAAAAGTTCAGAAAAGGTCTGCTAAAATGACCAAGGGGTTGGGACAACTCCCCAATGTGGTTACAACTGGGGCTTTTCAATTTAGAAAAACAGCGAGGAAGGAGAGGGCATGACAGAGGAATATCACAAGATGTTGTGATGGCCACCAACTTGGATGGCCTTAAAGGAGCATTTCTAACCCTTTTTCAGTTACATTTTATTTGACTTATACAGTCAAAACAGAATTTTGGTTTCCCCACCCTTATTTTTGTTGATTCCACCTTTCCCCATGGAATTGTTGTTTCTCCCCTTCTGCTGCTCCCTATCTTCTGTCTATCTAATCATAACCACAATGCTATAATCTAATTACTTCTGTTGCTCATAGCTCAAATCCTGCTTGCGAGTTCATCATACTGTTTCTTCGAATAGTCCAAAAAAGGCACCCAATCTTCTACAAACCTTTCAGAGAGTATTAGACAAATTCATGGAGGGTAAGGCTACTATCCATGATCGCCATGTTCTGCCTCTACTACCTGAAGCAGTATTCTACCAAACTCTATTCACTGAGCCAGTGTGGTGTAGTGGTTAAGAGTGGTAGAATCATAATCTGGTGAACCAGGTTCGCTTCCCCGCTCCTCCACATGCAGATGCTGAGTGACCTGGTTTAAAGACTCTCTCAAGGCAAATCTTAAAAAATGTAGTATAAACACCGACAAGTGGGAAACACTGGCCTGCGAGTGCTCCAATTGGAGAACAGCCTTTACCAAAGGTGTTGTGGGTTTTGAAGACACTCGAACTCAGGACGCAAGGGGAAAACATGCTAAGAGGAAAGCACGCTTGGCAAACCCTCACTGTGATCAACTCCCACCCGGAAACCTATGTCCCCACTGTGGATGGACGTGTGGATCCAGAATTGGCCTCCACAGTCACTTACAGACTCACTGTTAAGACTGTTTTCATGGAAGACAATCTCACTTGGCTACAAGTGATCGCCAAAGAAAGAAGACACTTGGGTCCTGCTTGCAGGCACTCCATAGGCACTTGGTTGGCCACTGTGAGCACTACAGGTGGGCCTTTTGTTAAGTGTAATTGGTTTAATTAAGGGACCCAGGTGGCGCTGTGGGTTAAACCACAGAGTCTAGGGCTTGCTGATCAGAAGGTTGGCGGTTCGAATCCCTGCCACGGGGTGAGCTCCCGTTGCTTGGTCCCAGCTCCTGCCCACCTAGCAGTTCGAAAGCACGTCAAAGTGCAAGTAGATAAATAGGGACCGCTCCAGCGGGAAGGTAAACGGCGTTTCCGTGCGCTGCTCTGGTTCGCCAGAAGCGGCTTTGTCATGCTGGCCACATGACCCTGGAAGCTGTCTGCGGACAAACGCCGGCTCCCTCGGCCTATAGAGCGAGATGAGCGCCGCAACCCCAGAGTCGGACACGACTGGACCTGATGGTCAGGGATCCCTTTACCTTTACCTAATGGTTGTTTTCTGCTAACTAACATGTCACTGTTTTAACCTTAGATCAGGCGTCAGAGGCATTGAGTTGCAAATTTGCCATCTTGAAAGGTTGGTGGCTGCTAGTCTTTTTCTGGACGCCAGAGAACAAAAGCATCTAAATGGCTCACCAAGAGATGCTTAGGCTGGCTGGAATAGGGGAGAGAGACACTGGGGTTTTTATTTTTTATTTTTGGAGTTACCTTTTATTTCTAAGATGCTGAGCGTGTGCTGGACAGCATATGGATATTTTGGGTATATCATGTGATGTATTTTGTTCTGTTTTTGAGGAGTCCCACAAGTAAAACTTTGAAGAATATTTTCACAACTCTGGACAATGCTTCATTTCAAAAGGAACAGACTTTTTAAATGCATCCAGTCACTTCAAGCTGCACAATATTAATTTCTGTAGCACCTTTGGCCTGATCCAGTTACGTTCTTCACAAAGTTGCCATATAAGTTGTTGACTGACAATTGGCCCATTGACTGTGTCATTCAGGACAGTTCTTGCATTGGCTTCTTAAGTGATAGGTATGAAGGTACAAGGCTATGGCAGAGAAGAGGTAGGGCCTTTTTCACATTGGCACCCCAGCTCTGGAATTTTCCTCTCCAGAGAGGCTCGATTGGAAATAATGAAACAATCCTTTTTGCACCAGCTTAAGATATTTTTGTTTGCCCAGACATTTTAGAGTGCCTCTGTTCTGCTTAATACTTGTGCATCAATGTTTCCTCTCAGTTTTATTGCTTTTAAACAATAATGCAGTTTTTTTTATAAAAAAGTATGAAAATATTGTGTTTTTATTATTGTACACCACCCTAGAATCAGTTGGATGAAGGCTGGTCTAGACATTTCTTTTAAAATGAGTCAATAAATAAAACAAAGCAGTAAAACAACAACAACAACAACATTCCTTTGCAGGTTCATTTTCAGCTGTTTTCAAATATCCTGCAAGTGATTCAATCATTATTTTATAAAGGTGCACAACATATAATGTCCGATGGGGTTTTATTTCCTTCTCCATTTACCCACAAATTCCTCTCCTGCTCTCAGCAGGAATGCTGTGCTTTGGTCTGTGTGCTTAGAACCTTAAAATATGAATTCCTTGGGAGACAGACCATGATCAACAATTTAAAAGATTTTATTTAGAAGAGAATGCAAAACAAATGCCAAGCTAAGTTTGTTGTTGAGCAGTTTGATGATGCTGATATTACTCAGGGTACATGAACAGCTTTTTTCTCCGTTTTTACTTTTTTGTTTGTTATTTTTCTTATTGCACAGAAACTTTTGAAATGGGAGATCTCACCTCCTGAGACTTTCCCTCTCCAAAGACTCACTGCTAACAATTCCAAGCTACTCCATTCCCAACTTTTCCAGAGGAAAATATTCCATACTGTAACGCATTTGTGTACGTTACTGTCACTATCATATTCCACTTTTGTGCACGTTTCCTCCCAACATATGCATTTTTGTACATATCATAGAATCGTGGAATTGTAGAGTTGGGACCCTGGGGGGTCATCTAGTCCAACCCCCTGCAATGCAGGAATCTCAGCTAAAGCATCCAAGACAGATGACCATCCAACTTCTGCTTAAAAACCTCCAAGGACTGAGAGTCCACCACCTCCTGTGGGAGTCTGTTCCACAGACCAACGGCTCTTACTGTCAAAGCTTTTCCTGATGTTTAGTTGGAATCTCCTTTCTTGCAATGAAACCATTGGTTTGAGTCCTACCCTCCAGAGCAGGAGAAAACAAGCTTGTTCCCTCTTCCATGTGACAGCCCTTGAGATATTTGAAGATGGCTATATCTCCTCTCAGTCTCCTCTTTTCCAGGCTAAACATACCCAGCTCCTTCAACCATTCCTCATAAGGCTTGGTTTCCAGACCCTTGATCATCTTGGTCGCCCTCCTCTGCACACTTTCCAGCTTGTCAACATCCTTCTTAAATTGTGCTGCCCAGAATTGGACACAGTATTCCAGGTGTGATCTGAACAAGGCAGAAAAGGTAAAGGTAAAGGGACCCCTGACCATTAGGTCCAGTCATGTCCGACTCTGGGGTTGCGGTGCTCATCTCGCGTTACTGGCCGAGGGAGCCGGCGTACAGCTTCCGGGTCATGTGGCCAGCATGACTAAGCCGCTTCTGGCGAACCAGAGCAGCACACAGAAATGCCGTTTACCTTCCCGCTGGAGCGGTACCTATTTATCTACTTGCACTTTGACGTGCTTTTGAACTGCTAGGTTGGCAGGAGCAGGGACCGAGCAATGGGAGCTCACCCCGTCGCGGGGATTCGAACCGCCGACCTTCTGATCAGCAAGCCCTAGGCTCTGTGGTTTAACCCACAGCTCCACCCACTGCCCAGAATTGGACACATTATTCCAGGTGTGATCTGAACCAGGCGGAATAGAGTGGTGCTATTACTTCCCGTGATCTGCAGCCTAGCCTTTTTTTGCTGCTGCAACTCAGTTCTGGCACCTCTTAGGTGGGTGAATTGCCATTAAAATAGAACACGGGAGGCATGCATGGTGAGTTTTGGCACCTCTTTTTCAAAAAAATAACACTTGTTAAGCATGAGGTCCATGAAGACCCCTAGGTCCTAGATCTTATATATTGTTTGTTTGGAGAACTACATCACTGCTTCTCAGTTCTCATGTTGTTTCAGAAAGTGCACATGATGTAGTTTTGATTGCAAAAGCTAAAATGAATTGAATTCTAACCACCCCCACCCCCGCCCATGCCTAACCAGGAGCCTTTGGGGACAGCCAGTGTCAAAAGCTTTTAGGGGGAAAAATCTACTGGTTCACTCCTATCCATGTACTTATTACTTTTATATGGGCTGCAGCCTATTAGATGAAACGAATGAGGCAAAAGTGCATATATACACAAATATAATTGCTTATTGGCCGAGTGCTTGGGGGGAATTCAAGCTGTTTTGATCACTGCTTAGGCAAAAAAAAACACAGTGGCAAAGGTTGAGAATACCTGCCAGGGTGGAAATTCTCCTCAAAAAATACCGGGGCTTCTGACCATTACAGAGGCTGGGAGTTTTTTTTAGGGCTGCCTCAACTCACATGCATCTTTAATGGTGAGAGATAGAAAAGGTATTAGTATTGTAAATTTGCCACTTCGTTTTTAGAATCGCATCAGATAGTCTCAGGGATCATTAAAGTCTGCTGCTTCCACAGAGCGTGTTAACAAAAAGAGCGAGAGAAGCCTAGGAAGTGTTAGAAATAATTAATTGCAACAAATTTAAATTTTCATCAGTACTTTTCAGCAAGTGATTTAAATTTAATAAACTTAGTCTGACTAAATGGCCTTATACTGGCTGTACTCTCGGTGGAAGAGCTTTCCAGGGCTTTGAGCACCCTGCAACATTCATGTTCTCTCCAGCCGTCAGCTGTTGCTTGGGTGCCAGCTTCATGAAACTGGGTGGTCTCCTTCCTAGGAATCGTAATCGGACCCAATCAGGAATCGCATTGTGAATGTGATGGTGTCATCATACTAACCAATCAGACTCAACTGTATGATGATGCCATGGAAGGCAAATGAAGCCAGTTCAGAATGAAGGCAATGTTTCTGGGGTTCCATTGCCCTCACTCCAAATGGGCAAATGCTTTTGTCTCTTTTCAATGTCACCCCTGTTATGAATAAATGCATGTAGGCAAGTGCATTCGCACATACACGTGCACACATACAAAGGCATGCGACAACTAAAGACTCTGCTCCGAGCAATCCAATAAGACCCAGTGGTAATTTAGACTTTAAATTCCCTTATGCAACAGCTCCTCTGTGAAGAACTGCAAGCAGAACCTCGGCCCTGTATACCTAAAGGAGCATCTCTACTCCCATCATTCAGCCCGGGCACTGAGGTCCAGTGCCGAGGGCCTTCTGGCGGTTCCCTCACTGTGAGAAGTGAAGCTACAGGGAACCAGGCAGAGAGCCTTCTCGCTAGTGGTGCTCGCCCTGTGGAACGCCCTCCCATCATATGTTAAGGAGAAGAGTATATAACATTTAGGAAACATCTGAAGGCAGTCCTATACAGGGAAGCTTTTTAAGGTTAAATGATTTATTATGTTTCCATATATGGTGGAAGCTGCCGAGAGTGGGTGGGGCAACCTAGTCTGATGGACAGGGTACAAAAATATTATTATTATTAAGCATCACCTCAATTGATAGCAGAAGGGACGCAGGTGGTGCTGTGGTCTAAACCACTGAGCCTCTTGGGCTTGCCAATCAGAAGGTCGGTGGTTCGAATCCCCACGATGGGGTGAGCTCCCGTTGCTCGGCCCCAGCTCCTGACAACCTAGCAGTTCGAAAGCATGCCAAAAAGGGCAAGTAGATAAATAGGTACTGTGGCGTTTGTCCACTCATTATGGAGATGTCGAACCGGGGAGAGAGAGAAAGGTTAATAGGCTGACCAATAACAAAGCCTGGGGTGGAGTCTAATTGTGTTTAAGGCTCAACACAGGGGTTTTGGCAGTTAGTTCGGTTAATTTCTTGTTGGGGGAAGACGGTTGGAAGCGGTGGTCTACAGCGGCGATCCCCGTTCAACATCCCAAGAGAATCGCTGAAAGCAGGGATCTTTTCCCTGACACCAGAAGAGTTTAAGAAAAGCTTGCTATCCTTGATCCCATCTCCATCCAACCATGCACCACTGTGTTGGAAATAACAGAGTCGATGTTTTAAGGAGTGCTTTTAGAGAGCTGCGTGTCATGAAAACTGATGATGCCCCAAATATGCTGATTTGTTTAATAACCGCTTTTCCCCATTCTGTTATCATTTGATTTGATGTAGATGTAGCAATCTGCGCAGTAAATACACACCTGAAACAATGCTTGCTTTTCCCCCTCCACCACCCACCCTAGGAACGAAAGAGACCGAAATATAACAATTTTGTGTGGCAGGAAGACACACCTGTCCCTTTGGTGCTGTGTTCCATGGAGCATTTTGCGATGTGAAAACCAGCCTTGGATAATATTTTGAAAACTTATCAAGGTATTAAGGAGATAGATTAGGTGTCAGATCAAAGCCCAAAATGGATGGGTTTCCTGAGAAGAATTGTGAGTTTGTCAATTTACACCCCCAAATCACACAAACCTGAGAAAAAGTAATATTTTACCCAACAAATATTTCATGATGGCTTTCTTCTGTCTCCACGGTCAGAGGCAGTCGGCTGTTGCTGGGAATCTCAAGGGGGGAGTGTTCTGCTTGGCCATGGTGTTGTTGTTGTTCAGTCGTTCAGTCGTGTCCGACTCTTCGTGACCCCATGGACCAGAGCACGCCAGGCACGCCTATCCTTCACTGCCTCTCGCAGTTTGGCCAAACTCATGTTAGTAGCTTCGAGAACACTGTCCAACCATCTCATCCTCTGTCGTCCCCTTCTCCTTGTGCCCTCCATCTTTCCCAACATCAGGGTCTTTTCCAGGGAGTCTTCTCTTCTCATGAGGTGGCCAAAGTACTGGAGCCTCAACTTCAGGATCTGTCCTTCAGTGAGCACTCAGGGCTGATTTCTTTAAGGATGGATAGGTTTGATCTTCTTGCAGTCCATGGGACTCTCAAGAGTCTCCTCCAGCACCATAATTCAAAAGCATCAATTCTTCGGCGATCAGCCTTCTTTATGGTCCAGCTCTCACTTCCATACATTACTACTGGGAAAACCATAGCTTTAACTATACGGACCTTTGTCGGCAAGGTGATGTCTTTGCTTTTTAAGATGCTGTCTAGGTTTGTCATTGCTTTTCTCCCAAGAAGCAGGCGTCTTCTAATTTCGTGACTGCTGTCACCATCTGCAGTGATCATGGAACCCAAGAAAGTGAAATCTCTCACTGCCTCCATTTCTTCCCCTTCTATTTGCCAGGAGGTGATGGGACCAGTGGCCATGATCTTAGTTTTTTTGATGTTGAGCTTCAGACCATATTTTGCGCTCTCCTCTGGCCATGGTGAGAAAAGGGTAACTCAGTTGGTTAGAGCATCAAGGGACGTCATAGTCCCACTCTATTCTGCCTTAGTCAGACCACACTTGGAATACTGTGCCCAGTCCTGGGCAGCACAATTTAAGAAGGATGTTGACAAGCTGGAAGGTGTGCATAGGAGAGCGACCGAGATGATCAAGGGTGTAGAAACAAAGCCTGATGAGGAGCAGTTGAAGGAGCTGGGTAAGTTTAGCCTGAAATAGAGGAGACTGTGAGGTGATAGGACAGCCATCTTCAAATATCTTAAGGGCTGTCACATGAATGAGGCAGCATGCTTGTTTTCTCCTGCTCTGGAGGGTAGGACTAGGACTCGAACCAATGGCTTCAAGTTACAAGAAAGGAGATTCCGACTAAACATCATCTGGAAGAACTTTCTGACAGTAGAGCTGTTTGACAGTGGAACAGGCTCCCTCAGGAGGTTGTGGACTCTCCTTCCTTGGAGTTTTTAAGCAGAGGTTGGATGGCCATCTGTCATGGATGCTTTAGCTGAGATTCCTGCATTGCAGGGGGTTGGACTAGATGACCCCCAGGGATCCCTTCCAACTCTAGAATTCTATGATTCTATGACTAGGTGGGTCTTTGGTCTGATCCAGCAGCTCTACTTTTGCTTTAAATAAAAATACTTTTGCTTTAAATAAAAATAAAAATAAAAACATGTTTCCCACTATGCTGGTCACTACTAAGTTTACCTTCAAGCCTTGGTAAAAAGGCTGCAGGCATGTGTGAGAGCTCACAGAATACACTGAGACAGTTATGTTGTCCGCCGGACGCCTAATGAAAATTTACTGCCACGAAACACTCATTACTGCTAACAAAGCAAAGAGAAGGAGCTTGTTTTATGTTCCATAAATGACTGAGATGTTCATCTTCCCCAGTGTCATGGAATAAAAATAAAATTACCGGTAAGCTGACGAGGATCATTTTCCTCTTCTAAAATAATCATTTCTGGCCACTGGATCACAGGTGTTTTCGCGTTTTCAATTTATCCCTTAATTACGTTTTTCCTTTTCAGAATTTTTCCTTCTGAATTTGTGTGTCACGATTCATCCATCTCTCCTCCTGACGGCTTTGTCACTCAGCAACTAGCAAGTGTGGCAAAAAGGGGGGGGGATCTCAAGGTAATACAGGCTTGGTTAATGCATGTGGTAGAAAGATCTGAGATGCTAAATAGGACCCACTTCAGGCAGGTTGTTGTTGTTGTTGTTTAGTCACTTAGTTGTGTCCGACTCTTCGTGACCCCATGGACCAGAGCAGGCCAGGCACTCCTGTCTTCCACTGCCTCCCGCAGTTTGGTCAGACTCATGTTGGTAGCTTCGAGAACACTGTCCAACCATCTCATCCTCTGTCGTCCCCTTCTCCTTGTGCCCTCCATCTTTCCCAACATCAGGGTCTTTTCCAGGGAGTCTTCTCTTCTCATGAGGTGGCCAAAGTATTGGAGCCTCAGCTTCAGGATCTGTCCTTCCAGTGAGCACTCAGGGCTGATTTCCTTAAGAATGGATAGGTTTGATCTTCTTGCAGTCCATGGGACTCTCAAGAGTCTCCTCCAGCACCATAATTCAAAAGCATCAATTCTTCGGTGATCAGTCTTCTTTATGGTCCAGCTCTCACTTCCATACATCATTACTGGGAAAACCTTAGCTTTAACTTTATGGACCTTTGTCGGCAAGGTGACATGGTAGAGATGGGCAACTCTTGTCAGTTTGGGTTGTTCTGCATTGCTCATTTGTCCAGTGTCAGCCTCACTTCTCCTCATTTCCACATTAGCTTAGTGGCTGAGCGTTTGTCTTGCATGCAGAAGGTCCCAGGTTCAATTCCCGGCATCTCCATGTAGCCCTGTTTGTTTCAGCAGGTGAGGTGGGGCATGACAGGACCAGGACAGAGGTCACCAGGACAGTTGCTCTAGCTGGGATTCCTGCATTGCATTGCAGGGGGTTGGACTAGATGACCCATGGGGTCCCTTCCAACTCTACAATTCTATGATTTTATGTGAAAGCCTAAGAGGGATCTCTGACTTGCAACCTGTGGCCGGCTTCGCCAATTTGTCTCACGCGGACGTTTCAAAGCCGGCTTTCTGGGCTGTTGCCACCAGGCTTCCGAAATCTCTGGCATGCCGCTCAGCAACCTATTTGAAAACATCCACCACAAATACAATGTTTGCTGCTCTTCCTTTGTTCTCCCAGGAAGATAATGTCCCTCTTCTCTTTTTTCCACGTTGGAATTCTTCTTACCAGTACAACCTGAAAGCCTGTTAGCAGAGTCTTTCTTTATTTCTCCCCTCCCCTTTTTAAAAAAAGGCTTCTTAGCCGTAGAAGTACAGATTTAATTTGACGCGAAGCTCGCTAATGTGTTTGGACGAGGCCATCTCATTAGCACTGCAGCACTCCCCATGCCTTAGTGAGCTCACGAACAGTCTGAGGACGGAACGTGCTTTGCAGACTCCGAAGTTGCGCTCTGCACGTGACCCGGTTCTGGGGGGATTTTCTAATGGGGACTCAAAGGAAGGGCCCAGGGCAAAACCTATGGGCTTTCTCTAAAGGACATATCAGGTGAGGCCTGTTACCTCCTGTGTTTCTTCATCTGCATTTAACACCCCGGCAGGGTCTGCTGTGTCAAGAGCATTAGCAGTGATGGTGATCGGAGGAGAAATAAATGGGACGTGTGTCACCGTGGTCCAAGAGCCATTTTCTTTAGGTCCGCGCAACCAAAGTTTGCTGAAAACTTTATTTTTGTTTCGGAAAACCTATAAAGAAATATAAATTAGATACCTGTGTTCTTTCAATTTGATCTGTGTTTGGATGAAGATGGTTTTAAGTTTTTTATGATGATGGTTTCATGTATGTTCAGGTTCATGTTCAGGTACGGACAAAAATGCAGTATGAGATTCTCCCATACATTCTTATATAAATTGTTATAGTGTCACTATCCTAATACCTATGTAGATGTTAATAGCCTGCTACGTTCTGTATAAACTCATTCCAGATGTTATCATATTTACATACCCTCCAACATTTCTCCAATGAAAATAGGAACGTCCCATTCCATAATGGCATTTTTTTCTATTTATACCCCACACTCTGGGCAGCTTCCAACATACAGGTATATGAAAACACAACCTTCCCTATAAAGGATTGCCTTCAGACGGCTTGGGTAGGATAACTCCACACCCTTCAACATTTAACTAATAATAATAATAATAATAATAATAATAATAATAATAATTTAATTTTTTGCACCCCACCCATCTGGCTGGGTTTCCCAGCCACTCTGGGCAGCTTCCAACAGATATTAGGATACATTAAAATTTCACAGATTAAAAACTTCCCTGAACATCCTAGGGACATCCTAAGGAAAAGTGGGACATTCCGGGATCAAATCAGAAATCGGGACAGCTTCTTTAAATCAGGGACATCCTTGGAAAATAGGGACACTTGGAGGGTCTGTATTTATCTAAACAAAGTCTGCGCCTGTAAGCAGTCCGTTCATAAGTTGTGAGTTGTCGGGAAAGAAAACTTCAAAAATGTGAAGTTTCGGCACAGCCTGAATTCCGCTGCCTCTGCACTGCTTTTATTGGGCGCATGCATTCAGTCCTTTTCGATGCAAAGCAGTTGGAAGATGGTCAATCCACAGAAGAGGCTGTTTTTGCTTCTCTGCATGAGTCACTGCTCTGGGCTTCCCTTCTTCCCATTAGGAGGGCCAGAATTTCATGCAGCAGCACAGCAGATTGGGCTCCTCTGGAGGCAGGAGATTCTGACTTATCACACCCTTGGCATGTTTGTAGGTGTCAGATTGAAGTGTGATTCTAATTTTAATTCTGGAAAGGGCAGGAGGGAAGATCGTGCTTCAGCTATCAGAAGTTTGGGAACCATTTGAGCCAACGGTTGTCTCTTTGCAATCTTTTTTTTTCCCTTTTAAATAAATAAATAAAAAGCCTTCCATCTCGCACAGCTGGTGCTTTCTGGCTCAGCTGAATAGAGAAAAGTTGCTGTAAGGGAATAGCTCTTAATTGGGCTGTGTTCAATATTTTAATTAGATTTACGTAGGAGCATGCCACAGTGCTATTCTGGCAGTCAATCACATGAAGAGATTCGGGGCAAATTTTATGGGGTGTGTGTGTGTGTGCGTGCAATGCAAAACAAAACAAAATTCTTAGTAAGATTTTTTTTTTTTTTTTTAAAGCAATTACCTCTGAAGACTTTATATTCCTTAAACATGAAAAGGAGACTTTTAACATGATTAATAGCGTTCTTTGAAAGGATGAAAGCTTTGTTGAATAATTAACACGTCGGTATGTTCCGTTTTGCAATATGACTTCATATCTGAACTCCTTGGTTCCAAAATGCATTGAACGACAAGCTTCTCAGGAAGAAACTTGAAAAAGATGAGGTGGATTTTAATTACAAGTTTCCCCTCTTAGCCAGATCAACTCAGCAGAACTGTCATTCCTTGTTTCAGTTACAGGTGGGTATCCGTGTTGGTCTGCCATAGTCGAAACAAAATAAAAAATTTCCTTCCAGTAGCACCTTAGAGACCAACTAGTTTGTTCTTGGTATGAGCTTTCGTGTGCATGCACACGAAAGCTCATACCAAGAACAAACTCAGTTGGTCTCTAAGGTGCTACTGGAAAGAATTTTTTTTTATTTTGTTTTGTCATTCCTTGGAAACATCTTGCAATGCAAGAGGGTTGGGTCACTGAAGAGCAACCCTTTCTTACTTTTGCGAGTGAGAAGCAGTAAACAAAGGAAAGGAAGAAAGTTTTGGATTATGCCTCAATGGGGATGGGGGAGAAACCTGTTTCCGTTAGCACTGAAAGGCAAACATTTGCACTTTATAAAACAATATGTGAACCAAAACACAACCGTCCGTTGAAATTTTGGACTTTTCTGAATCCTGCAGTGCAGTTCTCCACCCAAACAAATGTGTGAAAAATATGTGACAAGATTATTCACCCTAGTTGAGTGCCTTATTCATCAGCTGACCACTGCATGAGATTTTTGGGTCCAATTCTTACAAAAGCACTTCAATTAACTAATTGCCATGTAAATGTTCAGTTTTCACCTTTGAAATTGGGCATTCAGGATATGAAAGGGGGGAGGGAGGGAGGGAGAGAGAGAAAAATACCGTATTTTTCGCTCCATAGGGCGCACCGGACCATAGGGCGCACCTCGTTTTTAGAGGAGGAAACAAGAAAAATTTTTTTCTGGTTTTCCTCCTCTAAAAGCCCTGTTTTTTTGAGGATCAGCTAAAAGTTTTGCAGCTTTTTTGCAAAGGGAAAAGCCCTGGTTTTTTTGAGGATCAGCTAAAAGTTTTGCAGCTTTTTTTGCAAAGGGAAAAGCCCTGGTTTTTTTGAGGATCAGCTAAAAGTTTTGCAGCTTTTTTGCAAAGGGAGAAAAGCAAAGCTCCTTTTGCAAAGGGGGAAAAGCAAAGAGGAAAAGCCCCATTTTTATGGGGTTCAACTCACATTTCTGCAGCTTCTGAAGGAAAGGGAGCCATTTCTACAGTTTCCAGACAGATAATCTAATCAGCCAGTCACATGTAGCTGGGGAAACAAACAACCTCCCTCTGCAGCACATTCAACAAAGGAGGGCGGGGCTGAAAGGGAGCCGGGACTCTTATCTCTCTCCCGATCTCTTGCTGATCAGCTGCTGAGCGGGGTCCTTTCAACACCCCTTTTTCTCTTTGTAAAATAAAAAGCACTATCTGCTTTTGGCCCCTGGGCAATTCGGCTCCAGGGACCACCATTCGCTCCATAAGACGCACAGATATTTTCCCCTTAATTTTTAGGAGGGAAAAAGTGCATCTTATGGAGCAAAAAATATGGTATGTGCTCCAGTACTGTAGACATCTTACTGGAAGAAAATGTGTATCTCCTTGAAACAGGGCAGGTGATTTTTTTCCCTGTTAAGTGTTTCTGCACAGAAATTTGTGCAATTAATATTTAATTTGTGTGTTTTTTTTCTGAATGAGCTAAAAGAATTATATACATAAATGTAAAAAACAACAACCAGTATTTAATACATACATATGTGCAGTTAACAAAATGAAAGCCAATTCCTGTATACAGATCCATGCACAGTCAGTATCTCACAAAAAGCAAATAGATTTGAAATATATTTCATGTCACAATTGAGTTTATCTTCATCTCTAGCCTGTCATCTTTCGTTATCTTGAAATGCATCTTCATTTGAGGGGATTCATATATTATAAACAACAGCTAAGAATAATAGCAAGTCAGTGTTGGATATCGTTTCATGATTTTTCACTCCCGCTTCCAAAGGTTGTTGGATGTTCTAAGTATTTAATTCTTTTAAAATGTGTTTTGATTTAATCCTGCTGTTTTAGGATGTTGATTTCGCTGTCCTTGGAAGGGTGGGACACAGATTCAATAAGAGATAATAATCTTCACCAAGCACTTTCAATGCACGTTTAAAGCACATAGCACATAGCTTCCTCCAAGAAGCCTGGGAACTGTAGTATTCCCCTTGCAGACCTGCAGTCCCCAGCATTCTTAACTGTGCAGTCGTTAGCATATGCGCCACTGGGGTGCAAAGATCCACCCAGCGCCCCCAAATTTAGTTTAGCCCCCAAATTAACTTTTATTGTGATGTAAGAGTTAATTTCGCGTGCATGGCGCCGTTGAGAATGACAAGCGGCGCCGTTGAGCCTGACAAGCGCCGCCATTGTGAATGACAACCGGCGTGTCTTTGGTAAATGAGCGCACAAAGTCGAAAGTCCTTTAGTTAAACAGTAGGTATACATTTCGGCAATACCTAGGTATATACAGGTGAAACTCGAAAAATTAGAATATCATGGAAAAGTCCATTTATGTAAGCAATTGTTTTCATTAGCTTGTTGTTGTTCAGTCGTTCAGTCGTGTCCGACTCTTCGTGACCCCATGGACCAGAGCACGCCAGGCACCCCTATCCTCCACTGCCTCTCGCAGTTTGGCCAAACTCATGTTAGTAGCTTCGAGAACACTGTCCAACCATCTCATCCTCTGTCGTCCCCTTCTCCTTGTGCCCTCCATCTTTCCCAACATCAGGGTCTTTTCCAGGGAGTCTTCTCTTCTCATGAGGTGGCCAAAGTACTGGAGCCTCAACTTCAGGATCTGTCCTTCTAGTGAGCACTCAGGGCTGATTTCTTTAAGAAATAGGATAATGTTTTCAAGCTACTGGAGTTTAATATATGAGATAGACTCATGACATGCAAAGCGAGATATGTCAAGCCTTTGCTTGTTATAATTGTGATGATTATGGTGTACAGCTGATGAAAACCCCAAAGTTGAAATTGTTAATTTGGGGTTCTCATCAGCTGTACGCCATAATCATCACAATTATAACAAATAAAGGCTTGACATATCTCGCTTTGCATGTCATGAGTCTATCTCATATATTAGTTTCACCTTTTAAGTTGAATTACTGAAAGAAATGAACCTGTCCACGATATTCTAATATTTCGAGTTTCACCTGTATGTATTTTGTTTTTCCAGCTTGATCAAAATGATTATTTCATAACAGGTAGATAGTTAAGAGCTTAGGGAGCTTCAGCAGTGGCTGCCTTCTGCCCCCCCCCGAATTCGGCGCCCAGGTGCCACGCACCCCTTGCACCTCCGGGTAAAGACGGCCCTGATCCTTAACGAACTATAGTTCTCAGGATTCTTGGGGGCAGTCATGCCCTTTCAATGTTTGCTGTGGACGTCCCCACCTTACACAGGGCAACTGAATATAAAGATGCAAGAATTGTACTGCTCATCCACTGGTGGTCCTTTGCCAATTGAATTATTTTGGCCACTGCTCCTTTTGCTGTCCTTCACCTGGGAGGACCCAAGTTTTGCACGCCACATTCGCCAGGGCTAAAATGCTTCTACGAGTACAGATTGTGCCTGCCTCGTGGAACATCTGTTCATGTACAAACAACGCTTTGCCAGCCACGTCTGGGGGGACTGCTGCTGCTGCGAAGGTAGCTCTCTGTAAAGTCAACCGAGGGCCCAGCTGCCCCTCTCCACTGTGAACTAGGATCAGTGGTTAAGTCAGCAACATTAAGAGGATTTAGAGAGCCAGTGCGGCAGTCCCTCAACGATTTGAGTGACCCCATCTGAGCATAGTACAGGTGAAACTTGAAAAATTAAAATATCGTGGAAAAGTCCATTTATGTAAGCAATTGTTTTCATTAGCTACTGGAGTTTAATATATGAGATATAATTGTGATGATTATGGTGTACAGCTGATGAAAACCCCAAAGTTGAAATTGTTAATTTGAGAGGAGCAGCCCTCATACAGACATCCTGTCTCATCGCAAGACAGAGCAGAAAGAAAAAGTACAATAGTACCAGAGACTGAAGTCACACAGACAGGCTTCCTTTCTCAAGGAACAGAAAGTAAACAATAGGATCAGATGATCCTTGCAATGGGAGGAGTGAAATGCTAACACGGGTGGCTCTGTGGTCTAAACCACTGAGCCTCTTGGGCTTGCCGACCAGAAGGTCGGCAGTTCGAATCCCGCGACGGGGTGAGCTCCTGTTGTTCAATCCCAGCTCCTGCCAACCTAGCAATTCGAAAGCGTGTCAAAGTGCAAGTAGATAAATAGGTACCACTCTGGCAGGAAGGTAAATGGTGTTTCCGTGCGCTGCTCTGGTTTGCCAGAAGCGGCTTAGTCATGCTGGCCACATGACCCGGAAGCTGTCTGCGGACAAACGCTAGCTCCTCTGCCAGTAAAGCAAGATGAGTGTCGCCACAACCCCAGAGTCGTCCGCAACTGGATTTAATGGTCAGGGGTCCCTTTACCTTTACCTATTTAGATGCACATGAAAACCTAGACTTTCTGGACTTCACCTAGTTCAATACCTCCCATTAGTTGGGTCTTTCATGAGCCTGGAGCTGCTGGTGTTTTTGCTGAGGGACTTAGCTCTTCTGAAATGATTAAAAAAAGGGGGGGTGAGAGAGCTTGGCTAAGTCAATTGCTGCACTGCCAGAAGGACTGAGGTCCATCCTGCTAGGATTATTATTTTTTGTACTTGTGATTAAGTCTGGTGGAAACTTAAAAAAAAACCCACCTCTGTCATTTTTATTTCTCCGTTTGCCTCACACAAAAGACTTGCTCTGACAAAGGGAATGATTATCCCAGTTGGATGGACTCTGCCATTTCATTCTAGTTGAGATCTCTCAGTGGCTCCTGGTAGATTAAGAGAGTCCTAAAAGAAGGAAAGGAGAGAGAGGGGGGGACTTGGCCTATTCAGAAGCAAGGAGGGGACAGAGCAGGACTTCACAAATGCAAGGGGTGCAGCAGAGAAAATGGGGAAACTCATTTGCCAAGAAAAAGAAATTAAGGGCTATTTAATAATTTTTAAATAAAGTGGGGAATGGACATCAATGGGTTGCCATCTCCAACTCCTCGAAAGATTCCATCAATGGTGTCTCTGAAAATTTTTACACATCACTTGGGAAGACAGGTGAACAAATGCCAGTGTACTGGAAGAAGCAAAGATCACCAGAGTTGAAGCAATGAACCATGGAAAGATAAGAAGGGAAGTCACTGATACTTTAAGGGTGTAAAATGAGCATTTTATATTCTAAAACAGAAAATTTAATAAAAATCACACACACACGAGAGAGAGAGAGCGAGTTACAGGTAGGTAGCTGTGTTGGTCTGCCGTAGTTGAAACAAAATAAAAAATAAATTACTAATACCCCCTCCCCACCCTCTCACTATATATAAGGGTCTGGTGACTTCTGTTTCAGTGTATCTGAAGAAGTGTGCATGCACACGAAAACTCATACCAAGAACCAGTGGCGGAGGAAGCCTCCGTGCCTCCCGGGGCAGCGTGTGGAGGCACCCCCCTAGGGGCAGGGCATCGCGACGCCACGATGCATGTCGGGACGGGCTGCGCATGCGTGGAAATGTCGCGCATGCACAGTCCATCGGCCCGGAGCTGCTGCTCCCGCAACGACTGGGCGGCGGCTTGTGGGATGCCCCACCTCCTTTATGGACGCAGCCCCACGAGCCGCCGCTCGCTTGGCGGCCCGGCGGCGGCAGTGGCAACCGGGGGAGCCACCGGGCAAGCGGCGGCTTGTGGGGCTGCCCCATCTGTCTGTGGAGCAGCACAGACAGGGTGCCGGGTGGCGGGGAGTGGCGTGAGGGGCCGCCAAGTGTCGCCCCCCATCCCTGGAACCCGGAGTGCAGCGCCCCCTACGGCCCGCCCTTCCTACGCCACTGCCAAGAACAAACTTAGTTGGTCTCTAAGGATCTACTGGAAGGAATTTTTTTTATTTTTTATTTTGCTACGAGAGAGAGAGAGAGAAAGAGATAAACATCATCATGATCAGGGCCGACACACCCATAAGGCGAGGTGAAGCAATTGCCTCAGGCAGTAGATCCAGCCTTGCTGCCACTGCCCACTGCCACCTACCCCTCTCTGACCTCCCTTTACCCCTGTGAGGTGCAGCTCTGTGGTGCTGAAATGACATAACCGCCTGGCGACGGAGCTGCCACCATTCAAAACACAGCTAGGAAAAGCAGGCCAGCAAGTATCACGGGTAGCCCTGCACTGACGACTGTTTCATATTTCAACCGGCTGAGCAAAATGGAAAGTGATTGCCTACACTGTGCAAGAGCTTCTTCATCTGCCAGACGTGTGGTATTATGCAGGTACTTAGCCTGGGGGGGTTTCTGGTAGTTTTAATGAGACCAAATGTAAATTGCTAGTCATGGGAATAAAGTTGAGAAAGTTTGCGATGCGCAGTACTAGACACAAATCAATCCTTGTTTGGGTAGGAAGATGTCAGTCAGAGTGTGGCTGTGTGTACAGTGCTGTAGCTACAAATGGGTGGCTTTCTGTTGTAGCAGAACTTGCAGGGTCACTTTTAAGATCTCAAGTCAATGGCATGATTTACAGGCTGCTGCTGCTGCTGCTGCTGAAGAGTCAAGCACCAGCTTCTCACCACAGGCCCCTTCCCCACAGCCGAGATACCACTTTCACTTCCTCCATTGGCTGCTGATGTCACTGCATCCTTCCCAACCCATCATTGTGTGAGTGAGTGAGTGAGTGAGTGAGTGAGTGAGTGAATGAATGAATCTTTGCATCAGCCACCAGCTATAGCAATAAAACGAAATGCAGTATACGGAGGATAAAGGTTAATTACAGTGGTACATTGGTTTACGAACTTAATCTGTTCCGGAAGTCCGTTCTTAAACCAAAGTGTTCTTAAACCAAGGCGTGCTTTCCCATAGCAGCGGGGGACTCAATTTACAAATGGAACACACTCAACAGGAAGCGAAACATGTTCTTATTCCAAGGCAAAGTTCACAAACCAAAACACCTACTTCTGGGTTTGCACAGGGGCGTAGGAAGGGGGGGGGCGGAGGGGCGGGATGCCCTGAGTGCCACTCTGGGAGGGGTGACAAGATGGCCCCTGCCTTCCCCCAGCTGTAGAGCGGCCGATGGCGTGTGCAGTCCGTATGGGCGCCACTCACGCGCCGTCTCTACGGGCGTCCGTACGGGCTGCTGCTCTCGTGCGCCGTCCATACAACGGTCGCCGCACATGCACAGTCCGTACAGGATACCGCTCGTGTGGCAGCCTGTACGGTCGCTATGCAAGTGGCAACCCGCACGGAGTGCACACGTGTGGGATTCCGTATGGAGTGCGCACGTGCGGGATGCCGCACATGTGCAGTTCATACGGGCTGTGCCACCCCAGGTGCCGGAGAGGGTTATCTTGCATTACTGGCCGAGGGAGCCGGCGTACAGCTTCCAGGTCATTATGCACCGTAATTTAAGAAGGAATTGACAAGCTGAAACGTGTGCAGAGGAGGGCAACCAAGATGATCAGGGGTCTGGAAACCAAGCCTTATGAGGAGTGCTTGAAGGATCTGGGTATGTTTAGCCTGAAAAAGGGGAGACTGAGAGAAGATACGATAGACATCTTCAAATATCTCAAGGGCTGTCACATGGAAGAGGGAACAAGCTTGTTTTCTCCTGCTCTGGAGG
This sequence comes from Lacerta viridis, assembly GCA_900245905.1. Lineage (NCBI taxonomy): Eukaryota > Metazoa > Chordata > Lepidosauria > Squamata > Lacertidae > Lacerta > Lacerta viridis. Next base: position 57,479 of record OFHU01004260.1, on the reverse strand, counting down.
GTAGGACTCAAACCAATGGCTTCAAGTTACAAGAAAGGAGATTCCGACTAAACATTCGGAAAAACTTTTGACAGTAAGAGCTGTTTGGCAGTGGAACAGACTCCCATGAGAGGTGTGGACTCTCCTTCCTTGGAGGTTTTTAAGCAGAGGTTGGATGGCCATCTGTCATGGATGCTTTAGCTGAGATTCCCTGCATTGCAGGGGGTTGGACTAGATGACCCTTGGGGTCCCTTCCAACTCCAAAATTCTGTGATTCTGTGACTCTCCTTCCTTGGAGGTTTTACAACAGAGGCTGGATGGATGCTTTAGCTGAGATTCCTGCATTGCAGGGAGTTGGACTGACCCTTGAGATCCCTTCCAACTCTACGATTCTTTGATTCTATCTGCCAGCTCCCCTGAAGCCTCTTGCTGTTTGGAGACTGCACATAACTATGTGCTTTTTAAGATGGGATGGCAACACCAAGAAGAGGTCGCGAGGGGTTGCCTTTCCAGCGATGTGGTGGTTGCAATGGCTAGGTCTAGCTATAGGCTCCATTTTGATTGAGGGCGAAGACAGGGAACAAATTAAAATTATTTAGCATGGAATCTTGCTGATTGGCACTTCATTTTTTTTAACTCGATGCAGAAGCTGGCAATTGCAAGAGATGTTTTTGCCCTCCTGGACTTTAATGAGGCTTTCTCCCCCCCCCCCCCCCCGCACAACGTGAGATAAAAACAGCCGGGTCTAACTAACCTAAATTATCACTACCTCAGGATTTATTTTTAGCTCTCCCTAATCCCTTTCAATTCCCCCTTGTAAAGCGGTTGCCAACATTCAAGTGTATATAAAAGACCTGGCTTCAAAGATGCCATCTGTAGGAAATGTCATCATTAGCATTTACAGGGCCTCGCGGTTTAAGCAGTGACGGTTCCATTTCGGCATTGTTAAAAATGAATCGTTAAAAAAAAGAAAAGAAAACATGACAGGGCAACACACACACACACACCCTTCTTAACAGACCTTTAAAAAAGTTGTTATCCTTTTTTACAGTAACAGAGAGAGAGAGAGAGAGAGAAGATTTTAATAGCTTTGGGAGCCTAGGAGAATTTCTTAAAAATAAAAAAAGGAAATTGTTTAAAATGTCAGCTCACCTGTATTCACTTCCTCACATACCCTTTTTATAAAGAATGCAGTTCTGACTCCAACTCTGGAAGATGGGAAGATGGGGGGGAGGTCCCTGGAAGCAGGTTGTCATGGTTATAGAATCCCATAAGAAATCAGATGTTCCTGCATCTGCCTGGAGAAACAATTATGGCATAAGATGGAAGGGAAACTTCAACCACTCCAAACCCAAATCTATTTTCAGACACGAGGATGATTAGGAAAATAGGAAGCGCCATCCCAGGAACACAAAAATATCTTCACACTTTTGCGTAGGCTTTGGTCTGGGGCTCAGGCTACGTGTTTCGTGGAGTTTTGGGTGTCCCCCCAAAAAATCACAATCAGCCTACTGATTCCACTAGTCAAGAGTAGAGGGAAAGTAGCCAAGGAGAGCCTGTTTAATCCTTTCCCCTCCAGTTATTTTCCTGCTTTAAAACTGTCCAAGCCATGGTTTGTTTATTTATTTATTGAATTGATATCATGCCATTCCTCTCTAAGTTGGTCCAAGTGGCCCACAAAGGCACCATTTAAAACAAAACAAAAAAAACGATGCAAGCATTCGAAAACAGATCGAAACAAGGCAATTGTGATGAAAAGCATCTAAAATCAGTTAGAACTGATAAGCATCTAAAATCAGTTAGAACTGATAAGAATCCCGAAAGCAACTGAAAACATGAGTCCATCCAATCATTTTCGGCTTGCCTGGAACAGCATCCCTTCAGCCACCAAAGGCCTGGGTAAACAGAAGCATTTCCAGCTCCCTCCTGAAAATTTGTAATTATGGAGACAGGCACCCCTCACTACGGAGCAGCAGCAAACCTATATTTTGGGAGCCCTGAAACAGTCGTGGGGGACCCTTCTCAGCCAGCAATGAGGTCTGGGTAACCACTTGTTGCAAAAGTTTGGGTGCCCCCCACTCCATGAAAGATTCCAAGGGGTCCCAAGCACTCATCCAGGGTCTAGTTGAGTATCCTGTCCTCACTGTGGTGGACCAGTTGCCTGTGGAAATCGGTATGCAAAAAAGTATCAGGTGTTCTAATGATTATAATACAACAAAACCAAAACACCAAACCTGCTTGCAAATATAAGGAACAATTTTACTCAGTTAAACACACTAAAGTGCAGCGTGCATGTCAAAGCCTGGAGATACTTATGAACAAATAGTCGACTATTTGGAAACGATGCCTTATGCCTTATGAGGAACGGCTTAGGGAGCTGGGTATGTTTAGCCTGGAGAAGAGAAGGTTAAGGGGTGATATGATAGCCATGTTCAAATATATAAAGGATGTCATATAGAGGAGGGAGAAAGGTTGTTTTCTGCTGCTCCAGAGAAGCGGACACGGGGCAATGGATTCAAACTACAAGAAAGAAGATTCCACCTAAACATTAGGAAGAACTTCCTGACAGTGAGAGCTGTTCGACAGTGGAATTTGCTGCCAAGGAGTGTGGTGGAGTCTCCTTCTTTGGAGGTCTTTAAGCGGAGGCTTGACAGCCATCTGTCAGGAATGCTTTGATGGTGTTTCCTGCTTGGCAGGGGGTTGGACTGGATGGCCCTTGTGGTCTCTTCCAACTCTATGATTCTATGATTATAGTGGCATGACTCTGCCAATAATGTATATAATAATAGTGTCATAAAGGTAAAGGGACCCCTGACCATTAGGTCCAGTCGTGTCCGACTCTGGGGTTGCGGCGCTCATCTCACGTTACTGGCCGAGGGAGCCGGCGTACAGCTTCTGGGTCATGTGGCCAGCATGACTAAGCCGCTTCTGGTGAACCAGAGCAGCGCACGGAAACGCCGTTTACCTTCCCGCCAGAGTGGTACCTATTTATCTACTTGCACTTTGACATGCTTTCGAACTGCTAGGTGGGCAGGAGCTGGGACCGAGCAACGGGAGCTCACCCCGTTGCGGGGATTCGAACCACCAACCTTCTGATCAGCAAGCCCTAGGCTCTATGGTTTAACCCACAGCGCCACCCGCATCCCAATACTGTCATAGCACAGTGCAAATAGGCAAAAAGTGCTGCAGATAGTTCTCAGCTGGACACGCAAAGTTATATAAGACGGAATGGTCACAAGAAAGGCTTCATCACATAGCCATATGTAGAGGAGGAGTCGTACGTGGTGGTGGTCACAGACATGCACCTCCTCGCCGTCCTTTGGCGAAAATGGATCAGGAGACCTGTAGTCCGGATGTTAATCAGGTTTTGCTACAGCTTATTCAGTTCATAATACTAAATAATACAAAGTAACATTCCAGTCTCAGTGAACGAAGAGATAAATAATCTATGCGCATCAACCATCTCATGTTATATCTTACCTATATACTCAACACGATACATCAAAAATGTAAGTTCTTCACAGGCACAGCAAGTAAACAACAAATGTGGCAAAGCAATTTAAATACATTTCAGATAAATAGAATATTATCAATATTATTATTATTATTTTCCTTTTGTCATTTGTCATTTATTTATTTATTGTAACGATTGTAATATATGCAAAATTGTGAAATCAAAACACAAATAGCCAAATATTTTTGTAAGTAATCATATTAATTTTTGTCTTTGCAAATGATTTGGTTAATGGCTGGAATTTTCTAATCTTATCGTGTAATCTTGTTTTGTTAATTAAAACCATGGAATAAAAATTTAAAAAATAAAATAAATACAATTCAGAAAATTGGCTGAACCACACCAACATAACAGGTGTGTAAAAGCAATACCCACACATAATTAAAGGTACAGCTACACTTCTCTGCTATTGGTCAGAATTCATATCCGAGATCAAACTCTGTATTCAATCCGAGATCAAACTCTGTATTCAATCCTTTAGGGGACATAGTCCCCAACTGGAATATTAATTTATACTCTTGTTGTAGCAAGGCTCTACGTACATCAACTGTTCTAAAAGGAATTTTTTTTAAAAAAGTCCATAGAACGAAAAAACTCAAATCATTTTCAGTAAGGGCCTCTTGCTGAAAATGCTGAACTAATGGGGCATCTGTACAAGCGTTGCGCATCCTCGATCTGTGCTCCGAGATTCTAGTCGTAATAGCACGTGTGGTACTTCCTACATATAGAGGCCCGCATGCACAACGAATACAGTATACACAGTTTTTTGCTTGAACAATTTGTAAACTGTTGCAAAATATTTTTTTGCCGATTTGATGTGTTAGTAAATGATTTCTGTCAGGAAGACCCCCTCCCCGCGACTGCCGGCATCGCGGGAGCGTTTAGCATACAGGGATCCACGCCCGCTGTTCACGAGCTCCTCCTTCCCCTCCTCAGCCGGAAGCGACCATTCCTCAAGTGGGGAAGGGGAGGTGGAGCCAGGAAGGCAGTGCAGGGGCTTGGAAGGGGTCAGAGAGCCTCAGCACCGTAGGGAAAGTGGGGAGCGGGGTCAAGTTCCCACGCTCCGAGGTCGGATGTAGGAAGGACGTGGGAGAGGGAGACGGGGGTTTAGAATCCCGCGGCTGTTTTGCTGGACAAAGAACAGGAAGGCTTCATTCCGGGACTCTGCGGAGGATTGAGATGGACGTTTGATGTTTTGCTGCATTGTACATAGCTTTCACAATAAAGAACTTAGTTTTTAGAAGTTCGGAGTCCTGGCGAATTACTCACAAGCAACCACTGAACGTCCTAACAATTTCACAGGCAACGCAAATCTGCAGCATGTGCAATGACCACATATGTAGTGCCCTTTCAATGTAGTGTTGGGGTCATTATTATGATATTCAAGTAGGTCAGTATGTGAAAGAACGTCCTACCACTGCAACCCGCTGCAAATGGGCTTCTTTTTTAAAGGCCAGCATTCCTTAGATCCAAGCAACACATACATGCATGCCATTCTGAAAGAAACCGGGACCTACCCTCTATTCTGTTTGTCATCTTTGACAAATTGCCCCTTCCCCCCTCTGCATCACATGTGATGCGCCTGAAATTCTGCCTGTTTGGCGTTCGCCTCCCCAGCAGCGCAAAAAGCTGTTCTTTCGTGCTCAACAAAGAGACACTGATGTGCCTGCAATCTACAGCCCATTTACTCCAGAGGAGGTCAATTGACTTTAAATGGTTCTCTTCTGGAGCCAATGGGCTGTGCAGTGCAGCTATGTAATTGATGGATTTGATCAGTCAGAGGGGAAGGCGAGAGGCACATCCAAAAGTTTACTTACTGTTTTCCCCAAAGTGAAACTGCAATCAAACCTGATGGCCTGCCCCCCTTTGTTTACCATTATATAACCAGCAAAATGCCTGTCAGTGTGATGGGTGATATGTGTGGAAAGGAGAGGTTATTGTTGTTGTTGTTCAGTTGTTCAGTCATGTCCAACTCTTCGTGACCCCATGGATAGAGCACACCAGGCACCCCTATCCTCCACTGCCTCCCGCAGTTTGGCCAAACTCATGTTAGTAGCTTCGAGAACACTGTCCAACCATCTCATCCTCTGTCGTCCCCTTCTCCTTGTGCCCTCCATCTTTCCCAACATCAGGGTCTTTTCCAGGGAGTCTTCTCTTCTCATGAGGTGGCCAAAGTACTGGAGCCTCAACTTCCAGTGAGCACTCAGGGCTGATTTCTTTAAGGATGGATAAGTTTGATCTTTTTGCAGTCCATGGGACTCTCAAGAGTCTCCTCCAGCACCATAATTCAAAAGCATCAATTCTTCGGCGATCAGCCTTCTTTATGGTCCAGCTCTCACTTCCATACATTACTACTGGGAAAACCATAGCTTTAACTATACGGACCTTTGTCAGCAAGGTGATGTCTCTGCTTTTTAAGATGCTGTCTAGGTTTGTCATTGCTTTCCTCCCAAGAAGCAGGCGTCTTTTAATTTTGTGACTGCTGTCACCATCTGCAGTGATCATAGGTTATAGTAGGCATAGGCAAACTCGTCCTCCAGATGTTTTGGGACTACAACTCCCATCATCCCTAGCTAACAGAACCAATGGTCAGGGATGATGGGAGCTGTAGTCCCAAAACATCTGGAGGGCTGAGTTTGCCTTTGCCTGGGTTATAGGATGGAGAAGTAGGTATGCTACAATGGGTCTACCCAGTAAAACGTAGCTGAATGTTACCTGCAGTGCTCAAAATGTTGCTTCTTATGCATAGAAGATGATGATATTACTATACTACAAGATGTGACAGGAAAGTTCGGTGAATGATCACAGAAATCGGACAGTGAGAAATATTCGGACATACATACCTTACAGGCCTTCACAGTAGGCCCCCTCTGACACAAATGCACTGTTGACAACATTCGTAGAACTGTTGGAAACTTCTGGATAAGTCCTCTTTTCGTACTGCTTTCAGTTCCCTCATCACAGCAGCCTGGACGTGTGAAATGTTGGGAAATCTGTGCCCTTTCGGTGCAGATTTCAGTTTTGGAAAAAGAAAGAAATCCAATGGGGCCGGATCGGGAGAATGGAGGATGGGACAACTCAGTAACCTCATTAATGATTTCATGCGGAATATGCAATTCTTCAGCTTCATCTCCGTACACAACTGTGAGCATTTCATGGGTTTCTGATGCCGATTGTACAGTATGTCCGAATAGTTCTCGCTGTCCTATTTCTCTGAACTTTCCGGTCACACCTTGTATGCACCTGTGCACAAATGAACCACGTATAATGGCACTGTGGTCATCTGAAAGGGATTTCCATATGGCGGGGCTGATATTAATGCTACCTCTGGTCTTTCGGTCAGCTTTAACCCAGTGATTTCCCTTTGCCAGCAAAATTGTAAATATTTGCACCCCCACTACATATGAACATAATTCCCAGTTTCCTGGCACCCCCTCCAATATAACACAGAATATTCCTTGTTTATTTGTTTTAGTCTGACTGGTGTTAAATGCCATCTCCAAACTAATTTATAATAATTTCCTTTGATTCTTATAGACAACATTTTCAACGTACGATTCTCCCATGTTTCCCCCTAGCTTTGACTATCTACCTGCATGTTAGTGTTAAAACAACGCAGCTAGAAATAAAATAACAGCTTACTAAAAACTAATCGGTCTCACAGCAATAGTTTCAAGGCTGGCGGGAACCAGAAACTTTCAGCTGTCAAATGCATGGGTAAACAGGAATGTCTTTTCCAATTGCTTCCTTCTTTCTTAATAAAGAGGGGACAGAATAAATATAGAAGAATATCTGAACCCACTTGGGATGTGTGCGGGGATCTTTTTTTAATGGCCTTCCAAGTCTGCAAGAATTTTCTTCCCCCAAAATCACGTGTGGCGTTTGATTGGGGCAGGAGGGAGAGCGAGGGTGAATCCCAATCAAGCGACTAATAGGTTTTCAGCACAGTTAAGCTGTACATTCATCGGGGAGAATCAGCTTTGGTATATTTGGTTTCATCTTTCCCTTGCACTTACTGATATGAAAACGGATATCATTATCTCAGCAAATAAACCTGTCTTTAGCTGTGCTTGGCCATGGATGGCGGTCCTGTCTTTCCTCTGCAGTAGATCAGATCAGGAAAATCAGGAGAAGATGCAGCAGACAAATAGGAGCAGATGCGCCACCTCTGTTCTGCTGCTCCTTTGTTTGGGTGGATTTGTCCTTGCATAAAACATGCCGAAGTCCATGGGATCTGAAGAAGTGTGCATGCACACGAAAGCTCATGCCAAGAACAAACTTAGTTGGTCTCTAAGGTGCTACTGGAAGGAATTTTTTTATTTTTTATTTTGTTTTGACTATGGTAGACCAACACGGCTACCTGCCTGTAACTGGATCCATGGGATCTGTTAGCTCCAGGAACATTACTGCTCACTTGGCAGCCATATTTTCTATTGTGGCTAGTAGCTACTGATTGCCTGATCCACCCCCATGCAGTGGCATAGTGTGTGTGGGTGGGTGGGCACAGGAGAGATGGCCCTGGGCACAAAATTATTTGGGGGGGGCACACACAAAATTTCAACATCCAGTGCTGCCTCAATGCAGCCGTGTGCTTCCGTTCTTGGGCTCTGTGGAAAATGGAAACCTGGAAGTGGCCTCTCCAGACAATGGAGCAGCTCTTCTTGTTCTCATCTCCGTGACTACGATCTCCTGGGTGATATGTGGACACTGTTAGGCAGTCAAATGCGCATGCATACTCCACCCGTTTTCCTCCCTCCCACCGCCCCCCCTCCGTCCAGCCCCCATTTAAACAGCGCCATAGCAAAGGTGAACGATGCAGGTAAATGCACAGGGAGGCCCTGAGGGGGGGGGAGGATGGATGGCGGTCGCACGCATGCACTACCATGCCTGAGGGCAGTTCAGGGCACTGGCAACCCATGGTATGCCACTGCCTCCATGTGTTTGACTGATCCCCTTAAAAGTATAAGAGCCCAAAGCCCATCCCATAGAATAATATTTATTTATTTATTTATTTATTTATTTATACATACATACATACATACATACATACATACATACATACATACATACCCCACCAATCTGGCTGGGTTTCCCCAGCCACTCTGTGCAGCTCCCAACAGAATGTTAAAAATAGAATCAAACATTAAAAACTTCCCACAACAGTGCTGCCTTCAGATGTTTTCCAAAAGCCAGATAGTTCTTTATTTCCTTGACATCTGATGGGAGGGCATTCCACAGGTTGGCCGCAACTACCGAGAAGGCCCTCTGCCTGGTTCCCTATAACCTCACTTCTTGCAGTGAGGGAACCACCAGAAGGCCTTCTGAGCTGGACCTCAGTGTCCAGGCAGAACAATGGGCTGTAGACGCTCCTTCAGGTATACTGGACTGAGGCTGTTTAGGGCTTTAAAGGTCAGCACCAACACTTTGAATTGTGCTCGGAAACATACTGGGAGCCAATGTAGGTCTTTCAAGACCGGTGTTATATGGTCTTCGGCGGCCGCTCCCAGTCACCAGTCTAGCTGCCACATTCTGGATTAGTTGTAGTTTCCGGGTCACCTTCAAAGGTAGCCCCACGTAGAGCGCATTGCAGTAGTCCAAGCGGGAGATAACTAGAGCATGCACCACTCTGGCGAGACAGTCTGCGGGCAGGTAGGGTCTCAGCCTGCGTACCAGATGAAGCTGGTAGACAGCTGTTCTCACAGTGCACCTAGATGCCTGTGAGAAGCTTGAAAGCAGGATCTCTGCACAACAACACTCTGCCCTCCTGCAATTCCCAAGCAACTGGTATTCACAGACATACTACTCCTGACCGTGGAGGCAGATCATCGCCATCATGGCTGAAAGCCATTGATAGCCCTCTCCTCCAGGATTTCGCCCCAATTCTCTTTTGAAGCTACCCAAGTTTTTTGCCCATCACTGCCTCCTGTGGGAAAAAGTCCCTCAGTTTAACTACGTGCTGCATCAAGAAATCCTTTCTTTTTGTCTGTCCCGAGTCTTCCAATATTCAGCTGCATTGGATGCCCATGAGTTAAAGCGATATGGAAGATCGGGAGAAAAACACATCTCTCTCCACTTTCTCTCGAAAAAAAGGTTTCTGTTTGCTTGGATCAGGGCCCAAATCCCTGCCACCACCTGTGGCAACGAGAACACCTGGATACAGACCTTAACTATTTTTCCTTGGGGGAAATGTGAATCTTTTTTTTAATAATAATAATAAAAATAGATTCGCACACGTGCGCCTTGTTTAGGCATGCCAATTAGTTCCGATATCCTTGCAGCTGTGTCAAAAGTGTACCCGAGCCAAACTCGAAGTGAAGGGCAGCTTCCCACAGAGTTTGTCATGAAAGGCCTTAATTTTCATCTCAGAAAAATTGGGGAGGTGAGTGGCAGTTGGGTCTTCTCCTGTTGCTAGCCTTTTGTCAGAGAGACAGCGGGCTTTCACCATTTAGGAAGGGAGCCGGGGAGGGTGGGGCGCTCAACCACAGGCCTTTTCACCTGCAATCACCGCTCTTTTGTAATTTGGCTTTTGAATTGCTGCAGGGGTTTTTTTGCAGTCGAGTTAGCAATGTGGGTTGATGTAAACTGGCCGGTCAAACAGTAACTGGCTGTCGGGGACGGGCTGGACGATAAGGAGTTGGGGGGGTCCCCCCAGCCAGAGAACTGCCTAGGGAAGTCTAAGAAAAGGAAGGCTCTGACCCAGGGGAGTGGTGGTGGGACATTGGAGATCGGTTGAAGGGTGGGGGCAGAATGGTTGGATGCTGAACAAGCAACAGGCTTGAGTGAGAGAGAGGAAGAAGAGGCAGAAAGCGCTGTAGACATAGGACAGGCAGGAGGTGGGGGCTGAGTCTGCAACAGATTCACAGATTCTACCCCCACCCCAGTAGGGACACATAGGAAGCTGCCTTACTATTGCCCTCCTACCTCAGTATTGTCTACACAGACTGGCAGCAGCTCAGTCAGGAGTATTTCCCCTGAGTTTCAAACAGGAGTCTTCTCCTAGCCCAACTTGGAGATGTCAGAGATTTAACCATGGACGTGTTGCATGCAAAACACAGAATGAGAGCAGGACAGGTGCTAGGGCTTCTTGCGCCCTAGGCGAACCACCTTCTGGCACACACACACACACCCCCCGCCAAAGCCTGCTTTAGCGGGAGGTGGGGGTGGTGGAGAGGCAAGCAGCAGTTTCTCTGCTGTAGCGGAGAAGCTGCTGCTCGCCCCCCCCCCCCCGCCCCCCACCAAAGCCTGCTTTAGCGGGAGCCGGGGGTGGTGTAGGGGGCAAGCAGCACCTCTCCGCTACAGCGGAGAAGCTGCTGCTAGCCCGTCCCCCCCGCCCAAGCCTGGCCAGCGCCCCCTCCATTTTGGCGCCCTAGGCAATTGCCTAGTTGGCCTAAATGGTCATGCCGGCCCTGAATGAGAGAATTATAGAGCTGGAAGGGGCACCCAAGGACTATCTTGTCTGACCCTCCAGTGTAGAAATCTCAGCTAAAGAATCTTGAACAGATGGCCATATTAGGCTCGGACCCAGAAACCCGGTTCTTCATACAGTTTCATGTTTTGGACCACTGAGCTATAGTGGGGGGGGGGAACCTGTATGGAGAACATGTTTCTGGGTCTGAGCCTAATGATGGAGGTATTAGGGAGGCAAGATAAAAGAGTATTGTGTTTACAACATCCTCCATTTCCTTCCTGATGGATTACAGGCTTCCTTCGCCACGCTGGCCACGCAAATCAACGCCAAGCTCTTCTGCAGCCATTTTAGTGCAACGGGAGGACTGTACATCTTGCAAAGCCACTTGTGCATTTTAGCGTTAAGTAAGCTATTTCGTAGCGATCAATAAATCCCCTTGCTTTGCATGCTCCGCGGCCCTGCTTGGGATGACGGATCTGCAGATAAATCTTTATTGTCTTACTGGTGCCTGGCCAAAAACTCCCAGAGCATGGCTATTTTATTTTTAACCTGCAGCAGCGCTCCCCGTCGCCATCCGCTGCTTTTGCCCCATTCAATAAATTGAATTTACTGCACGATGGCATTATGCAGCCTGCGTCTCCAAGAGCCGCCATTGATTTAAATGGTGATGGCCCTGAATGCAAATGGTTAGAGAAATCACGATTCTTATGCCCGTGTCAAATATTCTTGAGTGCTGATTTTGAGATCAGATTTAGCCATTTCCCCTGAAGACTAAAGCCATTTTTATTTTAGGAATTTTCACTCCCCACCCTCCTGGTCAGTACCACTGCTTTATGTGCTGTTTCTCCCCAGTTGATTCAATTTGTTTCTTCTTCCTGGCTCAGCCCCATGAGTGGCACCATCCAATCAGGGAGCACGGAATGAAGAGGATGACCCTGCATAGCCAATCTGATTGGGCTCTGTGATGATGATGTCACTCCGAGTTCATTAAGGCAAGGGAAAGGGAGGGCAAGGGAAATGAATAGATTGACATTTTCGCAAGCGATCTCAAGACATTGCACTGCATTGGTTAGAATGATGGACTAGGACCTGGGAGTCCAGGGTTCAGATTCTCACACAGCCCCACACCAGTCACTGAGCCAGTCACTACCTCTCAGCCTAACCTACCTCACAGGTTACAGTCTATGCTACCCGAGTTAGGAAGAGAGCAGAGGGAATTGTCGCAGATCCTTTGCATCCTGGTCATCATCTATTTGATTTACTTCCATCTGGACGTCACTACAGGGGTTTATATACAAAAATGGCTAGGCACAGGAACAGTTTCTTCCTTTGCACCATTATATTGTTAAATTCATAGTTATGTAGCGGAAGGTGAGGCCAGTTATGGGTGGGGTTCTTTTGCTGTGTTATTGTATTATGAGTGGAATAGTGTTGTATAAGGTACGTTTATATTGCAATGTAGCCAAAGCAAAATTACAAGTATGTTGGTACTTGGCCAATAAAATTACCGTATATACCCGAGTATAAGCCGACCCGAATATAAACCGAGGCACCTAATTTTCCTACAAAAACCTGGGAAAGCTTATTGACTCGAGTATAAGCCGGTTCACCTTTGCCGCTGTGGAGGAGGAGGAGGAACGAGCAGCCCGAAAGCAACCCTTTGGGCTGCTCCTTCCTCTTCTTCCTTTGCCAAGTTTGCATTTATGCGAGCAGTTCAGGAATGGAACAAGCTGCCTGGGGAGAGTAAAGAACCGCCGTTCTTGTACACTTCTTAAGGAATGGTTGACTGGGGAGAGCGGGTGGCGGCACGAGCGGAGAGAAAGGGCTTCTTTCTCGCCACCCCCACCACCCGCCTCACTCGAGTATAAGCCGAGGGCAGCTTTTTCAGCACAAAAAATGTGCTGAAAAACTAGGCTTATACTCAAGTATATATGGTATTCCTATTCCTATTCCTACAGGTAGGTAGCTGTGTTGGTCTGTCATAGTCAAAACAAAATAAAAAATCCTTCCAGTAGCACCTTAGAGACCAACTAAGTTTGTTCTTGGTATGAACTTTCGAAAGCTCATACCAAGAACAAACTTACTTGGTCTCTAAGGTGCTACTGGAAGGATTTTTTATTTTGTTTTGACTACCTCACAGGGTTGTTGTAGGGATTGAGTGAGGAGAGAGAAAAACCATTTCAACACCAGTTTGCATTTTTTTAAATAAGTCCGTGTGAAAATTCATTAGCATTTTAGTGCAAATTTCTTCTTATATCCACATTTTTGTATGCCAATTTCCTAATATCCTAATATCCACCTTTTTTTTTTTAGTAAAGCACATTTCTCCTTGGGACCCAGGTGGCGCTGTGGGTTAAACCACAGAGTCTGGGGCTTGCCGATCAGAAGGTCGGCGGTTCGAATCCCCGACGGGGTGAGCTCCCGTTGTTCGGTCCCAGCTCCTGCCCACCTAGCAGTTCGAAAGCACGTCAAAGTGCAAGTAGATAAATAGGGTACCACTCCGGCGGGAAGGTAAACGGCGTTTCCGTGCGCTGCTCTGGTTCGCCAGAAGCGGCTTTGTCATGCTGGCCACATGACCCGGAAGCTGTCTGTGGACAAACGCCGGCTCCCTTGGCCTATAGAGCGAGATGAGCGCCGCAACCACAGAGTCGGGCACGACTGGACCTAATGGTCAGGGGTCCCTTTACCTTCACCTTACATTTCTCCTAATATCTATATTTTCCCTAATCTAGCACAATTTTGTATGTTCTTTTCATAGATACATGCCCACATTACTGCCATCACTTAATCAATTTCTTTTGCTCGCAAGACTGAAAAGCTGAGAGCCTTCTCGTTGCAGTTGCAGTTCTAGGTGTCGAGGGAGCTGAGTGTGTGGGCTTGCAAAATGAGTGAGAGGGAAAGCCGGAGCAGCAAGACAGAGCAAGCAGTAGAAGAGGGGAAGCAGTAGGAGAAGCCACCCTCGTCCTAATGGAAGGGAATGATGAAGTAGAGGGGGGAGGATGACAGGAACAAAGCCCCAAGGGCTGCCAAAGGAAGCGAAGAGGAAATTCATGCATGTTAGACAGGCTGGAAGGAGAGCTATCGTTGTGGCAAACTACATTTATTTAAGGCACAATTGATGGAAGAAGCCAGTTGGAAAGTCTCTGGCTAAGGGAGTGTAAAATGAGTTTCTCGGAGGATAGGTGCCTCTGTGTCCCTCCCAATTACCGGGCTGGAGAGAACGAGAAAGTAGACTTATTTTCAAGCACAGGATGGGATGGAGAGACAGCTGTCCAGAGGGGAAACTGATTCTGAAGCTTTCTACTGGTGAGGATATATAGTTTGGCCACCGCTATCCCACAGGTGAAACACATCTCTGTGTTGATAAAAAAAGGTAAAGGACCCCTGACAGTTAAGTCCAGTTGTGAACGACTCTGGGGTTACATGCTCTTCTCGCTTTACCGGCGTTTGTCCACAGACAAAACCCCCCTCCAAATCCCTAACTTAATTATTTTTCTGCCTCTTGTAGAAATTTTAATGCTCTGTGCTAGATCATAGAATCCTAGAGTTGGAAGAGACCACAAGGGCCATCCAGTCCAACCCCCTGCCAAGCAGGAAACACCATCAAAGCATTCCTGACAGATGGCTGTCAAGCCTCCGCTTAAAGACCTCCAAAGAAGGAGACTCCACCACACTCCTTGGCAGCAAATTCCACTGTCCAACAGCTCTTACTGTCAGGAAGTTCTTCCTAATATTTAGGTGGAATCTTCTTTCTTGTAGATGCTGCATGGTTTTAAACACCAATCTTTAGGGCCAACATAGCTACAAATACCCTGACCCTTTGCAGACTGACAAAGAAATCAGAGCATAATCTCGCCCCAGTGAAGCACTAAGACCCATAGACTTTGAGTGGGGTGATAAACAGTAACAAACGCTTTAAAGCACCACATCCTTTTACTAGATTTCCACGGAGTTTTGAACAAAGCAAAAATTGTCCTGCTCCCATGAACCTCTGCACAAATTTGAAGGGAAGCCAACATAATTTCAATAAGAGACTAACAATATTTGTCTGGAGAAAGGGCTTTATATATCTCGGGTACACATCCATTAGCAACTTTCTTTGATGTCTGACTTCAAGAGGTGACTTTACTCAATGCTTGCTACTCAATGCTTGCTAATTTATTTATTTGCTGCCCTTTTAGAAGTTGCCCGCTTTCCGCAGCCCGCCATTGATATGGATCATCTCCTTGAAATGTACTTCGCCTTGATGTCAGAGAGGCATCAAATTACTCCGTTCGCTATGTGACAAGCGACGTCACTTGCTTGTGTATTGAGAGAATCCCCTGTGGAACACTTGCCATTTCTATCCGCTGCATATTCTTGATCGTATATCGACGGAGCCTTAGCGAAATGCCATGCATTTAAGGAAATGGTATTACGGCGAGCACTTCAGTTCTTATGAAAATGTCCAATTAAAATGTTCCCCACCCCCTTTCCCTGACGGGATGTGAGCAAATGGAAGAAGTGTAAAGTGAAATGCATGTTGAGGAGGGGGGGGGGATATTAATTTCATGAACAGACTTATGGGGTCTGAACTGGCCGGCAGTGACAGAGCAGGAATGAGACTTTGAGGTCACAATGGATACTTAATGAAAATGTTGGCCCAGTGTGTAGAAGCTGTAAAAAAGACAAATTCCATGGTAGGCATCGTTAGGAAAGGAACTGAAGTTAAAACTATTGATTCACAAATGTCATTAGACAAATCTACGGTGTGAGCACATCTGGAATACTATGTACAGTTCTGTTTTCCTCACTTCAGATAGGAGCTGTCGGGCAGCAGAGGATCCAACCCCCAGGGCAGGATGCCAGGAACGGATAAGACAAGGAAAAGTTCTTACCAACTGCTTTTTATTCAATATTCACAGAGAGAAACTCGGAAATGCTGCCTCTTGGAATAATGGTGTTGCCCCGAGTGAGTCTCTACCTGCTTCCTTTCTTGTGCTGAAAAGTGCCCTCTGCCTTTGAGCTCCTTGCTCTCCTACTTTCAATGCTCACTGGGTTCTGGGAGTCGGGGGCATCTGGAATGCTTTCTAAAGACACTGTGTCTGTCAGCTGTCGCCCCTCTGGTGTTTCTTCTTCCTCCTCTCCCATTATTTCCCAGCTTCCCCCCTCATCTGCCTCTGAGCTGTGATCTCCCTCAAACCCCTGTTGTAATTCTGAATGGTCTTCTTCTTCTCTGGAAGGGTCAGGCTGCTGGAGAGGCAGTCTCTACCATTCCTCCTCTGCCCAGTCCCTGACAGGAGCACCAACTCTATGGGACGGAGGCCTCTAATGCCTGCTAGGGTGAGGCTCAGCCTCCCCCATCTTGAGGGGGCAGAGGAGGCCTGGAAGAATGTCACCACAACATGGCACAGCCTGGTGGGATGTTGCTCTGGGCCGACCAACATCTCCAGATGCTGTGTGGACTGACAGGAAGTTGCCCTGGGTCAACCAGTGCAGCCTGGTGCATGAATGTCACACCGGGAGGAGTCCTGGTCGGCCTCGCCTGATGCGACAGTTGTCTTGAGCATGCGCAATGCTCAGCACGCCCCTCCCCCAATGTTGAGCGCAACTCGGTACCTGTGGATTGTAGAGCTAGAAAAGGGCAGCCCAAGTGATCAGAAGGATGGAACAAGTCTCCTATGAGGAAAAATTGCAGCATTTTGGACTCTTTGGTTTAGAGAAAAGGTAAGAGGTGACATGATAGAAATTTATAAAACAGTTTTTTTTTTATAGAGAAAAGTTTGTTCTCCTCTCATAGCGCTGGAAATCAGGAACATCTAATAAAGATGATTGTTGGAAGATTCAGGACAGATAAAGGAAGTTCTTCTTGAAGACGGTGGAACTCACTCCCACAAGAGGCAGTTGTGGCCTCCAACTTGGATGGGTTTAAAAGAGGGTTAGATGAATTCATGGAGGGGAAGGCTATCAATGGCTACGAGCCAGGATGGCTGTGTTCTGCCTCCACAGTCAAAGGTAGGAATGCTTTTGAATTCCACTTGCTAGAAGCCACATGGAGGGGAGAATGTCCTTATGCTCAGGTCCTGCTTGCTGGTTTCCTGTGGACGTCTGGTTGGGCACTGTGAGAACAGGATGCTGGACTAGATGGGCCATTGGCCTGATCCTGCAGGCTTTTATTATGAGTACTACAGGCTCACTGACTTGACCTTGACCCCGGAAACACCTTGCCTACATTTCCGAAGGTCCTCCTTTTGGAAGAATGCACAGCTTTTAACCAGGATGCCACCTGAACTATAATCGACACTGTGGAGGCAAATAATTTGCAAGGTCAGATTCATTTTGCGACATGTTCCCTCACTGCAAAGAGGTGTGAAGTTTCATCTAGCATGGGTGTCCAGAAAGGACGCTCGCTCCATTTACACTCCAAGCAGCACCAGAAACCAGAATGAGTTTTCTGTCAAATGCATCTAACCATGTCTGTCTGTTTGTCTGTCCTATTTTGCACCATTCTGGGGCAGGAACTCAATTCGAAATCTGAACGAAGGTTGAAAAATGCTCAAAATAAGATATACCACGAATAATTGGTCTCGGGAGGTCCTCCCTGTTCTCCAAACAGAGTCTCTCCGGAGGCTAGAAATGCATTTTGCTACATGAATGAATCACCACATGAATATTTAGGCACCATTAATGGCATCTAGCATTCAGAGCTTCACAGTTTTGTTTTGTTTTTTGGAACATATGGGCTTAGATATAATGTTACATACAAATAAGTACAAATGAGAGACGTAACACCCCAATGAGAGATGTGACATTAAATTAGAGAACACCTCTGTTCTTAACTTTTTAAATTTTACATTCACCAGGAAACATTGGATGCACATTTTTATGATACCTGGGTTAAAATTTGGTATGGCTTTCAGGGGCCAGATACAACATTTTTCCCCAGGCCTGTTTATCAATCAGTTGGTTCTTTCCTGACCTATATCAGCCATCTCCAACTCAGTGGCTCCAGATGTTTTGAACCACACTTCCCATCATCCAAGTTCTCATCATTTTCATAATATGATGCTGGTTTTGACAATGATGCCGGCAAAGAAGGAGGGAAGGCTATGAAAACACAAATGACACATGTGCTTTGATTTGCAAAACAAAACCTCCCAGGACTTTTCAAGTGGTTTGTGCAAAAATGAGAAGCGATTATATAGAAGGTATGCAGCATATTTTGGCAGAAACATATATGTGTTGTGTGGCCTATAGGACTGTATCTCATGCATCACCTGCGCTCTGCGAGTGCGGCTTCCTCCCGATTGAAGTGCAGAGTGTTTGAGGACCGGGACATTCGCAGGGAAACCAAAATGCTTGTTTACAAAGCTATTGTACTACCAACCTTACTATATGCTTGTGAAACATGGACCACTTATAAATGCCATCTCCAACTCCTCGAAAGATTCCATCAACAGTGTCTCTGAAAATTTTTACACATCACTTGGGAAGACAGGCAAACTAATATCAGTGTACTGGAAGAAGCAAAGATCACCACTGTTGAAGCAATGATTCTTCAACATCAACTTCGTTGGACTGGTCATGTTGTGTGGATGCCTGATGATCGTCTTCCAAAGCAACTACTCTATTCTGAACTTAAAAATGGAAAGTGTAATGCTGGTGGTCAACAAAAGAGGTTTAAAGACTCTCTCAAGGCAAATCTAAAAAAATGTAGTATAAACACTGACAACTGGGAAACACTGGCCTGCGAGCGCTCCAGTTGGAGAACAGCCTTTACCAAAGGTGTCATGGGCTTTGAAGACACTCGAACTCAGGATGCAAGGGAGAAACATGCTAAGAGGAAGGCACGCTTGGCAAATCCACACCGTGATCAACTCCCGCCCGGAAACCAATGTCCCCACTGTGGAAGGACATGTGGATCCAGAATTGGCCTCCACAGTCACTTACAGACTCATTGTTAAAACCGTGTTTATGGAAGACAATCTTACTTGGCTATGAGTGATCGCCAAAGAAGAAGAGGAAGAAGAAGAAGAAGAAGAAGAAGAAGAAGAAGAAGAAGAAGAAGGGGAGGAGTATCTAATGCATTGTAGGTTCTTTGGGCAATATTTACTGAGACCATCCATGGGCACCATTGGAAGTATTGGTGGGCAAGCAGGCGCCCATGGGTCCCACACTGCCGCACCCACCCCCTATAGAAACTTACCTTTTCCAAAAGATAGGCCATTTTGGTCCTCTGATCTCAAGAGGAAAGAAAGGCGTTTTTTATAGCCCTGGAACAAAGCACAGCGCTTTGTACGGCCAGAAAATGTGATCTGCATGCAAGAAATACAGGGTGGAGTGGGAAATGATGCCTTTCTACATTCCTAATACCAGCAGGAGGAAAAGGTGTGTTATAATTATATTAGATAGGTAGGTCGGTACTTGGGCTGAGCCATGGATGTGACTCTAAGTAGGCTGTGTCCAACCCAGTGCATGTGGGAGGCAGTTTGCACCACAAATATTTCCTTTCCTCCAATGTGTTGTTGTTGTTTTTTTTTTTTTAATGATGCAGCATAAATAGATTTGATGGGCAATACCCACACACCCACGCCATGATTTTGAGAACTGTTAAAAACCCCTAAAAAGTGTACTGGGCATCCTGGGGTGTGTGTTTCTCTCTCACACATGCATGCATAGATATACATATCTGCATGAACGGTCTGTTGTTATTTTTCCTGTTGTCTACCAAAGATCAGAAAAAGAAGAAGGCAGAATGCAGAGAACATTGTCAGCATTGATTTCCACTACTTCCATCCTTATCCATCAAGGTTGCAGATGAATAAATGATAGTAAATGAATACCACCTGCGGTTTTCGGGTAAACAGTTCCGCCAGTGCAAGGAGTTTTAGCTGAGATGGTTTTGAAGTGAAGCAAGACCTGCAGCAGCAGTTGGTAGTTCCAGAAGGCTGGGGAATAAACTTGCCATCATTGGTCAACCCAACACTTTTTTCCTTTTGATGCTGTCAGCCTCCTTTGGAAGAAAAAGATGGGGGAGCTATATACCATCAACCCCCACCCCCACCCCGAACTGTATTTAAGCCAGTCTCCTGGGATTGGAGCAAGACCAACAGCAGAATCTTCACTTTTGTTTTTGCTCTGCATTTATGTACTTAAGCCTAACTGGTTTTTGGGTGCTATTGAATGGCTGGGGCAACCCAATCAAATGGGTGGGATACAAATAATAAATTTGTTGGTTTGTTTGTTTGTGTTGTTCTGTGCTTGCTAAATCGGGTTCTCCCCTGGGAGAGCACGCGTTGTGGTGGGGGCCGGCAAGCAACCTCCCTGGGCGGGGTTAGCTAGCTGGCCACAGCTTCCATAGGACCCTGGGGTGTTGCTGGGGTGAATTAAATGTTGCAATATTGTGATGGACAGCCCAGCGTCCTTTATATTGCTCTGCACGCAGGGTGATCTCTCTCTCTTGGCTGCGTGCTTCGGATCACCCACCCTCCCTCCCTTTATTTTAGGCCTCTGCATTGACCTTGCAACTGCCTGTCATGGGGTCATCTGCTTTTGGGGCAGGGGCCCAGTAGGAATTTTTCCATTTGGCTGATTGGCTGTTGCCATTTGGTTTTCGCCTACTGCAGTAGCAACTAGTCACAACTTGTAAGGTTGGCGGTTAGGCATTGGTTATTGTGTTGGTTACTGGTAGGGTGATGCCCCCCCTCCAGAATGATGATGGTGTGCAGGGAATTCCGTTAAAGGAATCCAGGGGCTCAACATGCTTTTGTCCGAACCCCGGTAGGGGCCACGACAGGGCCACGCAAGAGCCCCTGGGACCTCTGGGGAGAGGGAGGCTCTGACCCCAGCCTCCTTAACTCTCCCCAGATGGCATTCTCCTGTCGCACTGACCAAAAGTCAGCTCTGTCCCCGGCGGACAGCTAGTCTGAACCTGAACCAATGCCTACGCAACCACTCACATTTGTATTTGAATAAAGTTGATTTGTATTTGAATAAAGTTGTGGCCTAAATTATTGCCAAAAACCCAAACAAAATTATGTCTGAAGTGTGAATTTCTTGGGGGGGTGGCTTGAGGACCTCAACATGCAAATTGTTGGTTTTTGTTTTTGGTTGAACCTACTGTTTTTTTGAACCTACTGACATGTTCTGCAATTTGTATATTTGTATTTCCAATGTTCTCCATTCTGATGTTTTAAATGTTTAAATGGTTGCTGTAAGCCACTTTGGGCACAGCTCGTTGTGGGAAAGCGGCATATAAGTAAAATCAATCCATCCATCCATCCATCAATCAATCAATGGGACTTCCCTGCCCTCTTCTCTCCCTGTCACCCTCCATACGTGTTCTGAGTTCCCTCCAAACTGTCACCCTCCATACGTGTTCTGAGTTCCCTCCAAACCTTCTGGAGGAGATTTGTGGTGGGTGCAAGGGGGAGCTTATGTGTCTGAAGACGACAAACTCCCCCTTTCAGCCTCACTGAAGTTGTCCAAAGGAAAGCCGAGCGATATGTTTGGCACCAACTTGGCTGCAGGAGTTGCTGGTGGGAGGCGAACAGGGTGCCGTCCAACTGTCTTAGGGACTCTACTGCAGATTTGTGCAGTTTGCTCCTTAGTACTTCTCTTCTCTTCTCCTGAAGATGTCCCACAAGGGTAGATTTCCCCGCAGGGTTTACTCCCAATAAACTACCTCATGAATGAGTATAACCCGCAAGGCAGCAGAGGTTTAGGCTCAGAGTTTTCCTTCTCCTAGGTGGGCTGATGAGCCCCACCTGCCCCTCACGTCCCTCTACAGCATGGGCAGAAACCACCTTCCTGGCCATTGGACCCACAATTGGTCTCATCTGCCGTAAATATTTCTAATACTTTAAGAGAGGGGTGGCTGATATATGTAGGAATCCTTGATGGTGGTTTCTGGAGCGAGGGGTACTTGCACCCCCTGAATGTAGCTCAGCGTTGGAGATCACCCTTTCCCATCCCAGTACCCTCCAGATGCCTGGGATTGCAACTCCCACCAGCCCCTGCCAGCAACAGCCAATGATCAGGGAGCTGGAGTACAAAAACACCTGGAAGACACCAGGTTGAGGAAGGCTGATACCGGCCATTTACCTAGTACCATACAGTGCAAACAGCAACCACTGACATATCTGCTTAGCTCTATCCCCTACCCCATTTCAGGTTGTGTGACAAAGAGACAGAATCCGGGGATTGTTTGTGGCCTACTTTTGACATCCCATGCCATTCTATAAATTAATATGTTATTAGATGGTACCAGCCGGAAATGTTTCCCCACCATGGGCGTAGCCAGGATTTATGTTTTTTTGGGGGGGGGCAGGACCCCCACCTGTCACTGTCTTCCATCTGGCTCTGTCTAGCAGATTCAGAATGAAATGCCCCAACAACAGTTGTTTTATATTATTTTTGACCCCAAGTGCTCAGAAAAAATCTGTCAAAATCTTTCTACAATTTCTACTTTTAGTTAAGTATTTTTTATTTATTTATTGGGTTGATTGGGGAGGCAGCTGCCCCCTGCCCCTCTGGCTACACCCATGCTCCCCACACTTGAAATAGTATGTTCAATTTATTTACTGGCAAACTGGTCCGTGATTCTTTAAAAAGCACACTGTCGCCTTTGTTGCTTGTTTTTTTTTTAAACAAAATTCATCCTTTTATTTTATAATAGAGATTATAAATAAATTGAAAGTGTGCATGCAGTCAACTGCATATTATACAAGCAATATCTATGTTAATAACTGTTTTCTTTGGCAGGCCAGAATCCAGCTGGACATGCAATATTTACATATCAAAATCCATTTCTGTGTGTGTGTTCAAGTCATATCGAATGCAAGTGAAAATATATGTTTTTATATTATATATATATATATATATAATTTAGTAATATATATATATATACACACACACACACACACACATATGCACACACACATGAACATATACACCTGTTCTGGTACGTTATATATACATGTGTGTATGTCTCTCTCTGTGTGTGCCTGCTCATTTCACAGCATACCCGTATAGTTGTATCCAATGTTGGTCATATTCAGAGAGGACCCATTGAAATGCATGGGCGTGACCAACCTATGCCCATTCAGTCTAATGGACCTACTCCAACTTAGTCGGAGACAACGCAGAGTACAGAAAGAGAAATAGGCATATCTATTAAAAGTGGATCTCGTCTTTTTCTGATTCAGGTGAGTCGGGCCTCGAAACGCTAAAAATATCCTGACAAGGTATTTGGGACGGTAGCTTAGGGGGCAAATGGGATTTGGGAGAAGGTGTCTGTGGCGTGCTCTTTTCAGACAGTATCTTTAAGATCTCGGCCACCTGCTTCTCCAGGACAGCCATCCTACTGCTTAGCAGCTGAATATCTTCCTTGAGTTCGTGTTTGACCTCCTGGAGGGTAGTCTGTAAGGCCTGTTCGGGGATGGGGTAAAAGGGGTGTTTTGCATCCGCTTGGCTGGGGCTGTGCTCCAGGGGGCTCCGGTTCTCGCCAGCTTTGTCCAAACGAAGGTCACTTTTTGTGATCCCACTGTCACAAGAGTCCGTTTTCCGCAGTGGGTTTTTAGTAACGCCATTATCCGAGTCGCCGCTCTTGGGGTCATCAGACAACAACCCCATGGACTCGGCCTTGGTGACATTGTTCCAGTCTTCCTTCTTCTCCTCCTGCCCCGCCATGGTGTTCTTTAGCCTAAGCCACCCCTTCCCATTCCCGTTTTTCATCCTCACGGGACTGGTCACCTTGAGGGATTTCTGCTCACTGCTGCCATTGGGCTTGAGCTCCATGGCATCCCTGTTGTTCTGTTTGATGACCTCGTTGGTCTTCATGTAAGACAGGGACGTCTGGATGGGTGTGATCTGAGACACGGTGACCACGCTTGTGCCAGTGATGGAGGCACCATTCTGCATGGTCCGGGTTTCCACCTGGAGGCTATTCCTCTCTGGGTCAATGATGGTTGTGCCTTGGTTCCGCATTTCCTTCTGCTGCTTGAATTTCTGGAAGAGCTTTCGCACCGGGTGGTCCACGGGGATGCTCAAAGTCACTTCGTTCTTCTGACGCAGGCGCTCCTCCTCCTCTTTTTTGACATCACTGATTTTCCGGAAAATAATCTGCAAAGGACAAAAATCCAACATGTAGTAAGAAACAAAACAAGTTTCCTTGGTAAGCGAATATTTTCTGAGTGGGACCAAATATCATGGGCTTAGTGCAACTTTTCCCAACCTGATGTCCTTCCAGATTTTGTTGGACTCCGATTCCCATTAGCCCCAGCCAGCAAGGCCCAATGGTCAGGGATGATGGGAGTTATAGTCCAAAAAGGCACTAGGTTGGCAAAAGCTGGTTTAGTGGGGGAAATGCCTCCTTGTTTCTTTTTGGGCATTTTCTCTGCAAGTGAATACGTGGGTGATTGACCAAGGCAAGCTGTCAATGGTGGAGACAAAATAAAAATTTCTTTCCAGTAGCACCTTAGAGACCAACTAAGTTTGTTCTTGGTATGAGCTTTCGTGTGCATGCACACTTCTTCAGATACACTGAAACAGAATCTGTATCTGAAAGAAGTGTGTATCTGAAGAAGTGTGCATGCACACGAAAGCTCATACCAAGAACAAACTTAGTTGGTCTCTAAGGTGCTACTGGAAAGAATTTTTTATTTTGTTTTGACTATGGCAGACCAACACGGCTACCCACCTGTAACTGGAACAATGGTGGAGACAGATATCCAAATTCATTTTATCCATTGTTTGCTCCTGTCTCCAACCATCCATATGTTGTGCTACAACATTTCCTTGCAAGGGTGAAGCAAGGCAGGATATCTGTGGCTTCCTAGATCTTTATTTACCTTTCTTTATTTGAAGAAATTACATTCTGCTTAACTGCAATGGTCTCTAAATAGTTTGTGATATGAGATAAATATACATATAAATAAATTAAATCAAATTCAAATTCAAAGGCTTGCTTGAATAATAATAACCATAAAGTCTTCATTAGGTTCCAGGTGTTCAGTAGTGAGTGACCCTGTCTGACCCCAACTGGAAGGGAGTACCATAAAATTGTGTCCACAATATTGAATAGACAGCTAAGAGGGGATATGAACTGTGCATCTGAGCCATTTGAGACCAAAAACAGTGATTCCCCTCAAGGGCCTTCATGATCAGGCAAGGATATAAGTGATCAGGTGGTCCTTGAGGTATCCTGGATCCAAATTGTAAATGACCTTGCAAATTAATACAATAACATTGAACCTGACCCAGGTAAGGTAAAAGGTAAAGGACCCCTGGACGGTTAAGTCCAGTCAAAGGCGACTATGGGATTGCAGCACCCATCTCGCTTTCAGGCCGAGGGAGCTGGCGTTTGTCCGCAGACAGCTTCCGAGTCATGACTAAACCACTTATGGCACAACGGAACACCGTGATGGAAGCCAGAGTGCACGGAAACGCCGCTTACCTGCCCGCCACAGTGGTACCTATTTATCTACTCGCACTGGTGTGCTTTTGAACTGCTAGGTTGGCAGGAGCTGGGACAGAGCAACGGGAGCTCACTTCGCCGTGGGGATTCGAACCGCTGACCTTCTGACCAGCAAGCCCAAGAGGCTCAGGGGTTTGGACCACAGCGCCACCCACATTCCACCTGACCCAGGAGCCTAAAAGCAGTCTAGCTTAAGCAGACCCCTAAACAGTGCAGCTGCAGCTTTTTGCAACAGCTGGAGCTCCCAAGTACAGGCCAAAGGGGCGCCCAACATAGATCATATTGTAACAACTGAGTCTTGATGTTTCCATTTCCCATGGGCTCCAGCCGGCATGGCCAATGCTTAGGGATAATAGGAGTCCAGCAACACAGTGACGGCTACAGGTTGCCTGCAGTTGAGATAAGGGATATTTCACTTGGTTTTGGGAGCCCCCACAAATCCACTGCAAAGGCATTGTGATCCATTTCCCAGCAGAAAGACCCAATGAAATGAAGTCATAGAATCATAGAATCCTAGAGTTGGAAGAGACCACAAGGGCCATCCAGTCCAACCCCCTGCCAAGCAGGAAACACCATCAAAGCATTCCTGACAGATGGCTGTCAAGCCTCCGCTTAAAGACCTCCAAAGAAGGAGACTCCACCACACTCCTTGGCAGCAAATTCCACTGTCAAACAGCTCTCACTGTCAGGAAGTTCTTCCTAATGTTTAGGTGGAATCTTCTTTCTTGTAGTTTGAATCCATTGCCCCGTGTCCGCTTCTCTGGAGCAGCAGAAAACAACCTTTCTCCCTCCTCTATATGACATCCTTTTATATATTTGAACATGGCTATCATATCACCCCTTAACCTTCTCTTCTCCAGGCTAAACATACCCAGCTCCCTAAGCCGTTCCTCATAAGGCATCGTTTCCAGGCCTTGGACCATTTTGGTTGCCCTCCTCTGGACACGTTCCAGCTTGTCAGTATCCTTCTTGAACTGTGGTGCCCAGAACTGGACACAGTATTCCAGGTGAGGTCTGACCAGAGCGGAATACAGTGGTACTATTACTTCCCTTGATCTAGATGCTATACTCCTATTGATGCAGCCCAGAATTGCATTGGCTTTTTTAGCTGCTGCATCACACTGTTGACTCATGTCAAGTTTATGGTCTACCAAGACTCCTAGATCCTTTTCACATGTACTGCTCTCAAGCCAGGTGTCACCCATCCTGTATTTGTGCCTTTCATTTTTTTTTTGCCCAAGTGTAGTACTTTACATTTCTCCCTGTTAAAATTCATCTTGTTTGCTTTGGCCCAGTTCTCTAATCTGTTAAGGTCATTTTGAAGTGTGATCCTGTCCTCTGGGGTATTAGCCACCCCTCCCAATTTGGTGTCATCTGCAAACTTGATCAGGATGCCCTCAAGCCCATCATCCAAGTCATTGATGAAGATGTTGAATAAGACTGGGCCCAGAGAGGAAGCTGAGAGGGGATCAGCGTACAGCAGCGGCCCTGTTCTCGTCGTCGAAGAGTATCAAGTTAGGAAGGACGTGCGTTGACATATGTTGATGTGTATTATGATAATCCTTGAGCATGACACACAATCAGCCTGTTTGTAGTGCTTCCAACAGTGGCAAGCCGATGCGGCTGCATATAATGCAAGGGATAGATGAGAAACAGAATACCCACACCTGGTTCAATGTGCATTTATGTGGAAGCAATTACTAGGTGAATCTGTTGATTTTGGTTTCTCGTTTTTCCAATCTTAAGTCCAGTTCTCTACATCAGTTTGCATTTTCTTTTTTAAGCTCTCAGGAAAATTCATCAGCATTTTAGTGCAAATTTCTTCCAACACATATTTCTTAATGGAATTTTCTCCTAAAATAACGCATTTTTGCAAAGTTCCCCCACAATACACACACTCAAACCCAATAAAATAATATAATGCATGATTGCTGCATGCTATTTTCACTAATGTATGTATTCTACCTTAGTGTATGCATTTCGAACACATGACTTTGGCTGGAAAACTGCATGACAAAATATGGAAGAAATGCAAATTTCAAAGGATGGCTGCATTTTAGTTCAGATGGTGTTTCAGAGAGTGTGAATTAGGAAGATTCACTTTCAAATGTGAACTGAATTGAATTTCCAGTCCACTGAGAATGATGTGTAAATAGCAAAATGGAAAGGAATCTGGGGAAGGTTTTTTACCCGAGAATTCTGGATGAAGGTTAAAACATGATGCCTGTTTTTCCCCACATATTGTATGGAATACATATTTTAAC
This sequence comes from Lacerta viridis, assembly GCA_900245905.1. Classification (NCBI taxonomy): domain Eukaryota; kingdom Metazoa; phylum Chordata; class Lepidosauria; order Squamata; family Lacertidae; genus Lacerta; species Lacerta viridis. Next base: position 29,859 of record OFHU01004260.1, on the reverse strand, counting down.
CATTTTACCCAACTCATTGCTGGCTTTTTAAAATTATTACTATCTCTGCTTAGGCTGGGGCAACAAAGAATTTTTCAGGCATAAGAGAGATTAACTCAAAGTGTCTGGCAGGTGTTTTAAGATAACCTTGCGTATCAGGTCAAGCAGTATCTGATGTGCTTTATGATATGGATAACTTCTTAGTTGGCCTTCGTAGTGTTATTTAAAGAGTTCAGGCGCAGGCTAGGATTTTGAGATAGGAAAGTAGGACATTTTGATGCCTCACACAACACTTCAGGGCTCCCCCTTGCAAGGCCTTCTGGGTCCAGGCCTCAAAACCAAAGGTGTCCTGGCCCTCCCTAGCCAAGGATGGCAAACTTCTGATAGCTAACTCTTTATTGATGAGAAAAACACTTAAAGCAGCTTCAACGGTGCTCTGAGTTCACATGCACACATACATCTAGTGGTTCCCTCGCTGCGAGAAGTGAAGTTACAGGGAACCAGGCAGAGGGCCTTCTCGGTAGTGGCACCTGCCCTGTGGAACGCCCTCCCACCAGATGTCTAGGCAATAAGCAACTATCTGACTTTTAGAAGACATCTGAAGGTGGCCCTGTTTAAGGAAGTTTTTAATGTTTGATGCTATATTGTGTTTTTAATATTCGGTTGGAAGCTGCCCAGAGTGGCTGGGGAAACTCAGACAGATGGGTGGGGCATAAATAAATTATTATTATTATTATTATTATGCCTCTAGGCAGCTGTCTGATGGTCTAGGCCCCGTAGAGCAGGCACATCCAACTCCCAAGAGTCTGAGATCTACTTCCAGTATAAAAATTCTGGAAGTGAGCTACCCATGAAGGGGAGGGGGGAGCCAAAGTTGTTGACTTTTTTTAGGGGGCGCAAAAGCAAAGTTGTTGAGCTTTTTGAGGGGGAAGGCAAAGCATTTTTAGCTTTATTTTGGGGGGGACATCGCTCACCTAAAACAATGAAGCAGCGGTAACAACTACTTCTGTTTTCTAACTGAGGACAAGAGCGATGGTGGTTGGGGGGGGCTTTCACTCCATTGCTTATCACTACCACCAATCAATTGGGGTCCCGCAATCAACCACAATCTTCTGGGGATCGGCCGGTCGATCGTGGTCAACCGGTCGGACATCCTTGCTGTAGAGTATCTGCAGCAACAGGGAGACTCCTGTTGGAGATTCATTCCCCGTGTCTACAGTCATGGGATTCTTGACAATCACATGACAGTGTATGTGTTTACATTCCACAGAGTGGGAAGTGACGGAGACAGGATGTTTGTGTTACTGTGTTCTGTGAAGTGGGACTATTGTCCTTTGTTCTTTCTCTTTGCTGTCTGATGCTAGAGAGAGAGGGAGCCATGTTGCAGTGCTCCGTGTGTGTTTATATGTAAATAAAGTAGATTAGCCAAAACGCTGAGTTGCTGAGGTCTGTTTACGCATGCTGAGAAGACTCTGCGGATCCCTAAGTGTGCTGATGCTTCTTGGTATCAGTCGCTGTGATGTTCGGGCAAAAGAAAGCTTTTGAAGCTCCTGAACGAACGACCAAGAGAGAGAGAACATGCCAGCCAGGCATGTGACTCTGCCAGGCTCCTACCCAAGAGTAACACCCCCTGCTGGCTTATATACCCTCCTCTGACATCTGTAACCTGCTACTTCCCCTGCATGGAAGTGGCCACAGCTTTTGCAGACCCTCCAATTGTCCCTATTTTCCAGAGACAATCCCAGATTTACAGAAGGTATCCTGGCTTCTCATTTGATCCCAGAATGTCTTGCTTTTCCTTGGGACATCCCTATTTCCATTGGAGAAATGTTGGAGGGTATGGTAGGATATCCCTATTTTCATTAGATTACTGCAATGCGTTATACATAGGGCTATCTCTGAAGACAGTTCAAAAACTTCAGCTGATGCAGAATTCAGTGGCCAGGTTACTCATCAGAGCAAGACGGTTTTAGCAGATTACACTGATCCTGATCCGACTGCACTGGCTACCAATTAGTTTCTGGGCCCAATTCAAAGTGCTGGTTTGGACCTATAAAGCCTTAAATGGCTCAGAACTGCAATACCTCAAGGACTGCCTCTTTCCATATGAACCTACTTGGACCCTGAGATCATCTTCTGAGGCCCTTCTTTGTATGCCTCCTCCATGAGAGGTCCAGAGGGTGGCAACGTGAGAACAGGGCCTTCTCTGCAGTGGCTCCCCGCGGCAAAATGCTCTCCCCAGGGAAGTTCGCCTGGCGCCATCGTTATGCACCTTTAGTCGCCAGGCAAAAACGTTCTTTATAAACCAGGCCTTTGGTTGATCTGATTTACATCCTATGCCCTTTTAAAATGTGGTTTTTTTGTGTGGGGGGGAGGGCTATTGGGTTGCTGTTTTTATTTTTATTAGGTGTTTTGTAGTTTTATATCTTGATTTTATTCTGTGAACCACCCTGAGACCCCTGGGTATAAGGCAGTATATTAATAATAATAGCAGTATATCAATAATAATAATAATAATAATAATAATAATAATAATAATAATAATAATAATAGACACGTTGGAGGGTATAGAAGAGGGCACCCCTAATTTCATCAAAGAAGTGCTGGAGGGTATGCTCTTCCCGCTTCAAGCCCCTCCTGGTTCTAGGAGACAGTGGGGCTGGCGGAAAGTGGGGAGCCTACTGACCCGTTTCTTGGCTGAACAGCCTCTTCTTCTTCCACCACATCTGGTCTTCCTTCATCTGTCTTGGTCTGCTCTGGCTCTTAATCCCAGGGTCATTCATTCAAGCCCCATGTTGGATGTCAGGGTTGAGCCAGATGAGGAGGAGTGGTGGCAAGCCGCCGCCCCCCCCCCCAGCGAGGCTGCACCCACGGAAGAACCTGGGGAAACGGAGGAGTTCGTACCTGGAGAAGACTGGTGGCGGCACTCCTCGGAAGAGGAAGAGTCAGATGGAGAGGGGGAAAGACCAGAACAGGAGGAGGAAGAAGTCGAGCCAGAATCAGGCCCTTGTGAGGAGAGAAACCGGCAGGGCCCCTCCCCTCCTCCCTTCTCAGCTGTAGAGCGTAGAGCTGAGAGACGCAGGGAACAATTAGAGGCAGCTGCAACTCGTAAGAGACGTGGTTACAGGCCAGCTACTTAAGAAAGGCTGGCTGCTCCCTTCGCTAGCACCTGCAACTGCTATGCTGAGTGCGTGGTTGCTCTTGCTTGCTCTGTTCCTGACTCCTGGCTTGTTCCTGACTCCTGGCTTGTTCCTGACCCTTGGCTTGTTCCTGGCTCCTGGCTTGTTCCTGACTGACTTGGCTGGTTCCTGACTTGGACTGTTCCTGACTTCGGCTTCTCCTGACCCCTTACTGATACCTGACTTCAGCTGGCTTCTGACTCGGACTGTTTGACCTCCGCTTATCTGACTGACTGCCGCACTTCAGCACGCCAACTTGTTGGCGCCCTAACAGTGGGCAAAAGATTCCTGCATCGTAGGGGGTGGGCTAGATGACCCTCGCGGTCCCTCCCAACTCTACAATTCTATGACCCCATTCAAACTATTCAGGGGTTCAAGGCAAGCGAGTCGTGACCCAGTTCCTCGCCTCTTTCGGAGCCAGCAACCAGAAGTTTCTGCCCGTTCCACAAAACCATAGTTCGTCGCAGACGAGGCTGATTTGGATGGCATTGAAGGCGACTGGGCGGGGGTGCTGGGGGAATCTGACACACTGAAAGTTAATTTAGGAAATCAACTCCGTGATCAAAGCTCCCCTTGGCTTCATTAAAATGCACTGTGCACAAGCCTTCTTCCAACTGCAGTAAGGACATGGGTGGTGGCCTGGAGTTAACACAGCTACTTAGCATAATTTAGAACCACAACATGTTTATTAGTATTGAGTTGAAACAGCAAACAGTGTGCGGTGTGTGTGTGCGTGCGTGCGTGCGTGTGCATCTATGGCAGGGGGGAACAGGCCGATGCTTTTATCTCCCTGCTATGACCCAAATAGAGTGTGCACGGATCTTCAATTAAGAGCTGTTCTTGCTTTCATTTGGCTGTCATAGTCTACAACGAAAGCTGCAGGGGGATGGCAAATAATATTTTTAATTATACGTGTCACGCCGCTCCTGCTGCCAGCTGGGGGTTTGGGGCCCTTTGCAAAAAAAATAAAAATTAATATACTCGGCGATCCCTGCACTTACAGAAAAAAGAATAAAATCATGTTTAAAATATTGAAGCATGTTTTTAAGGCAACGGGGGAATGTAAAGGAACATATGCTAAAAAGAGGCAACAGTTCTTGGAGAACTATAATAGAAAGGAAAGTTTGGTGCTGAGCGTGCAGCAGCTGTGAAAAAGGAGGATTGCATGTTAGGAATCTTTAGGAAAGGAACTGAATGCAAGACTGCCAATATCTTAATGCCATTGTGAAAATCTGTGGTTCAGCTGTATTTGGAATACTGTGTACAGTTCTGGTCGCCTTGCCTCAAAAAGGGCAAGGAAAAGGTTTGGAAAAGGGCAACCAAGAGGATCAAGGGGGCGATGCATTTTCCCTTGCAATGTATGGAAGTGAGAGCTGGACCATAAAGAAGACTAATCGCCAAAGAATTTATGCTTTTGAATTATGGCACTGGAGGAGACTCTTGAGAGTCCCATGGACTGCAAGAAGATCAAACTTATCCATCCTTAAAGAAATCAGCCCTGAGTGCTCACTGGAAGGACAGATCCTGAAGCTGAGGCTCCAGTACTTTGGCCACCTCATGAGAAGAGAAGACTCCCTGGAAAAGACCCTGATGTTGGGAAAGATGGAGGGCACAAGGAGAAGGGGACGACAGAGGATGAGATGGTTGGACAGTGTTCTCGAAGCGACTAGCATGAGTTTGGCCAAACTGGAGGCAGTGAAGGATAGGCGTGCCTGGCGTGCTCTGATCCATGGGGTCACAAAGAGTTGGACACGACTGAATGACTGAACAACAACATTTAGAGAAAAGGTGAGCAAGCGCTTACGTATCTCCAACTCCTTGAAAGATTCCATCAGCAGTGTCTCTGAAAAATTTGTACACATCACTTTGGAAGACAGGTGAACTAATATCAGTGTATTGGAAGAAGCAAAGATCACCAGTGTTGAAGCAATGATTCTTCAACATCAACTTTGTTGGACTGGTCATGTTGTGCGGATGCCTGATGATCATCTTCCAAAGCAACTACTCTATTCCGAACTTAAAAATGGAAAGCGTAATGCTGGTGGTCAACAAAAGAGGTTTAAAGACTGTCTCAAGGCAAATCTTTAAAAATGTAGTATAACACGACAACTGGGAAACACTGGCCTGCGAGCTCCAATTGGAGAACAGCCTTTACCAAAGGTGTCATGGGCTTTGAAGATGCTTGAACTTAGGATGAAGGGAGAAACATGCTAAGAGGAAGGCACACTTGGCAAACCCTCACCGTGATCAACTCCCCAGAAACCTATGTCCCCACTGTGGAAGGACATGTGGATCCAGAATTGGCCTCCACAGTCACTTACGGACTCATTGTTAAACTGTGTTTATGGAAGACAATCTTACGATGCAAGAAGGAGAGGAGGAGGAGGAGGAGGAGGAGGAGGAGGAGAGGAGGAGGAGGGAAGAAAGAAGAAGAAGAAGAAGAAGAAGAAGAAGAAGAAGAAGAAGAAGAAGAAGAAGGTTGAAATGCATAAAATTCTGCATGGAAGGGGGACAGTGAGTAGAGAAACTATTTTTTCTCCCTCTACCACAACACCAGAACTCAGGGACATCTAGTGAAACTGAGTGTCAGAAGATTGAGGAAAGACAAAAGAAAGGACTTCTTCACACAATGCATAGTTGAACTGTGGAACTCATTCCCACAAGATGCAGTGGTGGCCACCACCTTGGATGGTTTTAAAAGAGGACTAGATGAATCCATGCAGGACAATGGTGATGTTCTACTTTTACTACTGGAGGCAATAGGCTTATGAAAACCATTTGCTGGAAACTGCAGGAGTGGGGACTTGCTCTTGTGCTTGGGTCCTGCTTGCAGATTTCCCACAAGCACCTGGTCGGCCATTGTGAGAACAGGGTGCTGGAATAGACGGGTCATTGGCCTGATCCAGCAGGCTCTTATGTTCTTATGAGATCAGAAGATGCGTATGCTCCACTACATTTCCTTGACTTCTCTGTAGGCTACACATGTGCTTGACTATTGAGCTATTGTCCCCTCTGAGACATTATATACTCACCCCTTATACACCCAGTTGATCACTAAGCTCTGAAGATGAGGACCTCTTGCAGATACCGTCTCATCAGGAGGTCCATTCCATACAATGCAGGAATTGGGTCTTTAGAACCTTTCCTTTGGAACTCCCTTTACAGATGGGACAGGTGTCCTCTCTAATTTTTTTAATTTATTTATTTGGCACTTATTGAACAAGAGGAAATTTTTTATGGCTATGTTAGACCTGGCATTGTTTTTATGGACGTCTTTATCATTGCCGTTTTCATGATTTTATTGTTAATTGCTTTGGGATGCTTTGTGGGAAGCGATTCATTAATGAAATGAAATAAATAAATGTTGCACCTGCGATCTATCTGTTCGGCAGATGTTTGGTTGTACACTGCAAAATTCCAGTGACAAGTCTAATTCCAACGCACAGATTGTTGCTGCAGCAGTCTTAAATTAGATCTTGGCATAGGGCGTGCAGATTCCAACACTATCTACCATATGCACACATACATAAATATCTCAGTTAAAGATAGCATACGCAGAAGATAGGATTTATGTGCAAACAGGAAGTGTGTGTTAGTTCCATGGTGAGGCTCTTGAAGCCATCACAGGAGTGCCTCCCCGTGGAAACATTTCACGGGGAACGCACTATTCGGAGGAAGGATCAGAGAACAAGAACGTAGATTCCTATTGCATCTTCTTCCCAGACTTAGCTCTGGAAAACAATTCCCATTGAAATAATTTCCCATGTTAATATTCCCCATGAACTGGCACTGGTTTCAAGCTCGTTTCCAGTATTACAAGTCCTTGATATGCCTGTTTTTCCTGAATAGGAAGTCCAGCATCCTGTCCGCACATTGGCCAACCAGATGCCCATGGGAAGGCCACAAAAACAAGACCTGAGCACAAGAGCCCTCTCCCCTCCTGTGGTTTCCAACAACTGGTATTCAGAAGCACTTCTTCCTCCAATCATGGGAGCAGAGAAGATTAGTATTGTTGTGAGTTTTTTGGCGAGAGGCGGCATTAGGCTGTATGATGCCTGAGTCCCTTCTAATTCCTGAATCCAGCAAGCGTTAACATCTAATGGAGGATCCCATTGTTGAAGGAGCCCGGTATGGGTTGTTGGTATTAGAAAGAAAGAGGGCAAATCTGCAGGCCCCCTCCCTTACCTGTCTGGTAGCCAGAGGAGAATGTGTGTAAGCTGGGCTGGAAGAAGGCTATAGGCCAGGGATTGAGAGCCAAGCTTGATTTCGGCTTGAATCAAGGCTGTGGCTATGGGAGAAGCAAGACCTTCTTGGGGCGTTAATGCTGGGAGCCCCTCCATCGTAGGCTCAGGTTGTATATATGTGTGAAGTCCGCTCACCTTTTATCCGGTGGACGGCATTGCGGACAGTCAACCGAGCCTCAACAGTTTTCCGGCGCAGGGGTGGAGGTACACTTTCTCTCCCCCCCCCCATGTCATGGCTGGCTGTGTCATCTGGGCTGGGGACAGCCCCAGCCAATCTGCTGCCAGGGTGGGTGTGGCTGTGGACAATTTCATCACAGCACGCCCGGCCGGCCCCCTCTTCTTGCCTCTTGGGCTTGCCGATCAGAAGGTCAGCGGTCCGAATCCCCATGACGGGGTGAGCTCCCGTCGCTCGGTCCCAGCTCCTGCCAACCTAGCAGTTCGAAAGCACGCCAGTGCAAGTAGATAAATAGGGACCACTCTGGCGGGAAGGTAAACAGCGTTTCCGTGAACTGGTTTCCGTCACGGTCTTCTGTTGCACCAGAAGCGGTTTTGTCATGCTGGCCATATATTCCAGAAATCTGTCTGCAGACAAACGCCGGCTCCCTTGGCCTGAAAAGCGAGATGAGCGCCCAACCCCATAGTCGCCTTTGATTGAACTTAACCACCCAGGGGTCCTTTACCTTTACCTTTTCTATTTTTACCATGGATCTAATTTGAGGGGCAGGGGGGTGGAAAACAAATTCTTTAGTTTTTCCTTTTCCTTGCAGAAAAAAAATGCAATTATGTTCTTCTAATATGAGTAGTTTTTCAGACCCTATTTATGCAATCTGTTGAATACAAGAAGAGCCCAGAAACCTCTTTTCTCATGGTCTGACCAGATGGCATGCAGGACATGAGGAGTTTCCCCACTTTTGATTCCCAGCCATGGAATACAGATGGTTTATTATTATTATTATTATTATTATTATTATTATTATTATTATTATTAAATGCAAAAAATGGTTTATGTTTATTGTCAAACTGATGCAACCTATATTCTTGGTGTAAAGTTAATGTTAAAAGAGAGGAACGAAAAGGAAACAAGCTTCTCTCCACAAGTTGATATTTCATATGCGGACTTTGCAAACGTTTGAAATTGCGATGGAATTTCACTTTGTCTAAAATGGGCATCCGACCAAACGAAACGGCAGCAGTCCCCAAGCCCACAAGAGAACCTGCTCCATGGGAAATTAGACGAGGTTTCTCTGAGAAGAAAAAGAACAGAATCCTAATAATAGAACAATCACCTGCTGTTGTTCCTTTGGCCTCCTTGAGATTACAGGCTCCCACCACAGAGAGAAACATTTCAAAACGAGGAGCCCAGAGTTAAAAGTTAAGCCCCAAAGGACGGGGGCTGGGGGAGAACTAAATTAATTGCTGCATACACACCTTCTCAAGGGAAATGGGGGAAAACTCCACTGTATGGCAAGATCAACAGTCATTAATGTGATGGGAATTTGGTGTCAGGATTTGTTTCCCAAGGGCAGGGGGTCTAAGAAGGTGGATCCGTTGTCACAGGTTTGTGTGTTAAGAAGGGTTGCCGCTGAGGTCCTGTCTTCCCAAGTGGCTTAAGTTTAAGGGTCATTTGGGGGGTGGTTAGAAAGTGGCTTGGGGTGAGGAAGGGAGAGGGAAGTTGCCAGTGCGGCAAATGAAGGTTAAGTAAAAGTTAACTGGTTGCCAGCCCTGGGAAAACTGAGGAGGTTTCTTTATCTATACTGCAGGGGTGCAAAGATAGCAGTAATGTGAGATGCTCTGCAACCGTTATCCTAACCCCAATCTTTCTCGCACGGTCCCTCTAGGGTAATGAAAGGTAATTCAGTCCTGAACATTACCCCCAACCCTGACACTAGTCTCATTTCACAGCGAGGCTGCACCAGCCGAGTGGGCTACTTGCGCACAGAAGTCAGTTTTGTCAAGTGAAACAGTTCTGGCATCAAGGCGGTAGTATACTCCCAGATAGCCAGCTGGGGTCCTACATCCAGAGCGCTTCTTCATCTACCACCTTGCCCCGGTCTTAAGATCTCATGAAGGACCACATTCCCTTGTGGGGAACTTTCTGGGGGCCACGTTCCATTGGTGGGTGGGACCAAGTGCAAGAGGGGATGGGCTACATTTCAGGAAAGCATTCTCACCTCCCTAAAGTGGCCTAGCTGGCAGCAGACTGTCTCGAGAGACAATGGAGTGCGCCTCCAGGGGTGAAGTCAAACCGCTGGAGAATCGCAGCACCTGCTGTGGCTGCAGAGACCGGTAACTCTTAAAGGATGCTTCCTGCATTGTGGGTTCCCCCCCCCCCACGGCATCATCAGCAGCAAAGTGACATCCCCGGGGCAATGTGTATGGAGGTCTTGCCTCCTCAAAGAGCAGCTGGCATCCTTCTGGAGGCAATGGAGTGCGCCTCCAGGGGTGAAGTCAAACCGCTGGAGAATCGCAGCACCTGCTGTGGCTGCAGAGACCGGTAACTCTTAAAGGATGCTTCCTGCATTGTGGTTCCCCCCCCCCCACAGCATCATCAGCAGCAAAGTGACGTCCCCGGGGCAATGTGTATGGAGGTCTTGCCTCCTCAAAGAGCAGCTGGCATCCTTCTGGAGGCAACGGAGTGTGCCTCTGGGGGTGAAGTCAAACCACTGTGTTAGCTGCACTGAAGTGACCTCTCCCAGATGCAAGTCTGGGCAGTGTGTATGGAGGTCCTGGGCTGCCCAAATGACAAGACCTCCCTCTCGGCCTCACTGATGTGGTCCAAAAGAAAGCAGAGCAAGATGTTGGGCACCTTAGAATTGCTGCCTGCAGGTTATTTGAACAACAACACCTCTTTTATTTTCCTGTATTGGATTTCATCTCCCCCCCCACCCCGCTTTAGTTCAAATAATTAAATCTGATTTGGGGGAGAAGTGTCTGCTGAAAAACTGCAAGTCAAGAACCCCCCAAGCTCCAATTAGAGTTGAAAATATCAAATGCATAAATGTACAGCATCTTGAGATGAGTCTCTCTCTCCCCCCACCCTTCCCCTTTTTCCGTTTTGCAAATGGGAACACGGACTTGGTTGAACAAAAGTAAGTAATCCTCATTACATAACACAGACTATAAATATTCCACACCCATCAAAAGTGAGCATGCAGAATTGTTCAAAGGGGCCAGGGCATTTCAGTTGCCCAAATGTAGCAACTATAGAGAGTCATATGTTACATAAAATTATTTACAAAATGCAGGCAGAAAACTGCCAGGAACTGGATTAAGTAATGATAAGGGGATTTCAAAGCTTCCAGTCAAAGTTGTCAGGAGGGGGCAAAAAGGCAGAAGGGATGCTGCGGGTTACTCAAGGCTATTTTGCCTAATGTGCAGGGCAATCCTGTCTACTAGGAAGCATGCCCCATTAAATCCAATGGGTGCTTGCTTCCAGGTACCAGTAAGTGGATACAGCACAGCAGCCTCAGACTGCAACGTTGTACTTAAAAACATACCATATTTTTTTCCGTGTATAAGAGGGACTCCAAATTAAGATTGCCCAGAGTTGTTAAGCTTTATTTTTTGGGGGGAGGGTGATTGCCCAGAGTTGTTGAGCTGCAAATCGCACACTGCGCCCCAGCCACCAATCGTCTGCCTGCCCGCCACCAGCAGCCACCAATCACCGGCCCAATTGCCGCAGCAACAGCCAATCAACAGCAGCCCTTGCCCCGTAGTCACCAATCACCAGCACAATCACCGCTGACAATCTCCTGCTTGCGGATGCAACCAATTGCCCCCCCCCCGGCACTATCCGTGTATAAAACGGTCTCCCCCGAGAAGCAGTTGACTCTCCTTCATTGGAGGTTTTAAAGCAGAGGTTGGATGGCCATCTGTTGTGGATGCCTTAGCTGACATTGCGAGGAGTTGGACTAGATCTACCTCCAACTCCCTTCTATGATTCTATGTCATATGTGAATGAAAGTTAAGAACACCATGCTTCTTCCATGCAAATGAGAGTATGTGCCCAACAAGCTCTGAACTGAGACAGGGCACATTTAAGCTTCATGCCCAGGAACGCACACACCTGTGCTCAAAGCTCTTTTCTCCCTTGTTGGAGAGGACTGAAAGCAGCAACAGATCAGGTCAGGCCTCCCCCCCCAATGCAGGTCAAGTGGCTTTCCTGAATTTCAAAGTTTCCATATGGTATTGGTGTTACTGTGTGCTGCCTTCACGTGGAATAGGATGGGCTTCTAGAAGTTCACATCCCACAGTAGAAATAAAATAAAAAATTCCTTCCAGTAGCACCTTAGAGACCAACTAAGTTTGTTCTTGGTATGAGCTTTCGTGTGCATGCACACTTCTTCAGATACACTGAAACGGAAGTCACCAGACCCTTAAATATAGTGAGGGAGTGGGGAGGGGTATTACTCAGAAGGGTGGTGGGAATGGGTGATCAGCTGATAGGTGTGGAAAACCTGTTGACGACTGTTAACGACTGCAATTTTTACAGGGTCTTACAGGGAAAGGCAAGGGGTGAGATGGCTAAAGATAGCTTTGTCATGTATAATGAGATAAGAATCCAATGTCTTTGTTCAGACCAGGTTTCTCCATGGTTTTAAGTTTGGTGATTAGTTGCAATTCAGCCACTTCTCTTTCCAGTCTATTTCTGAAATTCCTTTGTATTAAGACAGCTACTTTGAGATCTTTTATAGAATGTCCTGGGAGATTGAAGTGTTCTCCTACTGGTTTCTCTGTCTTGTGATTCCTGATATCAGATTTATGTCCATTTATCCTTTGGCGTAGGGTTTGGCCTGTTTGTCCAATATAGAGAGCTGAAGGGCACTGTTGGCATTTGATTGCATTGTCTAGGAGAGGTTGTAGATCTCTGATGATGGTTGTTCTGTTATTTTCTTTTTTGGGTCTGTCTTGCAGCAAGTTCTCTCTGGGTATCAGTCTGGCTCTGTTGATCTGTTGTTTAACTTCATCAGGTGGATATTTTAGTTCTAAAAAGGTTTGCTGTAGATCTCTTAGGTGAGAGTCTCTGTCTGGTTAAGGAAACAAGTCTAATGGTGCCATTAAGGCAGGCAGAGGCAAATTCGGCCCTTCAGATGTTTTGAGACTACAGTTCCTATCATCCCTGACCACTGGTCCTGTTAGCTAGGGATGATGGGAGTTGTAGTCCCAAAACATCTGCATCAAGGCTTATGCTGTAAGATTCTTAGGTGTGTGTTTTTATTCTTGTCTAATTATCTTTTTTTTGTACAAGATTCAGTTTCAGTGGTATTACAGACCTGTGAAAATTAGGGAAACGTCGAGAAGTGTCACTGGGCAATGCTGGAAATGCTGAGCGAAGGATTTAAATTTTATACACAGCCAGTGGCACTGCAAGATCACAAGGGACTAAAAATAAGAAGTGTCAGTTGAGGAACGGCTGAAGAAGGTTGGCAAAGCTCTGCTGAGGTGTCAATTGCCTGCTGTTGCACAGGCAAAGGAGAACAGCTGAGTCATTCGTCAAATATACAGAGAACCGTAGAATTGTAGAGCTGGAAGGGATCCCGAGGGTCATCTAGTCCAACCCCCTGCAATGCAGGAATCTCAGATAAAGCATCCATGACAGATGGCCATCCAACCTCTGTTTACAAAACTCCAAGAAAGTAGGAAGGAGTCCACCATCTCCCATGGGAGTCTGTTCCACTGCCAAACAGCTCTTTTTGCCAAACAGCTCTGTCATTAAAAAAAAAAATCCCCCTGAACGTTTAGTTGGAATCTCCTTTCTTGTAACTTAAAGTCATTGGTTCAAGTCCTACTCTCCAGAGCAGGAGAAAACAAACTTGCTCCACCCTCCATGCGACAGCACTTTAGATATCTGAAGATGGCTCTCCTATCTCCTCTCAGTCTCCTCTTTTCCAGGCTAAACATACCCAGCTCCTTCAACCGTTCCTCATAAGGCTTGGTTTCCAGACCCTGATCATCTAAAGCCCTAAACGGCCTCGGTCCTGTATACCTGAAGGAGCGTCTCCACCCCCATCATTCAGCCCGGACACTGAGATCCAGCGCCGAGGGCCTTCTGTCGGTTCCCTCACTGCGAGAAGCAAAACTACAGGGAACCAGGCAGAGGGCCTTCTCGGTAGTGGCGCCCGCCCTGTGGAACGCCCTCCCATCACAGGTCAAGGGAAATAAACAACTACCTGACATTCAGAAAAAACCTGAAGGCAGCCCTTTTTAGGGAAGTTTTTAATGTTTGATATTTTTGTATTTGATTTCTGTTGGAAGCCGCCCAGAGTGGCTGGGGAAATCCAGCCAGATGGGCGGGGTACAAATAATAATAATTATTATTATATTATTATCTTGGTCACCCTCCTCTGCAAATCTTCCAGCTTTTCAATATCCTTCTTAAACTGTGGTGCCCAGAACTGGACGCAGGATTGCAGGTGTGGTCTGACCCAGGCAGAACAGAGTGGTACTGTTACTTCCCTTACCTCTGCTTAAAAACATCCAGTTCATGGCTTTAAAAAGCATTTCACCTTCATTATCTCAGTAATCTTTACAACAACTCTGCAATGTAAGTCAGTATTGCTATCCCCATTTTGCAGCTGAGAGTTGGGAGACGGAGGCTGACAGGTAATGGTTTTGCTTCAGGCTGCATAGTTTATTCATGGCAGAGTTAGCATTTGAATTCTCCAAACTTCTTCCTTCCCTGTTCAGTTGTGTCTGCAGCGAACAAAATACCGGTAACCAAATGCTGCAAGTGCTTGCAAAATCCAGCTTCCGGCTCTTTTATTCCCCTTATTTCTCATGGAAACCTTCCTCTCGTTTTATTAATTGGAAGTCTTGGGACAGCTAATGGATGACCCAAAGCGAAGCTTCTTAGCCGCGATTAAACTGGCTGTTTTTCTCAGGTTGCTTCGCTTTGATTTGCAAGCCGGCCTTTAAAACCAACTATCCCGCTGGCACTTAAATTGCCCTCCCAATAAATTCAGCATAATCCTCCGCGTACGAAAAGCTACATTTTGCCATTAAAACAATGCCCTTAAATTGCAAGAGGAGATGTTGGGGAGAGGGGGGGAGGAAGGGAGCGCCCCTGCTCTGGGTTATGTAATGAGCTGACTGCACCACTATAGCTGACCCCTTGCATAAACACCTGCCGTCCTTCAAACTGGTGCTTTTGCAGAAAGAGATTTCCCTGCCAGATAGTCCTCCACAGGCTGTTTGAAATATACCAAAAATAAATGCCTTTTCCACATTGTCATTGATCCTTGTTTCTCAAATACTGGCATTTGCAAACAAAAGGGTGGGAGGTTAAAAAAAAAAAGGCTTGCATCTGGGCACAGTTCAAAATTTGCCAAACAGTTGTAAATTTGACATTTACTCCTAAGCTAGTGTGACTAGGGGCATGCAGATCTGTCAAATTGTGATTCCTCTCCATTTTTCCAGTTCAGTCCTCTACAGTGGTACCTCTAGTTGCGGACTTAAAAGTCCGCAACTAGAGTGCCTCTTCTGTGCATGCGCGCTGCGTGATCGGATGCTTCTGTGCATGTGCGCAGCAGGATCGAGTGTCCAGTTCTGGGCACCACAGTTCATGAAGGATACTGACAAGCTGGAACGTTTCCAGAGGAGGGCAACCAAAATGGTCAAAGGAAGGGGAGGACAGTCAAAGCAGCCTCCTGCTGGGGGCAGTACCACGAGGAAGCAGAGGAGCAGCAGTGAGACCATGTCAGGGACTGGACTGAGGAGGAATGGTTGCCCCCTTTTTCTGTACCTTCCCAAGGGCAGGAGGACAGTATAGATTTAGAACAGTGGTTTGCAGAGGGGCATAGTCCAGCAGGGAAAAACTGGGAAATACAGTGTCCTTGGATAGCATTTCTGACCCCCATTCGCCTAAGATTAGACGGGCTTGGAAAGTGTTAGAACAGAAAGCGCAATGGCAACAAGCTCAGATGACCCAATGTAGGAGTGATGTAGATCAGTGGTGTGCAAACTTTTTTCAAAGAGGGCCAGATTTGATGAAGTGAAGGGTCGTCAGGGCCGACCACAGGGCTGACCAAAGTAGTTGTTAAGCTTTTTTTAGGATTGGAGTTGTTGAGCTTTTTTTAGGATTTTACTCCAGGGAATAAACTGTCACAGGGGCCGGGCTGGATTAGGCCCCAGAAAGAAGACTTTGGACATGCCTGATGTAGATCATCAATGTCCAACTGGTCGACCATGATCGTCAGGTGGATCGCCGGGGCGCTCCAGGTTGATCGCGGGATTTTAAAAAGGGGTCGCCCGGTTGCTCCTGAGCACTCGCGATGCGGATTTCTGGAATCCTTCCCAAAGAAAGCTGAGCAACTGTGGTGCCCCCCAAAAAGCTCAACAATTCTTGTCAAGCCTTCATAAAAATAGTTCAACAACTCTGCTCCCCCCCAAAAAAAACCTCAACAACTATGGGCAATGGCAATGGGTAGATCACTGCCAGTTTTATTATAATGGGAGTAGACTGCAATCTCTAGAGAGTTGGACGTGCCTGACGTAGATTAATGGGGACAGAGGAGGTAAACCTTTACTGGGAGCAACGCCATTTTGAGAGAGATATGCATTCCTTTGTCTCTTGCTGTGATTATTAAATAACTTATCTGGTACAAACACTCTTTTTGTTTGATCTTCTTATTTACTGCCATCAGGGGAGGGATCCGCTTTTCCAAAGCCTGACAGACCACCAAGCCCCTCTCCCCACCACCCTTGCAAGCTGGTGCCTCTGGTAAATCATAAGTGAGGTCCAGGGCAGGCCTAGCAACAGATTTATTAAAATGTCTAACTTTGCACATAAAGTTCTTCACCACAAGTATTGGCATAGCCTTTCCAGACGCCTTTCTTGGAATGCAGTCAGCTCCTGAACTCCAGTTGTGACTCAGTTATACCAAGAACTCTTCCATTTGCTTCCCCTACCTAATTTTTCAGCAAACTTAATGCATGCAATGTTTGCCTTGGGATCCAATTATACTTTGGCCATAAAAAAGCACATTGTTTTGGAAGGTCATTGTTTCTTGCGTTCTTCCTGGGCTGGCATTTGCATTACAGCCAACATTACCTCTGATCGATGCTCCCATATTAAAGGGCCTGTTGTCTGAGAATGACTCCCAAGAATCTAGCATCTGGTTCAAATGATCACTGCTAATTAATTAATTGATTGATTGATTGATTGATCGATTGATTAAATTTGCACACCACCTTTCAACTGCAGATCCCAGAGTGGTTCACACCATAAAAATGCAAAATAAAAAACACAAAATACACAAACACAAAGTACTGATAAACACTTCTTTGCCCCCATTCTAGGCTGTTTTGTGCACCTGGGAGAAGCAGAAGTGGCAATGGGCTGTCAATCAAACCAAATTCTCCCTGGAGTACTAAAGTTCTGCCCTAGTACTCATGCAGAGCTACACAGACACACTCTGATATACTGCAACAAACACTATAAATCAGTTTAGAGCTCTTAAGAGGAAGAAAACCTATATATATATATATATATAGAGAGAGAGAGAGAGAGAGAGAGAGAAACTGACCCTTTTTCTGAACAGAACTAGAAGGGAGTTCTCCGAGTACTCGAGTTTGAACCTGCCTTGGGAGCTGTAGCTCAGTGGTAGGGAATCTGCTTTGCATGCAGAATGTCCTGGGTTCAATCCCTGGCATCTCTGAATAGAGCTGGGAATGCCCCCTTTCTGAAACCCTGGAGAGTTGCTGCCGTTTGGTGTAGACAATATTGAGCTGGATGGACCAGTGGCCTCACTCAGTAGAAAGCAGCACTCTGTTTTCCAGACCTGCTGATGTAGCTTCAGCCAGGTTGTGGCATCACATGCCCCCCCCCCCGACCATGCCTTGATCCCCGGCATCTTCCATAGACGAGCGAGGATTCAGCTTCCCGAAGACAAGACTGCAGGCTAGTGGGCCGTTTATCTTTGATTTATCACTTTGCCCTAATGGCATCGGCACGAAGAGTCTATAAACATAAAATCTAATCAAACGGAAATCTTTTAGCAAACCAAGAACTCTCTTTCGCTGATTTTCGTGGGTTAAGCTTTACACATAAGTTGGCACCAGTCGTTTAAATTCTTCCTCTAGGATGCTGTGAGACACTAGAGATGACTGAATATGTCGATTTCAGTTTCTCTCTGTTGCCCAGCTCCAAAGTCTTCAGTTTTTCACATCCCACATCTGCTTGCGGTTTATTTTTTAAAGCCCCTTGAAAATTTGTCAGCGTTTTGGTACACGTTTCTCCTAACATGCACATTTGTGTGTGTAGTTTTTCCCTAACATATATGTTTTGCAAAACAAAGCTCCCTGGGATCTTTTCTTCACCAATCTACGCATAGATATGCACACTTTATCCTAGTATATGCCTTGTTGTACACATTACTTTGTTAGAAAACTGCACTGCAGAATTCGCAGAATTGTGGCTTTTCAAGGCTGGCTGCGTTTCAGTGTCTATATTGTTTCAAAGAATGCAAAAGTAAGCTTGCCTTTGAAAGTAAACTGCATTGAATTTCCCCCTATCTAGCAGTACTTTTGGGGGGGGTACCTTGCCCAGGGCCCCCTTATAGCTGTAATCAGACCTGAGTGCATCAGATTTGATAGTTATGCTAATTGCAAGCCCCCCAATTACTTTGCTATTGTTACAAAATGATGGAATTATAAGTTGCCTTGGAAATATAAGTGCTTGTCAGAGAGTTCAAGAGACTTGAGAACCCATCCCCACTTGTGTTACACAGTTTGGATTTGATATCCCGCTTTATCACTACCCGAAGGAGTCTCAAAGGCTAACATTCTCCTTTCCCTTCCTCCCCCACAACAAACACTCTGTGAGGTGAGTGGGGCTGAGAGACTTCAGAGAAGTGTGACTAGCCCAAGGTCACCCAGCAGCTGCATGTGGAGGAGGAAGCGAACCCGGTTCCCCAGATTACGAGTCTACTGCTCTTAACCACAACACCACACTGAACAAAAGAGTACTAGAAGAGCCTGCTGGAACAGACCAATGGCCCATCTCATCCAACATCCTGTTCTCACAGTGGCCAACCCAATGCCTGGGGCTGCATTCTCCCCTCCTGTGGTGTCATGAATGATCCAGCCCCCAGGGAAGGTTTGAAGCCGGCCAAAAGGAATCAGCCAGGAACACAGAGAGTTAACTCCCAGGCAGGATGAACAAAGCCTAGTGCCAACTTCCCCGCCCCTAGGAATGTTCCTCATAAGGCCTAGTTTCCAGTCCCTTGATCATCTTAGTTGCCCTGCTCTGCCCATGTTCCAGCTTGTCAGCATCCATCCTAAATTGTGGTGCCCAGAACTGGACACAGTATTCCAGGTGTGGTCTGACCAAGGCAGAGTAGAGTGGTACTTATTGCTTCCCTTGATCTGGACACTAGACTTCTGTTGATGCAGCTTAGAATAGCATTAGTCTTTTTTTGCTGCTGCTGCATTTCAACAGCACGTCAAAATGCAAGTAGATAAATAGGTACGCTCCGACGGGAAGGTAAACGGAGGCTTGACAGCCATCTGTCAGGAATGCTTTGATGGTGTTTCCTGCTTGGCAGGGGGTTGGACTGGATGGCCCTTGTGGTCTCTTCCAACTCTATAATTCTATGATTCTATGATTTCGTGCGCTGCTCTGGTTCGCCAAAGCGGCTTAGTCATGCTGGCCACATGACCCGGAAGCTGTATGCCAGCTCCCTCACCAAATTATTATTATTAATTTAAATAATAATAATAATTTTTATTTGTATACCGCCTTTCTATCTTACGATACTCAAGGCGGTTTACAAGCAGAAGAAACAAAAAATGTACATCTTATAACAATCTAATGCATATAAAAATAATAATAATAAAAAAATCCTTCCAGTAGCACCTTAGAGACCAACTAAGTTTGTTCTTGGTATGAGCTTTCGTGTGCATGCACACTTCTTCAGATAATGCAATACAAAAATGTGACAACAAAACAAAACTTTAAAATAAGCAACCTACATCAAAATGTAACAATAAAGCGAGATAAGCACCGCAAACCCAGAGTTGTCCATGACTGGACCTAATGGTCAGGGGTCCCTTTACCTTTAAGACCCCTAGATTCTTTTCACATGTACTAATTGCAAGCCAGGTGTTCCCCATTTTCATGTATCTGGTTCTTCCTGCCTATGTGCAGAACCTTACATTTGTCCCTATTGAAATTCGTGTTGTCAGTTTGGGCCCAGTTCTCCCAATGTGTTAAGGTCATATTTCGTCAGACCATTAGTCCATCCAGCTCAGTACTATCTGTGGTAACTGGCAGTGGCTGTCCAAGGTTTCAAGCAGGAGTTTTTCCTAGCCTGGAGATGCTGGGGGATTGAACTCAGGTTCTTCTGCATGCAAAGCAGACACTCTTATCACCAAGTTTGTGGGGTATCTAAAAGAAGGCAGCCAAAACCAACGACTTCTGAACGCTAGAAAGGTACACACAGAGGAAGCCGGATCTCACAGGGTCTATAAGACATCCTCCCTGTGACAGTCACTCCTACTGTGTCCAGCCAGGTAGGAGGCGCAAACTATATAAACTGGTCACATCCCCAGCATGATCTCTCTCTCTCTCTCTCTCTCTCTCTCATCCCTGCTATCTGATCTCTTCTCTTTGATGCTCCATCAATGACTGGGGATGTAGGACATGTGTTGAGCCTGTGTCACAGCTCAAACCCTAATCCTAATCTAAACTATAATATATTTCTGTAACTACAGTTGAAGCCTGCCTCAAGACTGCTGTTGTGAAACTGAGTGAGTGAATCTACCTTTACTTATAAGAAACTCGTTTCGCGTTTTTATTGTTTTAAGGGAGAGAAATACCAGGAAATCCAGTCTGCAGCAAAGCATTCTGCATTACTTAAATTCAAAGGCTAAAGCCAGCATATCAACAGCTTCCTTATTTTTGCCGACAAAGTGATGTACTCTGCTGAACTCGCAAATGTGAGTAGGGAGGGATAACATCTAAGAAATATATCCTATCCTAGTTTCTATGCTCATCCCCACAGTGTTACGGCTGACCCCATCCACTGGGCTAACATGAAGCAACTGCAGAGAGCTTGCTGTACCCATCCCTGTTAGAAAGAACACTTACCAGAACTTTGTAACAAAGAACTAGTGCCCAAGTTTGCTTTTTTTCCTTCTCCCTCCCAACCCCTTTTCCTTTCTTGTCATGTCTTTTGGAATGCAAATCCCACACCAGGGACTGTCTCATTATTGGTTATTGTGAGCTGCCTTTGGGGACAGCAGCTAAAACAGCAGGGGGAAGAAAACTGCAAGTAAATAAATCATTTGCCAGTTAAGCCCTTCAAGCCTGCAGCTGTAAATGCTGCGGCTCGTAGATGCAACTCACTTTGTTGCTCTTACAAAGGATCTCTTTTATTGGCAGCGCTGTGCCCCTGGGCGGCCCTATGTAAATAATTAACAATCACGATCATGATGCTTCTTTTTTTATTTAGTAGCTAACGAAGACCCACACATGCTTTGTAAAGGTTAATTACCAGGAGCAAACTGGATGGCAGGGAAGGGACTTGGCAATAACTGAGACTCAAATAAAGACACCCCCCCCCCAAGCATTGTGTGCTGAAAACAATGACATTTTAGAACATTAAAAAAAAAAATCCTTCAAGGGCTGCTGAGAGGTGAGCAAAAATGAAACAACATTGATTCTTGTCAAATATAGCTTCTCCATAATCAAGCCGAACTGCGACTGCAGTAGCTCAGCTGCCTGCAAAATACATTCTTTGGAACATGGGCAGTCAAGATGCTCCCCTCCAGGAATGGCCGAACTGCATCACTCAGGGGCCCTGGCCATTGTCCATGGTAGCTGAGGTTGATGGGAATTGCAGTACAACAGGGATGTCCAAACGGTCAACCGCGATCGACAGGTCTATCCCCGGACAATCGGTGTCGATCGTGGTCGATCATGGGACCCCTCTGTATTGGCGGAAGTGAAAAGCTATGCAAGGAAATCCCCCCCCCCACCGCTGTGTTAGTCTGTTGCGTCAAATGGGTTAGAAAACGAAAGCAGTCGTCAGCGCGGCATCGTTGTTTTTGGAGAGCGATTTCTCTCTCCTAAAAAAAGTCAACAACTTTCCCAAAAAATGATCAACAACTCCTAAAAAAAGGCAACAACTTTGGCTCCCCCCAAAAAAGTTCGAAAACTTTGGTTCCCCCCTGAAAAAGGCCAACAACTTAGCCCCCCCCAAAATATCAACAACTTTGGCTTCAGCCCCCTAAAAAATGTCCGTAACTTTCGCTCCCCCCCTTTCATGGGTAGATCACTTCCAGATTTTTTTTTATACTGGGAGTAGATCGCAGTCTCTTGTGAGTTGGACCTGCCTGTAGTACAACATCTGGAAGGCACCATGTTGGCTGCTGTTGCTCTATATTGGAGGGGGTGGTGATTGTTGGGAACAAAAGGTGGAGGTGGAGTAGGAGATTATTTTTGCCACGACCCACTGGCCTGGTTTGGATGCCGCTTCCTCATCCTGAAGGAACCTGCCTCTTGCCTTCTCATAGCACCAAACCTGATTAGCTTCAGTTCCAGCTCCCCATTTCAGACTTATGCTTGGCTTTAAGGTCCTGTAAAAGGACATTAAACCACATTGAGAGTAGAACAGCATCTTTGCATATGTGGTGCATCCTCAGAGAAGGCTAGTGTCACTATACAACAAGTGCCCTTCACGGGAACTTTCAGGAAACAATTGAATACGTATTTGGACTGATAGGCTTTCCCAGCTGATCTTTAACCAGTATCACCACTTGTTGTGTCGTTTCTTGACATGTTCTTTGTCCTCAATTCCCCCTTGCACTTAGAAGAAGACTTGGAGGCAGAGGTGGCACCATTCAGGGAGCCAGTGTTCCTCACTCCAGGACCTTCCAGGCCAGAAGGCGTGGTCTTGGATCAGACACTGTCTGTGTAGTCCTCACTGTTGTTGTTGTTGTTTAGTCGTTTAGTCATGTCCGGCTCTTCGTGACCCCATGGACCAGAGCACGCCAGGCACTCCTGTCTTCCACTGCCTCCCTGCAGTTTGGTCAGACTCATGTTGGTAGCTTCGAGAACACTGTCCAACCATCTCGTCCTCTGTCATCCCCTTCTCCTTGTGCCCTCCATCTTTCCCAACATCAGGGTCTTTTCCAGGGAGTCTTCTCTTCTCATGAGGTGGCCAAAGTATTGGAGCCTCAGCTTCAGGATCTGTCCTTCCAGTGAGCACTCAGGGCTGATTTCCTTCAGAATGGATAGGTTTGATCTTCTTGCAGTCCATGGGACTCTCAAGAGTCTCCTCCAGCACCATAATTCAAAAGCATCAATTCTTTGGTCGTCCTCACTATCACACCATAAATACCTACAGCTTCAGAATCAGGCAACAGCCCTTTTAAGAATACAGGACACTTCTCGGGGGACAGAGCCAACAGAAGGACTAGACCAACCAGCTTTAACAAGGCCTCATTGCTCTGCTGAAGCAGTATTTTCCCTTATAGAGGGCACCTTTCACAGGGTGCTGTCCAGGGTCCTAATCAACTCTTCCCTGTCAGTGTCAAGTGTTCCTGAGCCTCAAACCATGTTGGGACAGAACATGTCCCACCTAAGCAGCGTTGGCCCAGTATACTGGAATGAGCATCTCCACCCCCATCGTTCATCCTGGACACTGAGATCTAGCTCCCAGGACCTTCTGTGGGTTCCCTCACTGCGAGAAGTGAAGTTACAGGGAACCAGGCAGAGGGCCTTTTTGGTAGTGGTGCCCACCCTGTGGAACACCCTCCCTTCAGATGTCAAGGAAATAAACAACTATCTGACTTTCAGAAGACATCTGAAGGCAGCCTGTATAGGGAAGTTTTTAATTTTATTTATTATTATTTATTATTATTATTATTTTAATTATTGCTGGAAGAAACTCTTGAGAGTCCCATGGACTGCAAAAAGATCAAACCTACCATCAGCCCTGAGTGCTCACTGGAAGGACAGATCCTGAAGTTGAGGCTCCAGTACTTTGGCCACCTCATGAGAAGAGAAGACTCCCTGGAAAAGACCCTGATGTTGGGAAAGATGGAGGGCACAAGGAGAAGGGGACGACAGAGGATGAGATGGTTGGACAGTGTTCTCGAAGCGACTGGCATGAGTTTGGCCAAACTGCGGGAGGCAGTGGAGGATAGGGGTGCCTGGCGTGCTCTGGTCCATGGGGTCACGAAGAGTCGGACACGACTGAACGACTGAACAACAACAACATAAATATATAAGAATAAAAATGTGCACCTCACCACCAAGACCATTCCATTGTAACTATCCAACCTCCCAAAATTTCAACACCTCTTGCGATGGTTTGACCCCTTTCCATTTTAACAGTACAAATTCTACAAACACCCTCCATATCTCCTCAAAATCATTTCTCCTGCATATTCCCCATCTTACCTTAATGGCACATGTTAATTTATCATTAATAGCTATATCCCACACCTCTTGATACCATTTTATATTCTGCTTGCCCCTTCCACTTCCTAGCTATAATAACTTGTGCAGCTGTCAATAAATTTGTGAGCAAGTCCTTCATAGCCTGTGAACCTTCCAGCCCATCGTAAATTGATAATAATGCTACCTCTGATAGGTAAGTTTTTAATGGTTGATGTTTTATTGTGTTTTTAATATTCTGTTGAGAGACGCCGAGAGTGGCTGGGGCAACCTAGTCAGACAGGTGGCATATATAAATAATAATAATAATAATAATAATAATAATAATAATAATAATAATATTATTTATACCCTGCCCATCTGGCTGGGTTTCCCCAGCCACTCTGGGCGGCTCCCAACAGAATTAAAAGCACAATAAACACAAACATTAAAAACATATAATAATAATAATAATAATAATAATAATAATAATAATAGCACTGCACATGTTTCCAGTCCTTTTATCTAACAGCTGCAAGAGCAAATAACTGTTTGAGAACAAAAAGTCCTGAGAGTAGCAAATTGGGTCCCTGGATAGGCCTCAGAGTCAGGCAGGTCTAGAACATGTCACTGAATCTTTCCCCTTAAGATGGGCACAGTTCAAACCAGAGCTGAGAAACCAGTCAACGCACCAGCTAACGTTTCATAGAATCACAGAGTTGGAAGGGACCACGAGGGTCATCAAGTCCAACCCCCTGCAATGCAGGAATCTTCTGCCCAACGTGAAGCTCGAACCCATGGCCCTGAGATTGAGAGTCTCATGCAATTGAGATTGAGAGTCTCATGAGAGTCTCTTGATGGTGTTTCCTGCTTGGCAGGGGTTGGACTGGATGGCCCTTGTGGTCTCTTCCAACTCTATGATTCTATGCTCTGGCAACTGAGCTCTCCCATTCATTGAAAGGAGACAAGGATCACCTGCTTTGGGCTGCAGGGACTGCTAGAGAGGGGCAGGGGGGATGTGGTAGGTGAGGAATGAACTTCTTCTCACACTTCCGGTGGTGACGCCATTGCGGGTGGTCGTGGGCTGCTTCGGCTGCGAAGCGCCCAGTCCATCCCGGGGGTTGGAGCCCCGCTACCGCAAAGCGGGGCTCCGGTGGGGTGCGGGAAGAGCGTCCCGCACCCTGGGCTCCCCGGCTGTGCCCGCTGTGGCTCCGAACCCTTCCCTCGCTCCCCCTGTAAAGGGGGAGTGGGGGTGAAGGGACAACGGAGCCGGGCTATAGGGGACATGCCCCAACCGGGATGTAAATGCGGCGACAAATCCCGTGACGAGCGTCTAAGTTCTACCTGTCTTTAACGATTTAAAAGAACCCGGTGGTTGTGAGTATTTGATTGACTTTTATATTTTTGCAACGATCCGGGGAAAGAGGAAAGGGAGCCTGCCTCTTTCCCTTCGGGAGAAAGAAAGAAAATAACCAGTTTAAGTGACTGCTGCTACAATAATGGATACAAAGTGTTTGAAATTTGAAGACTGAGACTGCTGAGATTTCCCTCTGGGGATTAAGTGGGTAGAAAATATCTCCGTTTAAAAGTTTTGGTCTTTACGCTCTGCTTCAGATTTGGACTGACGTGGGAAACAATTGAAACAAAGGAAGGAAGAGACAGGAACTGAAATTTGACACTCACCCCTTCCCCCAACATGCTGCACTTTGTGTTTGACTTGTTTTGAACTCTGACTAACGGATAAAGAAATCTTACTGCTTGAAACTGGAACTGCTTAATCGGAAATTGAAAGTCTTGAGTGGGATAATAAATAAAAAAAATCTACTTTCCACAGAGGAGGCTTTTCAAAAGTTTTACACAATGGAAGGAAACCTTGGCAAAGAGTTAGAAGGGATGCTTGAAGGTGGTCTGAAATGGCTGGGCGACTCCGGGAAAAAGACCCGTTCTTTGGGGGTGGCAGCCCCGGAATGGTAAAATTTCAATATCCATCCCCGAGGTGGGAGCTCGGGGGCAAGGGACTGGAATAAGATATCTCAAGAAGAAGAAGTATGGTACAAAGAAGCGGAGGAGCCCAGAAAAGAGGTGAGTATCCTGATCTCGATGCAAGGTTTGTGGTTAATGTTGTCTGGATCTTGGACAATTGGGAAAAGAAGATAAATGAAATTGGCTCCGGGAAAGACAAGAAAGACAATGGACAGAGGGGGTGTGGGGTGAACATTAAATGTAAAATCTAAATGCTGTTTGGTATCTGAAATCGGAGGGTGAAGGTTGTTAATTATAAGTTTATTTGAATAAGTAAGGAGATATTGAGATTTTATGTTAATAGCAGCATGATAAAGCAGAAGAAATAAGTTTAGATTTTCTGAGAATATTTTGTTAAGATTTATGATAAAGTAAGATGATTAAGATGATTGTTTTATTTTTAACTAAAGTTAATTTTTAGAGAAAAGTTGTTATAAAAAAAAGAAGATTATGATTTAAAACCGAAGGTGAATAGGCAGGGGAGTCAGGTCAAGATTCGAAACAAGAAATTTTTTTTTATGGATATAAGTAAGAAGAAAAATCCTGGCTATGTTTGTATTTGGTTATATATGTTGGTGTGGGTGGGGTTTAGTTGTGTTAGAAAAATGCCAATAAATTCTTATAAAAAAAAGAAGAACTTCTTCTCACCACCCCTCCCCTCCCAATAGCACCCTCTCCCCAATTTTCAGCTGCTTTGGCTGCAAAAATTGAGATTGTGTCCTACAAAGACTTTTATATGCCTGTTGTCTTTGTCCATGGAGTTTTCTTGGCAGGGATACTGGAGTGGCTTGCCAGTTCCTTCTCCAGGTGGATCACATTTAGTCTAAACTCTCCGCTATGACCTGTCCATCTTGGGTGGCCCTGCATGGCATAGCTCATAGAGAGTTTCTTTCACTTTCTGTTTTCAATTGTTGCTGTTCGGCAGAGTCTCTTTGCCATCATTTGAACTAAACATAAAAATAAAAAATGCAGTGTGTAATTTATTTTGTCATTACGTGCTCTTGTCTTGTGAAGCAAGCTGCAGAAGAATCACAAGAGAAATCATACTGGAGCTAATTTGAAGTTGCAGAGACATGACTACTAGGATGCAGGTGGTGAGGTGTGCTAGTTCCAAAAACAAGCTAATGGTGCTGCACAGCGACGTACGCAGCCCAAACGAGCTTGTGGAAAAATGGAGGAACGTTAGCCATGGGGGGGGGGGAGAAATGTAACAGCCATATGCTGTCTTTCGCCTCCCCTGACTTTCCATCTCTCTAAGGGCCCAGGTCTAAGCTCAGGAAGCAGATGGTTATATGAAGGCAGACCATAGGTATACACCAATCTCCATATTGTCTGAGCAGGTCCCATGCTAGGGATCGTTAGGCATCCAACCCAAAAAAGGGATCATTTAGTCAAACAGGAGTGTTTTTGTTGGAACTGAAAATCCGTTGGTTTGGGTCCCATAGAATCTTAGAGTTGGGAGGGACCCAAGTCTTCTCTTCTCTAAACATACCCAGGTCATAAAGGTAAAGGGATCTAGTCCAAGGGTTGTGGCGCTCCCCCTGCAATCGAGGAATAAAAAATAAAACTGCTGATATCCTAATGCTGTTATGCAAATCTAGGGTGCAACCACATTTAGAATACTCTGTGCGGTTCTGGCTGCCTCACCTCAGAAAGGATACTGCAGAGTTGGGAAAGGGCAAGCAAAGCGACCAAGAGACTGCCCTGTGAAGAAAGGTTGCAGCATTTGGGACTTTTTTAGCTAAAAGGTAAGAGGAGGCATGATTGAGGTCCATAGACTTATGCATGGCATTGAGAGAGTGGATAGAGAAAAGTCTCTCTCTCTCTCTCTCTCATAACATTGGAACTCATGGCAATTCAACGAAGCTGATTGCGAAGCTATTAGTGGTTGCTCGTTGGCCTAGCTGAGGCCTTTGGTTCTTTCAGAGCCCTGCTTGTAAACTTATTGGTTTGTTGGCTTCCAGTCTGACAACTACAGTACATTGAAGATCAAAATATTGGAATTAAATGTGGCACACGCGTTCATGCAAAAATGCAACCTTTTGTTTGAGACATTAGAATGAAGGCGGCCTATTCAACTTCCATCACTCCTCGCCATTGGCCGTGGCGGTTGGGATTGATGGGAGCTGTAATCCAATGACATCTGGAGCAGTAGTTGCCTACCTTTTTCTGACCCAGGACCGACTCTTCTGACCCAAGCATGCATTTGGGGACCCCTCGTAATCTGGGGAACTGGGTTTGTGTCTCCACTCCTCCATATGCAACTGCTGGGTGACCTTGGGCTAGTCGCACTTCTCTGAAGTCTCTCAGCCCCACTCACCTCACAGAGTGTTTGTTGTGGGGGAGGAAGGGAAAGGAGAATGTTAGCCGCTTTGAGACTCCTTCGGGTAGTGATAAAGCGGGATATCAAATCCAAACTCTTCTTCTTCTTCTTCTTCTTCTTCTTCTTCTTCTTCTTCTTCTTCTTCTTTTCCTCCCAAGAGCTCATGATTCTCCATGCCCCCATTTCAGCCCCACAACAACCCTGTGAGGTAGGGTTGGCTGAGTAGGGATTCGAACCCTGGTCTCCCTGTTAGTATTTCACCCCCTCCCTTTGTGAGAATCGTATGACTTGTAGTCTGAGAGAAGGGGGAGAGAACATAGTCTTTGATCTCCTATTTAGCTTCTCTGAGGGAAGGCAGACAGGGTTTGTTCTGTTTCAGTTCAGTTCTAGTTATGAGTTAGTTCTATCTCTGCTGTAGATAAGATGTGTGGAAGAAACTTAGCCACACAGGCTGTATAATTTATGTATATAATGTAGCTTGTAGAAATAAAGAAGAACTGTTTCAAGTTAACATAGCCAGCGCTTTATTCGACCTCTGAAGTAGTGCAGGTGCTCATGGCACACAGTCCTGAGTCCAGTTATCCTGATTAAGCTGAAGGTGTTCCAGTCTTCTCGCCTGGCCCAGTCGGGGCACAAAGAGGGGCACAAGACGTGGATAGATCCTGGCTTAAATCAACACTCCCAAGTCACAGTCCAACACTCTAACCATTACAACACTACTGGTGGTATAGTCCCAACCCACCAGCTGAAGTCCAGTGATCTAGAGGAAGTGACCCTATACCTAATGGATGGAATGGTTCTTCCACCTTTTGAAGATTACACCTGGTGCTCTGCAGACGTTAATTCCCAGGTACCACCGATGCCATCTGTGTACTAATATGGGGATTGCCTTACAGCGTACTATAATATTTGGAGGGTATTTTTTGTTTGCTTTTTGTTTTGCCTGCTACAAACTTCTTTATCTCACGATAAAAAAGTAGAGCTACAGAGAAAAGAAAAAATTAATTCCAGCCATAAGAGCGCCAGAGTTAATGCCCCATAAATCTATTCATCACAATTATGAGATTTCTTCATGCAGATAACATTTATATGACCTTCATTAATATGATTTTAGGAACACCCACATAAAAAAGAACATTCCCCCCCTCCAGCTGCATAAAAATGAAGGCATCTCCGAACCCAGTCCCAAAGGCATATTGTTAATAGCTAATTCTTGTGTAGATATTGTATTATTTCCACGGAGGCTAATTGACAGGGAGATCTGCGGCTTGACTACAAAATAAACAGGAAGGAACTCTTTTTTGACACACTCTCTGTTCTTTAGGCAGCTCACGGGTATAAAGGTACACATTTGCTTATATAAAGATTTGGGTTGGGTGATACCCTAGATAAGCTAGAGGCACACAGCCAAAAAACGGATGGGCTGTTTCAAACTCATTTGTGACCTTTGATCTTCTTCCCCCTGTAGCATCCGTCCATGTGCATCTTTCCTATAGGAAAGATGTGTCCAGTTCTGGGCACCACAGTTCAAGAAGGATACTGACAAGCTGGAACGTGTCCAGAAGAGGGCAACCAAAATGGTCCAAGGCCTGGAAACGATGCCTTATGAGGAACGGCTTAGGGAGCTGGGTATGTTTAGCCTGGAGAAGAGAAGGTTAAGGGGTGATATGATAGCCATGTTCAAATATATCAAAGGATGTCATATAGAGGAGGGAGAAAGGTTGTTTTCTG